>OY365756.1:130000-1330000 GCA_959347395.1 Mechanitis mazaeus
GAAATTATATCGACGCGCAGTATCCCTCCTCGGAACCGTCATATGTTCACTCGCACAACAAAACACATATTAAATTAATAATAATGTTTTATTATATATATGTGAACAGTGTGATATATTATTTTATGCAGCCGGCCCTCAGACAGGAGTGGTCCTGGATATTTCTCCACGGACCGCAATGTGCGTTCGAAATGTCGATGTTCAAATGTGTCCTGCAGTTCACACTATGACGCGCAGTTAACTGCGTTCTTCATCGACCCGCGAGCCAAGTGATCCACCGTCCAGGGTAATGGTTTAATTTATTATTTTTGTGTAACGGCTCCGGCTACCTTTTTTTTACTACGACTCGCTTAAATCAATAGGCTCGTCGAAAAGGTTGCTTTCGCGTATTTTAATTTTATTGTTGTTTTGTCAAGACGTAAGATTATATCGAACACATCATCTATATATCTATATCTCACCGAGATTGTGATAAAAGAGATACGAACGATTATATCGAACAGTCAGACCGGAGGAACGACCGAACCGAAGACTTGCTAAAGTATACACACACGTATTATTATTATACACGTGAGATACGATAGCCGTATCATCGGTATGCGGTAACCATCCACCGAACCGCATAATATTTTTGTTATTTGTTTTGAATCGCGAACGATACGATACGATACCGAGCGTAACTATCGAAATACCGACAAAGCTTTCTACATTTATCGCATCATCCATTCGCGCACTCGTACGTAACGTTAACTCTAATCGCAAAATCTCTCGCTCTGTCTTCTAACTCATTAGATCTTATAATCTGCGGCATAATCAAGTATGTGACTCGCGGCGCGGATTCTTACCGGTCTACGTCAGACGAGATAGCCAGAGTTTATAGACTATGCGATTTGATTATTTTATGCTTTCGAATTGACATACGAGTTTTTCGTTTGTGTTGCGCGAAGGACAACGATAAATATTTACTACGCATCGTCGTTGTTATTGTATATCGACTGTTAACGCTGCTGCTGTTCATATCGTTTTCGTTGCTGCTATTCAAAAATTTATTTGAGGTATCTAATGTCACAGACCCACACAACACAACAACACGACAACAACGCAACACTAATAAAAGTGAGCGCCGCGACGCGAGAGCGTATAGCGAGACGTAAACGTTAATGATCCTTCCGCAGGTTCCCCTACGGAAACCTTGTTACGACTTTTACTTCCTCTAAATGATCAAGTTTGGTCAACTTCCCAGCAACGCCGACGGCCGTGAAGCCACCGCGTGTCGGTCCGAAGACCTCACTAAATCATTCAATCGGTAGTAGCGACGGGCGGTGTGTACAAAGGGCAGGGACGTAATCAACGCGAGCTTATGACTCGCGCTTACTAGGAATTCCTCGTTTATGGGGGATAATTGCAAACCCCAATCCCCAGCACGAAGGAGTTTCAACGGGTTGCCCGGGCCTCTAGGCCAGGGAGAACATGCTGATTCCTTCAGTGTAGCGCGCGTGCGGCCCAGGACATCTAAGGGCATCACAGACCTGTTATTGCTCAATCTCGTGCGGCTCGAAGCCGCCGGTCCCTCTAAGAAGAATTTTAATACGCCGTCAGTGAGTTGCGCGACCGAAATCGCGCACACCTAAATGACAACGCCTATTTAGCAGGCTAGAGTCTCGTTCGTTACCGGAATTAACCAGACAAATCGCTCCACCAACTAAGAACGGCCATGCACCACCACCCACCGAATCAAGAAAGAGCTATTAATCTGTCAATCCTTCCGGTGTCCGGGCCTGGTGAGATTTCCCGTGTTGAGTCAAATTAAGCCGCAGGCTCCACTCCTGGTGGTGCCCTTCCGTCAATTCCTTTAAGTTTCAGCTTTGCAACCATACTCCCCCCGGAGTCCAAAATCTTTGGTTTCCCGGAAGCTGCCCGCCGAGCCATTGTAATAACGTCGGCGGATCGCTAGATGACATATTTACGGTTAGAACTAGGGCGGTATCTAATCGCCTTCGAACCTCTAACTTTCGTTCTTGATTGATGAAAACACCTTTGGCAAATGCTTTCGCTGATGTTCGTCTTGCGACGATCCAAGAATTTCACCTCTAACGTCGCAATACGAATGCCCCCAGTTATCCCTATTAATCATTACCTCGGAGTTCTGAAAACCAACAAAATAGAACCGAGATCATATTCTATTATTCCATGCACGAAATATTCAAGCGGCATTTTGAGCCCGCTTTGAGCACTCTAATTTGTTCAAAGTAAAATTGTCGGCCCATCTCGACACTCACTGAAGAGCACCGCGATAGGATTTTGATATTGAACCGGCGTTTTACCGCCGGCTCACCGACGATATGCTCCGCAGACGTGTCAGTATCACCACGGATGCGATGCACCGACAGCGCGGCGCACAAATGCAACTACGAGCTTTTTAACCGCAACAATTTTAGTATACGCTATTGGAGCTGGAATTACCGCGGCTGCTGGCACCAGACTTGCCCTCCAATTGTTCCTCGTTAAAATATTTAAAGTGTACTCATTCCGATTACGAGGCCTCGTAAGAGTCCCGTATCGTTATTTTTCGTCACTACCTCCCCGTGCCGGGAGTGGGTAATTTGCGCGCCTGCTGCCTTCCTTGGATGTGGTAGCCGTTTCTCAGGCTCCCTCTCCGGAATCGAACCCTGATTCCCCGTTACCCGTGACAACCATGGTAGTCGCAGAAACTACCATCGAAAGTTGATAAGGCAGACATTTGAAAGATGCGTCGCCGGTACTGGACCATGCGATCGGCAAAAGTTATCCAGATTCATCAAAATTAACGACTTCGGACGCGAGGCCCTCCGTCGATTGGTTTTGATCTAATAAAAGCACTCATCCCATCACTGGTCAGAGTTCTGATTGCATGTATTAGCTCTAGAATTACCACAGTTATCCAAGTAACTGAGTAAGATCTAAGGAACCAAAACTGATATATTGAGCCATTCGCGGTATCGCCTTAATACGGCTTGCACTGAGACATGCATGGCTTAATCTTTGAGACAAGCATATAACTACTGGCAGGATCAACCAGGGAGCTAGCTTAACAAAGGTGATGCGAAGTCGCCCGAAACGCACGTCTCTATCGAGACGCGAATCTCTAAGTCCCTCCGTAACGACCGTTGAGAGCGAAGCTCTTGAGCTCATCGTACGCATCGTCGTCGTTACGACGACGCATTACGGTGGCTAAGTAAAATTTTGTAATGTTCAAAACAACGCACAATACGACACATCGCTGTGTTGCGGTGCGCGCGTTTTAACATATTAAAGACATCGATATATAATATATCAAAGTCTCGTCTATTGATTGTTACTTAGAACGAGATCATTTTTTCATTTATCTCAAACACTATTGGTAAGAGTTCGGTTAACATATTTTATACGTCAACATTTAGATCATCGCCCGGTGTTAGAGAGATCATCTACCATTCGAAAATATTATCAAAACATCGACAGAGCTTTCCGGTCACTGGTGGACGGGAGCAATGTTCGTTATATCATAGGATCCCGTTAGAACTATCACGCTGATACATCACGACGATATACATTATTTATACGAATAGTAAAAAACTAACGCAAAATATGTAAATCGAAATAACGTACTGCGCGTGACAGTCGGCGATCAACACTGTTTAATTTAATTATTTATATGATAATTTATAATATTATTGAGCGTCATCGCGAAAATAATCGTCCGTATCGAGAGGAATGTGTTATACACGAAAATATCGTAGTACACACATAAACCAAACGACGACCGGACAAACATACGCGAAACACAAAATTTTTATATATATATATATCATATATATGTTCGGCGGTTCTTAGTCGTGAAAAGATAGAGAAAAGAATCGAATATATTTATTAAAAATAACAAACAACTCTTGTTTCATATCATTCACACTCATCACACACCTAACATGTATGAGTTAAAGATAATATGACATTCGGTGTAGAAATTTCGGCAATATATCGTATTGAGTTCGTGTATTGAACTTGTCGCCTCTAGAATGGGAAACCGTTTTTCGGCTATAACTCGCGAACCGTCCGTCCGATTCCGACGAATCGGACGTCTACGGATGCATCCGATCGATATCCACGTTCGGACATAGGTTTCGAGGACGTAGATGAAAAAATGTATTTTTCGTAGATTTTTAAAATATCGTCAGACATATCGGTCGATAACTCGTTTCGCGATAGATATAGGGAAACGTGCGAGATATCCTCGGATGGATATCGATCGGTACTACGAGATGGAGCCCTAGAGTCCTACGTGACGTTTAAATTACGCTGTTGATAGGAGGAAACGTGACCGCTACGAGTTCGTGTATCGAATCTTGGACTTGTAAAAAATTTCGTTTCGTAAATAAATATTTTTAAAAATTCGTCGTAATATCATCGTATCGTAGTCAATATCAATATAATTTCGTAAATACACGAATCTTTAAAAAAAATATAGTAAAATTAGACATAATTATATTATCTTATATATTAATGCAGGAAGCGATTTCGTTGGCACACTGTAGTAGCTCGAGAACCACTAAAGTGAAAAATATCTGGCTCAAAAATAGTGACAACTCTCAAATCTCATTAGCCTAATTGCAGTAATTAATCAAAAAATTAATTTTTCCCATAGAATTTTTTGTATTATCTATTGTGACTAGCCGGTCTTAGCATACTAGTCGATATTATGTATGAATTGAAAATATAGATGAATATAATATATATAACTTAAATGTTCGACCTAACATAACCTATCCAAATTATATAGGGTTTTATCATTATGGTCGTTTTAGGTTATGTTAGGTCGAACATTTAAGTTATATTTATTAGTATATATTTTTTTATAATATTATCAAAGTATTAGAAGATATGATATGTTGTTATATGAAATGTATGATATTTAAAATATCTTTATTCAAATAGGCATTTACACGCGCTTTTGAATCGTCAATTATTACATTATAAAAATATCAGTATAATCAGTCCGTCCTTAAACCACCACCACCACCATGTCGGAATGTTGTTCTGTTGAGAAGAGCTGTCCGGAAATTCAACAGTTGCTCTTTTTAAAATAAGTGAACAATGTTTGATGTACAGATTAGAATATCATGCAAATGAATCAACAACCAACTGAACTGCGACTGAACTGCATAATTTTTGTGAGTGAGTTTAGTTTAGAGTTAAGAGTTTATTTTAGTTTATTTGAGTTTTGTTGTGAGGTTCCGTTCGTGTATCGATTTGTCTACCTTTAAAAATTACAATAAAATATAACATCTAAAGTTCGTATAACGTTCGTACATGTATGTATATAGATATATGTATGTATGTTTGTTTGTATGTTTGTATGTATGTTTGTATGTTTGTATGTATGTTTGTATGTATGTATGTATGGATATATGGAAGTGTTTGTATGAATGTAAGTTGTATATAGATTTGTAAAAATTTTTTACAAGTCCAGTCGCGATCGCGTTCCGTTCGTGTATCATTCATTAGTTGTAAGAAGTCAAAAGATTTTTCTTTTTATATCTTTATATCGAGTTCGTGTATAGAAATAATATAAAAAAAAATTATAATAATAAAATGAATCGTATCATTTCACTTCCATTATATAATTAGGTGGTCGTCGTCTACGTCGTAGTCGTCGTCGTCGTCACGACGATGAATAACAACATAAACGCGACCAACTTCAAAATGCGAATCGTCCTCGGACGAATCACCTGGCGTAGGGCTGAGTCTCAACAGATCGCAGCACGACGCTGCTCTACCGAGCACAACACCCCGCCAGGAACGTAAGTCGTCTACAGACTATTCCGTGCCAAGGGTTATACCCTTTCTACTGCGGTCAGTCTTCGTCTATAGCGATAGACGCGTCGTTGGGGCTGGGAGCCCTCATGGGGTGAGGGGACTCAGTGGTTGGTTTGTTCTTCGTCCTATGGCTGGGCGACTGTGTTATGCTTTAGGTATGGGTGATATCTTGTAGTGTGAGCGTTTCTTGTTCTGGGAGGGAGGCTATTTGAGTAGCTCCCTCGGTGTGGGTCGTCCGTCCGGTGGTCTGGCGTGTAGGGGGGCGATGTTTACGATGAGCTGTTGCAATGATATGTCTGCGCGACTAAACATATTTTTAGCTAGTTTTTGTATGAACTTCTGGAGGTTATCTATTTTTAGGTCTCTTGCGATGGTAGCGTTTCTCACTGTGCGGGTCGCTTGGACCAAACATCGTAGGGCGATGGACTGCTGTGTTTGCAGCCTTGCTCTGTTTGATCGGCTTAGTAGCCCGTACCAGGAGGGAGCTGCGTATGTGAGCTTTGATCTAATGTATAGTTTGTATATCATTGTTTTGTACTGGAGTGGTAGTTGGGACGTTAATATAGGGCGGGGTAGTAGGAGTAGGAACATTGCTGTCCTAGTCTTTTTTATGGTTTTTTCGCTATGATACCGGGCCCTTCTTGTATCAGGAAGAGTTCAAGTGTGTACGTGTGTACAGCTCAAGCTCATCCTAAAAAAAAAAATGTAGCGGCATAGGGGGCCGTGATGGGGGGAGACGGCTCATTAGTCTTACGCGTATTATTATTATTATTATTATTATTATTATTTTATATATGTATGTATGTATGTATGTATGTATGTAATAGAGTCAACAATAAAAATAGCCTTTGCAAACTTTTTTTTTTTCTATCTTTTTAATTAATAAGTAAAATAGACTTGATTATAGACACATTAATAATTAATCTAACGAAAGATATAAATAATAAAAAAAAAAAAAAAAAAAAAAAGGGGACCTAATATAACCTAACCATCCTACCTACTACCTACCTCGTAATACGTTTGTGACAAAAAAAAAATTATGTGGCGTTAATATGTTTATTTACAAAATGATAATTTGAATCGAACGGATCGTGTTTACATACTAATTACGTTTGCGACAGACAGAGGACTTAAACAAAACCCGAAATGATTTTAAAATTAACTTTAATCTAATTAAAACAAACTAAACCTATGAATGATGATTCCCCTTCGATGTGGGAATAAGGATTGGTCATTCTTACAAAATATACAATAAAACTTATGGGAATATACAATAAAACTTATGGGAACATTACGCAAATGCTGTATCGACAGAATATAATATTAAATACAAAGTAATAGGAATTCAACTTAGGGGCTTTCTATACAGTAACGTTATGTAACACCTCCCCCCCTGGAACGGCGACTATTTCAATACGTTTAGTGAAAATGTTGCCGGAATGTTCTCGGGTTCGCCGGATGTTGGCAGGATCTCGAGCGATGGCTGGTGCTTTTTGTCATCTTTGTTACATTTCCATAAGTAACGTCGAGTTGCTATGATAGTTCCAAGTACACTTGCACTCAATAGTATACTGTTGAACGGTATTGTAGTATGGTATAAGGCGTGTTTTGGTACTTCGTTAATTTGAATAGGAGTCTGGATCATAAGTTCGTCCTGGATATTATATAATCCTTGGAGATCAATCGATTTTAAATGGATGCGAGTCGCTTTCGTAGACTGCTTTACAGCGTCATTGGGTATTTTCATCAATTTGAGGGGCTGTCCTTTGATTTCATTATTATCATTTGCTATGGTGAATCGTTACGATTTCAAACAACATCCAGCGGGAATTGTAGCCAGGTAATGATGTGTAGTCCTTTCGATTACAAATTAGTTGTGCTTTCGTTTGTTGAGGAAAGGACAGAGTGTAGTGTTGGTCATCGAGTTTCTTCATAGCTTCTTTAGTTAAGTTGACTGTAGTGAATTCACAGGTTTCTTGTATGACTTGATTGGTGATCAACTCCTCAATGCAATCTGATTTGGTGCGTAACTGATGATGAATTTCTTTCTCACAGAGATACCAGTTTTTTACCTTCGGGCATTCAGCCTCCATGTACACAAATGATATCTCGATTGTTGCATGGAAAGGAAAGGGTGGGATAAGAGCCTGGTTATGTTTATTCGGTACTACTGATAACTTATAAAAATCATAACTTTCTTTAGAATAAATTGGAAATTTAAATATAAAGACTATTTGTTTATTCAAAAAATATGATCCTGGTTTAATAATGTTATAAAATTCCCTAAGTTCTAAATCTAACACTTGATCTTCTGAGTAAATTGATTAGTAAATTGATAGATTCTAATACTACAATGTCTATAATAGAATGATGTGTACTAGAAGTATGGATGAACGCTAAACTATTTTCTATTCTTAATAATTCTAAAGATAAATCTTCTATATTTTTACTAACTAGTTCCAAAAGTCAAAATTTGCGTATTTTGTTAAACTGTCGTCACTTATTACCTTATTTTGTAATATTAATGCTAGAGTACTATTTATCCTATTCCGTGTTTTAACATCCACTCCTTGCTTAAACTAATATGACTGTTAAATTCAGATAATAATTTTATTTGATTATTTTCTAATACTTTAATTGCCTCATTACATTTCAACGCATCATCGTGATCTAAATTACCGGTTAAACTTTTTATCATAGAACCTAAACTGTTCATAAGACCTCTTTTTACTCTACTAGGTTCTAAAGATTGTAATTGTTTTAAAATATTGCCAAGCTTATTAGCGAGGTAGTTAATTTGAATTTCGTACAGGTTAAAGGTTATATTACTCATGCGATTCTTACAGTCAAGCAGTTGAGTCTCTAATGAATGAATATTTGTCTCGATGTCATCTAATTTTACATACTGTATGAATGTATGATAGCGCGTAGTTAGTTTCATGGGTCCGAGTTTGAATAGTCCTGGTCCGTCATTAAGGAGCTCAAGTTTTATCTCTTGTCGGTGTATAAAGGGATATCGGTAGTTCTTAGCGTGCACAGAAACTTCATCGGTAGTTCTTATTCGGTGTTTAATTTTATTTGTGAACGTTGATCTTTCGCCATCAATGTAAAATACATCAGAAAAATGAGAATAAAGAGCTATGAGATTAGCCTTTTCCTCTGGGTTTAGGTGGTCCGTACATAAGCGTGAAATAACGTCTTGTGTGCGAGTCTTTAGTTGTTGAGTACTCGTGCACTCAGCGTTAAATAAATCCGCGTGAGCCGGACGATCGAGCGAGCGTTTGATGTTGGATTTTCGATCTCTAAATAGCAACGATTATGTTTTACAGAAGTAATGCATTCATGAACAATGCAATTACAAAGTATTTGTTCTGTAATAAAAATATCGTCTTCTTTAATATTAACGGGAATATGGATAATTTTAGAAGTTTCCTCGGGGATCATATCTTCGTTTAAATTAACATTACACGATTTATACATTCGAATAGGGTTTGACGAATTTTTTTAAATAGTTTTTGTTCTTTTAAATCTATACGAGCTTCCCAGTTACTTAACAAATCTAAACCTATAAGTCCGTCAAAGTATTCATGAAACCGGTATACGAATAACTTAATACCATTAACATCGTTAAATTCTGCGAAACACGGCAAGCTAATAGAGTAATTATTCCTACTTGTCGCGTGTATGTTGGTTACTTCTGGTTCTAATTTCAAGGGATAGTGAGCGAAATATTTCTCAACGGCTTCGGGACTAATAAAAGATTGATTAGCACCAGTATCTAATAAAAATTTTAATGGAGGATTCTCTATTTGTACATAAGGAAGCTGTCTCTGCATCTGAAGATTTATTTCTATCTTGGTTTTTTTTATTTCGAAATCTCCTGAAAATCCTGTTGATGTTGATCTAATTGTGTTTGAGAGTCAAAAGAATTATTATCAGAAATCACATTTAAATTATTATTTAATTCATTAGAAAATCCGGGGGCAAACTCAGTATCGTAATAGTCGGTATAGTAATTGTACTCGGGCTCGTAACAATGGTCGTAATACGAGTCGTCATATGTCGCACATTCATTAACATTCATTTCTTTTGATTTAAAATTATTTAATTGCGAATTATAATTATTTAAAGATAAAATTTTAAATGTAAAGAGCTGGACACCACTCATGGGTTGATGGCCTTTAGATGGGTTATTTCGGGGTGGTAATCTAAAAATGTTACTATGAGGGTTGTAATTTGGTGGAGGTGCAGCGAACATTCTTTGTGTATTAGTAGGCATGCGTGGTTGATTATGTCCATTTACCGGGAATTTAAAAGGTTGCGGTGGGGGTCCCATAAGACGCTGATTTACCGGGGCTTGCCAGTTAGATACAGGGATGTTATGAGGTCTTGTGGGAGTAAATACTACTGGTTGTAATGCAGGGGTTGGTTTAGGGGTTGCTTGGACTTTAAGGGAGTCACGTTGTTGCAAATACATGACATTAAGCTCTTCTTGAACGAACTCAAGAGCTTTCTCAATCGTATCCGGGCGCATGCATCGTATACGGGATCCTAAAGGTTCTTTTAATCCACGTACTTATGCCTGCATCGTAACTTTTTTGTAAAGCTCTCGTTTCGCTTGGACTGTTGTAGGTATGGTCTCATGCAAGGTCACATAATTCATAATTGTGCTAAATAAAGTTGGGCAATGATTATAAAATTCCTGCGGTGTTCGATTGCCCTGTGTTGCTGTAGAGAGGTCATTATATAGAGCGGTCTCATCACGTTGATCTGAGAAATTATTAATGAGGGCTGTTCGAAAACCTAGCCAACTTTCGGGTATACCGTTTGAATTTATAGTGCATGCAGCGGTTCCTGTTATTTTATTTAAAATTCCGTTTATTAGACAAAGATTAGAAAACTCGCTACCAGGGTCACTACTAAGATATTGCGTAGCTAAGGAATCGCAAATTTTAATGAAGCGAGTAAGGACGTTAGGGTTACCTTCAAATTCCGGGACTAAACGAAGGGCTTTAAAAATTTCGTCTGGGTTATACGGCATCATTATTACTCTTTTCGACTTAAAGATTTCTAACTCTAAATTATCTAATCTTATGATATCTCTATTATTATCTGCTAATTGTCTGCGGGCTTGGCGCGATTCAGGCTCCCGCGAACTAAAGGCTCTGAGATGATAAATCTTGAGGTTTAAGATTCAAAGGAGCAACACGAGAATAATTCAGGTGTACTTACAAATATATCATTTCTTGGTTTTCTTAGTGAATCAATTTTTGGATTCTTCCTCTGGTTTGCAGCAGGTCCGTAGATTCAGGATATCCGGAACGGTGCTTTATAGCCAACCCGGGTGACTCGCGACGCGATTATCGATGTGAGATGTGGTCTTGAAGTCTCCCGCGAATATCCTACCGACTGCGCCAATTACGTTTGCGTCAGACAGAAGATTTAAAAAAAACCGAAATGATTTTAAAAATTAACTTTAATCGAATTAAAACAAATTAAACCTATGAATGATGATTCCCCTTCGATGTGGGAATAAGGAATGGCCATTCTTACAAAATATCTTATACAATAAAACTTATGGGAATATAATATTAAATACAAAGTAATAGGAATTCAACTTAGGCGCTTTCCATACAGTAACGTTATGTAACAAGCATGTTTATTTTTTATATATTTTTTTCAATCATTGTTGTTGTAGTCTCCGTTATAAGTTAATGACTTACGGCCGAATACTGAAACGTCCGTTAAATATTTAAGAGCTGATTAAAGATTTGAGCAGCTCTTAAGTTATAAATTCGTATTCGTATTCGTAACGTAAATCATTTGCGTCTGTTAAATTATGACATATAATTGTATTGAGTGTTACTTAAACTCCACTCAAGTGACATATTCGTATACTGAAATGCAGCTCAACGTTATTTTTCCGTCAAATGAACTGTCACATCGACTTAAGTAGCTGTTAAATGTGAGAGTGGTTGCGAGGTCTCTTAAATATTTTACCAGTTACTATTTAAGCTTTAAAGAATGTCTTTTTCATCATTATCTTCTCTTTCGGATCACGAAAGGTCCAACTACACGCAGAAAAGTGGAAAAGTTAAATGCTTTCACAAAATATAACGATGGGGAATTTCGTTCACGGTTCCGCGTCTCAAAGGAAATTGTATTATATTTAAACTCTGTATTTGGTAGTACTTTACAGCCGCTGACAAAACGCAATAGAGCCCTACAATCTGTGGACCAAATACTCATAGCCTTACGGTTTTATGCTACAGGCAGTTACCAACGGGTTATCGGGGACATATTCCAAGTTGAGCAAGCTACTGTTCACCGAATTGTACATCGAGTAACAGCCAAAATAGCAAGCTTAAATTCGGTGTATATCAATATGCTCACTACGGAGGAATTTCCGCATGTAGCAAATGGATTTTTTCTTTATCTGAATTTCCAAGAGTTGTGGGGGCAGTTGACTGTACCCATATTAAAATCAATTCTCCAGGTATGTGCTTGCTATCTATTTATGTTAATTATAAGCTACAAGTATAAGTAGCAAAATTTGAATACCTTAGCATTTGTTAGAGATATATTTTTTATTCTCAGGAGGATCCCAATCCGAGATATATCGCAATAGAAAGGGATATTTCTCCTTAAACGTGCAAATGGTGTGTGATGCCAAATTACAAATTAGAAATATTGTTGCTAGATGGCCAGGCTCTGTGCATGATAGCACTATTTTTAATAACTCATCATTGTGCGCCCAATTAGAGCGTGGAGATTTTGGAGCAATGGTTATTCTTGGCGATAGTGGCTACCCATGTCGGCCCTATTTGTTAAACTCCTATATTAAACCCAAGAACGGCTAGTGAAGAAACCTATAATTGCTCCCAAATAAGTACCAGAAATCCAATAGAGAGACTTTTTGGCGTTTTAAAAAGATTTCCTTGCCTACACAATGGGATTCAGGTGAAACTGAAGAATGTTCCAGCAATAATTGTTGCATGTGCAGTATTGCATAATATTGCAGTATTGAGAGATGATATTATAGAGGAGGACACTGCCATATTAAATATTGAAGAGCCTGTAGTTGAAACTATGGGCCTTGAAATTAATCAAAATTTTATCATAAGGACATCATTAATAAATACACATTTTACTATTTAAAAAAACAAACAAAAATGAAATTCTCTTAAATTAAAAAAAAAATTACTCAAGAATTGGGTATATAAAGAATAAATAATTTAAATTTATTTCTAAAGTTTTTTATTTCTTATACAGTTCAGTTCTGTCAGTGATCTTAAATATTTCCATTTCCATTTTATGTTTGGCCATGTCCATTTTAGCTTTGTTAATTAAATACTTATTTTCTAATTTTGCATTCCTTAATTTTGCCTTAAAATATATTAATTTTATATTATTCTCTCTCTGCTTAGATTTTCTTTTTGTTGTATTTTGTCCTGAAAAGACAATTATTAGTATTTAGTAAGTATTTTTATTAACATTAATAAAAATAGTAAAACTTGTATTAATAAAAATAAAATTGTTTTTTTTTTTTGTGGGACCTGTTATTGCACCTCTGATTTCTGAGGTAGATATTAGAGACTCATTATTTTCTTTGTGTGTAATGGCTATTGTAGTTTCCTGGTTATCTAAAAAAGTTAAATAAATACTATAATGCTTTTAATCAGGAAAATTAAATAACAACTAAAGACTAAACTACAAGAGGTACACACATGATGCCAGTAAATATTTACCTGTATCCGCTTTATCAGATGTAACTGTACAGGGCTTATTATTGTATGTATATTGGTCATCTAAAATTTAAAAAGACAGTAAAGCAATGAAACAACTTATTAGTATTTATTAAAATCAATTAAAATAATTTTACCAGTGTTCTTTCTTATTAGGTCAGATTCCACGTTATTATTATTTTTATTTACTTCTATGTCACCTGAAAATAAAATACACATGTAATATTATAAATATTTTTCTTTCAAATTTTTATATGTATGTAATATTGTTCTTACCAAAATATGAAGCAGCATCATCATATAGATTAGGCAATGGTTCAATTTGTGGAGCAACCATTGCTAAAATTTGAGCATCTTGCTCAGTGAGAACACTTCTGTAGGTTCCACCGCCAGTGCGACAAATTTCTTTCTATAAAAAAATTAAATACAACTTTTATTAGGATATATTTATTGTATTTTATTTTTTCAGTTTTAGAATTTAAACTAACCTTATCAATGGATGCCTTCTTTTGAATTTCTTTGGTATTTTCATAATAGTTTTCCCGCTATAAGAATAAAATTATTAAACGACATTATAAAAAAAGCAGTCATAACTAAATTGAAATTGAATGGTGGATATCTACATTTATTAGTGCAATTTTTTTCTTAGACCTCTGTTTGAGGTTTTTGTAAAGATGGCGAAATTGCTGCCACTTTCTGAACCCACTTACAGCTACAGCATTATACTGTTGGCATACCACATCCCGAGCCTCCAGCTTCTTTAAAATCATATACGCATTAGTTTCCTTATTTTCAATAACATGCTGATGAATGAAAACAAGAAACAGGCACTTTAAAGCGCATGAACTGATTTGAAATTTAACAAAAAATTCAAATCTTTAATTTTTTATTAGGTACTTACTTTTTTATTAAATCCAATAGTATGTTCTTTTCAGCAGCAGTAAAATTACAGCCACGTTTTTTTATGGTGTTCATAATATATTATTATTTAAATATGCAAAATAAACTTTATTTTACAAAAATTACTCGTTAATTTAAAGAAATAATAATTTTTTCGAGTTTAGACTTATTCAAGTGACGCGCCTTAAGTACTTGAACTAAGCAACAACGTTACAATCTACGACAATCAAACAGTGATTACTAAATATAATATTACAAACATAACATCCAGCCAAACTTTGCAATATAACGAAATATTAACTTAAAAATATAATCCAAATAGAACGTTTATGATTCTCTTATTTTTTAAGTTTATTATACGTTAATAAAATTTTTTTTATTCATAACACGATGCGTAAAACGAATAAGTAGATAACGCAAAAAAATATAAATAGTAATTAAGAACAAACCAATTTGAACGATTGAGGATTGTTTAGATAAGTGTAGTCTCAATTTACTTAAGTTGCGTTTGAGTATACGAATCAAAATTTGATGTACGTTTAATTTAAGTGGCCTTTTCTTGAATGATGGTTTTGAGTAGCGTTTCAGTATTCGGCCGTTAGTGTACGTTTATCTTTTTGTCTTCATTATTTTGCATGTCGTGGTAGCCTGTAAGTAAGACGACACTTAATTTTATATATTTTTTAAATTTTAATATTTGTGATTGCATTTTTGTGTTGTTTTGTTGGTTGTCCTTAATAAATAAATAAATAAATAAATAAATAAAAATTCGTCGTAATATCATCGTAGTCAATATAATTTCGTAAATATACACGAATATTAAAAATACAAAAATTAGAATCGATGTATGTGTGGATGTGTGTGTCTATGTGTGTGTGTATCTGTCTGTGTGTGTGTATCTGTCTGTGTCTGTGTGTGTGTGTGTGTGTGCGTGTGTGCGTGCGTGCTTGCGTGCGTGTGTGTGTCTCTGTGTGCGTGTGCTTGTGTGTGGCTGTGTATGTGTGTGTGTGTGTGTGTGTGAGTGTGTGCGTGCGTGTGTGCGTGCTTGCGTGCGTGTGTGTGTCTCTGTGTGCGTGTGCTTGTGTGTGTCTGTGTGTGTGTGTGTGTGTGTGTGTGTGTGAGTGTGTGAGTGTGAGTGTGTGTGTGTGTGTGTGTGTGTCTGTTTGTTAGAGGCTATGATATCGGGCATTCTAACACCCTGTGGGGTCACAAATCGAGGCTCCAATTCCGTCTTCCACCCTTTGCGGTTCATCGCCTCGGCGACGAACCTCACTACACAGTTGTGGCGTTCGATGCGGCCGCCGTGTGTTCTGAAACACTGCTCGATGGTGTGGGCCGTCGTCTCCCTGAGCGCGCACCCGGCGCGACAGTTCAATTCCGACTCACGACCAAACCTGCGCCCTCTTGATACCCGGACTCGGGACGGGAGGGCGTGTATATGGCAGTGTACGAACTGCACGAAGTCCCGGCCGCTATACTGCCCACTTCGGTCCCTCAACCACTTCATGGAAGGATTCCGGAACGACTCACGGAGTTCGTAGCCGTCCGTCGAAGCGTGCAGTGCTTCGCGCCAATACTGCTTTGCAGGTCTTAAATCGCTTTTTTGGGGGTCGACTTCATTGTTCGTGAACTTTTTCAACATCTTACTTGCCCATCGTAACTTTTTTAGAATCCTAAAGGATTTGGCGGCGGCTCTCGCAGCAGACCATCCCGACGAAGCAAGTTGACCGAACCTACGTAATATAAGCTCGGGAACAACTGCTCGCAGAGATGGGATCGCTAAGCCGCCGACCTTTGTTTCCGCATGGAAGTATGCCGTTGGTACGTCACTCGGTAACCTCAACCATGACCTCACAGCTCCCCGGATTTGCACATCGAGCATCCTCAACCGATCATCCGAGACCGTTCCTAGCACGAGACCGTGCATGAACCTCGGGATGAGATGACCCCTCACAATCTGGAGCCGCTGTTGCGGCTTGAGGGGGGCCCTCGAGATGTTGTCGAGGGCTCTCTGTATCTGATGTTCGATCCGGACACTTCGAAATCGATGCCAAGATAGCGCCAGCGTTCGACACAGGACACCTGCCGTAGCTTGTACCTTCCGACCTTAAAGGTCTTCTCTGTTAGGTAGTGGTGTTTTTTCCTATGTCCATCAGGCACCATCGAGAGAACAGAGCTTTTGCCAAGGCTCACCCTAAGACCCATCGTTTCGCCTATCTTTACCACAGTGTCTATGGATTCCTGCATCCCTACCTTCGATTCCGCAACGAGGATTAGGTCGTCGGCATAGGCCAGAGCTGAGACTAGCTCGTTTTCCAGCCCGTAGCCGACTCCTGCGGTAGTGACGCAAGAATGAGGTCCATGACCATGTTGAATAGAATCGGCGACAACGGGTCACCCTGTCGCACACCTTTACCGACCTTTACAGAAGTGCTACATTTACCTTTTACGGCTATGGTGGTAGACGCCGTTCCGTACATTGTAGCTATGTAGCTGCAGAATTCAACAGGTAGCAGTCCCCTAGACTCCAACATCTTCAGGTGTGCCCCGTGGGACACCGTGTCGAAGGCTTTGGAGAAATCGAGGACCGCAACATGACATTCTTTCAGCTTCCTTCCGCTATCCCCCAACACTGCGTCAAGCACTGCGGTATTTTCAAGAGTGCCGTCGGCACTGATGAAGCCGCGTTGTCGCGTGTCGGGTGGACAACAGGCAAGCAATCTCCATGCGAGTATGCTGTGCATATATCTTAGCGGTACAGACGCGATGGTTATCGGTCTGTATTCGCTAGGGTTCGCGGGAGCATCGGTTTTTGGCACGAAAATTGTCCTGCACCGTCGCACGGGTTCTGGTATGCCAGTGGCAAGCCAGTGGTTAAATATTTCCGCCTTAACAAGTGCAGGAACTGTTCGCCATTCCTCGGCACGGATTCCGTCAGGCCCTGGTGCAGTTTTTCCAGAGAGCTTGGACGCCCTTACCTCCTCGGAAGTGAAAGGCGCCCACAGTGCATTATAGTCGCGAGAGCCTCCGTACTGCTTTGCGCGCTCTCAAGAATCTGAATTTTAATACTAACCATAAACTAATTAGAACAGAACTAATATCGAATCAACCAAAAAAGCCTAGACCAAGACCCAGTTTAAGAGATGCAAGGTTGGAAAATACCAAATAGAACAAATAACAAGCGCTTTGAAGGATAAACTCACAGACTACAAAACTAAGATAAAAGAAGTAGGAACACAAGAAAAATACAATTGGATAAAAAATATAATAAAAACCCTAATACAACGATTTGCAAATACTAGAACTGAACCGAGAAAATGGCTAACGACAAATACTACACAACTATTAGACGAGAGATTCCACCTAATACATGCTAAAGACACATTGGACAGAAGGAAACAGTTAACAGACATCAGTAAAAAAATAAAGGAGAGCATAAGAAATGACAGAAAACTTAACAGAATGGAGATTATAGGAAAATATATAAGCAAAACGAGTGGAGCAAAAAAAGCATATAAAGAACTGAAGATTTCAAGGGATTAGATAGTTAAAATAAAGAATCAACGTGGAAAATGGAATCATTCGAGAACAGGCATATTAAATATAGCAACATCTTATTACAAGGGATTATACGAAAATACCATAACAGAAAAAGACACTGTTTTAACATATACTTCAAAAATTCCTGACATTCTCCAAAACGAAGTCGAAAAAGCCGTAGATACCCAAAAGTTAGACAAAACATCAGGGCCTGATGGTATAAGCAACGAAATCTTAAGACAAGGAAAAGAAGTTTTAATAACTGTCCTTACAGATATATTTAACAATATCATAGACACTGAAATTATCCCCCCGCAATGGACAGTCTAATATTATCCTGCTATATAAGAAAGGAGATAAACATGAAATAGGAAATTATCGTCCCATTACTCTTATGTCAAATATGTACAAAATCTTTGCTAAGATTATATTAAAACGGATCGAAAGAACGTTAGACGAAAACCAATCCATTGAGCAGGCGGGATTTCGTAAAAATGACTCGATAATTGACAATGTTCATGTAGTTCGCCAAATTTTAGAAAAATATAACGAATACCAACTTACATACTACATAGCTTTCATTGATTATAGCAAGGCTTTTGATTCTCTTCTACATGAAAACATATGGGAAGCATTGAAAGAACAAGGAATCGAGCATAAATATATTAGACTAATTTAAAATGTGTACAGCCATAGTACTGCCAGAATACAGCTAGAAAAGAAAAGCTAGAAAAGAAAACCATTCAAAGTGAAAAAGGCGTGAGGCAGGGAGACCCCTTATCCCCAAAACTATTCTCGGCCGTATTAGAATCAATTTTCAGACAGCTCAACTGGGAAAATTTTGGGATCAATGTAAATGGCACACCACTTACGCATTTAAGATTCGCGGACGACATAGTAATATTCGCTAAAACACCTGAAGACATTACTACACTGATAGAAGACCTAGCGAAA
Organism: Mechanitis mazaeus; assembly: GCA_959347395.1. Classification (NCBI taxonomy): domain Eukaryota; kingdom Metazoa; phylum Arthropoda; class Insecta; order Lepidoptera; family Nymphalidae; genus Mechanitis; species Mechanitis mazaeus. The sequence continues at coordinate 148,972 of OY365756.1, forward strand.
GAAAGCGAGAGAGTAGGATTAAAACTTAACCCAGAAAAGACTAGAATGATGGTAAATGGAAAGAAAACCAGGATACAAATAAGAAATACTGAAATCAACTACACTAATGAATATGTCTATCTTGGACAAGTCATAACCCAAAGAGAACCAATGCGCGAGGAGGTAAAAAGAAGAATTACGAACAGCTGGGGAAGGTATTGGAGTCTGAGGGAGATTATTAAGGACAGACAACTTCATATAAATATTAAAAGTAAATTATTTAACACCTGTATACTACCCGTCCTTATGTATGGATGCCAATCATGGACTTTGACTCAAGAAATGTCAAATAGACTAGCAATTACCCAATTTGCCATGGAGAGGAGCATGTTAAATATCAAGCGTTCAGACAATAAAAAATCAAATCATCAGGAATACAACAAGAACCATAGATATAGTAATGAAAATCAAAAGACTTAAATGGAGATGGGCAGGACACATAATAAGAAGTCACGACAAATGGAGCAAGAAAGTAAGAATGTGGTATCCCAGAGAGGGGAAAAAGGAAAAGAGGCAGACCGGTGAAAAGGTGGGATGATGATATAAGACGATTGGTAGGATTGATGTGGAACAGAGTGGCAAACGAAAGAACAGAATGGAAACGGTTGGAGGTGGCCTTTGCCGATAGGCACACAGATTTACAGAGAATAAGAAAACAAGATATAATATAGAGCGGAGATGGGTTCTGGAGCGGTTGTGTACATTTATTCTAAGGAATGTGCATAATTGTTTTGGAGTATATCTTTGTTTGTGTTACTACTAAACAAAATATATTATAACTTTGGATTATATTTTGTGGTTATGTTATATGCAATATTTATCTGAATAAAAGCTATTACATTACATTACATTACACCCTTGCGTATTCTATTCGTCTCTGTATTCATTTTGAGAGTGGTTTAGTGTTAGTGTCATTTCCGGTTTTCCGGTTTTCTGCATCCTCGCGTACTCTATCCCTCTCTGTGTTCGTTTCGAAGTGTTAGTGTCATATCCGGTAGTTTTCTTTGATTTTTTACGAAGACGCCTCGCAGCCTTCCCTCGCAGTCCGCCGCGCTGCTTCCGTGTCTCGCCCCTCTTTAGGAGTGCCTCGATCACATGCGCCGCGTTTGTACTGGTCCGAGTTTCAGCTACGGATGGTTCATCAGCCGGTAGAGAGGCTTCAGTAGCCCTCTGCGGCACGGCCGAAGGCTGCACATCAGGAGTCCGTTGAGCGCTCGAATCCCTTCTCGCAATAGGGACTAGTTCCGAAAGTGCGATTTCCTCCGAGCAGGTTTCCACCAACTCTTTGTATCTCGCACTCCGTCTCTGTCCCTTTATCGCCTCCAGCGTCCTTTGGAGCTGTTGCAATTTGGCGAGAAGGTGTACATTCGTGCACCTCCCTACCTCTTTCGTTAGCTGCGCCTCGGTCCGTGCCAGCAAGAGGAACTCCTCATCACTCCACCTGCGCTTCACCATATTTGGGGCCGCCTCCATATTTGCCTCTACGGGGATGGGCCCTCCGTTTATGGACACCCAAACCGGTCTTGGTGGTGAAGGATCTTGCACATGCCAGACACGTCCAACTCTCAGACCGCCGATCCGTTCTCTCGTCGAGAGCGTCGAACCGGGTCAATGGAGAAGAATTGACCATGCTCCCTGACTCCTGTGGGAGATCAGGGTGGCCCTTAATATCTTTATTAGGTTTCTTTGCATGTTCAATTCATCCTGGTGTGGCAGGGTCGCAAACCCCGCCACTAGGGTTCGCCCACGACTTCGCAAAGGTCCCAACCGAAGAAAGTCGCTAGGCTTGGCGGAATCCGTAAAAACCACCCATCGGGACTGCTGCAGGTATCTCAACCCACAGCCAACACCTGGATCACACTCGACGAAAGAGAGTGGCGCATCACCCGTAAGGGGACCCAGGGACAAGCCTGACTGCGCACTGCGCCAGTACCGAGAGACAAGCCCACGGTAGTGGCCCAGCGAACAGCGGAAATGATGCTTCTGGCCTCGTCATTGATTTCAAGATTTCTATACTACAATCAAGTCGATGTCTTTCGGATTCGGATTGTATTAAAACAGTTAATAATAACCACGGTATCTTACAGGTAACAAATTCAACTCATCATTACTTAGTATTTTCTATCAACCGACCTATAAATGCAGAGTTATTTAATATTCAGTGCACGCGTACTAAACATTCGTCTAATCGGGTTAAGGAAGTACTGTCACGATTACGCACGGATCACTTTAATGCAGAGAAACGCGCTAACTTAGAGTGATTGTGTTCACAGTACGCAGACGTTTTTTATATGGAGAGCCACTCACTTGTACAAATAAAATTAATTCCAATTATTCACGATAAATTTAAGAATTTGGCTATGCATTTGGTTCTTACAAAGAAGGAAATAGAAAATTTTAATAATTATTTAAAACAGCAAGATCTTATTAAAAATTATCACGAAGGTAATACGAATCACCGAGGTATTATTAATGAACGTTACCGTGACCTTTCTGTTAGATACCATATATAGAAAGATCATGTAACAAAATATATAAACGAATGTATTAACCGTGGGCAAGCTAAATACGATCGTAATCCTATTAGAATAAATTGTCTATAGTTCCACCTCCAACTAAACCCTTTGAAATAGTTCACCTTGACCTTTTTACTGTTCAAAATGAAAAATTTCTCACCCTCGTTGATGCGTTTTCAAAATACTCACAAGCCTGTCGTCTTCGAGACGGTACAGCCCTTAGTGTAATTTAAACATTTTTAACTCTACTACTCATGTAACAGATCAAGGAACAGAATTTACAAACACTCCAATTTCTGAATTTACCCGACTTCACAAAATACAATATCACAAGATTTTAACACAGGTCCCTAATGAAAATGGTATTGTAGAACTATTCATCATTCGATAATACTTGAACATTTAAGGATCTTCAAACTAGAAAAGAAAAATGAACCTTTAAATAATGTAATATTATATGCAGTCTTAGCTTACAGTAGTACAATACATAGTTTTATAAAATGTAGACCTATAGACTTAATTACTTGAAACATTGACCCTCGTGACCCCATAAATGTTGACTTGACTGAGTATTTGTCACAGCAATACATAAAGACCATAGATAGAGACTGATTAAAGTGTACGACCTAATTAACGAGACTTCATTACAACAGCGAACAATGGTAACTGAAACTCGTAATAAAAATCGTGAGCCTGAAAGAGAATACACCCCTAACGAAAGAGCTTTTATAAGAAATCCTATGGCAAGTAGGCAGAAATTAACTCCACGTTACACACAAGACACCGTCCTTGCCGACCTTCCTAACCCCTTCCGTCCCCTATCGCTTGATGCGACACTCCTAAGCCTGTAAAGAGAGTGTGATCTCAGGTGTTGGTTGCGGGCTGAGATGCCCGTAGCAGTCTCGATGGGTGGATTCTACGGATTCCGCCAAGTCAAACGGCTAACTTCGGTTGAGACCATAGCGATAGTCTTGGGCGAACCCTGGTGGTGGGGTTTGCAACTCTGCCACAAAAGGGAACAATACATGCAAAAAGGTCATTAAAGAAAAGTAAGGGCCACCCCGACCTCCCACAGGAGTCGGGGAGCATGGTCATTCCCTCTCCAGCGGCACGGACCGGCGCTTCCGGCGAAGGGGCTGGGAGCGTAGGGCGGCCGTCTGAGTGGACGTGTGCGATCTGTGCGCGCACCTTTGCGACAAAGACGAGTTTGGGAGTCCACAAACGGAGGGCCCATCCCGTCGAGGCGAACGCGGAAGCTGCTCCGAATATGGTAAAGCGAAGGTGGAATGAAGAAGAGCTCATCTTGTTGGCACGCACCGAGGCTAAGCTGACAAAGGAGGAAGGGAAGTGTACGAACGTACACCTTCTCGCCAAATTGCCCCAGCTCCAGAGGACGCTGGAGGCAATTAAGGGTCAGCGAAGGAGCGCGAGGTATAAGAGTCTGGTGAAAACCTTTCTCGAGGAATTTGCGTTGCCCGAGCTAGACCCTAATGCGAGAGGGGGTTCGAGCTCTGAACTTCCTCCGGTTGCTATACCTGAGGAGGTGTCACGGAGGGCGTCTGAAGCCACTCCACCCGCTGATGAACCATCCGCAGTCCGAACTGCGCTCGGCACCCGCGCGGCTGAAATGCTCGAGGCACTCGTAAAGAGGGCCGAGGCAAGGAAGCTGCATGGCGGTCGGGTGGCAGGGAAGGCGGCGAGGCGCTTCCGCAAATTGAATAACGGAATTGACGATACTGCACAAGTTTCAAAACGGAAACAGAGGCGAATTGAGTACGCAAGGGTACAGGAACTGTACAAAAAGTTTCCTGGCCGGGCAGCAGCGGAAGTGTTGGATGGGGGGTATCGGGTGACGTCGCACAGTCTCGGGGATATGGAAGCCTTCTGGCGACCTATCTTTGAGTCGGTGTCGGACGCCCCGGGTCCCGAACCGGAGGCTCTAAGCGCTCTCGAGCGCGCGGGGCGGTACGGGGGGGCTCCCGACTTCACCAAGCTGTGGGCGCCTTTCACCTCGGAGGAGGTGAAAGCGTCCAAGCTCACCGGGAAAACTGCGCCAGGGCCAGATGGAATCCGTGCCGAGGAATGGCGAACAGTTCCTGCTCTCGTAAAGGCGGAAATATTTAACCACTGGCTTGCCACTGGCATACCAGAACCACTGCGGCAGTGCAGAACAATCTTCGTCCCAAAAAGTGACGCTCCAGCGAACCCGGGCGAGTACAGGCCGATAACAATCGCGTCTGTACCGCTAAGGCACATGCATAGCGTCCTAGCACGGAGATTGTTAGCCTGTTGTCCACCCGACACGCGACAGCGCGGGTTCATTAGTGCCGATGGCACTCTTGAAAACACCGCAGTGCTAGACGCAGTGTTGGGGGATAGTAGAAGCAAGTTGCGAGAGTGCCATGTGGCAGTCCTAGACTTCTCGAAGGCATTCGACACAGTGTCCCACAAGGCACTCGTGAAGATCCTAGAGAGCAGGGGGCTGCCGGAGGCGTTCTGCAACTATGTTGCTACGATGTACGGGACGGCCACTACCACCTTAGCTGTCAAGAACCAAAGTAGCACTTCTATAAAGGTTGGCAAAGGTGTGCGTCAGGGTGACCCACTCTCGCCGATTCTGTTCAACATCGTGTTGGATCTAATTCTTGCGTCACTCCCTGAGGGAGTTGGTTATAGGCTAGAAAATGAGCTAGTCTCGGGTCTAGCCTATGCCGACGATCTGGTCCTGGTGGCAGGGTCCAAGGTCGGGATGCAGGAATCCATCGACGTTGTTCAACGGATAGGCGAAACGGTGGGTCTTCGGATCAACCTAGGCAAGAGCTCTGTCCTCTCGATGGTGCCGGATGGACATCGTAAGAAACACCACTACCTGACCGGTAGAACCTTTAAGGTTGGTCGGTACAAGCTTTGGTAGGTGTCTTTGTTTGACCGATGGCGCTATCTGGGGATTGATTTTGAAACGTCTGGAGCTGCGAATGTTGAGCATCAGATAAAGAGAGCTCTCGACAACATCACGAGAGCCCCCCTCAAGCCGCAACAGCGTTTGCAGGTTATGAGGGGTCACCTGATACCTAGATTCATGGATAGTCTTGTGCTGGGCACGGTGTCAGAGGATCGATTAAGGATGCTCGATGCGCAAATTTGGGGTGCGGTGAGGAAATGGTTGAGGCTCCCGGGGGATGTTCCGAAGGCCTACTTCCATGCCGATACTATGGTCGGCGGCTTGGCGATCCCAGCGTTACAGACCGTGGTGCCCGAACTTATTTTGAATAGGTACGGTGCACTCGGGACGTCACAATGGTCTGCTGCTAAAGCCGCCGCCAGATCCGATAGGATCCTTAAAAATTAAGGCTGGGCTAGTAGAGTTCTAAGGAAGTTCACTAAGCCAGAATACGACCAACCATCGAACGTTAACACCGCTGGGCATTAGTGCCGGAATCCCGCTTCCACGAAGTGGTTGAGGGAGCGAAGTGGGCAGTATAGCGGTCGGGACTTCGTGCAGTTCGTGCACTGCCACATAAATGCACTCCCATCCCGAGTCCGGGTTTCGAGAGGGCGTAGGTGTGGTCGTGAGTCAGAGTTAAACTGTCGCGCCGGGTGCGTGGTCAGGGAGACGACGGCTCACACCATCCAGCAGTGTCACAGAACACACGGCGGCCGCATAGAACGTCATAATTGCGTAGCGAGGTTCATCGCCGAGGCGATGAACAGAAAAAGTTGGACGACGGAGGTGGAGCCTCGATTCGCAACCCCACAAGGTGTCAGAAAACCCGACATTATAGCCATAAGAGACGGTATTGGGGTGATCGTGGATGCACAGGTTGTCTCGGGCCAGCGACCGCTAGACGAAGAAGACGGTGAGTTAGTAGAGTTGGTTGCAGGTAGACTAGGACTTCCTGATACAGGTTGCGTCCACGCAACCTCGTGTACCCTATCTTGACGAGGTGTTTGAAGCGGTGCTTCCGCGAGAGAGTTGAAATCGCTCCTAGGGCTTGAAGAATCCGTATTCGAATTAATACCAAGCCTCGTATTAAGGGGATCGCACATGAACTGTACACGGTTCAATCAGATAACCGCCGCTTTGTCGGCAGCGCCGGGCTAGGCCACTGGAGTCCTGTGGTTTGGGTTTCTACAGGACCCATGTAGTACGAACCCTCAAGCAAACGATCTGGCTTAGGTCGTGCGCTGAATAATCCCAATAAAAGAACACCTTGCGTACCACATTTGACATCTAACCTGTACAATGCCAACAGCACCTCCCTCAAAGTAGCTAGTGGTTGATTTGGGACGGAACGAGGGTCAACCGCTTTGAGGCAGCCATAATGATTAATTCACTCTTTGGTTATTTCGAGAGCATGTCGGCGGAATAGCCAAATGCCTCGTCATCTAATTAGTGACGCGCATGAATGGATTAACGAGATTCCCGCTGTCCCTATCTACTCTTGCCTTTCCTCTCGACGGTCTTAGTGAACGGACGTTCGCGACAGAGTGTTATTTTTGTTTCATTTTTACCCTCAGTTTTTGAAAGTTTTGTTAATTCATTATTTTTTTGCTTTGTTTATTAGTTTATTTACTTAAATAGTATATATTACTCTAGTTTTAGTGGATATTATTAGTTCATCTTACTTTTATAGTGCTGTATTGTGCTTTGAATACTGTTATATTACCATATACTATGTGATCATTTCATAAATATTTTTCATGTTCTCATTAATAAAATTGTTAAATTAGTATTTACTATATTCTCACGAACGTTGGAAACGCTGATTAAGCACAGGTGCATTATACCATGTTAGAATCCCAGAATGTAAATTCATTTTATTATATTCATTCTTGTCTCATGAATTTCCGAACATTGAAACATCAAAAGGTACAAATTTTTATAAGTACTGTAGAATCTTTCTGAAGTTGCTTCCATTTATTCCTTAAGTTATCCTTATAAATATCTAAGATTTTCCATCCACGTCTGTCTGAGACCCGTAGGTTAGATATTAATAAGTGAAATAATATTTTAGATTTTAATAAAAATTTAAATAATAGTAGTGTAGTCGGTATGGCTGATTTAGAGAATATTGTTAAAGCTATTCGATTAATCCCCGAATTTGACGGATATCCTTACATATTGTCGCGATTATGATAAATACAAACGGTATTCCAGAAAACTGGAATGGTATACGTAACGCCTTAATAAATTATATAACGATTTAGCTCTATTAATTGAAGGTTCAGCAACACCTCAAGAATATTATGAAAAATGTCAAAATTTATTTAGTACTATAATGACCTATGTCAGTTTGTATGAAACCATTCCTATCACAATAGAATCGAAACGCAAGTTATATCAAAATGTAATATTAAAATCTTTTTTAGGGATCCTTAAGGGTCTAGAATACGGTGCATGCGACCCGAAACTATTTAAAAAGCTTTAGAATTTTTTTCATGAAGAGATGAATACATTATATTTACAGCAACGTAACGAAAATGTTCCTGAAAAGAGACCACAGCCTAATAATCAGGTCAGTGTATTTCCTAAATTTAATTATGGTCATTTGCAACAACCTTTTTCAATGCCAGTCTTACAAACGAATTTTACACCCCCTAGACCCTTCAATATTCAAGGCTACTCGAAACAAAACATTCCCCAACTAAGACCTGTACACATTTGGCGAAACCAGGCGCCCCCGTACCCTACTAGAACTCAACAAACATTCGGTGCACCCCCATTAAATTATAGACCCCAAAGTAACGTATTCAAAATACCACCATTGAAAAATAATTGAAATAATAATAATTAACTACAGCCCATGAGTCCCGAAACCGATACAAAACCGCCAACCTGGGAATTTGTCTAGATTAGGTAATCGGCCACCTACGAATTATTTTAAATCTAGAAAAGTACATTTTAATGAGTTTTATGACCCTTGTTATGAATATTACCAAAATGACTATCACAATAAATATCCCTCTACTCATCTTTACAGTGAGTATTATTACGAACCATCCTAATATTCAGAAGATTACACGATAGAGACGATTACAGAAGAGACACATAATACAAATATTCGCGACCCCACTCCTAATGAAGATTTTCGGGAGAACCCCGAATCAGACACATTACAATAGAACTTAACCTACATACACAAAAACAGTTATCATATATCAATATAATATATCAACTCCCCCTCTTAAACTTTTAATTGATAGAGGCGCTAATCAGCCTTTTATTAGCCCTAAAGCTGTGTTAGGTTTTTATTCACATTTATCTTGTAATTATGATCCATTTGAAGTAACTAACATAAATTCGACTACGCGAAATAATTTTTCTACCATGTCGTGTTTTCAAGAATTTAATGAAAATTATAATTTAACTTTGTGTATATATATATATATATAAATTTCACGATTATTTCGACGGTTTGATAGGTTATGACTTAAATGAAAAATTAGAATCTAATATTGACTTAAAAAATAAAATATAGATGTATGACTCACGAAATTGCAATTTATATGAAGATGTAATACCTGACAATCCATCAAAATTTGTTCGAGTCCCTAAAAATTACCGTAAGGGCGATGTTTTAATTACAGAACAATATATTTTGGGGTTGTGTAATTGACGATTGTATTAGAACAGTTAATAATAACCACGGTATCTGACAGGTAACAAATTCAACTCGTCATGACTTAGTATTTTCTATTGACCGACCTATAAATGCAGAGTTATTTAATATTCAGTGCACGCGTACTAAATATTCGTCTAATCGGGTTAAGGAAGTACTGTCACGATTACGCACGGATCACTTTAATGCAGAGAAACGCGCTAACTTAGAGTGATTGTGTTCACAGTACGCAGACGTTTTTTATATAGATGGAGAGCCACTCACTTGTACAAATAAAATTAAGAATGCAATAAAAACTATAGACGGACAACCTATTTACACTAAAATTTATAGATATCCATTTATTCACAAGACAAGAAGTACAAGACCAAATATCAAAAATGTTAGAGCACGGAATCATCCGCCCCTCTGTATGACCATGGAGCTCCCCCATCTGGGTTGTTCCTAAGGAACAACATGCTTCCGGTAAAACGAAATTTCGTATCGTAGTTAGTAGACTTTAGAAAACTCAAAGAAGAGACTATCGACGACAAGTACCTCATCCCTAACATAAATGACGTCCTAGATAAGTTAGAAAATTGTCATTATTTCACTACTCTCGCAAGCTACTTTTATCAGGTGGAGATGAATCCTGATGATATATCTAAGACAGCGTTCAATGTAGAGCACAGGCACTTCGAATTCTTACGTTTGCCGTATTAATTAATTAATTGCCCTGTGTACCTCGACGATATCGTCGTATTCGGTGTTTCTTTACAAGAACATATAGTTAATTTAGAGAAAGTATTTGATAGATTAAGAGAATCAAATTTCAAGATACAAATGGACGAATCCGAATTTTTTAAATTTGAGACAGTGTACCTCGGACACATCATTAGTAAAGACGGCATTAAACCTAATCCGGACAAGATAAAAGCTATTAAAAAAATTCCTATACCTTCAACTGTCACTGAAAAATAAGCGATCGTAAATTTATTCCTGATTTTGCTCGTTTGACAAAACCGTATAAAATAATTCCAATTATTCACGATAAATTTAAGAATTTGGCTATGCATTTGGTTCTTACAAAGAAGGAAATAGAAAATTTTAATAATTATTTAAAAGAGCAAGATCTTATTAAAAATTATCACGAAGGTAATACGAATCACCGAGGTATTATTAATGAACGTTACCGTGACCTTTCTGTTAGATACCATGATACGTTTTCAAAATACTCACAAGCCTGTCGTCTTCGAGACGGTACAGCCCTTAGTGTAATTTAAACATTTTTAACTCTACTACTCATGTAACAGATCAAGGAACAGAATTTACAAACACTCCAATTTCTGAATTTACCCGACTTCACAAAATACAATATCACAAGATTTTAACACAGGTCCCTAATGAAAATGGTATTGTAGAACTATTCATCATTCGACAATACTTGAACATTTAAGGATCTTCAAACTAGAAAAGAAAAATGAACCTTTAAATAATGTAATATTATATGCAGTCTTAGCTTACAGTAGTACAATACATAGTTTTATAAAATGTAGACCTATAGACTTAATTACTTGAAACATTGACCCTCGTGACCCCATAAATGTTGACTTGACTGAGTATTTGTCACAGCAATACATAAAGACCATAGATAGAGACTGATTAAAGTGTACGACCTAATTAACGAGACTTCATTACAACAGCGAACAATGGTAACTGAAACTCGTAATAAAAATCGTGAGCCTGAAAGAGAATACACCCCTAACGAAAGAGCTTTTATAAGAAATCCTATGGCAAGTAGGCAGAAATTAACTCCACGTTACACACAAGACACCGTCCTTGCCGACCTTCCTAACCCCTTCCGTCCCCTATCGCTTGATGCGACACTCCTAAGCCTGTAAAGAGAGTGTGATCTCAGGTGTTGGTTGCGGGCTGAGATGCCCGTAGCAGTCTCGATGGGTGGATTCTACGGATTCCGCCAAGTCAAACGGCTAACTTCGGTTGAGACCATAGCGATAGTCGTGGGCGAACCCTGGTGGTGGGGTTTGCGACTCTGCCACAAATGGGGAAAATGACAATGCAAAAAGGAACTTAAGAAAGAATAAGGGCCACCCCGACCTCCCACAGGAGTCGGGGAGCATGGTCAATCCCTCTCCAGCGGCAAGGACCGGCGCTTCCGGCGAAGGGGCTGGGAGCGTAGGGCGGCCGTCTGAGTGGACATGTGCGATATGTGCGCGCACTTTTACGACAAAGACGGGTTTGGGAGTCCACAAACGGAGGGCCCATCCCGTCGAGGCGAACGCGGAAGCTGCACCAAACATGGTGAAGCGTAGATGGCATGAAGAAGAGCTTATCCTGTTGGCACGGACCGAGGCTAAGCTGACGAAGGAGGAAGGGAAGTGTACGAACGTACACCTTCTCGCCAAATTGCCCCAGCTCCAGAGGACGCTGGAGGCAATTAAGGGTCAGCGAAGGAGTGCGAGGTATAAGAGTCTGGTGAAAACCATTCTCGAGGACCTTGCGTTGCCCGAGCAAGACCCTAATGCGAGAGGGGGTTCGAGCTCTGAACTTCCTCCGGTTGCTATGCCTGAGGAGGTGTCACGGAGGGCGTCTGAAGCCACTCCATCCGCTGGTGAACCATCCGCAGTCCGAACTGCGCTCGGCACCCGCGCGGCTGAATTGCTCGAGGCACTCGTAAAGAGGGCCGAGGCTCGGAAGCTGCATGGCGGTCGGGTGGCGGGGAAGGCGGCGAGGCGCTTCCGCAACTTGAATAAAGGAATTGACGATACCGTACCAGTTTCGAAACGAAAACAGAGGCGAATTGAGTACGCGAGGGTACAGGAACAGTACAAAAAGTTTCCCGGCAGGCCAGCAGCTGAGGTGTTGGATGGGCAGTACCGGGTAACGCCGCACAGTTTCGGGGATATGGAAGCCTTTTGGCGACCAACCTTTGAGTCGGTGTCGGACGCTCGGGTCGGAGGCTCTAAGCAATCTCGAACGCGCGAGGCGGTACGGGGGTCTCCCGACTTCACCAAGCTGTGGGCGCCTTTCACCTAGGAGGAGGTGAAAGAGTCCAAGCTCACCGGCAAGACGGCGCCAGTACCAGACGGCATTCGTGCCGAGGAGTAGCACACAGTTCCTGTTGCCGTGGAGGCGGAAATTGTCAATGCGTGGATGACCACTGGCATACCGGAGCCACTGCGACAGTGCAAAACAATCGTCGTACCGAAAAGTGATGCACCAGCGAACCCGGGCGAGTACAGGCCGATAACAGTCGCGTCTGTGCCGCTCAGGCACATGCATAGCATCCTAGCACGGAGATTGCTAGCCTGTTGTGAAGACGTTGGCTGTAATTCGAACTGAAATCTCCGTACTGCAACAGGATACAGAAAAGATGAACAGTAAGTTCAAACAGTATAAATGTTTAAAAAACCAGAAAAGAAATAATTCGGATCGACACAATACAAAGAACGATGCACCGAGGTGCACGAACGACCCTGCGAACATTGACACGGGTCATTGACCCTGTGGATCGCATAAGAACAGGTTTATCGGGTGAGTCAATGTCGACGGCATTCATTCAACCTGCTGCACCAATAAATAAGACAGGCGCAGGCGCCGGAGGTGTTACCGGCTATTCGTTTAACCACGCCCACTAACATGCCATTATTTGATAATCGTAAGGCGACTCGAATTTAATATGGTGATAGTGCAATTTTATACGGCGAAGCGGATCGGAGAATGGATAACCATGGAATGGAGAAAAAATTCTCAAATGAATAATGAATTTAATAATGATGGAATTGTTAAGGTAATTAGAAGAAAAACGAAAAAAATTTAAATATGCATGGAAAAAATACAAATCCAAAACTCAAAGTGGCTGACCTTACTTTAAATATTTACGTATCGAGATTTGACAAAACCATTTCAGAAAAACAGATAAACAGAACATATGAATGAAAGTGATATTCAACTGGTACAAATAGATTGTTTACAATCTCGCCGTCCTACAAACTTTAATTCGTTCAAGACCATCTTGAAGAAGGATGGTCAGAAAGTTATGAATGAAGATTTTTGGCCTGAGGGTATAGTATTTAGAGAGTATATAGAAGCTAGATTTCCGAAAATCTATCTAAATAAAAATGAAATCGATAAATTAACAATAATTTTAATTAATTGTAAAGGTTAGAAAAGGACTCATTCATTTTTGAAAGGCTTATGTCAAAGGTCTGATATAGTGGTACTTCAAGAGACTTTGCTATTTCCGGATGAATTATATCTCCTAACAGAACTGACAGAACTGACAGAACTGACTCCTGACAATGATTATAGAAATTTGGGAACCTCAGCTATAAATACCAATACTTTAATATACGGTCGACCATACGGTGGGGTTGCAATTTTGTGGCGTAAGAAAATAAACGCAATAGCTATTGACTGCGGTGCGCCGCGTGTTGCAGCAGTACTTATTAATTCAGACCGTAAACGGCAGCTGATATTTACAGTATACATGCCAACTGAAAATCATATCAACCTCGATGAGTTCACACACTGCCTAGCTCTTATAAATGCAATAGTAGAAGAACAGAATTGTCACGAGTGTATCACTATGGGACATTTTAATGCAGACCCCAATAGGTTATTTGGGAGGGAGTTATTAGGTTTCTCTCTGGAAAACGACTTCGTCTGCATTGATGTAAAACACCTCCCTAATGATAGTTACACTTTTATAAGTGTACATTGACCGGGTACATTGCAGCTTGAAGCAGGAATTAAAGGAAATCAAGGCAAAGAAGGTTGCAGAAGAGCACTCAGAAACTCAAGAACGTAGAAATTACGCAGGGGCCTTGACGTTGTCCAGGAAGGCTGATCTGTGCCGATCCGGAACAACTCGGGACCGGTACTGGCCTTCTTCCCGGTCCTGGAACATCTGGATCGCTGAGACAAAAAAGGAATTAAAGAATTCAGCCGCATATCATCCAGGTGCAGGTGGAAAGGGTGAGAAAAGTACGCAACACAGGTGTTATGGTGAAGACCACTTCGGCTGATAATGCGGAAAAGATCATAAATATTACTCCGGCTACTCTGAGGGTGACAGTACCAAAAAGGAAGGCTTGTCAGATCTGTTTCTACAATGTTGATGATGACCCGACACCAGAGGAGTCCTTCACATCTCTGTGGGAACAGAACTTGCGGGCATCCTCGGGATGGACTGTAGATAACTTAGTTAAGGAAGTAACGATATTCAAGAAGAGAGGCCGAAAGGCTGGCATCACCACCGTCATATTGGAGTGTCCACCGGAACTAGGAGACGTACACATACAGAAAGAGCAGGTGTATCTGGGTTGGCAGGTTATAGAGGTGTGTGACTACATCTCTGTCACCTGCTGCAACAGGTGCCAGCAGTAAGGGCACCTCGAAAAATACTGCAGGTCCGCTGAAGTGGTCTAGGTGTGGTAAAAGCGGAGACCGGAAAGCGGATTGCAAGGTTGCAGGAGGGACGGGCGAACGTACAAAAAATTCGGACAAAAGGAGGCCGCGTCCCACTACACAGCGGCGAAGACGTGCCTGGCCAGACTATACGCGGAACAGAGGGCAGTCGCAGTGACGAACTAAAGCTAAATTCGAGATCGGAGAAATAAACCTTGGAGGAGCAGCGATTGCCACGAGGGAGCTGGCGTCGTTAGTTCGCGAATTTCGCTGGTAATTGTTCTTGTTCAAGAACAATATACCCAGGCATCTCGTGAGCTGGGACTCATCGAATTTGGTGGGTCCCCAAGGGCGGCAGTATATGTAGCGAGTAGGAACGTCAAGCATTGCTTAGTTCTCGGTTGAGCAGCAGCGAACGGGTGACTCTGGTGTCCGCATAATTACAATACTCACACAGTGTGGGATCTCATTTGCTGCACTTGGATATGGTCGTACACTAGACTAGAAGTGGAAACGGAATTATTACAGTCCTCGCCAGTGCAAAGGACGGGGAGCTGCAGCCGACGCCCGTAGACATGAGGTTGAGGAGTTTATAGTCCACCACAAACTCACAATCGCTAATAAAGAAGACCAGCTGTCAACGTTTAGTGGTCCAAAAGGTATATCCAATATCGATATCGATATCACATTGTCAGCAACGTTCATCCAGGACATCAGGTCCAGACGGTGATGGAGACTGGATAACTCCATAGAAATTTTTAATACTTGGCAAGTATTAAAGGAAAACATATGGTTATTTAAGTAAAAAGTCAAATCAGAACTAACCGAACTCACCCTTGAGTGTTATACTCAATTATTAGAGTGAAAAGTGTTGTGTACAGGTATTATTAATCTAGAATCAGGTTGTGAGGATTATTTTAAGTATAGAGAATTCCTTTCTAAACATTCATACAGTATAGTAATTAAGCCCGTAATATTTGACTTTAATCTTATCTTTTGTATTTTATTATTTTTGTCAGATATCTGAATCTAATAGCTTGCCAAAGGAAACCCATGAGGTGGAAGAAATTCCAGTCCAAAAACATCGTTCATTACATCCTAAAACTTACAACAAATTATAAGTTTCATCTTGTGACGTGAATTCGTCATTTTCAATTCGATACCTGGTTGCTGCTTCAGAATTCACCCATTGGTTTGGTGTTCAGAGAAACTATTTACATATATATACTATATATGCAGGCTAATGCAAGAAGAAAACCCTATGTTGTGAAGCAGAACCTAAAATCCCTTGAAGAGTAGAAAGAATAGATAAGAGCAACAAGAATTAAAAATTGGAAAGAATTCTGCAGTAAGCAAGAAACGGAGCAAACTTGAAATATATCTTACCGAATTATAAGACACCCCGACAGAATACACTCTGACCCTTTCCTAACAGATAGTAAGAGAGTCACTCTTACACCAAGTTACTTTCCACCTAGAAGATAATTACCCACTTTATACCTAGAAGATAGCTCATCCAGAGACACATCATTTCATCAAAAAATATGAGGAAAGGTCCAGTTAAATAAGCAAGATCTCAAAAATAAAATATTACAAAAATCTCCGCAATACTTCACCATAACAGAAATGACATCAGTTATTAATATAATAAGTACTAAGAAGGCACCGGATCTGCACTTTGTTACGCCGGTGAAAGAAACCAATAACATCTGTACACAAGGGTGCACATGTGATCCTATCATGACATTAATAAGCAACACTCCTCAAGAGAACCGATAACTTTGCCTGTCATGTTACAACAATTGAAGACGACATCCTTCTTAACGCGGAGGCAAAAGATATGGAAGAATTATATAAAAAAAACTAATGAAGCTTTAATTTCCTTTTATTTTGTCGCTGGGTTTTGCTTCATGCTCCCGCTGCCAACCATCATCTTTTGCACGGGAGTTTCATCTGAAGCCACAGATTTCAGATTAATTTCTATCATTCCTTGTAAATACTACTAACCTTATTTTAAGTTGCTTATTACTAACACTTAATTTGTATATGGATTTAAATCTGAAAATAAATGTTTATTATTATTATTATTATTATTTTAGACTGATATAGCAGACTGGGAGATCTTGTGTAAACTGAAGTTAAGACCTTGCAATGGGGAAGAGTGACGTAGGGGGTAAATCCCCGTAGTCACGACGCCCAAACTCCTACCCATGGCCTTCTCGTGGCGCCGCTGAATAACCAACCAACATGGGAGGGGGGGGGGCACCTAAACGACGCAGCCCTACAGCAGTCGGTACGGGATCTGCATAAGTAATAATAAGTCTGCCTCGTTGGTGCAGAAGTACATATCACATCCTAAAAAAATGTGATATCGAAAACCTGAAAGAAAGTATATATGACCTCTCGTGGGATGCCCAATAGTGGAAGAACATCAACTTGATTGTAATATAGAAATCTTGAAAATAATGACGAGGCCAAAAGCATCAGTTCCGCTGTTCGCTGCGCCACTATCGTGGGCTTTCTCTCGGTACCGACGCAGTGCGCAGTCAGGCTTGTCCCTGGATCCCCTAACGGGTGATGCGCCACTCTCTTTCGTCGAGTGTGATCCAGGTGTTGGCTGTGGGTTGAGATACCTGCAGCAGTCCCGATGGGTGGTTTCTACGGATTCCGCCAAGCCTAGCGACTTTCTTCGGTTGGGACCTTCGCGAAGTCGTGGGCGAACCCTAGTGGCGGGGTTTGCGACCCTGCCACACCAGGAAAATTGAACATGCAAAGAAACCTAATAAATATATTAAGGGTCACCCTGATCTCCCACAGGAGTCGGGGAGCATGGTCAATTCTTCTTCATTGACCCGGTTCGACGCTCTCGACGAGAGAACGGATCGGCGGTCAGAGAGTTGGACGTGTCTAGCATGTGCACGATCCTTCACCACAAAGACGGGTTTGGGTGTCCATAAACGGAGGGCCGTTTCCCGTTGAGGCAAATATGGGGGCGGCTCCAAATATGGTGAAGCGCAGGTGGAGTGATGAGGAGCTCTTCTTGCTGGCACGGACCGAGGCGCAGCTAACGAAAGAGGAAGGGAGGTGCACGAATGTACACCTTCTCGCCAAATTGCCACAGCTCCCACGGACGCTGGAGGCGATAAAGGGAAAGCGACGGAGTGCGAAATACAAAGAGTTGGTGAAAACCTGCTCGGAGGAAATCGCACTTTCGGAACTAGTCCCTATTGCGAGAAGGGATTCGAGCGCTCAACGGACTCCTGATGCGCAGCCTTCGGCCGTGCCGCAGAGGGCTACTGAAGCCTCTCTACCGGCTAATGAACCATCCGTAGCTGAAACTCGGATCAGTACTAACGCGGCGCATGTAATCGAGGCACTCCTAAAGAGGGCCGAGACACGGAAACAGCGCGGCGGACTGAGAGGAAAGGCTGCGAGGCCCCTTCATAAGAAAACAAAGAAAACCGGATTTGACACAAACATTTCGAAAAGAAAACAGAGAAGGATAGAGTACGCAAGAGTACAGGAATTGTAGAAAAAGTGCCCCAGTACAGCTTCGGCAGAAGTCATAGATGGCGAGTGCCGGGAAACGCCGCACAGTCTTGAGGAGATGGAGACCTTTTGGCGACCAATCTTAGAGGCTGTGTCGGACGCCCCGGGGCCTATACCGGAGGCTTTGCGCGCTCTCGAGCGTTCAAAGCAGTACGGGGGCTCTCGAAACTATGATGAACTGTGGGCGCCTTTCACTTCCGAGGAGGTGAGGGCGTCCAAGCTCTCTGGGAAAACTGCGCCAGGGCCAGATGGAATCCGTGCCGAGGAATGGCGAACAGTTCCTGCTCTCGTAAAGGCGGAAATATTTAACCACTGGCTTGCCACTGGCATACCAGAACCACTGCGGCAGTGCAGAACAATCTTCGTCCCAAAAAGTGACGCTCCAGCGAACCCGGGCGAGTACAGGCCGATAACAATCGCGTCTGTACCGCTAAGGCACATGCATAGCGTCCTAGCACGGAGATTGTTAGCCTGTTGTCCACCCGACACGCGACAGCGCGGGTTCATTAGTGCCGATGGCACTCTTGAAAACACCGCAGTGCTAGACGCAGTGTTGGGGGATAGTAGAAGCAAGTTGCGAGAGTGCCATGTGGCAGTCCTAGACTTCTCGAAGGCATTCGACACAGTGTCCCACAAGGCACTCGTGAAGATCCTAGAGAGCAGGGGGCTGCCGGAGGCGTTCTGCAACTATGTTGCTACGATGTACGGGACGGCCACTACCACCTTAGCTGTCAAGAACCAAAGTAGCACTTCTATAAAGGTTGGCAAAGGTGTGCGTCAGGGTGACCCACTCTCGCCGATTCTGTTCAACATCGTGTTGGATCTAATTCTTGCGTCACTCCCTGAGGGAGTTGGTTATAGGCTAGAAAATGAGCTAGTCTCGGGTCTAGCCTATGCCGACGATCTGGTCCTGGTGGCAGGGTCCAAGGTCGGGATGCAGGAATCCATCGACGTTGTTCAACGGATAGGCGAAACGGTGGGTCTTCGGGTCAACCTAGGCAAGAGCTCTGTCCTCTCGATGGTGCCGGATGGACATCGTAAGAAACACCACTACCTGACCGGTAGAACCTTTAAGGTTGGTCGGTACAAGCTTTGGTAGGTGTCTTTGTTTGACCGATGGCGCTATCTGGGGATTGATTTTGAAACGTCTGGAGCTGCGAATGTTGAGCATCAGATAAAGAGAGCTCTCGACAACATCACGAGAGCCCCCCTCAAGCCGCAACAGCGTTTGCAGGTTATGAGGGGTCACCTGATACCTAGATTCATGGATAGTCTTGTGCTGGGCACGGTGTCAGAGGATCGATTAAGGATGCTCGATGCGCAAATTTGGGGTGCGGTGAGGAAATGGTTGAGGCTCCCGGGGGATGTTCCGAAGGCCTACTTCCATGCCGATACTATGGTCGGCGGCTTGGCGATCCCAGCGTTACAGACCGTGGTGCCCGAACTTATTTTGAATAGGTACGGTGCACTCGGGACGTCACAATGGTCTGCTGCTAAAGCCGCCGCCAGATCCGATAGGATCCTTAAAAATTAAGGCTGGGCTAGTAGAGTTCTAAGGAAGTTCACTAAGCCAGAAGACGACCAACCATCGAACGTTAACACCGCTGGGCATTAGTGCCGGAATCCCGCTTCCACGAAGTGGTTGAGGGAGCGAAGTGGGCAGTATAGCGGTCGGGACTTCGTGCAGTTCGTGCACTGCCACATAAATGCACTCCCATCCCGAGTCCGGGTTTCGAGAGGGCGTAGGTGTGGTCGTGAGTCAGAGTTAAACTGTCGCGCCGGGTGCGTGGTCAGGGAGACGACGGCTCACACCATCCAGCAGTGTCACAGAACACACGGCGGCCGCATAGAACGTCATAATTGCGTAGCGAGGTTCATCGCCGAGGCGATGAACAGAAAAAGTTGGACGACGGAGGTGGAGCCTCGATTCGCAACCCCACAAGGTGTCAGAAAACCCGACATTATAGCCATAAGAGACGGTATTGGGGTGATCGTGGATGCACAGGTTGTCTCGGGCCAGCGACCGCTAGACGAAGAAGACGGTGAGTTAGTAGAGTTGGTTGCAGGTAGACTAGGACTTCCTGATACAGGTTGCGTCCACGCAACCTCGTGTACCCTATCTTGACGAGGTGTTTGAAGCGGTGCTTCCGAAAGAGAGAGTTGAAATCGCTCCTAGGGCTTGAAGAATCCGTATTCGAATTAATACCAAGCCTCGTATTAAGGGGATCGCACATGAACTGTACACGGTTCAATCAGATAACCGCCGCTTTGTCGGCAGCGCCGGGCTAGGCCACTGGAGTCCTGTGGTTTGGGTTTCTACAGGACCCATGTAGTACGAACCCTCAAGCAAACGATCTGGCTTAGGTCGTGCGCTGAATAATCCCAATAAAAGAACACCTTGCGTACCACATTTGACATCTAACCTGTACAATGCCAACAGCACCTCCCTCAAAGTAGCTAGTGGTTGATTTGGGACGGAACGAGGGTCAACCGCTTTGAGGCAGCCATAATGATTAATTCACTCTTTGGTTATTTCGAGAGCATGTCGGCGGAATAGCCAAATGCCTCGTCATCTAATTAGTGACGCGCATGAATGGATTAACGAGATTCCCGCTGTCCCTATCTACTCTTGCCTTTCCTCTCGACGGTCTTAGTGAACGGACGTTCGCGACAGAGTGTTATTTTTGTTTCATTTTTACCCTCAGTTTTTGAAAGTTTTGTTAATTCATTATTTTTTTGCTTTGTTTATTAGTTTATTTACTTAAATAGTATATATTACTCTAGTTTTAGTGGATATTATTAGTTCATCTTACTTTTATAGTGCTGTATTGTGCTTTGAATACTGTTATATTACCATATACTATGTGATCATTTCATAAATATTTTTCATGTTCTCATTAATAAAATTGTTAAATTAGTATTTACTATATTCTCACGAACGTTGGAAACGCTGATTAAGCACAGGTGCATTATACCATGTTAGAATCCCAGAATGTAAATTCATTTTATTATATTCATTCTTGTCTCATGAATTTCCGAACATTGAAACATCAAAAGGTACAAATTTTTATAAGTACTGTAGAATCTTTCTGAAGTTGCTTCCATTTATTCCTTAAGTTATCCTTATAAATATCTAAGATTTTCCATCCACGTCTGTCTGAGACCCGTAGGTTAGATATTAATAAGTGAAATAATATTTTAGATTTTAATAAAAATTTAAATAATAGTAGTGTAGTCGGTATGGCTGATTTAGAGAATATTGTTAAAGCTATTCGATTAATCCCCGAATTTGACGGATATCCTTACATATTGTCGCGATTATGATAAATACAAACGGTATTCCAGAAAACTGGAATGGTATACGTAACGCCTTAATAAATTATATAACGATTTAGCTCTATTAATTGAAGGTTCAGCAACACCTCAAGAATATTATGAAAAATGTCAAAATTTATTTAGTACTATAATGACCTATGTCAGTTTGTATGAAACCATTCCTATCACAATAGAATCGAAACGCAAGTTATATCAAAATGTAATATTAAAATCTTTTTTAGGGATCCTTAAGGGTCTAGAATACGGTGCATGCGACCCGAAACTATTTAAAAAGCTTTAGAATTTTTTTCATGAAGAGATGAATACATTATATTTACAGCAACGTAACGAAAATGTTCCTGAAAAGAGACCACAGCCTAATAATCAGGTCAGTGTATTTCCTAAATTTAATTATGGTCATTTGCAACAACCTTTTTCAATGCCAGTCTTACAAACGAATTTTACACCCCCTAGACCCTTCAATATTCAAGGCTACTCGAAACAAAACATTCCCCAACTAAGACCTGTACACATTTGGCGAAACCAGGCGCCCCCGTACCCTACTAGAACTCAACAAACATTCGGTGCACCCCCATTAAATTATAGACCCCAAAGTAACGTATTCAAAATACCACCATTGAAAAATAATTGAAATAATAATAATTAACTACAGCCCATGAGTCCCGAAACCGATACAAAACCGCCAACCTGGGAATTTGTCTAGATTAGGTAATCGGCCACCTACGAATTATTTTAAATCTAGAAAAGTACATTTTAATGAGTTTTATGACCCTTGTTATGAATATTACCAAAATGACTATCACAATAAATATCCCTCTACTCATCTTTACAGTGAGTATTATTACGAACCATCCTAATATTCAGAAGATTACACGATAGAGACGATTACAGAAGAGACACATAATACAAATATTCGCGACCCCACTCCTAATGAAGATTTTCGGGAGAACCCCGAATCAGACACATTACAATAGAACTTAACCTACATACACAAAAACAGTTATCATATATCAATATAATATATCAACTCCCCCTCTTAAACTTTTAATTGATAGAGGCGCTAATCAGCCTTTTATTAGCCCTAAAGCTGTGTTAGGTTTTTATTCACATTTATCTTGTAATTATGATCCATTTGAAGTAACTAACATAAATTCGACTACGCGAAATAATTTTTCTACCATGTCGTGTTTTCAAGAATTTAATGAAAATTATAATTTAACTTTGTGTATATATATATATATATAAATTTCACGATTATTTCGACGGTTTGATAGGTTATGACTTAAATGAAAAATTAGAATCTAATATTGACTTAAAAAATAAAATATAGATGTATGACTCACGAAATTGCAATTTATATGAAGATGTAATACCTGACAATCCATCAAAATTTGTTCGAGTCCCTAAAAATTACCGTAAGGGCGATGTTTTAATTACAGAACAATATATTTTGGGGTTGTGTAATTGACGATTGTATTAGAACAGTTAATAATAACCACGGTATCTGACAGGTAACAAATTCAACTCGTCATGACTTAGTATTTTCTATTGACCGACCTATAAATGCAGAGTTATTTAATATTCAGTGCACGCGTACTAAATATTCGTCTAATCGGGTTAAGGAAGTACTGTCACGATTACGCACGGATCACTTTAATGCAGAGAAACGCGCTAACTTAGAGTGATTGTGTTCACAGTACGCAGACGTTTTTTATATAGATGGAGAGCCACTCACTTGTACAAATAAAATTAAGAATGCAATAAAAACTATAGACGGACAACCTATTTACACTAAAATTTATAGATATCCATTTATTCACAAGACAAGAAGTACAAGACCAAATATCAAAAATGTTAGAGCACGGAATCATCCGCCCCTCTGTATGACCATGGAGCTCCCCCATCTGGGTTGTTCCTAAGGAACAACATGCTTCCGGTAAAACGAAATTTCGTATCGTAGTTAGTAGACTTTAGAAAACTCAAAGAAGAGACTATCGACGACAAGTACCTCATCCCTAACATAAATGACGTCCTAGATAAGTTAGAAAATTGTCATTATTTCACTACTCTCGCAAGCTACTTTTATCAGGTGGAGATGAATCCTGATGATATATCTAAGACAGCGTTCAATGTAGAGCACAGGCACTTCGAATTCTTACGTTTGCCGTATTAATTAATTAATTGCCCTGTGTACCTCGACGATATCGTCGTATTCGGTGTTTCTTTACAAGAACATATAGTTAATTTAGAGAAAGTATTTGATAGATTAAGAGAATCAAATTTCAAGATACAAATGGACGAATCCGAATTTTTTAAATTTGAGACAGTGTACCTCGGACACATCATTAGTAAAGACGGCATTAAACCTAATCCGGACAAGATAAAAGCTATTAAAAAAATTCCTATACCTTCAACTGTCACTGAAAAATAAGCGATCGTAAATTTATTCCTGATTTTGCTCGTTTGACAAAACCGTATAAAATAATTCCAATTATTCACGATAAATTTAAGAATTTGGCTATGCATTTGGTTCTTACAAAGAAGGAAATAGAAAATTTTAATAATTATTTAAAAGAGCAAGATCTTATTAAAAATTATCACGAAGGTAATACGAATCACCGAGGTATTATTAATGAACGTTACCGTGACCTTTCTGTTAGATACCATGATACGTTTTCAAAATACTCACAAGCCTGTCGTCTTCGAGACGGTACAGCCCTTAGTGTAATTTAAACATTTTTAACTCTACTACTCATGTAACAGATCAAGGAACAGAATTTACAAACACTCCAATTTCTGAATTTACCCGACTTCACAAAATACAATATCACAAGATTTTAACACAGGTCCCTAATGAAAATGGTATTGTAGAACTATTCATCATTCGACAATACTTGAACATTTAAGGATCTTCAAACTAGAAAAGAAAAATGAACCTTTAAATAATGTAATATTATATGCAGTCTTAGCTTACAGTAGTACAATACATAGTTTTATAAAATGTAGACCTATAGACTTAATTACTTGAAACATTGACCCTCGTGACCCCATAAATGTTGACTTGACTGAGTATTTGTCACAGCAATACATAAAGACCATAGATAGAGACTGATTAAAGTGTACGACCTAATTAACGAGACTTCATTACAACAGCGAACAATGGTAACTGAAACTCGTAATAAAAATCGTGAGCCTGAAAGAGAATACACCCCTAACGAAAGAGCTTTTATAAGAAATCCTATGGCAAGTAGGCAGAAATTAACTCCACGTTACACACAAGACACCGTCCTTGCCGACCTTCCTAACCCCTTCCGTCCCCTATCGCTTGATGCGACACTCCTAAGCCTGTAAAGAGAGTGTGATCTCAGGTGTTGGTTGCGGGCTGAGATGCCCGTAGCAGTCTCGATGGGTGGATTCTACGGATTCCGCCAAGTCAAACGGCTAACTTCGGTTGAGACCATAGCGATAGTCGTGGGCGAACCCTGGTGGTGGGGTTTGCGACTCTGCCACAAATGGGATAACATACATGCAAAAAGGTCAATAAGGAAAATTAAGGGCCACCCCGACCTCCCACAGGAGTCGGGGAGCATGGTCAATCCCTCTCCAGCGGCAAGGACCGGCGCTTCCGGCGAAGGGGCTGGGAGCGTAGGGCGGCCGTCTGAGTGGACATGTGCGATATGTGCGCGCACTTTTACGACAAAGACGGGTTTGGGAGTCCACAAACGGAGGGCCCATCCCGTCGAGGCGAACGCGGAAGCTGCACCAAACATGGTGAAGCGTAGATGGCATGAAGAAGAGCTTATCCTGTTGGCACGGACCGAGGCTAAGCTGACGAAGGAGGAAGGGAAGTGTACGAACGTACACCTTCTCGCCAAATTGCCCCAGCTCCAGAGGACGCTGGAGGCAATTAAGGGTCAGCGAAGGAGTGCGAGGTATAAGAGTCTGGTGAAAACCATTCTCGAGGACCTTGCGTTGCCCGAGCAAGACCCTAATGCGAGAGGGGGTTCGAGCTCTGAACTTCCTCCGGTTGCTATGCCTGAGGAGGTGTCACGGAGGGCGTCTGAAGCCACTCCATCCGCTGGTGAACCATCCGCAGTCCGAACTGCGCTCGGCACCCGCGCGGCTGAATTGCTCGAGGCACTCGTAAAGAGGGCCGAGGCTCGGAAGCTGCATGGCGGTCGGGTGGCGGGGAAGGCGGCGAGGCGCTTCCGCAACTTGAATAAAGGAATTGACGATACCGTACCAGTTTCGAAACGAAAACAGAGGCGAATTGAGTACGCGAGGGTACAGGAACAGTACAAAAAGTTTCCCGGCAGGCCAGCAGCTGAGGTGTTGGATGGGCAGTACCGGGTAACGCCGCACAGTTTCGGGGATATGGAAGCCTTTTGGCGACCAACCTTTGAGTCGGTGTCGGACGCTCGGGTCGGAGGCTCTAAGCAATCTCGAACGCGCGAGGCGGTACGGGGGTCTCCCGACTTCACCAAGCTGTGGGCGCCTTTCACCTAGGAGGAGGTGAAAGAGTCCAAGCTCACCGGCAAGACGGCGCCAGTACCAGACGGCATTCGTGCCGAGGAGTAGCACACAGTTCCTGTTGCCGTGGAGGCGGAAATTGTCAATGCGTGGATGACCACTGGCATACCGGAGCCACTGCGACAGTGCAAAACAATCGTCGTACCGAAAAGTGATGCACCAGCGAACCCGGGCGAGTACAGGCCGATAACAGTCGCGTCTGTGCCGCTCAGGCACATGCATAGCATCCTAGCACGGAGATTGCTAGCCTGTTGTGAAGACGTTGGCTGTAATTCGAACTGAAATCTCCGTACTGCAACAGGATACAGAAAAGATGAACAGTAAGTTCAAACAGTATAAATGTTTAAAAAACCAGAAAAGAAATAATTCGGATCGACACAATACAAAGAACGATGCACCGAGGTGCACGAACGACCCTGCGAACATTGACACGGGTCATTGACCCTGTGGATCGCATAAGAACAGGTTTATCGGGTGAGTCAATGTCGACGGCATTCATTCAACCTGCTGCACCAATAAATAAGACAGGCGCAGGCGCCGGAGGTGTTACCGGCTATTCGTTTAACCACGCCCACTAACATGCCATTATTTGATAATCGTAAGGCGACTCGAATTTAATATGGTGATAGTGCAATTTTATACGGCGAAGCGGATCGGAGAATGGATAACCATGGAATGGAGAAAAAATTCTCAAATGAATAATGAATTTAATAATGATGGAATTGTTAAGGTAATTAGAAGAAAAACGAAAAAAATTTAAATATGCATGGAAAAAATACAAATCCAAAACTCAAAGTGGCTGACCTTACTTTAAATATTTACGTATCGAGATTTGACAAAACCATTTCAGAAAAACAGATAAACAGAACATATGAATGAAAGTGATATTCAACTGGTACAAATAGATTGTTTACAATCTCGCCGTCCTACAAACTTTAATTCGTTCAAGACCATCTTGAAGAAGGATGGTCAGAAAGTTATGAATGAAGATTTTTGGCCTGAGGGTATAGTATTTAGAGAGTATATAGAAGCTAGATTTCCGAAAATCTATCTAAATAAAAATGAAATCGATAAATTAACAATAATTTTAATTAATTGTAAAGGTTAGAAAAGGACTCATTCATTTTTGAAAGGCTTATGTCAAAGGTCTGATATAGTGGTACTTCAAGAGACTTTGCTATTTCCGGATGAATTATATCTCCTAACAGAACTGACAGAACTGACAGAACTGACTCCTGACAATGATTATAGAAATTTGGGAACCTCAGCTATAAATACCAATACTTTAATATACGGTCGACCATACGGTGGGGTTGCAATTTTGTGGCGTAAGAAAATAAACGCAATAGCTATTGACTGCGGTGCGCCGCGTGTTGCAGCAGTACTTATTAATTCAGACCGTAAACGGCAGCTGATATTTACAGTATACATGCCAACTGAAAATCATATCAACCTCGATGAGTTCACACACTGCCTAGCTCTTATAAATGCAATAGTAGAAGAACAGAATTGTCACGAGTGTATCACTATGGGACATTTTAATGCAGACCCCAATAGGTTATTTGGGAGGGAGTTATTAGGTTTCTCTCTGGAAAACGACTTCGTCTGCATTGATGTAAAACACCTCCCTAATGATAGTTACACTTTTATAAGTGTACATTGACCGGGTACATTGCAGCTTGAAGCAGGAATTAAAGGAAATCAAGGCAAAGAAGGTTGCAGAAGAGCACTCAGAAACTCAAGAACGTAGAAATTACGCAGGGGCCTTGACGTTGTCCAGGAAGGCTGATCTGTGCCGATCCGGAACAACTCGGGACCGGTACTGGCCTTCTTCCCGGTCCTGGAACATCTGGATCGCTGAGACAAAAAAGGAATTAAAGAATTCAGCCGCATATCATCCAGGTGCAGGTGGAAAGGGTGAGAAAAGTACGCAACACAGGTGTTATGGTGAAGACCACTTCGGCTGATAATGCGGAAAAGATCATAAATATTACTCCGGCTACTCTGAGGGTGACAGTACCAAAAAGGAAGGCTTGTCAGATCTGTTTCTACAATGTTGATGATGACCCGACACCAGAGGAGTCCTTCACATCTCTGTGGGAACAGAACTTGCGGGCATCCTCGGGATGGACTGTAGATAACTTAGTTAAGGAAGTAACGATATTCAAGAAGAGAGGCCGAAAGGCTGGCATCACCACCGTCATATTGGAGTGTCCACCGGAACTAGGAGACGTACACATACAGAAAGAGCAGGTGTATCTGGGTTGGCAGGTTATAGAGGTGTGTGACTACATCTCTGTCACCTGCTGCAACAGGTGCCAGCAGTAAGGGCACCTCGAAAAATACTGCAGGTCCGCTGAAGTGGTCTAGGTGTGGTAAAAGCGGAGACCGGAAAGCGGATTGCAAGGTTGCAGGAGGGACGGGCGAACGTACAAAAAATTCGGACAAAAGGAGGCCGCGTCCCACTACACAGCGGCGAAGACGTGCCTGGCCAGACTATACGCGGAACAGAGGGCAGTCGCAGTGACGAACTAAAGCTAAATTCGAGATCGGAGAAATAAACCTTGGAGGAGCAGCGATTGCCACGAGGGAGCTGGCGTCGTTAGTTCGCGAATTTCGCTGGTAATTGTTCTTGTTCAAGAACAATATACCCAGGCATCTCGTGAGCTGGGACTCATCGAATTTGGTGGGTCCCCAAGGGCGGCAGTATATGTAGCGAGTAGGAACGTCAAGCATTGCTTAGTTCTCGGTTGAGCAGCAGCGAACGGGTGACTCTGGTGTCCGCATAATTACAATACTCACACAGTGTGGGATCTCATTTGCTGCACTTGGATATGGTCGTACACTAGACTAGAAGTGGAAACGGAATTATTACAGTCCTCGCCAGTGCAAAGGACGGGGAGCTGCAGCCGACGCCCGTAGACATGAGGTTGAGGAGTTTATAGTCCACCACAAACTCACAATCGCTAATAAAGAAGACCAGCTGTCAACGTTTAGTGGTCCAAAAGGTATATCCAATATCGATATCGATATCACATTGTCAGCAACGTTCATCCAGGACATCAGGTCCAGACGGTGATGGAGACTGGATAACTCCATAGAAATTTTTAATACTTGGCAAGTATTAAAGGAAAACATATGGTTATTTAAGTAAAAAGTCAAATCAGAACTAACCGAACTCACCCTTGAGTGTTATACTCAATTATTAGAGTGAAAAGTGTTGTGTACAGGTATTATTAATCTAGAATCAGGTTGTGAGGATTATTTTAAGTATAGAGAATTCCTTTCTAAACATTCATACAGTATAGTAATTAAGCCCGTAATATTTGACTTTAATCTTATCTTTTGTATTTTATTATTTTTGTCAGATATCTGAATCTAATAGCTTGCCAAAGGAAACCCATGAGGTGGAAGAAATTCCAGTCCAAAAACATCGTTCATTACATCCTAAAACTTACAACAAATTATAAGTTTCATCTTGTGACGTGAATTCGTCATTTTCAATTCGATACCTGGTTGCTGCTTCAGAATTCACCCATTGGTTTGGTGTTCAGAGAAACTATTTACATATATATACTATATATGCAGGCTAATGCAAGAAGAAAACCCTATGTTGTGAAGCAGAACCTAAAATCCCTTGAAGAGTAGAAAGAATAGATAAGAGCAACAAGAATTAAAAATTGGAAAGAATTCTGCAGTAAGCAAGAAACGGAGCAAACTTGAAATATATCTTACCGAATTATAAGACACCCCGACAGAATACACTCTGACCCTTTCCTAACAGATAGTAAGAGAGTCACTCTTACACCAAGTTACTTTCCACCTAGAAGATAATTACCCACTTTATACCTAGAAGATAGCTCATCCAGAGACACATCATTTCATCAAAAAATATGAGGAAAGGTCCAGTTAAATAAGCAAGATCTCAAAAATAAAATATTACAAAAATCTCCGCAATACTTCACCATAACAGAAATGACATCAGTTATTAATATAATAAGTACTAAGAAGGCACCGGATCTGCACTTTGTTACGCCGGTGAAAGAAACCAATAACATCTGTACACAAGGGTGCACATGTGATCCTATCATGACATTAATAAGCAACACTCCTCAAGAGAACCGATAACTTTGCCTGTCATGTTACAACAATTGAAGACGACATCCTTCTTAACGCGGAGGCAAAAGATATGGAAGAATTATATAAAAAAAACTAATGAAGCTTTAATTTCCTTTTATTTTGTCGCTGGGTTTTGCTTCATGCTCCCGCTGCCAACCATCATCTTTTGCACGGGAGTTTCATCTGAAGCCACAGATTTCAGATTAATTTCTATCATTCCTTGTAAATACTACTAACCTTATTTTAAGTTGCTTATTACTAACACTTAATTTGTATATGGATTTAAATCTGAAAATAAATGTTTATTATTATTATTATTATTATTTTAGACTGATATAGCAGACTGGGAGATCTTGTGTAAACTGAAGTTAAGACCTTGCAATGGGGAAGAGTGACGTAGGGGGTAAATCCCCGTAGTCACGACGCCCAAACTCCTACCCATGGCCTTCTCGTGGCGCCGCTGAATAACCAACCAACATGGGAGGGGGGGGGGCACCTAAACGACGCAGCCCTACAGCAGTCGGTACGGGATCTGCATAAGTAATAATAAGTCTGCCTCGTTGGTGCAGAAGTACATATCACATCCTAAAAAAATGTGATATCGAAAACCTGAAAGAAAGTATATATGACCTCTCGTGGGATGCCCAATAGTGGAAGAACATCAACTTGATTGTAATATAGAAATCTTGAAAATAATGACGAGGCCAAAAGCATCAGTTCCGCTGTTCGCTGCGCCACTATCGTGGGCTTTCTCTCGGTACCGACGCAGTGCGCAGTCAGGCTTGTCCCTGGATCCCCTAACGGGTGATGCGCCACTCTCTTTCGTCGAGTGTGATCCAGGTGTTGGCTGTGGGTTGAGATACCTGCAGCAGTCCCGATGGGTGGTTTCTACGGATTCCGCCAAGCCTAGCGACTTTCTTCGGTTGGGACCTTCGCGAAGTCGTGGGCGAACCCTAGTGGCGGGGTTTGCGACCCTGCCACAACAGGAAAAATTGAACTTGCAAAGAAACCCAAAATGAATATTAAGGGCCACCCCGATCTCCCACAGGAGTCGGGGAGCATGGTCAATTCTTCTCCATTGACCCGGTTCGACGCTCTCGACGAGAGAATGGATCGGCGGTCAGAAAGTTGGACGTGTCTGGCATGTGCACGATCCTTCACCACAAAGACGGGTTTGGGTGTCCATAAACGGAGGGCCCATCCCGTTGAGGCAAATATGGAGGCGGCTCCAAATATGGTGAAGCGCAGGTGGAGTGATGAGGAGCTCCTCTTGCTAGCACGGACCGAGGCGCAGCTAACGAAAGAGGAAGGGAGGTGCACGAATGTACACCTTCTCGCCAAATTGCCACAGCTCCAACGGACGCTGGAGGCGATAAAAGGACAGAGACGGAGCGCAAGATACAAAGAGTTGGTGAAAACCTGCTCGGAGGAAATCGCACTTTCGGAACTAGTCCCTATTGCGAGACGGGAGTCAAGCGTTCAACGGACTCCTGATGCGCAGCCTTCGGCCGTGCCGCAGAGGGCTACTGAAGCCTCTCTACCGGCTGATTTGACCATCCGTAGCTGAAACTCGGATCAGTACAAACGCGGCGCATGTGATCGAGGCACTCTTAAAGAGGGCCGAGACACGGAAGCAGCGCGGCGGACTGCGAGGGAAGGCTGCGAGGCCCCTACATAAGAAAACAAAGAAAACCGGATATGACACCAACACTTCGAAAAGAAAACAGAGAAGGATAGAGTACGCAAGGGTACAGGAATTGTATAAAAAGTGCCCCAGTAGAGCTTCGGCAGAAGTCATAGATGGCGAGTGCCGGGAAACGCCGCACAGTCTTGAGGAGATGGAGACCTTTTGGCGACCAATCTTAGTGAGCCTAGGAAAAAGCTCTGTGCTCTCGATGGTGCCTGACGGACACCGCAAAAAACACCACTACCTAACCGAGAAGACATTTAAGATCGGCAGGTACAAGCTGCGGCAGGTGTCTTGTGTTGAACGCTGGCGCTATCTTGGCATCGATTTCGAAGTGTCCGGATCGGCGAACATTGAGCATCAGATCCAGAGAGCCCTCGACAACATCTCGATATATGCACAGCATACTCGCACGGAGATTGCTTGCCTTTTGTCCACCTGACACGCGACAACGCGGCTTCGTCAGTGCCGACGGCACTCTTGAAAATACCGCATTACTTGACGCAGTGTTGGGGGATAGCAGAAGGAAGCTGAGAGAAAGTCATGTTGCGGTCCTCGATTTCTCCAAAGCCTTCGACACGGTGTCCCACGGGGCACTACTGAAGATGTTGGAGTCTAGGGGGCTGCCTGGTGAATTCTGCAGCTACATAGCTACAATGTACGGAGCGGCGTCTACCACCATAGCCGTAAAGGATAAATGTAGCACTTCTGTAAAGGTGGGTAAAGGTGTGCGACAGGGTGACCCGTTGTCGCCGATTCTATTCAACATGGTCATGGACCTAATTCTTGCGTCATTACCGCAGGGAGTCGGCTACAGGCTGGAAAACGAGCTAATCTCAGCTCTGGCCTATGCTGACGACCTAATCCTCGTTGCAGGATCGAAGGTAGGGATGCAGGAATCCATTGACACCGTTGTAAAGATAGGCGAAACGATGGGTCTTAGGGCGAACCTAGGAAAAAGCTCTGTGCTCTCGATGGTGCCTGATGGACATAGGAAAAAACACCACTACCTAACAGAGAAGACCTTTAAGGTCGGAAGGTACAAGCTACGGCAGGTGTCCTGTGTCGAACGCAGGCGCTATCTTGGCATCGATTTCGAAGTGTCCGGATCGGCGAACATCGAACATCAGATACAGAGAACCCTAGACAACATCTCGAGGGCCCCCCTCAAGCCGCAGCAACGGCTCCAAATCGCGAGGGGTCACCTCACTCCGAGGTTCATGCACGGTCTCGTGCTGGGAACGGTCTCGGATGATCGGTTGAGGATGCTCGATGTGCAAATCCGGGGTGCTGTGAGGTCATGGTTGAGGTTACCTAGTGACGTACCGACAGCTTACTTCCATGCGGAAACAAAGGTCGGCGGCTTAGCGATCCCATCTCTGCGAGCAGTTGTTCCCGAGCTTATATTACGTAGGTTCGGTCAACTTGCTTCGTCGGGATGGTCTGCTGCGAGAGCCGCCACCAAATCCTTTAGGATTCAAAAAAAGTTACGATGGGCAAGTAAAATGTTGAAAAAATTCACGGACAATGAAGTCGACCCCCAAAAAAGCGATTTAAGACCTGCAAAGCAGTATTGGCGCGAAGCACTGCACGCTTCGACGGACGGCTACGAACTTCGTGAGTCGTTCCGGAATCCATCTTCCACGAAGTGGTTGAGGGAGCGAAGTGGGCAGTATAGCGGCCGGGACTTCGTGCAGTTCGTACACTGACACATAAACGCCCTCCCGTCCCGAGTCCGGGTATCAAGAGGGCGCAGGTTTGGTCGTGAGTCGGAGTTGAACTGTCGCGCCGGGTGCGCGCTCAGGGAGACGACGGCCCACACCATCCAGCAGTGCTTCAGAACACACGGCGGCCGCATCGAACGCCACAACTGTGTAGCGAGGTTCGTCGGCGAGGCGATGAACCGCAAAGGGTGGAAGACGGAATTGGAGCCTCGATTTGTGACCCCACAGGGTGTCAGAAAGCCCGATATCATAGCCTCTAGAGACGGGATTGGGGTAATTGTAGACGCACAGGTGGTCTCGGGCCAGCAACCGCTCGACGACGCTCACCGTGCCAAACGTAGGAAATACGGAAAGCACAAAGAGCTAGTCGAGTTAGTTGCACGTAGACTAGGACTACCCAATACAGAGTGCGTGCGAGCAACCGTGTACCCTCTCGTGGCGTGGTGTATGGAGCGGTGCTTCCGCAAGGGAGTTGAAATCGCTCCTAAAATTGGACAACCGAGTTTTCGATGAGATACCAGACCTCGTACTAAGAGGATCCCACATGAACTGGACACGGTTCAATTCGATAACCGCTGTCTCGTCGGTGGCGGAGCTCTAGGACATTGGAGTCCTGTGGAAGTGGGTATATGCAGAACCCAAGTGGTATTAAACCTAGCGACGACTTGTCTAATTTATTCGATGGGCTGTAGCTGAGCATTTCCCTAAGTAACACCTTTGGTACCAAAATAATATCAATCTGCACAATGTCACACCACCTCCCATGTTTCGCTTAGACGCTAGATTGGGAATGAAAAAGGGTCAAGCGGTACATATGGGGCGCTAATCAACTCTTTGGTTGGACGAAGGTAGGCGGCGGTAATAGCCAAATGTCTCGTCATCTAATTAGTGACGCGCATGAATGGATTAACGAGATTCCCGCTGTCCCTATCTACTGTCTAGCGAAACCACAGCCAAGGGAACGGGCTTGGAAGAATCAGCGGGGAAAGAAGACCCTGTTGAGCTTGACTCTAGTCTGGCATTGTAAGGAGACATGAGAGGTTGGGCGGAAGCGGTGCGCGGTCGATTATATCGGCGGGCGTACGGTGTTTCGTTCCAAGCGTGCAGAGTGGCGGCGTCAAATCCTTTAGGATTCAGAAAAAGTTAAAATGGGCAAGTAAAATATTGCAAAAATTCACTAAAAATGAAGTCGACCACCAATCAAATGATTTAAGACCTGCGAAGCAGTATTGGCGCGGTAATGAAGTTTGCTCCGCATAAGACTCAGTCAGTCATCATTACGAAGCAACTAAAATATGGAGACCTGCAATTAACATTCCAGTGAGTATCTCTGGCTTGTTCTGTTTGTAGTAACTGAGGCGAAGACCGTACTGGGTGTGACAATCGATAAAATTATTTTTTTCGGACTGCGCCTAGACAAGACGATAGAAAAAAACTATTACACTATACAAGTCCATCTCACGGGTTGGTAGAGTGACCTGGGGACTAAACTTATCATATTAGAGAGAAAATATATTCAAATATTCCGTGGTAGAACAAAAACATCAGCATTCTTGTTAAATCTGATCTCTGATTGAGAAACTTGACGTCTACTCACAAGTATTACAGGATTCGGTATGTTTATACACTGATTAAAGTAAGCTGGAGGTAAAGGTAGGAGGGGCAGTCATATGCTTTAAAAATTAAAAAAGAAATCAGGGAAACATCCTTCCGTGTAAAAAACTATTGCTTTGTTTTTCAAGCTGAAATGTGTGCGATTATGAAAGCACTCAAATTAAGCATTCTGTGCGGACCGCGAGATCACAGCACTTGTACTTGTAGCACTTGTACTACAGAGTACATAATTTGATAAAAATTTAGATGTATTCTTGTTGTTTTTGTCGAAATCAATTCAAAAACAGCCGCGCGAAGTAACTAGATAGAAAGAGTTCTCGGACTGCGAAAGCGTTGATTGTCGCGGTGGAGAAGTGCGCGGGGCGGGGACAGGGGCAATCACGCGATCGCACTGCATGCCGGTCGCCGGGGATTAGTGTTTTGTTTTAATTTTGTGTGACAGATGCCGGACTGCCCGCGTGGTTGAGATATTACGTTTGCTTGTTTACTTACCCGAGTTCCAGTTCATATCTGTATACAAGAGAGAGTTTCATTACTATAGAAAAGAAAAAAAGGAAAGTTGAAGATGAAAATAGACAGTTTTTACCAGAATGGACCGACTTATATTGTTTTACCCTGCCAAATCGTGCCGAGCAGTACCAATGTGCTTGATTTGTAACCATACAGTAGCGTTAATTAAAAGCTCGAATAGAAAATGACATTATGATAACAAATACAAATCGTTTGCTCAAAACTTTCCACTGGGTAGTGATCTGCGTAAGTCTGAAATTGCAAGTTTACTTTCAAGTTACTCTTCTTCGACTCAGATCATAAATCGCTCAATGACCGAGCAGGAAAAATGTAGTGAGGCTTCTTTCCGTATTTCTTGGACTCTTGCTAAGCATATGAAGCCATTTACTGATGCTGACGTAGTTAAAGAATGCTTTCTCGAGGCGGGTAATGCTTTATTTGAGAACAAAAAAGGATGTTATTGAGACAATAACAAAAAATAATACATATTTTAAGACGAAGCCTCCTCCGTCGTCAGTCATGTCTTCACTCATAAAGATTGTAAACAAACTCAAAACTCAGAATGAACACAGAAACAATCCTCCTCAACCTTTTCTGCCTCCGGAGCCTACACTTGTTCCAGCCATTATTAATAATTCACTAAGCATTCAAGTAGAAGGAAATATCAATGTCCTTTTAATCAAAGATTACTTCTTTGTAGTTGTGTTAGCATTACTTCATGATATACTAGAGTTCAAATTGGAGTTCAAGAAGGTGCTTTCTCCTCTGTGCATTGGGATCACTAAAATCTTAGCCACAAATGCAACTGTACACCAATTGTTCTCTACTGTTTCGAAATTGATCAGTACCACGGCCTCATTTCAGG
Source organism: Mechanitis mazaeus (assembly GCA_959347395.1). Classification (NCBI taxonomy): domain Eukaryota; kingdom Metazoa; phylum Arthropoda; class Insecta; order Lepidoptera; family Nymphalidae; genus Mechanitis; species Mechanitis mazaeus. Next base: position 185,490 of record OY365756.1, read on the forward strand.
CTTTTACAGAGACATCTGTTGTTCCAGTTGGAACACAACCATTTTCAACATCCGGCTTACGCACTTTAGAATTGACAGGGGATGATGACTCCTTAGTAGTAACAATTATCAATTATCAATTAGAAATTAAACCTGGAGCTCATCACCTGAGAGATCATCTGAGAAGTAATGGTCATATCATGTTACATCATCCCTCTAAATCAAATACAAAACTTATTCGGGACCTTATCAAATGGGTATCAGGAAAAGCGAGGACACACTCTCAAGTTATCACTTTTCTGTTAAATAGAGCCTTGAATCACAAAGTAGAGTCATTAGAAACCACTATACAACATCACATTGATTCCCATATTACTCCAAGTTGTCCCTCCTTAAAAATCTTAGAATGTAAAGAACCCCAGACTCAGATCTCTCTCCATCCTCTGTAATAATTTCCATCACACAATCAACATCTTTTCCAACACCCTGAAAAGTCTCTAAATTCTCACCAATCAAATCTCATCCACCACTACAATACACCGGACCCCCAACAAGACAACAAGACCCTTTAATCTAACTCCTATTAAAAAAATAATAATAATAATAATGAAAAAAAAAAAAATAGGACGGATTCCGTCATCTGCTTCTACTAGTACCAGAAATACACACGTTTTGGCAGAAGAAAGTTATTGTGATATGAAGCGGCAGCTAAATAAGGCAAACTATTTGCGCGTGGCTATGAATAAATCATCCGATATTCTTGATACGGCACAGTTAATTTAGTTTGGTGGTTTGCTGCAAACTCAATAATCATTCTGAGCGTATTATGCAAGAAGTGATGAAAATAGTAAATTTTCTTCTTGCGAAATCATCACTACGACATCGTGACTTGAAATCATTCCTTGAAGACGTTGATGCAAAATAACTGACGAGCTACTCTTGCATAATAATGTCAGATAGTTAAGCAAAGGCTGTGTTTTAGAAAGATTCTTTAGCATTTTAGACCACGAAGACATTTCTTTGCAACAGTGATAAGAGTTCAGCTGACGTCCACTTAAGTTTTCTGAACGAAATAGAAAATGTATCTGCAAAGAAAAATAATTAAATATCTGAAACATGGAATAGATTTATAAGTAACAGCCAGGCCTGTCATAAGCCAAAATCATCAATCAAAAAATCACAGCGGATGAACACCTTTTCCAACGAAAGTCCGCTGCAGGTTCCTCAATATATGCCAAATAATTTGCAAAGTCTTCGCGTCGGTCGACGTTCATTCAAAATATATTTTGAATGGTTTCCCTAACATGGAAAAAGATGAAATACAATGCATAAAATATGTGGGCTAGTTTGTAACTAAAATTAGCTGAACCATATTTTCAAAATAAATATCACGACAGACAATTTCTTTACAAGCGTCCCTCTGGCTAAAAAATTGCTTGCCATAAAAACAACTACGGTAAGGATCTTCCGCGCGAATCAAAAGAGAAACAGCCTACCGAACAACTGCCGAAACCAGCTAAAGAAACAAAGGACAAGATGGCGTTATATTCCTCAAATTTATATAAATTTGAAGACTTCACGCTTACTGTGTATAAAATTAAACCTAAAGTAAAAGGCCTCCTTCTAAGCACCAAACATAGAACCATAAAAATAGAAGACATTAGAAAAATATGTGCCAGAATCTATTACTTTTTATAATAAAATAAATTTTGGTGTCGACGTCGCGACGACATGGCATGCAAATAGTGTAAAAGCAGGGTGTTTCCGATAACCTCTCCAAATTTTTTATAACATTTTAGATTTGGTAGCTATAAACGAGTGATATATAGTAGCTATAAAAGGTGTACCGGATCCAAAACTAGCAGATAATAGTTCATATTTTAGTTAGCTGAGGAATTGATTGAACAAAAAAAGAAGAACGATTGTCAAAATTCAGACATTTCAGTTCTCTCATCTTCAACATCATGATTTCTAAAAAGTTGTCAAGTGAGCTATTGCAATAAAAATAAAAACTGCAATTGCTATATGCATTGCAAGAAGATCGTATGCGGCAAATGTAAAAAAAAATTTCAAAACATGTAAAAAATGTGCTCTTTAAAAATGTGAATCCTGTAGCGTTTATACTATTATTATCATTTCTTTAATAAAAAATAAATAATTATTTTTTACTTTTACTCGAAGCCTTAAATTTATTTAACTCGGGCGTAGTTTTGATACATTGATTTTATTAATGTAAATACCTATTTTCACCTAGCCGTCAATTTGACGGATGCTCGAGATACAGGGTTTGTCCGGAAAGTAATTTTTGTACTTCTGTGAGTGGTGCAAGCCGAAAATGCAGCATTCGTTCGTCTGAACGAATTAAACGCGATTAAATTCTGTGTGAAACTCGGTAAATCTACGACAGAGACCTTTGATATGATGAAGCGGGCTTACCCAGATGTTGCTTTAGCAAGAAGTGGTGTGTTTCGATGGCACAAGGCCTTTTCAAAGGGCCGGGAAGAGGAAGACCGTGGTGTGAGACCTTCGACTTCGACAAACACCGACGATGTGACTCGTGTGCGCAAAGTTTTGAACTCAGACCGATCAGAATCAGGTTGTGAGGCTTATTGTAAGTATAGAGAATTCCTTTCTAAACCTTCATACAGTATAGTAACTAAGCCCGTAATATCTGACTTTAAACTTATCTTTTGTAGTTTATTATTTTTGTCAGATATCTGAATCTAATATCTTGCCAAAGGAAACCCATGAGGTGGAAGAAATTCCAGTCCAAAAACATCGTTCATTGCATCCTAAAACTTACAACAAATTATAAGTTTCATCTTGTGACGTGAATTCATCATTTTCAATTCGATACCTGGTTGCTGCTTCAGAATTCACCCATTCGTTTAGTGTTCAAAGAAACTATTTACATATATATACTATATATGCAGGCTAATGCAAGAAGAAAACCCTATGTTGTGAAGCAGAACCTAAAATCCCTTGAAGAGTATAAAGAATGGAAAAGAGCAACAAGAATTAAAAATTGGAAAGAATTCTGCAGTAAGCAAGAAACGGAGCCAACTTGGAATATATCTTACCGAATTATAAGACACCCCGACAGAATACACTCTGACCCTTTCCTAACAGATAGTAAGAGAGTCATTCTTACACCAAGTTACTTTCCACCTAGAAAATAATTACCCACTTTATACCTAGAAGATACCTCATCCAGAGACACATCATTTCATCAAAAAATATGAGGGAAGGTCCAGTTAAATAAGCAAGATCTCAAAAATAAAATATTACAAAAATCTCCGCAATACTTCACCATAACAGAAATGACATCAGTTATTAATAGAATAAGTACTAAGAAGGCACCGGATCTGCACTTTGTTACGCCGGTGAAAGAAACCAATAACATCTGTACACAAAAGGGTGCACATGTAATCCTATCATGACATTAATAAGCAACACACTCCTCAAGAGAACCGATAACTTTGCCTGTCATGTTCCAGCAATTGAAGACGACATCCTTCTTAACGCGGAGACAAAAGATATGGAAGAATTATATAAAAAAAAACTAATGAAGCTTTAATTTCCTTTTATTTTGTCGCTGGGTATTGCTTCATGCTCCCGCTGCTAACCATTATCTTTTGCACGGGAGTTTCATCTGAAGCCACAGATTTCAGATTAATTTCTATCATTCCTTGTAAATGCTACTAACCTTATTTTAAGTTGCTTATTACTAACACTTAATTTGTATATGGATTTAAATCTGAAAATAAATGTTTATTATTATTATTATTATTATTATTATTATTTAAGACTGATAGCAGACTGGGAGATCTTGTGTAAACTGAAGTTAAGACCTTGCAATGGGGAAGAGTGACGTAGGGGGTAAATCCCCGTAGTCACGACGCCCAAACTCCAACCAACATTTCACCTAAACAACGCAGCCCTACAGCAGTCGGTACGGGATCTGCATAAGTAATAATAAGTCTGCCTCGTTGGTGCAGAAGTACATATCACATCCTAAAAAAATGTGATATCGAAAACCTGAAAGAAAGTATATATGACCTCTCGTGGGATGCCCAATAGTGGAAGAACATCAACTTGATTGTAATATAGAAATCTTGAAAATAATGACGAGGCCAAAAGCATCATTTCCGCTGTTCGCTGCGCCACTATCGTGGACTTTCTCTCGGTACCGACGCAGTGCGCAGTCAGGCTTGTCCCTGGATCCCCTAACGGGTGATGCGCCACTCTCTTTCGTCGAGTGTGATCCAGGTGTTGGGTGTGGGTTGAGATACCTGCAGCAGTCCCGATGGGTGGTTTCTACGGATTCCGCCAAGCCTAGCGACTTTCTTCGGTTGGGACCTTCGCGAAGTCGTGGGCGAAAACTAGTGGCGGGGTTTGCGACCCTGCCACAACAGGAAGAATTGTAATGCAAAAAGTCCGATTAAAAATAATAAGGGCCACCCTGATCTCCCACAGGAGTCAGGGAGCATTGTCAATTCTTCTCCATTGACCCGGTTCGACGCTCTCGACGAGAGAATGGATCGGCGGTCAGAAAGTTGGACGTGTCTGGCATGTGCACGATCCTTCACCACAAAGACGGGTTTGGGTGTCCATAAACGGAGGGCCCATCCCGTTGAGGCAAATATGGAGGCGGCTCCAAATATGGTGAAGCGCAGGTGGAGTGATGAGGAGCTCCTCTTGCTAGCACGGACCGAGGCGCAGCTAACGAAAGAGGAAGGGAGGTGCACGAATGTACACCTTCTCGCCAAATTGCCACAGCTCCAACGGACGCTGGAGGCGATAAAAGGACAGAGACGGAGCGCAAGATACAAAGAGTTGGTGAAAACCTGCTCGGAGGAAATCGCACTTTCGGAACTAGTCCCTATTGCGAGACGGGAGTCAAGCGTTCAACGGACTCCTGATGCGCAGCCTTCGGCCGTGCCGCAGAGGGCTACTGAAGCCTCTCTACCGGCTGATTTGACCATCCGTAGCTGAAACTCGGATCAGTACAAACGCGGCGCATGTGATCGAGGCACTCTTAAAGAGGGCCGAGACACGGAAGCAGCGCGGCGGACTGCGAGGGAAGGCTGCGAGGCCCCTACATAAGAAAACAAAGAAAACCGGATATGACACCAACACTTCGAAAAGAAAACAGAGAAGGATAGAGTACGCAAGGGTACAGGAATTGTATAAAAAGTGCCCCAGTAGAGCTTCGGCAGAAGTCATAGATGGCGAGTGCCGGGAAACGCCGCACAGTCTTGAGGAGATGGAGACCTTTTGGCGACCAATCTTAGTGAGCCTAGGAAAAAGCTCTGTGCTCTCGATGGTGCCTGACGGACACCGCAAAAAACACCACTACCTAACCGAGAAGACATTTAAGATCGGCAGGTACAAGCTGCGGCAGGTGTCTTGTGTTGAACGCTGGCGCTATCTTGGCATCGATTTCGAAGTGTCCGGATCGGCGAACATTGAGCATCAGATCCAGAGAGCCCTCGACAACATCTCGATATATGCACAGCATACTCGCACGGAGATTGCTTGCCTGTTGTCCACCTGACACGCGACAACGCGGCTTCATCAGTGCCGACGGCACTCTTGAAAATACCGCATTACTTGACGCAGTGTTGGGGGATAGCAGAAGGAAGCTGAGAGAAAGTCATGTTGCGGTCCTCGATTTCTCCAAAGCCTTCGACACGGTGTCCCACGGGGCACTACTGAAGATGTTGGAGTCTAGGGGGCTGCCTGGTGAATTCTGCAGCTACATAGCTACAATGTACGGAGCGGCGTCTACCACCATAGCCGTAAAGGATAAATGTAGCACTTCTGTAAAGGTGGGTAAAGGTGTGCGACAGGGTGACCCGTTGTCGCCGATTCTATTCAACATGGTCATGGACCTAATTCTTGCGTCATTACCGCAGGGAGTCGGCTACAGGCTGGAAAACGAGCTAATCTCAGCTCTGGCCTATGCTGACGACCTAATCCTCGTTGCAGGATCGAAGGTAGGGATGCAGGAATCCATTGACACCGTTGTAAAGATAGGCGAAACGATGGGTCTTAGGGCGAACCTAGGAAAAAGCTCTGTGCTCTCGATGGTGCCTGATGGACATAGGAAAAAACACCACTACCTAACAGAGAAGACCTTTAAGGTCGGAAGGTACAAGCTACGGCAGGTGTCCTGTGTCGAACGCAGGCGCTATCTTGGCATCGATTTCGAAGTGTCCGGATCGGCGAACATCGAACATCAGATACAGAGAACCCTAGACAACATCTCGAGGGCCCCCCTCAAGCCGCAGCAACGGCTCCAAATCGCGAGGGGTCACCTCACTCCGAGGTTCATGCACGGTCTCGTGCTGGGAACGGTCTCGGATGATCGGTTGAGGATGCTCGATGTGCAAATCCGGGGTGCTGTGAGGTCATGGTTGAGGTTACCTAGTGACGTACCGACAGCTTACTTCCATGCGGAAACAAAGGTCGGCGGCTTAGCGATCCCATCTCTGCGAGCAGTTGTTCCCGAGCTTATATTACGTAGGTTCGGTCAACTTGCTTCGTCGGGATGGTCTGCTGCGAGAGCCGCCACCAAATCCTTTAGGATTCAAAAAAAGTTACGATGGGCAAGTAAAATGTTGAAAAAATTCACGGACAATGAAGTCGACCCCCAAAAAAGCGATTTAAGACCTGCAAAGCAGTATTGGCGCGAAGCACTGCACGCTTCGACGGACGGCTACGAACTTCGTGAGTCGTTCCGGAATCCATCTTCCACGAAGTGGTTGAGGGAGCGAAGTGGGCAGTATAGCGGCCGGGACTTCGTGCAGTTCGTACACTGACACATAAACGCCCTCCCGTCCCGAGTCCGGGTATCAAGAGGGCGCAGGTTTGGTCGTGAGTCGGAGTTGAACTGTCGCGCCGGGTGCGCGCTCAGGGAGACGACGGCCCACACCATCCAGCAGTGCTTCAGAACACACGGCGGCCGCATCGAACGCCACAACTGTGTAGCGAGGTTCGTCGGCGAGGCGATGAACCGCAAAGGGTGGAAGACGGAATTGGAGCCTCGATTTGTGACCCCACAGGGTGTCAGAAAGCCCGATATCATAGCCTCTAGAGACGGGATTGGGGTAATTGTAGACGCACAGGTGGTCTCGGGCCAGCAACCGCTCGACGACGCTCACCGTGCCAAACGTAGGAAATACGGAAAGCACAAAGAGCTAGTCGAGTTAGTTGCACGTAGACTAGGACTACCCAATACAGAGTGCGTGCGAGCAACCGTGTACCCTCTCGTGGCGTGGTGTATGGAGCGGTGCTTCCGCAAGGGAGTTGAAATCGCTCCTAAAATTGGACAACCGAGTTTTCGATGAGATACCAGACCTCGTACTAAGAGGATCCCACATGAACTGGACACGGTTCAATTCGATAACCGCTGTCTCGTCGGTGGCGGAGCTCTAGGACATTGGAGTCCTGTGGAAGTGGGTATATGCAGAACCCAAGTGGTATTAAACCTAGCGACGACTTGTCTAATTTATTCGATGGGCTGTAGCTGAGCATTTCCCTAAGTAACACCTTTGGTACCAAAATAATATCAATCTGCACAATGTCACACCACCTCCCATGTTTCGCTTAGACGCTAGATTGGGAATGAAAAAGGGTCAAGCGGTACATATGGGGCGCTAATCAACTCTTTGGTTGGACGAAGGTAGGCGGCGGTAATAGCCAAATGTCTCGTCATCTAATTAGTGACGCGCATGAATGGATTAACGAGATTCCCGCTGTCCCTATCTACTGTCTAGCGAAACCACAGCCAAGGGAACGGGCTTGGAAGAATCAGCGGGGAAAGAAGACCCTGTTGAGCTTGACTCTAGTCTGGCATTGTAAGGAGACATGAGAGGTTGGGCGGAAGCGGTGCGCGGTCGATTATATCGGCGGGCGTACGGTGTTTCGTTCCAAGCGTGCAGAGTGGCGGCGTCAAATCCTTTAGGATTCAGAAAAAGTTAAAATGGGCAAGTAAAATATTGCAAAAATTCACTAAAAATGAAGTCGACCACCAATCAAATGATTTAAGACCTGCGAAGCAGTATTGGCGCGGTAATGAAGTTTGCTCCGCATAAGACTCAGTCAGTCATCATTACGAAGCAACTAAAATATGGAGACCTGCAATTAACATTCCAGTGAGTATCTCTGGCTTGTTCTGTTTGTAGTAACTGAGGCGAAGACCGTACTGGGTGTGACAATCGATAAAATTATTTTTTTCGGACTGCGCCTAGACAAGACGATAGAAAAAAACTATTACACTATACAAGTCCATCTCACGGGTTGGTAGAGTGACCTGGGGACTAAACTTATCATATTAGAGAGAAAATATATTCAAATATTCCGTGGTAGAACAAAAACATCAGCATTCTTGTTAAATCTGATCTCTGATTGAGAAACTTGACGTCTACTCACAAGTATTACAGGATTCGGTATGTTTATACACTGATTAAAGTAAGCTGGAGGTAAAGGTAGGAGGGGCAGTCATATGCTTTAAAAATTAAAAAAGAAATCAGGGAAACATCCTTCCGTGTAAAAAACTATTGCTTTGTTTTTCAAGCTGAAATGTGTGCGATTATGAAAGCACTCAAATTAAGCATTCTGTGCGGACCGCGAGATCACAGCACTTGTACTTGTAGCACTTGTACTACAGAGTACATAATTTGATAAAAATTTAGATGTATTCTTGTTGTTTTTGTCGAAATCAATTCAAAAACAGCCGCGCGAAGTAACTAGATAGAAAGAGTTCTCGGACTGCGAAAGCGTTGATTGTCGCGGTGGAGAAGTGCGCGGGGCGGGGACAGGGGCAATCACGCGATCGCACTGCATGCCGGTCGCCGGGGATTAGTGTTTTGTTTTAATTTTGTGTGACAGATGCCGGACTGCCCGCGTGGTTGAGATATTACGTTTGCTTGTTTACTTACCCGAGTTCCAGTTCATATCTGTATACAAGAGAGAGTTTCATTACTATAGAAAAGAAAAAAAGGAAAGTTGAAGATGAAAATAGACAGTTTTTACCAGAATGGACCGACTTATATTGTTTTACCCTGCCAAATCGTGCCGAGCAGTACCAATGTGCTTGATTTGTAACCATACAGTAGCGTTAATTAAAAGCTCGAATAGAAAATGACATTATGATAACAAATACAAATCGTTTGCTCAAAACTTTCCACTGGGTAGTGATCTGCGTAAGTCTGAAATTGCAAGTTTACTTTCAAGTTACTCTTCTTCGACTCAGATCATAAATCGCTCAATGACCGAGCAGGAAAAATGTAGTGAGGCTTCTTTCCGTATTTCTTGGACTCTTGCTAAGCATATGAAGCCATTTACTGATGCTGACGTAGTTAAAGAATGCTTTCTCGAGGCGGGTAATGCTTTATTTGAGAACAAAAAAGGATGTTATTGAGACAATAACAAAAAATAATACATATTTTAAGACGAAGCCTCCTCCGTCGTCAGTCATGTCTTCACTCATAAAGATTGTAAACAAACTCAAAACTCAGAATGAACACAGAAACAATCCTCCTCAACCTTTTCTGCCTCCGGAGCCTACACTTGTTCCAGCCATTATTAATAATTCACTAAGCATTCAAGTAGAAGGAAATATCAATGTCCTTTTAATCAAAGATTACTTCTTTGTAGTTGTGTTAGCATTACTTCATGATATACTAGAGTTCAAATTGGAGTTCAAGAAGGTGCTTTCTCCTCTGTGCATTGGGATCACTAAAATCTTAGCCACAAATGCAACTGTACACCAATTGTTCTCTACTGTTTCGAAATTGATCAGTACCACGGCCTCATTTCAGGCTTTTACAGAGACATCTGTTGTTCCAGTTGGAACACAACCATTTTCAACATCCGGCTTACGCACTTTAGAATTGACAGGGGATGATGACTCCTTAGTAGTAACAATTATCAATTATCAATTAGAAATTAAACCTGGAGCTCATCACCTGAGAGATCATCTGATAAGTAATGGTCATATCATGTTACATCATCCCTCTAAATCAAATACAAAACTTATTCGGGACCTTATCAAATGGGTATCAGGAAAAGCGAGGACACACTCTCAAGTTATCACTTTTCTGTTAAATAGAGCCTTGAATCACAAAGTAGAGTCATTAGAAACCACTATACAACATCACATTGATTCCCATATTACTCCAAGTTGTCCCTCCTTAAAAATCTTAGAATGTAAAGAACCCCAGACTCAGATCTCTCTCCATCCTCTGTAATAATTTCCATCACACAATCAACATCTTTTCCAACACCCTGAAAAGTCTCTAAATTCTCACCAATCAAATCTCATCCACCACTACAATACACCGGACCCCCAACAAGACAACAAGACCCTTTAATCTAACTCCTATTAAAAAAATAATAATAATAATAATGAAAAAAAAAAAAATAGGACGGATTCCGTCATCTGCTTCTACTAGTACCAGAAATACACACGTTTTGGCAGAAGAAAGTTATTGTGATATGAAGCGGCAGCTAAATAAGGCAAACTATTTGCGCGTGGCTATGAATAAATCATCCGATATTCTTGATACGGCACAGTTAATTTAGTTTGGTGGTTTGCTGCAAACTCAATAATCATTCTGAGCGTATTATGCAAGAAGTGATGAAAATAGTAAATTTTCTTCTTGCGAAATCATCACTACGACATCGTGACTTGAAATCATTCCTTGAAGACGTTGATGCAAAATAACTGACGAGCTACTCTTGCATAATAATGTCAGATAGTTAAGCAAAGGCTGTGTTTTAGAAAGATTCTTTAGCATTTTAGACCACGAAGACATTTCTTTGCAACAGTGATAAGAGTTCAGCTGACGTCCACTTAAGTTTTCTGAACGAAATAGAAAATGTATCTGCAAAGAAAAATAATTAAATATCTGAAACATGGAATAGATTTATAAGTAACAGCCAGGCCTGTCATAAGCCAAAATCATCAATCAAAAAATCACAGCGGATGAACACCTTTTCCAACGAAAGTCCGCTGCAGGTTCCTCAATATATGCCAAATAATTTGCAAAGTCTTCGCGTCGGTCGACGTTCATTCAAAATATATTTTGAATGGTTTCCCTAACATGGAAAAAGATGAAATACAATGCATAAAATATGTGGGCTAGTTTGTAACTAAAATTAGCTGAACCATATTTTCAAAATAAATATCACGACAGACAATTTCTTTACAAGCGTCCCTCTGGCTAAAAAATTGCTTGCCATAAAAACAACTACGGTAAGGATCTTCCGCGCGAATCAAAAGAGAAACAGCCTACCGAACAACTGCCGAAACCAGCTAAAGAAACAAAGGACAAGATGGCGTTATATTCCTCAAATTTATATAAATTTGAAGACTTCACGCTTACTGTGTATAAAATTAAACCTAAAGTAAAAGGCCTCCTTCTAAGCACCAAACATAGAACCATAAAAATAGAAGACATTAGAAAAATATGTGCCAGAATCTATTACTTTTTATAATAAAATAAATTTTGGTGTCGACGTCGCGACGACATGGCATGCAAATAGTGTAAAAGCAGGGTGTTTCCGATAACCTCTCCAAATTTTTTATAACATTTTAGATTTGGTAGCTATAAACGAGTGATATATAGTAGCTATAAAAGGTGTACCGGATCCAAAACTAGCAGATAATAGTTCATATTTTAGTTAGCTGAGGAATTGATTGAACAAAAAAAGAAGAACGATTGTCAAAATTCAGACATTTCAGTTCTCTCATCTTCAACATCATGATTTCTAAAAAGTTGTCAAGTGAGCTATTGCAATAAAAATAAAAACTGCAATTGCTATATGCATTGCAAGAAGATCGTATGCGGCAAATGTAAAAAAAAATTTCAAAACATGTAAAAAATGTGCTCTTTAAAAATGTGAATCCTGTAGCGTTTATACTATTATTATCATTTCTTTAATAAAAAATAAATAATTATTTTTTACTTTTACTCGAAGCCTTAAATTTATTTAACTCGTGCGTAGTTTTGATACATTGATTTTATTAATGTAAATACCTATTTTCACCTAGCCGTCAATTTGACGGATGCTCGAGATACAGGGTTTGTCCGGAAAGTAATTTTTGTACTTCTGTGAGTGGTGCAAGCCGAAAATGCAGCATTCGTTCGTCTGAACGAACTAAACGCGATTAAATTCTGTGTGAAACTCGGTAAATCTACGACAGAGACCTTTGATATGATGAAGCGGGCTTACCCAGATGTTGCTTTAGCAAGAAGTGGTGTGTTTCGATGGCACAAGGCCTTTTCAAAGGGCCGGGAAGAGGAAGACCGTGGTGTGAGACCTTCGACTTCGACAAACACCGACGATGTGACTCGTGTGCGCAAAGTTTTGAACTCAGACCGATCAGAATCAGGTTGTGAGGCTTATTGTAAGTATAGAGAATTCCTTTCTAAACCTTCATACAGTATAGTAACTAAGCCCGTAATATCTGACTTTAAACTTATCTTTTGTAGTTTATTATTTTTGTCAGATATCTGAATCTAATATCTTGCCAAAGGAAACCCATGAGGTGGAAGAAATTCCAGTCCAAAAACATCGTTCATTGCATCCTAAAACTTACAACAAATTATAAGTTTCATCTTGTGACGTGAATTCATCATTTTCAATTCGATACCTGGTTGCTGCTTCAGAATTCACCCATTCGTTTAGTGTTCAAAGAAACTATTTACATATATATACTATATATGCAGGCTAATGCAAGAAGAAACCCTATGTTGTGAAGCAGAACCTAAAATCCCTTGAAGAGTATAAAGAATGGAAAAGAGCAACAAGAATTAAAAATTGGAAAGAATTCTGCAGTAAGCAAGAAACGGAGCCAACTTGGAATATATCTTACCGAATTATAAGACACCCCGACAGAATACACTCTGACCCTTTCCTAACAGATAGTAAGAGAGTCACTCTTACACCAAGTTACTTTCCACCTACAAAATAATTAACCACTTTATACCTAGAAGATACCTCATCCAGAGACACATCATTTCATCAAAAAATATGAGGGAAGGTCCAGTTAAATAAGCAAGATCTCAAAAATAAAATATTACAAAAGCTCCGCAATACTTCACCATAACAGAAATGACATCAGTTATTAATAGAATAAGTACTAAGAAGGCACCGGATCTGCACTTTGTTACGCCGGTGAAAGAAACCAATAACATCTGTACACAAAAGGGTGCACATGTAATCCTATCATGACATTAATAAGTAACACACTCCTCAAGAGAACCGATAACTTTGCCTGTCATGTTCCAGCAATTATGGAAGAATTATATAAAAAAAACTAATGAAGCTTTAATTTCCTTTTATTTTGTCGCTGGGTATTGCTTCATGCTCCCGCTGCTAACCATTATCTTTTGCACGGGAGTTTCATCTGAAGCCACAGATTTCAGATTAATTTCTATCATTCCTTGTAAATGCTACTAACCTTATTTTAAGTTGCTTATTACTAACACTTAATTTGTATATGGATTTAAATCTGAAAATAAATGTTTATTATTATTATTATTATTATTATTATTATTTAAGACTGATAGCAGACTGGGAGATCTTGTGTAAACTGAAGTTAAGACCTTGCAATGGGGAAGAGTGACGTAGGGGGTAAATCCCCGTAGTCACGACGCCCAAACTCCTACCCATGGCCTTCTCGTGGCGCCGCTGAATAACCAACCAACATGGGAGGGGGGGGGCACCTAAACGACGCAGCCCTACAGCAGTCGGTACGGGATCTGCATAAGTAATATTAAGTCTGCCTCGTTGGTGCAGAAGTACATATCACATCCTAAAAAAATGTGATATCGAAAACCTGAAAGAAAGTATATATGACCTCTCGTGGGATGCCCAATAGTGGAAGAACATCAACTTGATTGTAATATAGAAATCTTGAAAATAATGACGAGGCCAAAAGCATCATTTCCGCTGTTCGCTGCGCCACTATCGTGGGCTTTCTCTCGGTACCGACGCAGTGCGCAGTCAGGCTTGTCCCTGGATCCCCTAACGGGTGATGCGCCACTCTCTTTCGTCGAGTGTGATCCAGGTGTTGGCTGTGGGTTGAGATACCTGCAGCAGTCCCGATGGGTGGTTTCTACGGATTCCGCCAAGCCTAGCGACTTTCTTCGGTTGGGACCTTCGCGAAGTCGTGGGCGAACCCTAGTGGCGGGGTTTGCGACCCTGCCACAACAGGAAAAATTGAACTTGCAAAGAAACCCAAAATGAATATTAAGGGCCACCCCGATCTCCCACAGGAGTCGGGGAGCATGGTCAATTCTTCTCCATTGACCCGGTTCGACGCTCTCGACGAGAGAATGGATCGGCGGTCAGAAAGTTGGACGTGTCTGGCATGTGCACGATCCTTCACCACAAAGACGGGTTTGGGTGTCCATAAACGGAGGGCCCATCCCGTTGAGGCAAATATGGAGGCGGCTCCAAATATGGTGAAGCGCAGGTGGAGTGATGAGGAGCTCCTCTTGCTAGCACGGACCGAGGCGCAGCTAACGAAAGAGGAAGGGAGGTGCACGAATGTACACCTTCTCGCCAAATTGCCACAGCTCCAACGGACGCTGGAGGCGATAAAAGGACAGAGACGGAGCGCAAGATACAAAGAGTTGGTGAAAACCTGCTCGGAGGAAATCGCACTTTCGGAACTAGTCCCTATTGCGAGACGGTAGTCGAGCGTTCAACGGACTCCTGATGCGCAGCCTTCGGCCGTGCCGCAGAGGGCTACTGAAGCCTCTACCGGCTGATGAACCATCCGTAGCTGAAACTCGGATCAGTACAAACGCGGCGCATGTGATCGAGGCACTCTTAAAGAGGGCCGAGACACGGAAGCAGCGCGGCGGACTGCGAGGGAAGGCTGCGAGGCCCCTACATAAGAAAACAAAGAAAACCGGATATGACACCAACACTTCGAAAAGAAAACAGAGAAGGATAGAGTACGCAAGGGTACAGGAATTGTATAAAAAGTGCCCCAGTAGAGCTTCGGCAGAAGTCATAGATGGCGAGTGCCGGGAAACGCCGCACAGTCTTGAGGAGATGGAGACCTTTTGGCGACCAATCTTAGTGAGCCTAGGAAAAAGCTCTGTGCTCTCGATGGTGCCTGACGGACACCGCAAAAAACACCACTACCTAACCGAGAAGACATTTAAGATCGGCAGGTACAAGCTGCGGCAGGTGTCTTGTGTTGAACGCTGGCGCTATCTTGGCATCGATTTCGAAGTGTCCGGATCGGCGAACATTGAGCATCAGATCCAGAGAGCCCTCGACAACATCTCGATATATGCACAGCATACTCGCACGGAGATTGCTTGCCTTTTGTCCACCTGACACGCGACAACGCGGCTTCGTCAGTGCCGACGGCACTCTTGAAAATACCGCATTACTTGACGCAGTGTTGGGGGATAGCAGAAGGAAGCTGAGAGAAAGTCATGTTGCGGTCCTCGATTTCTCCAAAGCCTTCGACACGGTGTCCCACGGGGCACTACTGAAGATGTTGGAGTCTAGGGGGCTGCCTGGTGAATTCTGCAGCTACATAGCTACAATGTACGGAGCGGCGTCTACCACCATAGCCGTAAAGGATAAATGTAGCACTTCTGTAAAGGTGGGTAAAGGTGTGCGACAGGGTGACCCGTTGTCGCCGATTCTATTCAACATGGTCATGGACCTAATTCTTGCGTCATTACCGCAGGGAGTCGGCTACAGGCTGGACAACGAGCTAATCTCAGCTCTGGCCTATGCTGACGACCTAATCCTCGTTGCAGGATCGAAGGTAGGGATGCAGGAATCCATTGACACCGTTGTAAAGATAGGCGAAACGATGGGTCTTAGGGCGAACCTAGGAAAAAGCTCTGTGCTCTCGATGGTGCCTGATGGACATAGGAAAAAACACCACTACCTAACAGAGAAGACCTTTAAGGTCGGAAGGTACAAGCTACGGCAGGTGTCCTGTGTCGAAGGCTGGCGCTATCTTGGCATCGATTTCGAAGTGTCCGGATCGGCGAACATCGAACATCAGATACAGAGAACCCTCGACAACATCTCGAGGGCCCCCCTCAAGCCGCAGCAACGGTTCCAAATCGCGAGGGGTCACCTCACTCCGAGGTTCATGCACGGTCTCGTGCTGGGAACGGTCTCGGATGATCGGTTGAGGATGCTCGATGTGCAAATCCGGGGTGCTGTGAGGTTATGGTTGAGGTTACCTAGTGACGTACCGACAGCTTACTTCCATGCGGAAACAAAGGTCGGCGGCTTAGCGATCCCATCTCTGCGAGCAGTTGTTCCCGAGCTTATATTACGTAGGTTCGGTCAACTTGCTTCGTCGGGATGGTCTGCTGCGAGAGCCGCCGCCAAATCCTTTAGGATTCAAAAAAAGTTAAAATGGGCAAGTAAAATGTTGCAAAAATTCACTAAAAATGAAGTCGACCACCAATCAAATGATTTAAGACCTGCGAAACAGTATTGGCGCGGTACTGAAGTTTGCTCCGCATAAGACTCAGTCAGTCATCATTACGAAGCAACTAAAATATGGAGACCTGCAATTAACATTCCAGTGAGTATCTCTGGCTTGTTCTGTTTGTAGTAACTGATGCGAAGACCGTACTGGGTGTGACAATCGATAAAATTATTTTTTTCGGACTGCGCCTAGACAAGACGATAGAAAAAAACTATTACACTATACAAGTCCATCTCACGGGTTGGTAGAGTGACCTGGGGACTAAACTTATCATATTAGAGAGAAAATATATTCAAATATTCCGTGGTAGAACAAAAACATCAGCATTCTTGTTAAATCTGATCTCTGATTGAGAAACTTGACGTCTACTCACAAGTATTACAGGATTCGGTATGTTTATACACTGATTAAAGTAAGCTGGAGGTAAAGGTAGGAGGGGCAGTCATATGCTTTAAAAATTAAAAAAGAAATCAGGGAAATATCCTTCCGTGTAAAAAACTATTGCTTTGTTTTTCAAGCTGAAATGTGTGCGATTATGAAAGCACTCAAATTAAGCATTCTGTGCGGACCGCGAGATCACAGCACTTGTACTTGTAGCACTTGTACTACAGAGAACATAATTTGATAAAAATTTAGATGTATTCTTGTTGTTTTTGTCGAAATCAATTCAAAAACAGCCGCGCGAAGTAACTAGATAGAAAGAGTTCTCGGACTCCGAAAGCGTTGATTGTCGCGGTGGAGAAGTGCGCGGGGCGGGGACAGGGGCAATCACGCGATCGCACTGCATGCCGGTCGCCGGGGATTAGTGTTTTGTTTTAATTTTGTGTGACAGATGCCGGACTGCCCGCGTGGTTGAGATATTACGTTTGCTTGTTTACTTACCCGAGTTCCAGTTCATATCTGTATACAAGAGAGAGTTTCATTACTATAGAAAAGAAAAAAAGGAAAGTTGAAGATGAAAATAGACAGTTTTTACCAGAATGGACCGACTTATATTGTTTTACCCTGCCAAATCGTGCCGAGCAGTACCAATGAATAGAAAATGACATTATGATAACAAATACAAATCGTTTGCTCAAAACTTTCCACTGGGTAGTGATCTGCGTAAGTCTGAAATTGCAAGTTTACTTTCAAGTTACTCTTCTTCGACTCAGATCATAAATCGCTCAATGACCGAGCAGGAAAAATGTAGTGAGGCTTCTTTCCGTATTTCTTGGACTCTTGCTAAGCATATGAAGCCATTTACTGATGCTGACGTAGTTAAAGAATGCTTTCTCGAGGCGGGTAATGCTTTATTTGAGAACAAAAAAGGATGTTATTGAGACAATAACAAAAAATAATACATATTTTCAGACGAAGCCTCCTCCGTCGTCAGTCATGTCTTCACTCATAAAGATTGTAAACAAACTCAAAACTCAGAATGAACACGGAAACAATCCTCCTCAACCTTTTCTGCCTCCGGAGCCTACATTTGTTCCAGCCATTATTAATAATTCACTAAGCATTCAAGTAGAAGGAAATATCAATGTCCTTTTAATCAAAGATTACTTCTTTGTAGTTGTGTTAGCATTACTTCATGATATACTAGAGTTCAAATTTTAGTTCAAGAAGGTGCTTTCTCCTCTGTGCATTGGGATCACTAAAATCTTAGCCACAAATGCAACTGTACACCAATTGTTCTCTACTGTTTCGAAATTGATCAGTACCACGGCCTCATTTCAGGCTTTTACAGAGACATCTGTTGTTCCAGTTGGAACACAACCATTTTCAACATCCGGCTTACGCACTTTAGAATTGACAGGGGATGATGACTCCTTAGTAGTAACAATTATCAATTATCAATTAGAAATTAAACCTGGAGCTCATCACCTGAGAGATCATCTGAGAAGTAATGGTCATATCATGTTACATCATCCCTCTAAATCAAATACAAAACTTATTCGGGACCTTATCAAATGGGTATCAGGAAAAGCGAAGACACACTCTCAAGTTATCACTTTTCTGTTAAATAGAGCCTTGAATCACAAAGTAGAGTCATTAGAAACCACTATACAACATCACATTGATTCCCATATTACTCCAAGTTGTCCCTCCTTAAAAATCTTAGAATGTAAAGAACCCCAGACTCAGATCTCTCTCCATCCTCTGTAATAATTTCCATCACACAATCAACATCTTTTCCAACACCCTGAAAAGTCTCTAAATTCTCACCAATCAAATCTCATCCACCACTACAATACACCGAACCCCCAACAAGACAACAAGACCCTTTAATCTAACTCCTATTAAAAAAATAATAATAATAATAATGAAAAAAAAAAATAGGACGGATTCCGTCATCTGCTTCTACTAGTACCAGAAATACACACGTTTTGGCAGAAGAAAGTTATTGTGATATGAAGCGGCAGCTAAATAAGGCAAACTATTTGCGCGTGGCTATGAATAAATCATCCGATATTCTTGATACGGCACAGTTAATTATTTTTGTACGCTACCTGGACCAAACGAGTGAAACTTTTGTTTCACTCGTTTCGGGAAGATCCCGAGGAGAAGATATGATCAAAGCAGTGATGGATTATTTTGATAAAGCTGAGTTAGATTTGAAAAAGCTTTTATCAGTAACTACTGACGGTGCGCCAGCAATGGTTGGGAGTAAAAGAGGACTAGTTCACATGTTGAGTAGTAATGTGAAATGTAATGAAAATTTGATTTCCTACCAGTGCATTATTCACCAAATTAAATTTTCTTCTTGCGAAATCATCACTGCGACATCGTGAATTGAAATCATTTCTTGAAGATGTTGATGCACAATATGACTACTACTACAGCTACTACTATAGCTACTCTTGCATAATGTCAGATAGTTAAGCAAAGGCTGTGTTTTAGAAAGATTCTTCAGCATTTTAGAACACTTGAAGACATTTCTTTGCAACAGTTATCAGACTTCAGCTGACGTCCACATAAGTTTTCTGAATTATAAATAAAATGTAGCTGCAAAGTAGAATACAGTGTAGTCCGTTTAGTACGACTTCGTATATAGCAACCAACCGTTTTTAGCGACGAAAGTTTAGGCATTTGTTTGGTTTTAGTATAACCTTGAATGAAAAGATATTCGATTACGACTCCGCTTACAACGACCATTCGCTTTAAACGACCGAATTTCACCCATAATTGTCCGGTTACAACGACGAGGAGCGTTGCCGTTTTTAGAAATAATTCCTAGAAAAGAATGGAATAAATGAATAGCTATCTCCGCTATCGCCCCGCGCGTCACCTTTGATTGGAAATTGTCATTTTACGCCAGTACGAATTTGCGGGTAGTGAGTGACACATAAAAAATAGCTTCAGCTAAACAAAAATATGTCTCCATTTGTTGTAGTAATTTGAAATTGCCGCGTTCTCAACTTCTCACTACGTCATGACGTTTGACAGTTTTGTTAAAACCTTCTTGCCGCCATCTCTGCTATAAAAAGTGTTTGCTAATGTGTATTATTCTGTTAAATAAATAAGTAATTAAGTATAAAGCCTATTAATTACATCAGGTTATGGGCCCAGAACGTAATCTGTTTGTAATAAGTATCAGTGAGAAGTAATATCAGTGAAATAACGATATACAAAGTCGCCGGTCATTAAAACTGACACGACATAACCAAAAGCCGCGTGGTTTGTGTAGAAAAATATTTTTTTATGCAAAATGTCTTCAAATACAATGACTCTTATCGAAAAGTTAAGTGGTCGAGATAATTACAATACATGGAGATTTGCCGTGATGACGTATTTACAACATGAAGACCTCTGGTGCTGTATCGAAAATAAAGGCGAACCTGTTGATTCAAAGCTCGACCTGAAAGCAAAGGCAAAAATTATATTGTTGGTTGACTCAGTGAATTACATACATATACAAGAGGCAAAAACGGCAAAAGAAGTGTGGACCAATTTACAAAAAGCTTTTGACGACAAAGGGTTGACAAGACGCGTGGGCTTATTGAGAGATATGATTACAACGACGTTAGAAAATTGTCAAAATGTTGAAGATTACGTTAACAGAATAATGAGTGCAGCACATAAACTTCGAAACATGTCATTTGACATCAATGATGAGTGGCTGGGTACATTACTCCTTGCTGGATTACCCGAAGTCTACAAGCCAATGATTATGGCCCTCGAAAGTTCTGGTGTGCCGATTACAGCAGACTCTGTAAAGACTAAGCTCTTACAAGAAATAAAGAGCTCCGAGTCAGTAGCATTGTATGCAAGTAAGTCAAGTAAATATAAACAAAAGGACTCTGATAGTTCTCCGAAGTTTAATAAAGGTCCCCGTTGTTTCAAATGCAACCGTTATGGTCACATAAGTAAAAATTGCAAAACAAAGAAAAAGGACCAAGGCAAAGAAACTGGATATGTCGCTGTGTTCTCGGCATCCAGTGCAGCAAATGACAGTAAGAGCTGGTTTGTTGATTCAGGAGCGTCCATGCATATGACAATGAGGCAGGACTGGCTATACGATGAATCATCACCTCCAATTACAAGCATCCGTATTGCTGATGATAAAATGCTTAAAGTGAAGAGCTGTGGAAAAATAGATCTGCCTATATGTAATAGTGAAGGACAAACACAAACCATACAAGTAACCAATGTGTTGTATGTGCCTGAGTTAGCAAGCAATCTTCTCTCCGTGAGTCAGCTGATAAAGAAAGAATGTTCTGTACAGTTTAGTAACAATGGCTGTAAAATATTCAACAAATCTCAAAAAGAAGTAGTAGCTTGTGAATTAGTGAATAACATGTATCGTCTGAACTTAAGTAGTGCACAAGCATATGCATGTGATACAAAGGAAAGTGACAGCTACTTATGGCATCAAAGGATGGCTCATCTCAATATGACTGATCTGAACAAACTCTCCAAATGTGCAGAAAGTGTCAAGCTTACTGACAATAAGCTGGATATGATATGTGAATTTTGTCAAGAAGGAAAACAGTCCCGGCTGCCGTTTCCTAAGGAAGGTTCTCGTGCTAAGAAGGCTCTAGAACTTATACATTCCGATATCTGTGGGCCACTGGAGGTGAAATCAGTTGGAGGAGCGCAATATTTCCTCACATTTGTGGATGACTATACCAGGAAAGTATTTATTTATTTACTTAAAAACAAGTCTGAAGTATTTAATAAATTTAAAGAATTTAAAGCATTTGTGGAAAATCAACTTGAATGTAAAATAAAGAAATTAAGAACTGATAATGGAAGAGAGTATCTAAGTAACGAGTTTATTGAATACATGCAAAATTGTGGCATTATACATGAAACTTCTAATCCATATACCCCACAACAAAATGGGTTAGCGGAACGTATGAACCGTACATTGATGGAGAGAGCTCGCTGTATGTTGCTTAATGCTAATTTACAGAAACACTACTGGGCTGAAGCAGTGGCGACAGCTGCGTACATAACGAACCGCTGTCCAACAAGATCCATTTCATACGCTACACCTGAGGAGTTATGGTCCGGGAAGAAGCCAAATTTGAAGCCCCTTAGAATCTTTGGATGTGAAGTCATGGTTCATGTTCCTGATGCTAAACGTCAAAAACTGGATCC
Source organism: Mechanitis mazaeus (assembly GCA_959347395.1). Classification (NCBI taxonomy): domain Eukaryota; kingdom Metazoa; phylum Arthropoda; class Insecta; order Lepidoptera; family Nymphalidae; genus Mechanitis; species Mechanitis mazaeus. The sequence continues at coordinate 207,553 of OY365756.1, forward strand.
TAAGGCAAGAAAAATGATATTTATTGGCTACTCAGAAGTCACTAAAGGTTACAGACTATTAGATACTAAAACAAGAAAAATTCTTATCAGTAGAGATGTTGTATTTCTGGAAAATTCTGTACAAAGAAAATATTGTATGGTTCCGCTAACAGAAAATAATAATAATGTTAAAATATGTGCTGATGAAACAAAGAACATTGATGAATCTGTTGAGCTAACAAATCAAAGCACAAGAGAGTTAAATAACTCATCTGTAACATTATCCGATAATGATGAAGAAGAAACATTCTTCTCCGATGATAATCCTGCATATGTACCTGAAAAAGAAATAAATATTAGTGGACCTAGTAATATAACACTTAGAAATAGAAAATATGAAACTAATACTTACCTCTGTCAAGGTGGAGAACACGAAGAAAATGATACTCCAATAACTTACCGAGAGGCTCTGTCATCAGTGGATAAAGATAAGTGGAAAAAGTCTATAGAAGAAGAGTTGCAAGCACACAGTAAGAATGAAACATGGGAGTTGGTGAAGAAGCCAGATAGAGTGAGAACTATTGGCTGTAAGTGGGTTTTCAAAGTGAAAGATACACCATCGGGACTACTGTATAAATCAAGGTTATGTGCCATGGGCTGCTCACAGAAACACCAGGTTGATTACACAGAAACATTCTCACCAACTGTCAGGTATGACTCTGTAAGAGTTTTGCTTTCTAAAGTGTGTCAGGATAACTTGCAAATGATACAGTTTGATATTAAAACTGCTTTTCTCTATGGATCCATAACTGAAGATATCTATATGAATCCACCAGATGGTTTAGATGTACCTGAAGGGCATGTTTGTAAACTTAAAAGGTCATTATATGGGTTAAAACAAGCACCCAGGTGCTGGAATCAAACATTTGATTCTGTTTTAAAGAAATTTGGTTTCACCAATAGTCACTCAGACAAGTGTATCTATATTGGTCAGTTAAATGGTAGTAAGGTGTACCTAATACTGTATGTGGATGATGGACTAATAATTTCCAAGGATAAAAGTGTGTTAAACAAAGTTATTGATGATTTAAAAGTAAATTTTGAAATAAAAGTATGTGAACCTAAAAACTTTGTTGGCCTAGAAATTGAGAAAGGAGAAAACTACATATTTCTACATCAGACCACATATATACAAAAATTGCTGAATAAATTTAGTATGACTAATGCCAATGGGAACAGTACACCAGTAGAGACAGGTATCAAATTAGAAAAGAATACATCGGAGCTAGATAGAAACATTCCATATAGAGAAGCTGTGGGCTCCTTGATGCATCTAGCTATAGTCAGCAGGCCTGACATAATGTTTGCGGTTAGCTTAGTCAGCCGATATCTGGATGGTTATGATAGTACTCACTGGAATGCCGTAAAACGAATAATGAAGTACCTCAAAGAAACTAGTGATTATGGTCTGTACTATACACCTTCACAAAATAATACACTAGAAGGTTATTGTGATTCTGACTACGCTAATGATACTGAAACAAGAAGATCAATGACAGGATATGTATTCATTAAGAATGGTGCTGCTGTTACTTGGGCCAGTCAACGTCAGCAAACGATAGCACTATCTACAACTGAAGCAGAGTTTATGGCTGCCTGTAGTGCTACAAAGGAAGTTATTTGGTTAAAGAGACTTTTGTTAGATATAGATGAATATAATCAGGATTCTGTAACACTTAACATAGATAATCAAAGTGCAATATCTGTCATAAAAAATGAAAATTATCATAAACGATGTAAACACATAGATATTAAATACAAGTTTGTTAAAGAGAAATATGAAAGTACAGATATTGATCTAAAGTATATAAGTAGTAATGAACAAAGGGCTGATATATTTACTAAACCCTTATGTAAAAGTAAATTTAAATATCTAAGAAGTAAATTAGGTATTAGGAAAATGTAACTGTACTTATAAAACTTGATTCTGTAATACTTTGTTTAGTAATACTATGTATGTGTAGAGTAACTTAACCTATTGTTTTTGTTAGTTACTATTATTTGTTTCACTTTACAATGAGGAACGCTGTAATTTGGAGAGAGTGTTGTAGTAATTTGAAATTGCCGCGTTCTCAACTTCTCACTACGTCATGACGTTTGACAGTTTTGTTAAAACCTTCTTGCCGCCATCTCTGCTATAAAAAGTGTTTGCTAATGTGTATTATTCTGTTAAATAAATAAGTAATTAAGTATAAAGCCTATTAATTACATCACCATTGAAGAAAAAAGTGTTATAATTCAACGGTTAGAAGCCGGCGAGTCAAATTAACGATTGCGAAGGAATTCTGTGTAAATCATTCGACAATATCTACAATTAAGAAAAACAAACATAAGATAGAATTTTTGTTCACTGCGAATGTTTTAAAACCCAAACGTGTGATGGTGTCGTCTCAAGGACAAGTGGAAGAAGCATTTTTGCAATGGTTTAAGTTGCAATGTAATCGGGGAATACCGATAAACGGGCCTACGCTTCAAGAAAAGGCAATTTTTTTTGCGAACGAGCTAAACATTCCCAACTGTGATTGTTCGGCGACTTGGATTAATCGTTTCAAGACGAGGCACAATATTGTCGCTGGAAAAATTGCTTGCGAGTCCTTGTCGGGTGAACAGAGTGATGTGACTGAGTGGTTAGCAAAAGTTTGACCTAATTTGGGAGCAAGATTTACTGACGACGAAATATTTAATGCAGACGAAAGCGGTTTATTCTATAAACTAACGCCTGACAAAACATTAAAGTTTAGAGGTGAAAAATGCTCGGGAGGAAAACTTTCGAAAGACAGAATTACTGTGATGGATGCAGCTAACATGAGTGGCACGACAAGAAGAAAGAAGTTGTTAATTATCGGCAAGTCAAAGAACCCAAGATGTTTCAAAAATCTACGATCCTTACCGGTAGATTATGAGAGCAATCGCAAGGCCTGGATGACATCTTATATTTTTGTCAAATGGATACGCAATAAAAAAAGATAAAGATCCTGCTTCTGGTTGACAATTGTCCAGCTCATCCTTCAATCAGCGACTTGAAAAGCATAACTCTCATTTTGCCTGCCTCCTAATACAACATCTGTATTGCAACCGATAGACCAAGGAATAATTCGAGCTTTAAAATCAAATTTTCGCAAAACCCTCGTTTTAAAAATTGTCGCCAGTCTTGATGCTAATGTCGACACTAACGCCGGCAAACATCCGAAGATCACAATACTGGATGCTATTTTAATGATTTACGATGCCTGGAACAAGCTTACATCTGCGTCAATTTTCAATTGTTTTAAACACGCTGGATTTGTCAGAGACAGTGCTAGCGTAGTTGCTGACAACGATGATGCTGATTATGATGTGTCGCTGTCTGTTTTGGCGAAAGCTCTAGATAATCAACTGCCCATTGGAAACGAGGAATTTGAACAATATTCTGCTATTGATGATGACCTCGCAACGTGTGAGGAGCCAACTGAAGAAAATATTGTGCAAAATATTATCGTCACCAGCCAAGATAGCGACGAAAATAATGAGGAAGACCTGGAGGAAAACTTGTACTATTCCTAGTGTGTCTGAAGCTATAAAAGCAGCAGAAGTGCTTAATGTGTTTGTACATTCTAATTTTGAAGATGACGCCATAAAAAGCCATAGGTCTCGTTCATATAATGCAGTTCGTACTTCCTGCTAAACAAATAAAACCAGAAAACAAACAAAAATTACAGACTTTTTCACTAAATGTTAAGTTGTTAGAATAGATTTATACCTATTTACTTATAGGAAAGCGTTATGTACGTACATTACACATCCTTACAAAATTTGAATAATTAATGAATAACTACTTTAATTAACTCAGGCGTAGTTTTTATATATTGATTTTATTAAAGTAAATACGTATTTTCACCTAGTCGTCAATTTGACGGGTGCTCGTAGTTACAGATTGATCCTGTATCTCGCACAGGGTTTGTCCGGAAAGTAATTTTTGTACTTCTGTGAGTGGTGCAAGCCGAAAATGCAGCATTCGTTTAGAGGTACGCGATTAAATTCTGTGTGAAACTCGGTAAATCTACGACAGAGACCTTTGATATGATGAAGCGGGCTTACCCAGATGTTGCTTTAGCAAGAAGTGGTGTGTTTCGATGGCACAAGGCCTTTTCAAAGGGCCGGGAAGAGGAAGACCGTGGTGTGAGACCTTCGACTTCGACAAACACCGACGATGTGACTCGTGTGCGCAAAGTTTTGAACTCAGACCGATCAGAATCAGGTTGTGAGGCTTATTGTAAGTATAGAGAATTCCTTTCTAAACCTTCATACAGTATAGTAACTAAGCCCGTAAATATCTGACTTTAATCTTATCTTTTATAGTTTATTATTTTTGTCAGATATCTGAATCTAATATCTTGCCAAAGGAAACCCACGAGGTGGAAGAAATTCCAGTCCAAAAACATCGTTCATTGCATCCTAAAACTTACAACAAATTATAAGTTTCATCTTGTGACGTGAATTCATCATTTTCAATTCGATACCTGGTTGCTGCTTCAGAATTCACCCATTCGTTTAGTGTTCAAAGAAACTATTTACATATATATACTATATATGCAGGCTAATGCAAGAAGAAACCCTATGTTGTGAAGCAGAACCTAAAATCCCTTGAAGAGTACAAAGAATGGAAAAGAGCAACAAGAATTAAAAATTGGAAAGAATTCTGCAGTAAGCAAGAAACGGAGCCAACTTGGAATATATCTTACCGAATTATAAGACACCCCGACAGAATACACTCTGACCCTTTCCTAACAGATAGTAAGAGAGTCACTCTTACACCAAGTTACTTTCCACCTACAAAATAATTAACCACTTTATACCTAGAAGATACCTCATCCAGAGACACATCATTTCATCAAAAAATATGAGGGAAGGTCCAGTTAAATAAGCAAGATCTCAAAAATAAAATATTACAAAAGCTCCGCAATACTTCACCATAACAGAAATGACATCAGTTATTAATAGAATAAGTACTAAGAAGGCACCGGATCTGCACTTTGTTACGCCGGTGAAAGAAACCAATAACATCTGTACACAAAAGGGTGCACATGTAATCCTATCATGACATTAATAAGTAACACACTCCTCAAGAGAACCGATAACTTTGCCTGTCATGTTCCAGCAATTGAAGACGACATCCTTCTTAACGCGGAGACAAAAGATATGGAAGAATTATATAAAAAAAACTAATGAAGCTTTAATTTCCTTTTATTTTGTCGCTGGGTATTGCTTCATGCTCTTTGGAGTTTCATCTGAAGCCACAGATTTCAGATTAATTTCTATCATTCCTTGTAAATGCTACTAACCTTATTTTAAGTTGCTTATTACTAACACTTAATTTGTATATGGATTTAAATCTGAAAATAAATGTTTATTATTATTATTATTATTATTATTATTATTTAAGACTGATAGCAGACTGGGAGATCTTGTGTAAACTGAAGTTAAGACCTTGCAATGGGGAAGAGTGACGTAGGGGGTAAATCCCCGTAGTCACGACGCCCAAACTCCAACCAACATTTCACCTAAACAACGCAGCCCTACAGCAGTCGGTACGGGATCTGCATAAGTAATAATAAGTCTGCCTCGTTGGTGCAGAAGTACATATCACATCCTAAAAAAATGTGATATCGAAAACCTGAAAGAAAGTATATATGACCTCTCGTGGGATGCCCAATAGTGGAAGAACATCAACTTGATTGTAATATAGAAATCTTGAAAATAATGACGAGGCCAAAAGCATCATTTCCGCTGTTCGCTGCGCCACTATCGTGGGCTTTCTCTCGGTACCGACGCAGTGCGCAGTCAGGCTTGTCCCTGGATCCCCTAACGGGTGATGCGCCACTCTCTTTCGTCGAGTGTGATCCAGGTGTTGGCTGTGGGTTGAGATACCTGCAGCAGTCCCGATGGGTGGTTTCTACGGATTCCGCCAAGCCTAGCGACTTTCTTCGGTTGGGACCTTCGCGAAGTCGTGGGCGAACCCTAGTGGCGGGGTTTGCGACCCTGCCACAACAGGAAGAATTGTAATGCAAAAAGTCCGATTAAAAATAATAAGGGCCACCCTGATCTCCCACAGGAGTCAGGGAGCATGGTCAATTCTTCTCCATTGACCCGGTTCGACGCTCTCGACGAGAGAATGGAGCGGCGGTCAGAAAGTTGGACGTGTCTGGCATGTGCACGATCCTTCACCACAAAGACGGGTTTGGGTGTCCATAAACGGAGGGCCCATCCCGTTGAGGCAAATATGGAGGCGGCTCCAAATATGGTGAAGCGCAGGTGGAGTGATGAGGAGCTCCTCTTGCTAGCACGGACCGAGGCGCAGCTAACGAAAGAGGAAGGGAGGTGCACGAATGTACACCTTCTCGCCAAATTGCCACAGCTCCAACGGACGCTGGAGGCGATAAAAGGACAGAGACGGAGCGCAAGATACAAAGAGTTGGTGAAAACCTGCTCGGAGGAAATCGCACTTTCGGAACTAGTCCCTATTGCGAGACGGGAGTCAAGCGTTCAACGGACTCCTGATGCGCAGCCTTCGGCCGTGCCGCAGAGGGCTACTGAAGCCTCTCTACCGGCTGATTTGACCATCCGTAGCTGAAACTCGGATCAGTACAAACGCGGCGCATGTGATCGAGGCACTCTTAAAGAGGGCCGAGACACGGAAGCAGCGCGGCGGACTGCGAGGGAAGGCTGCGAGGCCCCTACATAAGAAAACAAAGAAAACCGGATATGACACCAACACTTCGAAAAGAAAACAGAGAAGGATAGAGTACGCAAGGGTACAGGAATTGTATAAAAAGTGCCCCAGTAGAGCTTCGGCAGAAGTCATAGATGGCGAGTGCCGGGAAACGCCGCACAGTCTTGAGGAGATGGAGACCTTTTGGCGACCAATCTTAGTGAGCCTAGGAAAAAGCTCTGTGCTCTCGATGGTGCCTGATGGACATAGGAAAAAACACCACTACCTAACAGAGAAGACCTTTAAGGTCGGAAGGTACAAGCTACGGCAGGTGTCCTGTGTCGAACGCTGGCGCTATCTTGGCATCGATTTCGAAGTGTCCGGATCGGCGAACATCGAACATCAGATACAGAGAACCCTCGACAACATCTCGAGGGCCCCCCTCAAGCCGCAGCAACGGCTCCAGATCGCGAGGGGTCACCTCACTCCGAGGTTCATGCACGGTCTCGTGCTGGGAACGGTCTCGGATGATCGGTTGAGGATGCTCGATGTGCAAATCCGGGGTGCTGTGAGGTCATGGTTGAGGTTACCTAGTGACGTACCGACAGCTTACTTCCATGCGGAAACAAAGGTCGGCGGCTTAGCGATCCCATCTCTGCGAGCAGTTGTTCCCGAGCTTATATTACGTAGGTTCGGTCAACTTGCTTCGTCGGGATGGTCTGCTGCGAGAGCCGCCGCCAAATCCTTTAGGATTCAAAAAAAGTTAAAATGGGCAAGTAAAATGTTGCAAAAATTCACTAAAAATGAAGTCGACCACCAATCAAATGATTTAAGACCTGCGAAACAGTATTGGCGCGGTACTGAAGTTTGCTCCGCATAAGACTCAGTCAGTCATCATTACGAAGCAACTAAAATATGGAGACCTGCAATTAACATTCCAGTGAGTATCTCTGGCTTGTTCTGTTTGTAGTAACTGATGCGAAGACCGTACTGGGTGTGACAATCGATAAAATTATTTTTTTCGGACTGCACCTAGACAAGACGATAGAAAAAAACTATTACACTATACAAGTCCATCTCACGGGTTGGTAGAGTGACCTGGGGACTAAACTTATCATATTAGAGAGAAAATATATTCAAATATTCCGTGGTAGAACAAAAACATCAGCATTCTTGTTAAATCTGATCTCTGATTGAGAAACTTGACGTCTACTCACAAGTATTACAGGATTCGGTATGTTTATACACTGATTAAAGTAAGCTGGAGGTAAAGGTAGGAGGGGCAGTCATATGCTTTAAAAATTAAAAAAGAAATCAGGGAAATATCCTTCCGTGTAAAAAACTATTGCTTTGTTTTTCAAGCTGAAATGTGTGCGATTATGAAAGCACTCAAATTAAGCATTCTGTGCGGACCGCGAGATCACAGCACTTGTACTTGTAGCACTTGTACTACAGAGAACATAATTTGATAAAAATTTAGATGTATTCTTGTTGTTTTTGTCGAAATCAATTCAAAAACAGCCGCGCGAAGTAACTAGATAGAAAGAGTTCTCGGACTCCGAAAGCGTTGATTGTCGCGGTGGAGAAGTGCGCGGGGCGGGGACAGGGGCAATCACGCGATCGCACTGCATGCCGGTCGCCGGGGATTAGTGTTTTGTTTTAATTTTGTGTGACAGATGCCGGACTGCCCGCGTGGTTGAGATATTACGTTTGCTTGTTTACTTACCCGAGTTCCAGTTCATATCTGTATACAAGAGAGAGTTTCATTACTATAGAAAAGAAAAAAAGGAAAGTTGAAGATGAAAATAGACAGTTTTTACCAGAATGGACCGACTTATATTGTTTTACCCTGCCAAATCGTGCCGAGCAGTACCAATGAATAGAAAATGACATTATGATAACAAATACAAATCGTTTGCTCAAAACTTTCCACTGGGTAGTGATCTGCGTAAGTCTGAAATTGCAAGTTTACTTTCAAGTTACTCTTCTTCGACTCAGATCATAAATCGCTCAATGACCGAGCAGGAAAAATGTAGTGAGGCTTCTTTCCGTATTTCTTGGACTCTTGCTAAGCATATGAAGCCATTTACTGATGCTGACGTAGTTAAAGAATGCTTTCTCGAGGCGGGTAATGCTTTATTTGAGAACAAAAAAGGATGTTATTGAGACAATAACAAAAAATAATACATATTTTCAGACGAAGCCTCCTCCGTCGTCAGTCATGTCTTCACTCATAAAGATTGTAAACAAACTCAAAACTCAGAATGAACACGGAAACAATCCTCCTCAACCTTTTCTGCCTCCGGAGCCTACATTTGTTCCAGCCATTATTAATAATTCACTAAGCATTCAAGTAGAAGGAAATATCAATGTCCTTTTAATCAAAGATTACTTCTTTGTAGTTGTGTTAGCATTACTTCATGATATACTAGAGTTCAAATTTTAGTTCAAGAAGGTGCTTTCTCCTCTGTGCATTGGGATCACTAAAATCTTAGCCACAAATGCAACTGTACACCAATTGTTCTCTACTGTTTCGAAATTGATCAGTACCACGGCCTCATTTCAGGCTTTTACAGAGACATCTGTTGTTCCAGTTGGAACACAACCATTTTCAACATCCGGCTTACGCACTTTAGAATTGACAGGGGATGATGACTCCTTAGTAGTAACAATTATCAATTATCAATTAGAAATTAAACCTGGAGCTCATCACCTGAGAGATCATCTGAGAAGTAATGGTCATATCATGTTACATCATCCCTCTAAATCAAATACAAAACTTATTCGGGACCTTATCAAATGGGTATCAGGAAAAGCGAAGACACACTCTCAAGTTATCACTTTTCTGTTAAATAGAGCCTTGAATCACAAAGTAGAGTCATTAGAAACCACTATACAACATCACATTGATTCCCATATTACTCCAAGTTGTCCCTCCTTAAAAATCTTAGAATGTAAAGAACCCCAGACTCAGATCTCTCTCCATCCTCTGTAATAATTTCCATCACACAATCAACATCTTTTCCAACACCCTGAAAAGTCTCTAAATTCTCACCAATCAAATCTCATCCACCACTACAATACACCGAACCCCCAACAAGACAACAAGACCCTTTAATCTAACTCCTATTAAAAAAATAATAATAATAATAATGAAAAAAAAAAATAGGACGGATTCCGTCATCTGCTTCTACTAGTACCAGAAATACACACGTTTTGGCAGAAGAAAGTTATTGTGATATGAAGCGGCAGCTAAATAAGGCAAACTATTTGCGCGTGGCTATGAATAAATCATCCGATATTCTTGATACGGCACAGTTAATTATTTTTGTACGCTACCTGGACCAAACGAGTGAAACTTTTGTTTCACTCGTTTCGGGAAGATCCCGAGGAGAAGATATGATCAAAGCAGTGATGGATTATTTTGATAAAGCTGAGTTAGATTTGAAAAAGCTTTTATCAGTAACTACTGACGGTGCGCCAGCAATGGTTGGGAGTAAAAGAGGACTAGTTCACATGTTGAGTAGTAATGTGAAATGTAATGAAAATTTGATTTCCTACCAGTGCATTATTCACCAAATTAAATTTTCTTCTTGCGAAATCATCACTGCGACATCGTGAATTGAAATCATTTCTTGAAGATGTTGATGCACAATATGACTACTACTACAGCTACTACTATAGCTACTCTTGCATAATGTCAGATAGTTAAGCAAAGGCTGTGTTTTAGAAAGATTCTTCAGCATTTTAGAACACTTGAAGACATTTCTTTGCAACAGTTATCAGACTTCAGCTGACGTCCACATAAGTTTTCTGAATTATAAATAAAATGTAGCTGCAAAGTAGAATACAGTGTAGTCCGTTTAGTACGACTTCGTATATAGCAACCAACCGTTTTTAGCGACGAAAGTTTAGGCATTTGTTTGGTTTTAGTATAACCTTGAATGAAAAGATATTCGATTACGACTCCGCTTACAACGACCATTCGCTTTAAACGACCGAATTTCACCCATAATTGTCCGGTTACAACGACGAGGAGCGTTGCCGTTTTTAGAAATAATTCCTAGAAAAGAATGGAATAAATGAATAGCTATCTCCGCTATCGCCCCGCGCGTCACCTTTGATTGGAAATTGTCATTTTACGCCAGTACGAATTTGCGGGTAGTGAGTGACACATAAAAAATAGCTTCAGCTAAACAAAAATATGTCTCCATTGAAGAAAAAAGTGTTATAATTCAACGGTTAGAAGCCGGCGAGTCAAATTAACGATTGCGAAGGAATTCTGTGTAAATCATTCGACAATATCTACAATTAAGAAAAACAAACATAAGATAGAATTTTTGTTCACTGCGAATGTTTTAAAACCCAAACGTGTGATGGTGTCGTCTCAAGGACAAGTGGAAGAAGCATTTTTGCAATGGTTTAAGTTGCAATGTAATCGGGGAATACCGATAAACGGGCCTACGCTTCAAGAAAAGGCAATTTTTTTTGCGAACGAGCTAAACATTCCCAACTGTGATTGTTCGGCGACTTGGATTAATCGTTTCAAGACGAGGCACAATATTGTCGCTGGAAAAATTGCTTGCGAGTCCTTGTCGGGTGAACAGAGTGATGTGACTGAGTGGTTAGCAAAAGTTTGACCTAATTTGGGAGCAAGATTTACTGACGACGAAATATTTAATGCAGACGAAAGCGGTTTATTCTATAAACTAACGCCTGACAAAACATTAAAGTTTAGAGGTGAAAAATGCTCGGGAGGAAAACTTTCGAAAGACAGAATTACTGTGATGGATGCAGCTAACATGAGTGGCACGACAAGAAGAAAGAAGTTGTTAATTATCGGCAAGTCAAAGAACCCAAGATGTTTCAAAAATCTACGATCCTTACCGGTAGATTATGAGAGCAATCGCAAGGCCTGGATGACATCTTATATTTTTGTCAAATGGATACGCAATAAAAAAAGATAAAGATCCTGCTTCTGGTTGACAATTGTCCAGCTCATCCTTCAATCAGCGACTTGAAAAGCATAACTCTCATTTTGCCTGCCTCCTAATACAACATCTGTATTGCAACCGATAGACCAAGGAATAATTCGAGCTTTAAAATCAAATTTTCGCAAAACCCTCGTTTTAAAAATTGTCGCCAGTCTTGATGCTAATGTCGACACTAACGCCGGCAAACATCCGAAGATCACAATACTGGATGCTATTTTAATGATTTACGATGCCTGGAACAAGCTTACATCTGCGTCAATTTTCAATTGTTTTAAACACGCTGGATTTGTCAGAGACAGTGCTAGCGTAGTTGCTGACAACGATGATGCTGATTATGATGTGTCGCTGTCTGTTTTGGCGAAAGCTCTAGATAATCAACTGCCCATTGGAAACGAGGAATTTGAACAATATTCTGCTATTGATGATGACCTCGCAACGTGTGAGGAGCCAACTGAAGAAAATATTGTGCAAAATATTATCGTCACCAGCCAAGATAGCGACGAAAATAATGAGGAAGACCTGGAGGAAAACTTGTACTATTCCTAGTGTGTCTGAAGCTATAAAAGCAGCAGAAGTGCTTAATGTGTTTGTACATTCTAATTTTGAAGATGACGCCATAAAAAGCCATAGGTCTCGTTCATATAATGCAGTTCGTACTTCCTGCTAAACAAATAAAACCAGAAAACAAACAAAAATTACAGACTTTTTCACTAAATGTTAAGTTGTTAGAATAGATTTATACCTATTTACTTATAGGAAAGCGTTATGTACGTACATTACACATCCTTACAAAATTTGAATAATTAATGAATAACTACTTTAATTAACTCAGGCGTAGTTTTTATATATTGATTTTATTAAAGTAAATACGTATTTTCACCTAGTCGTCAATTTGACGGGTGCTCGTAGTTACAGATTGATCCTGTATCTCGCACAGGGTTTGTCCGGAAAGTAATTTTTGTACTTCTGTGAGTGGTGCAAGCCGAAAATGCAGCATTCGTTTAGAGGTACGCGATTAAATTCTGTGTGAAACTCGGTAAATCTACGACAGAGACCTTTGATATGATGAAGCGGGCTTACCCAGATGTTGCTTTAGCAAGAAGTGGTGTGTTTCGATGGCACAAGGCCTTTTCAAAGGGCCGGGAAGAGGAAGACCGTGGTGTGAGACCTTCGACTTCGACAAACACCGACGATGTGACTCGTGTGCGCAAAGTTTTGAACTCAGACCGATCAGAATCAGGTTGTGAGGCTTATTGTAAGTATAGAGAATTCCTTTCTAAACCTTCATACAGTATAGTAACTAAGCCCGTAAATATCTGACTTTAATCTTATCTTTTATAGTTTATTATTTTTGTCAGATATCTGAATCTAATATCTTGCCAAAGGAAACCCACGAGGTGGAAGAAATTCCAGTCCAAAAACATCGTTCATTGCATCCTAAAACTTACAACAAATTATAAGTTTCATCTTGTGACGTGAATTCATCATTTTCAATTCGATACCTGGTTGCTGCTTCAGAATTCACCCATTCGTTTAGTGTTCAAAGAAACTATTTACATATATATACTATATATGCAGGCTAATGCAAGAAGAAACCCTATGTTGTGAAGCAGAACCTAAAATCCCTTGAAGAGTACAAAGAATGGAAAAGAGCAACAAGAATTAAAAATTGGAAAGAATTCTGCAGTAAGCAAGAAACGGAGCCAACTTGGAATATATCTTACCGAATTATAAGACACCCCGACAGAATACACTCTGACCCTTTCCTAACAGATAGTAAGAGAGTCACTCTTACACCAAGTTACTTTCCACCTACAAAATAATTAACCACTTTATACCTAGAAGATACCTCATCCAGAGACACATCATTTCATCAAAAAATATGAGGGAAGGTCCAGTTAAATAAGCAAGATCTCAAAAATAAAATATTACAAAAGCTCCGCAATACTTCACCATAACAGAAATGACATCAGTTATTAATAGAATAAGTACTAAGAAGGCACCGGATCTGCACTTTGTTACGCCGGTGAAAGAAACCAATAACATCTGTACACAAAAGGGTGCACATGTAATCCTATCATGACATTAATAAGTAACACACTCCTCAAGAGAACCGATAACTTTGCCTGTCATGTTCCAGCAATTGAAGACGACATCCTTCTTAACGCGGAGACAAAAGATATGGAAGAATTATATAAAAAAAACTAATGAAGCTTTAATTTCCTTTTATTTTGTCGCTGGGTATTGCTTCATGCTCTTTGGAGTTTCATCTGAAGCCACAGATTTCAGATTAATTTCTATCATTCCTTGTAAATGCTACTAACCTTATTTTAAGTTGCTTATTACTAACACTTAATTTGTATATGGATTTAAATCTGAAAATAAATGTTTATTATTATTATTATTATTATTATTATTATTTAAGACTGATAGCAGACTGGGAGATCTTGTGTAAACTGAAGTTAAGACCTTGCAATGGGGAAGAGTGACGTAGGGGGTAAATCCCCGTAGTCACGACGCCCAAACTCCAACCAACATTTCACCTAAACAACGCAGCCCTACAGCAGTCGGTACGGGATCTGCATAAGTAATAATAAGTCTGCCTCGTTGGTGCAGAAGTACATATCACATCCTAAAAAAATGTGATATCGAAAACCTGAAAGAAAGTATATATGACCTCTCGTGGGATGCCCAATAGTGGAAGAACATCAACTTGATTGTAATATAGAAATCTTGAAAATAATGACGAGGCCAAAAGCATCATTTCCGCTGTTCGCTGCGCCACTATCGTGGACTTTCTCTCGGTACCGACGCAGTGCGCAGTCAGGCTTGTCCCTGGATCCCCTAACGGGTGATGCGCCACTCTCTTTCGTCGAGTGTGATCCAGGTGTTGGCTGTGGGTTGAGATACCTGCAGCAGTCCCGATGGGTGGTTTCTACGGATTCCGCCAAGCCTAGCGACTTTCTTCGGTTGGGACCTTCGCGAAGTCGTGGGCGAACCCTAGTGGCGGGGTTTGCGACCCTGCCACAACAGGAAGAATTGTAATGCAAAAAGTCCGATTAAAAATAATAAGGGCCACCCTGATCTCCCACAGGAGTCAGGGAGCATGGTCAATTCTTCTCCATTGACCCGGTTCGACGCTCTCGACGAGAGAATGGAGCGGCGGTCAGAAAGTTGGACGTGTCTGGCATGTGCACGATCCTTCACCACAAAGACGGGTTTGGGTGTCCATAAACGGAGGGCCCATCCCGTTGAGGCAAATATGGAGGCGGCTCCAAATATGGTGAAGCGCAGGTGGAGTGATGAGGAGCTCCTCTTGCTAGCACGGACCGAGGCGCAGCTAACGAAAGAGGAAGGGAGGTGCACGAATGTACACCTTCTCGCCAAATTGCCACAGCTCCAACGGACGCTGGAGGCGATAAAAGGACAGAGACGGAGCGCAAGATACAAAGAGTTGGTGAAAACCTGCTCGGAGGAAATCGCACTTTCGGAACTAGTCCCTATTGCGAGACGGGAGTCAAGCGTTCAACGGACTCCTGATGCGCAGCCTTCGGCCGTGCCGCAGAGGGCTACTGAAGCCTCTCTACCGGCTGATTTGACCATCCGTAGCTGAAACTCGGATCAGTACAAACGCGGCGCATGTGATCGAGGCACTCTTAAAGAGGGCCGAGACACGGAAGCAGCGCGGCGGACTGCGAGGGAAGGCTGCGAGGCCCCTACATAAGAAAACAAAGAAAACCGGATATGACACCAACACTTCGAAAAGAAAACAGAGAAGGATAGAGTACGCAAGGGTACAGGAATTGTATAAAAAGTGCCCCAGTAGAGCTTCGGCAGAAGTCATAGATGGCGAGTGCCGGGAAACGCCGCACAGTCTTGAGGAGATGGAGACCTTTTGGCGACCAATCTTAGTGAGCCTAGGAAAAAGCTCTGTGCTCTCGATGGTGCCTGACGGACACCGCAAAAAACACCACTACCTAACCGAGAAGACATTTAAGATCGGCAGGTACAAGCTGCGGCAGGTGTCTTGTGTTGAACGCTGGCGCTATCTTGGCATCGATTTCGAAGTGTCCGGATCGGCGAACATTCAGCATCAGATCCAGAGAGCCCTCGACAATATCTCGATATATGCACAGCATACTCGCACGGAGATTGCTTGCCTGTTGTCCACCTGACACGCGACAACGCGGCTTCATCAGTGCCGACGGCACTCTTGAAAATACCGCAGTACTTGACGCAGTGTTGGGGGATAGCAGAAGGAAGCTGAGAGAAAGTCATGTTGCGGTCCTCGATTTCTCCAAAGCCTTCGACACGGTGTCCCACGGGGCACTACTGAAGATGTTGGAGTCTAGGGGGCTGCCTGGTGAATTCTGCAGCTACATAGCTACAATGTACGGAGCGGCGTCTACCACCATAGCCGTAAAGGATAAATGTAGCACTTCTGTAAAGGTGGGTAAAGGTGTGCGACAGGGTGACCCGTTGTCGCCGATTCTATTCAACATGGTCATGGACCTAATTCTTGCGTCATTACCGCAGGGAGTCGGCTACAGGCTGGAAAACGAGCTAATCTCAGCTCTGGCCTATGCTGACGACCTAATCCTCGTTGCAGGATCGAAGGTAGGGATGCAGGAATCCATTGACACCGTTGTAAAGATAGGCGAAACGATGGGTCTTAGGGCGAACCTAGGAAAAAGCTCTGTGCTCTCGATGGTGCCTGATGGACATAGGAAAAAACACCACTACCTAACAGAGAAGACCTTTAAGGTCGGAAGGTACAAGCTACGGCAGGTGTCCTGTGTCGAACGCTGGCGCTATCTTGGCATCGATTTCGAAGTGTCCGGATCGGCGAACATCGAACATCAGATACAGAGAACCCTCGACAACATCTCGAGGGCCCCCCTCAAGCCGCAGCAACGGCTCCAGATCGCGAGGGGTCACCTCACTCCGAGGTTCATGCACGGTCTCGTGCTGGGAACGGTCTCGGATGATCGGTTGAGGATGCTCGATGTGCAAATCCGGGGTGCTGTGAGGTCATGGTTGAGGTTACCTAGTGACGTACCGACAGCTTACTTCCATGCGGAAACAAAGGTCGGCGGCTTAGCGATCCCATCTCTGCGAGCAGTTGTTCCCGAGCTTATATTACGTAGGTTCGGTCAACTTGCTTCGTCGGGATGGTCTGCTGCGAGAGCCGCCGCCAAATCCTTTAGGATTCAAAAAAAGTTAAAATGGGCAAGTAAAATGTTGCAAAAATTCACTAAAAATGAAGTCGACCACCAATCAAATGATTTAAGACCTGCGAAACAGTATTGGCGCGGTACTGAAGTTTGCTCCGCATAAGACTCAGTCAGTCATCATTACGAAGCAACTAAAATATGGAGACCTGCAATTAACATTCCAGTGAGTATCTCTGGCTTGTTCTGTTTGTAGTAACTGATGCGAAGACCGTACTGGGTGTGACAATCGATAAAATTATTTTTTTCGGACTGCACCTAGACAAGACGATAGAAAAAAACTATTACACTATACAAGTCCATCTCACGGGTTGGTAGAGTGACCTGGGGACTAAACTTATCATATTAGAGAGAAAATATATTCAAATATTCCGTGGTAGAACAAAAACATCAGCATTCTTGTTAAATCTGATCTCTGATTGAGAAACTTGACGTCTACTCACAAGTATTACAGGATTCGGTATGTTTATACACTGATTAAAGTAAGCTGGAGGTAAAGGTAGGAGGGGCAGTCATATGCTTTAAAAATTAAAAAAGAAATCAGGGAAATATCCTTCCGTGTAAAAAACTATTGCTTTGTTTTTCAAGCTGAAATGTGTGCGATTATGAAAGCACTCAAATTAAGCATTCTGTGCGGACCGCGAGATCACAGCACTTGTACTTGTAGCACTTGTACTACAGAGAACATAATTTGATAAAAATTTAGATGTATTCTTGTTGTTTTTGTCGAAATCAATTCAAAAACAGCCGCGCGAAGTAACTAGATAGAAAGAGTTCTCGGACTCCGAAAGCGTTGATTGTCGCGGTGGAGAAGTGCGCGGGGCGGGGACAGGGGCAATCACGCGATCGCACTGCATGCCGGTCGCCGGGGATTAGTGTTTTGTTTTAATTTTGTGTGACAGATGCCGGACTGCCCGCGTGGTTGAGATATTACGTTTGCTTGTTTACTTACCCGAGTTCCAGTTCATATCTGTATACAAGAGAGAGTTTCATTACTATAGAAAAGAAAAAAAGGAAAGTTGAAGATGAAAATAGACAGTTTTTACCAGAATGGACCGACTTATATTGTTTTACCCTGCCAAATCGTGCCGAGCAGTACCAATGAATAGAAAATGACATTATGATAACAAATACAAATCGTTTGCTCAAAACTTTCCACTGGGTAGTGATCTGCGTAAGTCTGAAATTGCAAGTTTACTTTCAAGTTACTCTTCTTCGACTCAGATCATAAATCGCTCAATGACCGAGCAGGAAAAATGTAGTGAGGCTTCTTTCCGTATTTCTTGGACTCTTGCTAAGCATATGAAGCCATTTACTGATGCTGACGTAGTTAAAGAATGCTTTCTCGAGGCGGGTAATGCTTTATTTGAGAACAAAAAAGGATGTTATTGAGACAATAACAAAAAATAATACATATTTTCAGACGAAGCCTCCTCCGTCGTCAGTCATGTCTTCACTCATAAAGATTGTAAACAAACTCAAAACTCAGAATGAACACGGAAACAATCCTCCTCAACCTTTTCTGCCTCCGGAGCCTACATTTGTTCCAGCCATTATTAATAATTCACTAAGCATTCAAGTAGAAGGAAATATCAATGTCCTTTTAATCAAAGATTACTTCTTTGTAGTTGTGTTAGCATTACTTCATGATATACTAGAGTTCAAATTTTAGTTCAAGAAGGTGCTTTCTCCTCTGTGCATTGGGATCACTAAAATCTTAGCCACAAATGCAACTGTACACCAATTGTTCTCTACTGTTTCGAAATTGATCAGTACCACGGCCTCATTTCAGGCTTTTACAGAGACATCTGTTGTTCCAGTTGGAACACAACCATTTTCAACATCCGGCTTACGCACTTTAGAATTGACAGGGGATGATGACTCCTTAGTAGTAACAATTATCAATTATCAATTAGAAATTAAACCTGGAGCTCATCACCTGAGAGATCATCTGAGAAGTAATGGTCATATCATGTTACATCATCCCTCTAAATCAAATACAAAACTTATTCGGGACCTTATCAAATGGGTATCAGGAAAAGCGAAGACACACTCTCAAGTTATCACTTTTCTGTTAAATAGAGCCTTGAATCACAAAGTAGAGTCATTAGAAACCACTATACAACATCACATTGATTCCCATATTACTCCAAGTTGTCCCTCCTTAAAAATCTTAGAATGTAAAGAACCCCAGACTCAGATCTCTCTCCATCCTCTGTAATAATTTCCATCACACAATCAACATCTTTTCCAACACCCTGAAAAGTCTCTAAATTCTCACCAATCAAATCTCATCCACCACTACAATACACCGAACCCCCAACAAGACAACAAGACCCTTTAATCTAACTCCTATTAAAAAAATAATAATAATAATAATGAAAAAAAAAAATAGGACGGATTCCGTCATCTGCTTCTACTAGTACCAGAAATACACACGTTTTGGCAGAAGAAAGTTATTGTGATATGAAGCGGCAGCTAAATAAGGCAAACTATTTGCGCGTGGCTATGAATAAATCATCCGATATTCTTGATACGGCACAGTTAATTATTTTTGTACGCTACCTGGACCAAACGAGTGAAACTTTTGTTTCACTCGTTTCGGGAAGATCCCGAGGAGAAGATATGATCAAAGCAGTGATGGATTATTTTGATAAAGCTGAGTTAGATTTGAAAAAGCTTTTATCAGTAACTACTGACGGTGCGCCAGCAATGGTTGGGAGTAAAAGAGGACTAGTTCACATGTTGAGTAGTAATGTGAAATGTAATGAAAATTTGATTTCCTACCAGTGCATTATTCACCAAATTAAATTTTCTTCTTGCGAAATCATCACTGCGACATCGTGAATTGAAATCATTTCTTGAAGATGTTGATGCACAATATGACTACTACTACAGCTACTACTATAGCTACTCTTGCATAATGTCAGATAGTTAAGCAAAGGCTGTGTTTTAGAAAGATTCTTCAGCATTTTAGAACACTTGAAGACATTTCTTTGCAACAGTTATCAGACTTCAGCTGACGTCCACATAAGTTTTCTGAATTATAAATAAAATGTAGCTGCAAAGTAGAATACAGTGTAGTCCGTTTAGTACGACTTCGTATATAGCAACCAACCGTTTTTAGCGACGAAAGTTTAGGCATTTGTTTGGTTTTAGTATAACCTTGAATGAAAAGATATTCGATTACGACTCCGCTTACAACGACCATTCGCTTTAAACGACCGAATTTCACCCATAATTGTCCGGTTACAACGACGAGGAGCGTTGCCGTTTTTAGAAATAATTCCTAGAAAAGAATGGAATAAATGAATAGCTATCTCCGCTATCGCCCCGCGCGTCACCTTTGATTGGAAATTGTCATTTTACGCCAGTACGAATTTGCGGGTAGTGAGTGACACATAAAAAATAGCTTCAGCTAAACAAAAATATGTCTCCATTGAAGAAAAAAGTGTTATAATTCAACGGTTAGAAGCCGGCGAGTCAAATTAACGATTGCGAAGGAATTCTGTGTAAATCATTCGACAATATCTACAATTAAGAAAAACAAACATAAGATAGAATTTTTGTTCACTGCGAATGTTTTAAAACCCAAACGTGTGATGGTGTCGTCTCAAGGACAAGTGGAAGAAGCATTTTTGCAATGTAATCGGGGAATACCGATAAACGGGCCTACGCTTCAAGAAAAGGCAATTTTTTTTGCGAACGAGCTAAACATTCCCAACTGTGATTGTTCGGCGACTTGGATTAATCGTTTCAAGACGAGGCACAATATTGTCGCTGGAAAAATTGCTTGCGAGTCCTTGTCGGGTGAACAGAGTGATGTGACTGAGTGGTTAGCAAAAGTTTGACCTAATTTGGGAGCAAGATTTACTGACGACGAAATATTTAATGCAGACGAAAGCGGTTTATTCTATAAACTAACGCCTGACAAAACATTAAAGTTTAGAGGTGAAAAATGCTCGGGAGGAAAACTTTCGAAAGACAGAATTACTGTGATGGATGCAGCTAACATGAGTGGCACGACAAGAAGAAAGAAGTTGTTAATTATCGGCAAGTCAAAGAACCCAAGATGTTTCAAAAATCTACGATCCTTACCGGTAGATTATGAGAGCAATCGCAAGGCCTGGATGACATCTTATATTTTTGTCAAATGGATACGCAATAAAAAAAGATAAAGATCCTGCTTCTGGTTGACAATTGTCCAGCTCATCCTTCAATCAGCGACTTGAAAAGCATAACTCTCATTTTGCCTGCCTCCTAATACAACATCTGTATTGCAACCGATAGACCAAGGAATAATTCGAGCTTTAAAATCAAATTTTCGCAAAACCCTCGTTTTAAAAATTGTCGCCAGTCTTGATGCTAATGTCGACACTAACGCCGGCAAACATCCGAAGATCACAATACTGGATGCTATTTTAATGATTTACGATGCCTGGAACAAGCTTACATCTGCGTCAATTTTCAATTGTTTTAAACACGCTGGATTTGTCAGAGACAGTGCTAGCGTAGTTGCTGACAACGATGATGCTGATTATGATGTGTCGCTGTCTGTTTTGGCGAAAGCTCTAGATAATCAACTGCCCATTGGAAACGAGGAATTTGAACAATATTCTGCTATTGATGATGACCTCGCAACGTGTGAGGAGCCAACTGAAGAAAATATTGTGCAAAATATTATCGTCACCAGCCAAGATAGCGACGAAAATAATGAGGAAGACCTGGAGGAAAACTTGTACTATTCCTAGTGTGTCTGAAGCTATAAAAGCAGCAGAAGTGCTTAATGTGTTTGTACATTCTAATTTTGAAGATGACGCCATAAAAAGCCATAGGTCTCGTTCATATAATGCAGTTCGTACTTCCTGCTAAACAAATAAAACCAGAAAACAAACAAAAATTACAGACTTTTTCACTAAATGTTAAGTTGTTAGAATAGATTTATACCTATTTACTTATAGGAAAGCGTTATGTACGTACATTACACATCCTTACAAAATTTGAATAATTAATGAATAACTACTTTAATTAACTCAGGCGTAGTTTTTATATATTGATTTTATTAAAGTAAATACGTATTTTCACCTAGTCGTCAATTTGACGGGTGCTCGTAGTTACAGATTGATCCTGTATCTCGCACAGGGTTTGTCCGGAAAGTAATTTTTGTACTTCTGTGAGTGGTGCAAGCCGAAAATGCAGCATTCGTTTAGAGGTACGCGATTAAATTCTGTGTGAAACTCGGTAAATCTACGACAGAGACCTTTGATATGATGAAGCGGGCTTACCCAGATGTTGCTTTAGCAAGAAGTGGTGTGTTTCGATGGCACAAGGCCTTTTCAAAGGGCCGGGAAGAGGAAGACCGTGGTGTGAGACCTTCGACTTCGACAAACACCGACGATGTGACTCGTGTGCGCAAAGTTTTGAACTCAGACCGATCAGAATCAGGTTGTGAGGCTTATTGTAAGTATAGAGAATTCCTTTCTAAACCTTCATACAGTATAGTAACTAAGCCCGTAAATATCTGACTTTAATCTTATCTTTTATAGTTTATTATTTTTGTCAGATATCTGAATCTAATATCTTGCCAAAGGAAACCCACGAGGTGGAAGAAATTCCAGTCCAAAAACATCGTTCATTGCATCCTAAAACTTACAACAAATTATAAGTTTCATCTTGTGACGTGAATTCATCATTTTCAATTCGATACCTGGTTGCTGCTTCAGAATTCACCCATTCGTTTAGTGTTCAAAGAAACTATTTACATATATATACTATATATGCAGGCTAATGCAAGAAGAAACCCTATGTTGTGAAGCAGAACCTAAAATCCCTTGAAGAGTACAAAGAATGGAAAAGAGCAACAAGAATTAAAAATTGGAAAGAATTCTGCAGTAAGCAAGAAACGGAGCCAACTTGGAATATATCTTACCGAATTATAAGACACCCCGACAGAATACACTCTGACCCTTTCCTAACAGATAGTAAGAGAGTCACTCTTACACCAAGTTACTTTCCACCTACAAAATAATTAACCACTTTATACCTAGAAGATACCTCATCCAGAGACACATCATTTCATCAAAAAATATGAGGGAAGGTCCAGTTAAATAAGCAAGATCTCAAAAATAAAATATTACAAAAGCTCCGCAATACTTCACCATAACAGAAATGACATCAGTTATTAATAGAATAAGTACTAAGAAGGCACCGGATCTGCACTTTGTTACGCCGGTGAAAGAAACCAATAACATCTGTACACAAAAGGGTGCACATGTAATCCTATCATGACATTAATAAGTAACACACTCCTCAAGAGAACCGATAACTTTGCCTGTCATGTTCCAGCAATTGAAGACGACATCCTTCTTAACGCGGAGACAAAAGATATGGAAGAATTATATAAAAAAAACTAATGAAGCTTTAATTTCCTTTTATTTTGTCGCTGGGTATTGCTTCATGCTCTTTGGAGTTTCATCTGAAGCCACAGATTTCAGATTAATTTCTATCATTCCTTGTAAATGCTACTAACCTTATTTTAAGTTGCTTATTACTAACACTTAATTTGTATATGGATTTAAATCTGAAAATAAATGTTTATTATTATTATTATTATTATTATTATTATTTAAGACTGATAGCAGACTGGGAGATCTTGTGTAAACTGAAGTTAAGACCTTGCAATGGGGAAGAGTGACGTAGGGGGTAAATCCCCGTAGTCACGACGCCCAAACTCCAACCAACATTTCACCTAAACAACGCAGCCCTACAGCAGTCGGTACGGGATCTGCATAAGTAATAATAAGTCTGCCTCGTTGGTGCAGAAGTACATATCACATCCTAAAAAAATGTGATATCGAAAACCTGAAAGAAAGTATATATGACCTCTCGTGGGATGCCCAATAGTGGAAGAACATCAACTTGATTGTAATATAGAAATCTTGAAAATAATGACGAGGCCAAAAGCATCATTTCCGCTGTTCGCTGCGCCACTATCGTGGGCTTTCTCTCGGTACCGACGCAGTGCGCAGTCAGGCTTGTCCCTGGATCCCCTAACGGGTGATGCGCCACTCTCTTTCGTCGAGTGTGATCCAGGTGTTGGCTGTGGGTTGAGATACCTGCAGCAGTCCCGATGGGTGGTTTCTACGGATTCCGCCAAGCCTAGCGACTTTCTTCGGTTGGGACCTTCGCGAAGTCGTGGGCGAACCCTAGTGGCGGGGTTTGCGACCCTGCCACAACAGGAAGAATTGTAATGCAAAAAGTCCGATTAAAAATAATAAGGGCCACCCTGATCTCCCACAGGAGTCAGGGAGCATGGTCAATTCTTCTCCATTGACCCGGTTCGACGCTCTCGACGAGAGAATGGAGCGGCGGTCAGAAAGTTGGACGTGTCTGGCATGTGCACGATCCTTCACCACAAAGACGGGTTTGGGTGTCCATAAACGGAGGGCCCATCCCGTTGAGGCAAATATGGAGGCGGCTCCAAATATGGTGAAGCGCAGGTGGAGTGATGAGGAGCTCCTCTTGCTAGCACGGACCGAGGCGCAGCTAACGAAAGAGGAAGGGAGGTGCACGAATGTACACCTTCTCGCCAAATTGCCACAGCTCCAACGGACGCTGGAGGCGATAAAAGGACAGAGACGGAGCGCAAGATACAAAGAGTTGGTGAAAACCTGCTCGGAGGAAATCGCACTTTCGGAACTAGTCCCTATTGCGAGACGGGAGTCAAGCGTTCAACGGACTCCTGATGCGCAGCCTTCGGCCGTGCCGCAGAGGGCTACTGAAGCCTCTCTACCGGCTGATTTGACCATCCGTAGCTGAAACTCGGATCAGTACAAACGCGGCGCATGTGATCGAGGCACTCTTAAAGAGGGCCGAGACACGGAAGCAGCGCGGCGGACTGCGAGGGAAGGCTGCGAGGCCCCTACATAAGAAAACAAAGAAAACCGGATATGACACCAACACTTCGAAAAGAAAACAGAGAAGGATAGAGTACGCAAGGGTACAGGAATTGTATAAAAAGTGCCCCAGTAGAGCTTCGGCAGAAGTCATAGATGGCGAGTGCCGGGAAACGCCGCACAGTCTTGAGGAGATGGAGACCTTTTGGCGACCAATCTTAGTGAGCCTAGGAAAAAGCTCTGTGCTCTCGATGGTGCCTGACGGACACCGCAAAAAACACCACTACCTAACCGAGAAGACATTTAAGATCGGCAGGTACAAGCTGCGGCAGGTGTCTTGTGTTGAACGCTGGCGCTATCTTGGCATCGATTTCGAAGTGTCCGGATCGGCGAACATTCAGCATCAGATCCAGAGAGCCCTCGACAATATCTCGATATATGCACAGCATACTCGCACGGAGATTGCTTGCCTGTTGTCCACCTGACACGCGACAACGCGGCTTCATCAGTGCCGACGGCACTCTTGAAAATACCGCAGTACTTGACGCAGTGTTGGGGGATAGCAGAAGGAAGCTGAGAGAAAGTCATGTTGCGGTCCTCGATTTCTCCAAAGCCTTCGACACGGTGTCCCACGGGGCACTACTGAAGATGTTGGAGTCTAGGGGGCTGCCTGGTGAATTCTGCAGCTACATAGCTACAATGTACGGAGCGGCGTCTACCACCATAGCCGTAAAGGATAAATGTAGCACTTCTGTAAAGGTGGGTAAAGGTGTGCGACAGGGTGACCCGTTGTCGCCGATTCTATTCAACATGGTCATGGACCTAATTCTTGCGTCATTACCGCAGGGAGTCGGCTACAGGCTGGAAAACGAGCTAATCTCAGCTCTGGCCTATGCTGACGACCTAATCCTCGTTGCAGGATCGAAGGTAGGGATGCAGGAATCCATTGACACCGTTGTAAAGATAGGCGAAACGATGGGTCTTAGGGCGAACCTAGGAAAAAGCTCTGTGCTCTCGATGGTGCCTGATGGACATAGGAAAAAACACCACTACCTAACAGAGAAGACCTTTAAGGTCGGAAGGTACAAGCTACGGCAGGTGTCCTGTGTCGAACGCTGGCGCTATCTTGGCATCGATTTCGAAGTGTCCGGATCGGCGAACATCGAACATCAGATACAGAGAACCCTCGACAACATCTCGAGGGCCCCCCTCAAGCCGCAGCAACGGCTCCAGATCGCGAGGGGTCACCTCACTCCGAGGTTCATGCACGGTCTCGTGCTGGGAACGGTCTCGGATGATCGGTTGAGGATGCTCGATGTGCAAATCCGGGGTGCTGTGAGGTCATGGTTGAGGTTACCTAGTGACGTACCGACAGCTTACTTCCATGCGGAAACAAAGGTCGGCGGCTTAGCGATCCCATCTCTGCGAGCAGTTGTTCCCGAGCTTATATTACGTAGGTTCGGTCAACTTGCTTCGTCGGGATGGTCTGCTGCGAGAGCCGCCGCCAAATCCTTTAGGATTCAAAAAAAGTTAAAATGGGCAAGTAAAATGTTGCAAAAATTCACTAAAAATGAAGTCGACCACCAATCAAATGATTTAAGACCTGCGAAACAGTATTGGCGCGGTACTGAAGTTTGCTCCGCATAAGACTCAGTCAGTCATCATTACGAAGCAACTAAAATATGGAGACCTGCAATTAACATTCCAGTGAGTATCTCTGGCTTGTTCTGTTTGTAGTAACTGATGCGAAGACCGTACTGGGTGTGACAATCGATAAAATTATTTTTTTCGGACTGCGCCTAGACAAGACGATAGAAAAAAACTATTACACTATACAAGTCCATCTCACGGGTTGGTAGAGTGACCTGGGGACTAAACTTATCATATTAGAGAGAAAATATATTCAAATATTCCGTGGTAGAACAAAAACATCAGCATTCTTGTTAAATCTGATCTCTGATTGAGAAACTTGACGTCTACTCACAAGTATTACAGGATTCGGTATGTTTATACACTGATTAAAGTAAGCTGGAGGTAAAGGTAGGAGGGGCAGTCATATGCTTTAAAAATTAAAAAAGAAATCAGGGAAATATCCTTCCGTGTAAAAAACTATTGCTTTGTTTTTCAAGCTGAAATGTGTGCGATTATGAAAGCACTCAAATTAAGCATTCTGTGCGGACCGCGAGATCACAGCACTTGTACTTGTAGCACTTGTACTACAGAGAACATAATTTGATAAAAATTTAGATGTATTCTTGTTGTTTTTGTCGAAATCAATTCAAAAACAGCCGCGCGAAGTAACTAGATAGAAAGAGTTCTCGGACTCCGAAAGCGTTGATTGTCGCGGTGGAGAAGTGCGCGGGGCGGGGACAGGGGCAATCACGCGATCGCACTGCATGCCGGTCGCCGGGGATTAGTGTTTTGTTTTAATTTTGTGTGACAGATGCCGGACTGCCCGCGTGGTTGAGATATTACGTTTGCTTGTTTACTTACCCGAGTTCCAGTTCATATCTGTATACAAGAGAGAGTTTCATTACTATAGAAAAGAAAAAAAGGAAAGTTGAAGATGAAAATAGACAGTTTTTACCAGAATGGACCGACTTATATTGTTTTACCCTGCCAAATCGTGCCGAGCAGTACCAATGAATAGAAAATGACATTATGATAACAAATACAAATCGTTTGCTCAAAACTTTCCACTGGGTAGTGATCTGCGTAAGTCTGAAATTGCAAGTTTACTTTCAAGTTACTCTTCTTCGACTCAGATCATAAATCGCTCAATGACCGAGCAGGAAAAATGTAGTGAGGCTTCTTTCCGTATTTCTTGGACTCTTGCTAAGCATATGAAGCCATTTACTGATGCTGACGTAGTTAAAGAATGCTTTCTCGAGGCGGGTAATGCTTTATTTGAGAACAAAAAAGGATGTTATTGAGACAATAACAAAAAATAATACATATTTTCAGACGAAGCCTCCTCCGTCGTCAGTCATGTCTTCACTCATAAAGATTGTAAACAAACTCAAAACTCAGAATGAACACGGAAACAATCCTCCTCAACCTTTTCTGCCTCCGGAGCCTACATTTGTTCCAGCCATTATTAATAATTCACTAAGCATTCAAGTAGAAGGAAATATCAATGTCCTTTTAATCAAAGATTACTTCTTTGTAGTTGTGTTAGCATTACTTCATGATATACTAGAGTTCAAATTTTAGTTCAAGAAGGTGCTTTCTCCTCTGTGCATTGGGATCACTAAAATCTTAGCCACAAATGCAACTGTACACCAATTGTTCTCTACTGTTTCGAAATTGATCAGTACCACGGCCTCATTTCAGGCTTTTACAGAGACATCTGTTGTTCCAGTTGGAACACAACCATTTTCAACATCCGGCTTACGCACTTTAGAATTGACAGGGGATGATGACTCCTTAGTAGTAACAATTATCAATTATCAATTAGAAATTAAACCTGGAGCTCATCACCTGAGAGATCATCTGAGAAGTAATGGTCATATCATGTTACATCATCCCTCTAAATCAAATACAAAACTTATTCGGGACCTTATCAAATGGGTATCAGGAAAAGCGAAGACACACTCTCAAGTTATCACTTTTCTGTTAAATAGAGCCTTGAATCACAAAGTAGAGTCATTAGAAACCACTATACAACATCACATTGATTCCCATATTACTCCAAGTTGTCCCTCCTTAAAAATCTTAGAATGTAAAGAACCCCAGACTCAGATCTCTCTCCATCCTCTGTAATAATTTCCATCACACAATCAACATCTTTTCCAACACCCTGAAAAGTCTCTAAATTCTCACCAATCAAATCTCATCCACCACTACAATACACCGAACCCCCAACAAGACAACAAGACCCTTTAATCTAACTCCTATTAAAAAAATAATAATAATAATAATGAAAAAAAAAAATAGGACGGATTCCGTCATCTGCTTCTACTAGTACCAGAAATACACACGTTTTGGCAGAAGAAAGTTATTGTGATATGAAGCGGCAGCTAAATAAGGCAAACTATTTGCGCGTGGCTATGAATAAATCATCCGATATTCTTGATACGGCACAGTTAATTATTTTTGTACGCTACCTGGACCAAACGAGTGAAACTTTTGTTTCACTCGTTTCGGGAAGATCCCGAGGAGAAGATATGATCAAAGCAGTGATGGATTATTTTGATAAAGCTGAGTTAGATTTGAAAAAGCTTTTATCAGTAACTACTGACGGTGCGCCAGCAATGGTTGGGAGTAAAAGAGGACTAGTTCACATGTTGAGTAGTAATGTGAAATGTAATGAAAATTTGATTTCCTACCAGTGCATTATTCACCAAATTAAATTTTCTTCTTGCGAAATCATCACTGCGACATCGTGAATTGAAATCATTTCTTGAAGATGTTGATGCACAATATGACTACTACTACAGCTACTACTATAGCTACTCTTGCATAATGTCAGATAGTTAAGCAAAGGCTGTGTTTTAGAAAGATTCTTCAGCATTTTAGAACACTTGAAGACATTTCTTTGCAACAGTTATCAGACTTCAGCTGACGTCCACATAAGTTTTCTGAATTATAAATAAAATGTAGCTGCAAAGTAGAATACAGTGTAGTCCGTTTAGTACGACTTCGTATATAGCAACCAACCGTTTTTAGCGACGAAAGTTTAGGCATTTGTTTGGTTTTAGTATAACCTTGAATGAAAAGATATTCGATTACGACTCCGCTTACAACGACCATTCGCTTTAAACGACCGAATTTCACCCATAATTGTCCGGTTACAACGACGAGGAGCGTTGCCGTTTTTAGAAATAATTCCTAGAAAAGAATGGAATAAATGAATAGCTATCTCCGCTATCGCCCCGCGCGTCACCTTTGATTGGAAATTGTCATTTTACGCCAGTACGAATTTGCGGGTAGTGAGTGACACATAAAAAATAGCTTCAGCTAAACAAAAATATGTCTCCATTGAAGAAAAAAGTGTTATAATTCAACGGTTAGAAGCCGGCGAGTCAAATTAACGATTGCGAAGGAATTCTGTGTAAATCATTCGACAATATCTACAATTAAGAAAAACAAACATAAGATAGAATTTTTGTTCACTGCGAATGTTTTAAAACCCAAACGTGTGATGGTGTCGTCTCAAGGACAAGTGGAAGAAGCATTTTTGCAATGGTTTAAGTTGCAATGTAATCGGGGAATACCGATAAACGGGCCTACGCTTCAAGAAAAGGCAATTTTTTTTGCGAACGAGCTAAACATTCCCAACTGTGATTGTTCGGCGACTTGGATTAATCGTTTCAAGACGAGGCACAATATTGTCGCTGGAAAAATTGCTTGCGAGTCCTTGTCGGGTGAACAGAGTGATGTGACTGAGTGGTTAGCAAAAGTTTGACCTAATTTGGGAGCAAGATTTACTGACGACGAAATATTTAATGCAGACGAAAGCGGTTTATTCTATAAACTAACGCCTGACAAAACATTAAAGTTTAGAGGTGAAAAATGCTCGGGAGGAAAACTTTCGAAAGACAGAATTACTGTGATGGATGCAGCTAACATGAGTGGCACGACAAGAAGAAAGAAGTTGTTAATTATCGGCAAGTCAAAGAACCCAAGATGTTTCAAAAATCTACGATCCTTACCGGTAGATTATGAGAGCAATCGCAAGGCCTGGATGACATCTTATATTTTTGTCAAATGGATACGCAATAAAAAAAGATAAAGATCCTGCTTCTGGTTGACAATTGTCCAGCTCATCCTTCAATCAGCGACTTGAAAAGCATAACTCTCATTTTGCCTGCCTCCTAATACAACATCTGTATTGCAACCGATAGACCAAGGAATAATTCGAGCTTTAAAATCAAATTTTCGCAAAACCCTCGTTTTAAAAATTGTCGCCAGTCTTGATGCTAATGTCGACACTAACGCCGGCAAACATCCGAAGATCACAATACTGGATGCTATTTTAATGATTTACGATGCCTGGAACAAGCTTACATCTGCGTCAATTTTCAATTGTTTTAAACACGCTGGATTTGTCAGAGACAGTGCTAGCGTAGTTGCTGACAACGATGATGCTGATTATGATGTGTCGCTGTCTGTTTTGGCGAAAGCTCTAGATAATCAACTGCCCATTGGAAACGAGGAATTTGAACAATATTCTGCTATTGATGATGACCTCGCAACGTGTGAGGAGCCAACTGAAGAAAATATTGTGCAAAATATTATCGTCACCAGCCAAGATAGCGACGAAAATAATGAGGAAGACCTGGAGGAAAACTTGTACTATTCCTAGTGTGTCTGAAGCTATAAAAGCAGCAGAAGTGCTTAATGTGTTTGTACATTCTAATTTTGAAGATGACGCCATAAAAAGCCATAGGTCTCGTTCATATAATGCAGTTCGTACTTCCTGCTAAACAAATAAAACCAGAAAACAAACAAAAATTACAGACTTTTTCACTAAATGTTAAGTTGTTAGAATAGATTTATACCTATTTACTTATAGGAAAGCGTTATGTACGTACATTACACATCCTTACAAAATTTGAATAATTAATGAATAACTACTTTAATTAACTCAGGCGTAGTTTTTATATATTGATTTTATTAAAGTAAATACGTATTTTCACCTAGTCGTCAATTTGACGGGTGCTCGTAGTTACAGATTGATCCTGTATCTCGCACAGGGTTTGTCCGGAAAGTAATTTTTGTACTTCTGTGAGTGGTGCAAGCCGAAAATGCAGCATTCGTTTAGAGGTACGCGATTAAATTCTGTGTGAAACTCGGTAAATCTACGACAGAGACCTTTGATATGATGAAGCGGGCTTACCCAGATGTTGCTTTAGCAAGAAGTGGTGTGTTTCGATGGCACAAGGCCTTTTCAAAGGGCCGGGAAGAGGAAGACCGTGGTGTGAGACCTTCGACTTCGACAAACACCGACGATGTGACTCGTGTGCGCAAAGTTTTGAACTCAGACCGATCAGAATCAGGTTGTGAGGCTTATTGTAAGTATAGAGAATTCCTTTCTAAACCTTCATACAGTATAGTAACTAAGCCCGTAAATATCTGACTTTAATCTTATCTTTTATAGTTTATTATTTTTGTCAGATATCTGAATCTAATATCTTGCCAAAGGAAACCCACGAGGTGGAAGAAATTCCAGTCCAAAAACATCGTTCATTGCATCCTAAAACTTACAACAAATTATAAGTTTCATCTTGTGACGTGAATTCATCATTTTCAATTCGATACCTGGTTGCTGCTTCAGAATTCACCCATTCGTTTAGTGTTCAAAGAAACTATTTACATATATATACTATATATGCAGGCTAATGCAAGAAGAAACCCTATGTTGTGAAGCAGAACCTAAAATCCCTTGAAGAGTACAAAGAATGGAAAAGAGCAACAAGAATTAAAAATTGGAAAGAATTCTGCAGTAAGCAAGAAACGGAGCCAACTTGGAATATATCTTACCGAATTATAAGACACCCCGACAGAATACACTCTGACCCTTTCCTAACAGATAGTAAGAGAGTCACTCTTACACCAAGTTACTTTCCACCTACAAAATAATTAACCACTTTATACCTAGAAGATACCTCATCCAGAGACACATCATTTCATCAAAAAATATGAGGGAAGGTCCAGTTAAATAAGCAAGATCTCAAAAATAAAATATTACAAAAGCTCCGCAATACTTCACCATAACAGAAATGACATCAGTTATTAATAGAATAAGTACTAAGAAGGCACCGGATCTGCACTTTGTTACGCCGGTGAAAGAAACCAATAACATCTGTACACAAAAGGGTGCACATGTAATCCTATCATGACATTAATAAGTAACACACTCCTCAAGAGAACCGATAACTTTGCCTGTCATGTTCCAGCAATTGAAGACGACATCCTTCTTAACGCGGAGACAAAAGATATGGAAGAATTATATAAAAAAAACTAATGAAGCTTTAATTTCCTTTTATTTTGTCGCTGGGTATTGCTTCATGCTCTTTGGAGTTTCATCTGAAGCCACAGATTTCAGATTAATTTCTATCATTCCTTGTAAATGCTACTAACCTTATTTTAAGTTGCTTATTACTAACACTTAATTTGTATATGGATTTAAATCTGAAAATAAATGTTTATTATTATTATTATTATTATTATTATTATTTAAGACTGATAGCAGACTGGGAGATCTTGTGTAAACTGAAGTTAAGACCTTGCAATGGGGAAGAGTGACGTAGGGGGTAAATCCCCGTAGTCACGACGCCCAAACTCCAACCAACATTTCACCTAAACAACGCAGCCCTACAGCAGTCGGTACGGGATCTGCATAAGTAATAATAAGTCTGCCTCGTTGGTGCAGAAGTACATATCACATCCTAAAAAAATGTGATATCGAAAACCTGAAAGAAAGTATATATGACCTCTCGTGGGATGCCCAATAGTGGAAGAACATCAACTTGATTGTAATATAGAAATCTTGAAAATAATGACGAGGCCAAAAGCATCATTTCCGCTGTTCGCTGCGCCACTATCGTGGACTTTCTCTCGGTACCGACGCAGTGCGCAGTCAGGCTTGTCCCTGGATCCCCTAACGGGTGATGCGCCACTCTCTTTCGTCGAGTGTGATCCAGGTGTTGGCTGTGGGTTGAGATACCTGCAGCAGTCCCGATGGGTGGTTTCTACGGATTCCGCCAAGCCTAGCGACTTTCTTCGGTTGGGACCTTCGCGAAGTCGTGGGCGAACCCTAGTGGCGGGGTTTGCGACCCTGCCACAACAGGAAGAATTGTAATGCAAAAAGTCCGATTAAAAATAATAAGGGCCACCCTGATCTCCCACAGGAGTCAGGGAGCATGGTCAATTCTTCTCCATTGACCCGGTTCGACGCTCTCGACGAGAGAATGGAGCGGCGGTCAGAAAGTTGGACGTGTCTGGCATGTGCACGATCCTTCACCACAAAGACGGGTTTGGGTGTCCATAAACGGAGGGCCCATCCCGTTGAGGCAAATATGGAGGCGGCTCCAAATATGGTGAAGCGCAGGTGGAGTGATGAGGAGCTCCTCTTGCTAGCACGGACCGAGGCGCAGCTAACGAAAGAGGAAGGGAGGTGCACGAATGTACACCTTCTCGCCAAATTGCCACAGCTCCAACGGACGCTGGAGGCGATAAAAGGACAGAGACGGAGCGCAAGATACAAAGAGTTGGTGAAAACCTGCTCGGAGGAAATCGCACTTTCGGAACTAGTCCCTATTGCGAGACGGGAGTCAAGCGTTCAACGGACTCCTGATGCGCAGCCTTCGGCCGTGCCGCAGAGGGCTACTGAAGCCTCTCTACCGGCTGATTTGACCATCCGTAGCTGAAACTCGGATCAGTACAAACGCGGCGCATGTGATCGAGGCACTCTTAAAGAGGGCCGAGACACGGAAGCAGCGCGGCGGACTGCGAGGGAAGGCTGCGAGGCCCCTACATAAGAAAACAAAGAAAACCGGATATGACACCAACACTTCGAAAAGAAAACAGAGAAGGATAGAGTACGCAAGGGTACAGGAATTGTATAAAAAGTGCCCCAGTAGAGCTTCGGCAGAAGTCATAGATGGCGAGTGCCGGGAAACGCCGCACAGTCTTGAGGAGATGGAGACCTTTTGGCGACCAATCTTAGTGAGCCTAGGAAAAAGCTCTGTGCTCTCGATGGTGCCTGACGGACACCGCAAAAAACACCACTACCTAACCGAGAAGACATTTAAGATCGGCAGGTACAAGCTGCGGCAGGTGTCTTGTGTTGAACGCTGGCGCTATCTTGGCATCGATTTCGAAGTGTCCGGATCGGCGAACATTCAGCATCAGATCCAGAGAGCCCTCGACAATATCTCGATATATGCACAGCATACTCGCACGGAGATTGCTTGCCTGTTGTCCACCTGACACGCGACAACGCGGCTTCATCAGTGCCGACGGCACTCTTGAAAATACCGCAGTACTTGACGCAGTGTTGGGGGATAGCAGAAGGAAGCTGAGAGAAAGTCATGTTGCGGTCCTCGATTTCTCCAAAGCCTTCGACACGGTGTCCCACGGGGCACTACTGAAGATGTTGGAGTCTAGGGGGCTGCCTGGTGAATTCTGCAGCTACATAGCTACAATGTACGGAGCGGCGTCTACCACCATAGCCGTAAAGGATAAATGTAGCACTTCTGTAAAGGTGGGTAAAGGTGTGCGACAGGGTGACCCGTTGTCGCCGATTCTATTCAACATGGTCATGGACCTAATTCTTGCGTCATTACCGCAGGGAGTCGGCTACAGGCTGGAAAACGAGCTAATCTCAGCTCTGGCCTATGCTGACGACCTAATCCTCGTTGCAGGATCGAAGGTAGGGATGCAGGAATCCATTGACACCGTTGTAAAGATAGGCGAAACGATGGGTCTTAGGGCGAACCTAGGAAAAAGCTCTGTGCTCTCGATGGTGCCTGATGGACATAGGAAAAAACACCACTACCTAACAGAGAAGACCTTTAAGGTCGGAAGGTACAAGCTACGGCAGGTGTCCTGTGTCGAACGCTGGCGCTATCTTGGCATCGATTTCGAAGTGTCCGGATCGGCGAACATCGAACATCAGATACAGAGAACCCTCGACAACATCTCGAGGGCCCCCCTCAAGCCGCAGCAACGGCTCCAGATCGCGAGGGGTCACCTCACTCCGAGGTTCATGCACGGTCTCGTGCTGGGAACGGTCTCGGATGATCGGTTGAGGATGCTCGATGTGCAAATCCGGGGTGCTGTGAGGTCATGGTTGAGGTTACCTAGTGACGTACCGACAGCTTACTTCCATGCGGAAACAAAGGTCGGCGGCTTAGCGATCCCATCTCTGCGAGCAGTTGTTCCCGAGCTTATATTACGTAGGTTCGGTCAACTTGCTTCGTCGGGATGGTCTGCTGCGAGAGCCGCCGCCAAATCCTTTAGGATTCAAAAAAAGTTAAAATGGGCAAGTAAAATGTTGCAAAAATTCACTAAAAATGAAGTCGACCACCAATCAAATGATTTAAGACCTGCGAAACAGTATTGGCGCGGTACTGAAGTTTGCTCCGCATAAGACTCAGTCAGTCATCATTACGAAGCAACTAAAATATGGAGACCTGCAATTAACATTCCAGTGAGTATCTCTGGCTTGTTCTGTTTGTAGTAACTGATGCGAAGACCGTACTGGGTGTGACAATCGATAAAATTATTTTTTTCGGACTGCACCTAGACAAGACGATAGAAAAAAACTATTACACTATACAAGTCCATCTCACGGGTTGGTAGAGTGACCTGGGGACTAAACTTATCATATTAGAGAGAAAATATATTCAAATATTCCGTGGTAGAACAAAAACATCAGCATTCTTGTTAAATCTGATCTCTGATTGAGAAACTTGACGTCTACTCACAAGTATTACAGGATTCGGTATGTTTATACACTGATTAAAGTAAGCTGGAGGTAAAGGTAGGAGGGGCAGTCATATGCTTTAAAAATTAAAAAAGAAATCAGGGAAATATCCTTCCGTGTAAAAAACTAT
Organism: Mechanitis mazaeus; assembly: GCA_959347395.1. Taxonomy (NCBI): domain Eukaryota; kingdom Metazoa; phylum Arthropoda; class Insecta; order Lepidoptera; family Nymphalidae; genus Mechanitis; species Mechanitis mazaeus. The sequence goes on from OY365756.1 coordinate 243,964, forward strand.
TGCTTTGTTTTTCAAGCTGAAATGTGTGCGATTATGAAAGCACTCAAATTAAGCATTCTGTGCGGACCGCGAGATCACAGCACTTGTACTTGTAGCACTTGTACTACAGAGAACATAATTTGATAAAAATTTAGATGTATTCTTGTTGTTTTTGTCGAAATCAATTCAAAAACAGCCGCGCGAAGTAACTAGATAGAAAGAGTTCTCGGACTCCGAAAGCGTTGATTGTCGCGGTGGAGAAGTGCGCGGGGCGGGGACAGGGGCAATCACGCGATCGCACTGCATGCCGGTCGCCGGGGATTAGTGTTTTGTTTTAATTTTGTGTGACAGATGCCGGACTGCCCGCGTGGTTGAGATATTACGTTTGCTTGTTTACTTACCCGAGTTCCAGTTCATATCTGTATACAAGAGAGAGTTTCATTACTATAGAAAAGAAAAAAAGGAAAGTTGAAGATGAAAATAGACAGTTTTTACCAGAATGGACCGACTTATATTGTTTTACCCTGCCAAATCGTGCCGAGCAGTACCAATGAATAGAAAATGACATTATGATAACAAATACAAATCGTTTGCTCAAAACTTTCCACTGGGTAGTGATCTGCGTAAGTCTGAAATTGCAAGTTTACTTTCAAGTTACTCTTCTTCGACTCAGATCATAAATCGCTCAATGACCGAGCAGGAAAAATGTAGTGAGGCTTCTTTCCGTATTTCTTGGACTCTTGCTAAGCATATGAAGCCATTTACTGATGCTGACGTAGTTAAAGAATGCTTTCTCGAGGCGGGTAATGCTTTATTTGAGAACAAAAAAGGATGTTATTGAGACAATAACAAAAAATAATACATATTTTCAGACGAAGCCTCCTCCGTCGTCAGTCATGTCTTCACTCATAAAGATTGTAAACAAACTCAAAACTCAGAATGAACACGGAAACAATCCTCCTCAACCTTTTCTGCCTCCGGAGCCTACATTTGTTCCAGCCATTATTAATAATTCACTAAGCATTCAAGTAGAAGGAAATATCAATGTCCTTTTAATCAAAGATTACTTCTTTGTAGTTGTGTTAGCATTACTTCATGATATACTAGAGTTCAAATTTTAGTTCAAGAAGGTGCTTTCTCCTCTGTGCATTGGGATCACTAAAATCTTAGCCACAAATGCAACTGTACACCAATTGTTCTCTACTGTTTCGAAATTGATCAGTACCACGGCCTCATTTCAGGCTTTTACAGAGACATCTGTTGTTCCAGTTGGAACACAACCATTTTCAACATCCGGCTTACGCACTTTAGAATTGACAGGGGATGATGACTCCTTAGTAGTAACAATTATCAATTATCAATTAGAAATTAAACCTGGAGCTCATCACCTGAGAGATCATCTGAGAAGTAATGGTCATATCATGTTACATCATCCCTCTAAATCAAATACAAAACTTATTCGGGACCTTATCAAATGGGTATCAGGAAAAGCGAAGACACACTCTCAAGTTATCACTTTTCTGTTAAATAGAGCCTTGAATCACAAAGTAGAGTCATTAGAAACCACTATACAACATCACATTGATTCCCATATTACTCCAAGTTGTCCCTCCTTAAAAATCTTAGAATGTAAAGAACCCCAGACTCAGATCTCTCTCCATCCTCTGTAATAATTTCCATCACACAATCAACATCTTTTCCAACACCCTGAAAAGTCTCTAAATTCTCACCAATCAAATCTCATCCACCACTACAATACACCGAACCCCCAACAAGACAACAAGACCCTTTAATCTAACTCCTATTAAAAAAATAATAATAATAATAATGAAAAAAAAAAATAGGACGGATTCCGTCATCTGCTTCTACTAGTACCAGAAATACACACGTTTTGGCAGAAGAAAGTTATTGTGATATGAAGCGGCAGCTAAATAAGGCAAACTATTTGCGCGTGGCTATGAATAAATCATCCGATATTCTTGATACGGCACAGTTAATTATTTTTGTACGCTACCTGGACCAAACGAGTGAAACTTTTGTTTCACTCGTTTCGGGAAGATCCCGAGGAGAAGATATGATCAAAGCAGTGATGGATTATTTTGATAAAGCTGAGTTAGATTTGAAAAAGCTTTTATCAGTAACTACTGACGGTGCGCCAGCAATGGTTGGGAGTAAAAGAGGACTAGTTCACATGTTGAGTAGTAATGTGAAATGTAATGAAAATTTGATTTCCTACCAGTGCATTATTCACCAAATTAAATTTTCTTCTTGCGAAATCATCACTGCGACATCGTGAATTGAAATCATTTCTTGAAGATGTTGATGCACAATATGACTACTACTACAGCTACTACTATAGCTACTCTTGCATAATGTCAGATAGTTAAGCAAAGGCTGTGTTTTAGAAAGATTCTTCAGCATTTTAGAACACTTGAAGACATTTCTTTGCAACAGTTATCAGACTTCAGCTGACGTCCACATAAGTTTTCTGAATTATAAATAAAATGTAGCTGCAAAGTAGAATACAGTGTAGTCCGTTTAGTACGACTTCGTATATAGCAACCAACCGTTTTTAGCGACGAAAGTTTAGGCATTTGTTTGGTTTTAGTATAACCTTGAATGAAAAGATATTCGATTACGACTCCGCTTACAACGACCATTCGCTTTAAACGACCGAATTTCACCCATAATTGTCCGGTTACAACGACGAGGAGCGTTGCCGTTTTTAGAAATAATTCCTAGAAAAGAATGGAATAAATGAATAGCTATCTCCGCTATCGCCCCGCGCGTCACCTTTGATTGGAAATTGTCATTTTACGCCAGTACGAATTTGCGGGTAGTGAGTGACACATAAAAAATAGCTTCAGCTAAACAAAAATATGTCTCCATTGAAGAAAAAAGTGTTATAATTCAACGGTTAGAAGCCGGCGAGTCAAATTAACGATTGCGAAGGAATTCTGTGTAAATCATTCGACAATATCTACAATTAAGAAAAACAAACATAAGATAGAATTTTTGTTCACTGCGAATGTTTTAAAACCCAAACGTGTGATGGTGTCGTCTCAAGGACAAGTGGAAGAAGCATTTTTGCAATGTAATCGGGGAATACCGATAAACGGGCCTACGCTTCAAGAAAAGGCAATTTTTTTTGCGAACGAGCTAAACATTCCCAACTGTGATTGTTCGGCGACTTGGATTAATCGTTTCAAGACGAGGCACAATATTGTCGCTGGAAAAATTGCTTGCGAGTCCTTGTCGGGTGAACAGAGTGATGTGACTGAGTGGTTAGCAAAAGTTTGACCTAATTTGGGAGCAAGATTTACTGACGACGAAATATTTAATGCAGACGAAAGCGGTTTATTCTATAAACTAACGCCTGACAAAACATTAAAGTTTAGAGGTGAAAAATGCTCGGGAGGAAAACTTTCGAAAGACAGAATTACTGTGATGGATGCAGCTAACATGAGTGGCACGACAAGAAGAAAGAAGTTGTTAATTATCGGCAAGTCAAAGAACCCAAGATGTTTCAAAAATCTACGATCCTTACCGGTAGATTATGAGAGCAATCGCAAGGCCTGGATGACATCTTATATTTTTGTCAAATGGATACGCAATAAAAAAAGATAAAGATCCTGCTTCTGGTTGACAATTGTCCAGCTCATCCTTCAATCAGCGACTTGAAAAGCATAACTCTCATTTTGCCTGCCTCCTAATACAACATCTGTATTGCAACCGATAGACCAAGGAATAATTCGAGCTTTAAAATCAAATTTTCGCAAAACCCTCGTTTTAAAAATTGTCGCCAGTCTTGATGCTAATGTCGACACTAACGCCGGCAAACATCCGAAGATCACAATACTGGATGCTATTTTAATGATTTACGATGCCTGGAACAAGCTTACATCTGCGTCAATTTTCAATTGTTTTAAACACGCTGGATTTGTCAGAGACAGTGCTAGCGTAGTTGCTGACAACGATGATGCTGATTATGATGTGTCGCTGTCTGTTTTGGCGAAAGCTCTAGATAATCAACTGCCCATTGGAAACGAGGAATTTGAACAATATTCTGCTATTGATGATGACCTCGCAACGTGTGAGGAGCCAACTGAAGAAAATATTGTGCAAAATATTATCGTCACCAGCCAAGATAGCGACGAAAATAATGAGGAAGACCTGGAGGAAAACTTGTACTATTCCTAGTGTGTCTGAAGCTATAAAAGCAGCAGAAGTGCTTAATGTGTTTGTACATTCTAATTTTGAAGATGACGCCATAAAAAGCCATAGGTCTCGTTCATATAATGCAGTTCGTACTTCCTGCTAAACAAATAAAACCAGAAAACAAACAAAAATTACAGACTTTTTCACTAAATGTTAAGTTGTTAGAATAGATTTATACCTATTTACTTATAGGAAAGCGTTATGTACGTACATTACACATCCTTACAAAATTTGAATAATTAATGAATAACTACTTTAATTAACTCAGGCGTAGTTTTTATATATTGATTTTATTAAAGTAAATACGTATTTTCACCTAGTCGTCAATTTGACGGGTGCTCGTAGTTACAGATTGATCCTGTATCTCGCACAGGGTTTGTCCGGAAAGTAATTTTTGTACTTCTGTGAGTGGTGCAAGCCGAAAATGCAGCATTCGTTTAGAGGTACGCGATTAAATTCTGTGTGAAACTCGGTAAATCTACGACAGAGACCTTTGATATGATGAAGCGGGCTTACCCAGATGTTGCTTTAGCAAGAAGTGGTGTGTTTCGATGGCACAAGGCCTTTTCAAAGGGCCGGGAAGAGGAAGACCGTGGTGTGAGACCTTCGACTTCGACAAACACCGACGATGTGACTCGTGTGCGCAAAGTTTTGAACTCAGACCGATCAGAATCAGGTTGTGAGGCTTATTGTAAGTATAGAGAATTCCTTTCTAAACCTTCATACAGTATAGTAACTAAGCCCGTAAATATCTGACTTTAATCTTATCTTTTATAGTTTATTATTTTTGTCAGATATCTGAATCTAATATCTTGCCAAAGGAAACCCACGAGGTGGAAGAAATTCCAGTCCAAAAACATCGTTCATTGCATCCTAAAACTTACAACAAATTATAAGTTTCATCTTGTGACGTGAATTCATCATTTTCAATTCGATACCTGGTTGCTGCTTCAGAATTCACCCATTCGTTTAGTGTTCAAAGAAACTATTTACATATATATACTATATATGCAGGCTAATGCAAGAAGAAACCCTATGTTGTGAAGCAGAACCTAAAATCCCTTGAAGAGTACAAAGAATGGAAAAGAGCAACAAGAATTAAAAATTGGAAAGAATTCTGCAGTAAGCAAGAAACGGAGCCAACTTGGAATATATCTTACCGAATTATAAGACACCCCGACAGAATACACTCTGACCCTTTCCTAACAGATAGTAAGAGAGTCACTCTTACACCAAGTTACTTTCCACCTACAAAATAATTAACCACTTTATACCTAGAAGATACCTCATCCAGAGACACATCATTTCATCAAAAAATATGAGGGAAGGTCCAGTTAAATAAGCAAGATCTCAAAAATAAAATATTACAAAAGCTCCGCAATACTTCACCATAACAGAAATGACATCAGTTATTAATAGAATAAGTACTAAGAAGGCACCGGATCTGCACTTTGTTACGCCGGTGAAAGAAACCAATAACATCTGTACACAAAAGGGTGCACATGTAATCCTATCATGACATTAATAAGTAACACACTCCTCAAGAGAACCGATAACTTTGCCTGTCATGTTCCAGCAATTGAAGACGACATCCTTCTTAACGCGGAGACAAAAGATATGGAAGAATTATATAAAAAAAACTAATGAAGCTTTAATTTCCTTTTATTTTGTCGCTGGGTATTGCTTCATGCTCTTTGGAGTTTCATCTGAAGCCACAGATTTCAGATTAATTTCTATCATTCCTTGTAAATGCTACTAACCTTATTTTAAGTTGCTTATTACTAACACTTAATTTGTATATGGATTTAAATCTGAAAATAAATGTTTATTATTATTATTATTATTATTATTATTATTTAAGACTGATAGCAGACTGGGAGATCTTGTGTAAACTGAAGTTAAGACCTTGCAATGGGGAAGAGTGACGTAGGGGGTAAATCCCCGTAGTCACGACGCCCAAACTCCAACCAACATTTCACCTAAACAACGCAGCCCTACAGCAGTCGGTACGGGATCTGCATAAGTAATAATAAGTCTGCCTCGTTGGTGCAGAAGTACATATCACATCCTAAAAAAATGTGATATCGAAAACCTGAAAGAAAGTATATATGACCTCTCGTGGGATGCCCAATAGTGGAAGAACATCAACTTGATTGTAATATAGAAATCTTGAAAATAATGACGAGGCCAAAAGCATCATTTCCGCTGTTCGCTGCGCCACTATCGTGGACTTTCTCTCGGTACCGACGCAGTGCGCAGTCAGGCTTGTCCCTGGATCCCCTAACGGGTGATGCGCCACTCTCTTTCGTCGAGTGTGATCCAGGTGTTGGCTGTGGGTTGAGATACCTGCAGCAGTCCCGATGGGTGGTTTCTACGGATTCCGCCAAGCCTAGCGACTTTCTTCGGTTGGGACCTTCGCGAAGTCGTGGGCGAACCCTAGTGGCGGGGTTTGCGACCCTGCCACAACAGGAAGAATTGTAATGCAAAAAGTCCGATTAAAAATAATAAGGGCCACCCTGATCTCCCACAGGAGTCAGGGAGCATGGTCAATTCTTCTCCATTGACCCGGTTCGACGCTCTCGACGAGAGAATGGAGCGGCGGTCAGAAAGTTGGACGTGTCTGGCATGTGCACGATCCTTCACCACAAAGACGGGTTTGGGTGTCCATAAACGGAGGGCCCATCCCGTTGAGGCAAATATGGAGGCGGCTCCAAATATGGTGAAGCGCAGGTGGAGTGATGAGGAGCTCCTCTTGCTAGCACGGACCGAGGCGCAGCTAACGAAAGAGGAAGGGAGGTGCACGAATGTACACCTTCTCGCCAAATTGCCACAGCTCCAACGGACGCTGGAGGCGATAAAAGGACAGAGACGGAGCGCAAGATACAAAGAGTTGGTGAAAACCTGCTCGGAGGAAATCGCACTTTCGGAACTAGTCCCTATTGCGAGACGGGAGTCAAGCGTTCAACGGACTCCTGATGCGCAGCCTTCGGCCGTGCCGCAGAGGGCTACTGAAGCCTCTCTACCGGCTGATTTGACCATCCGTAGCTGAAACTCGGATCAGTACAAACGCGGCGCATGTGATCGAGGCACTCTTAAAGAGGGCCGAGACACGGAAGCAGCGCGGCGGACTGCGAGGGAAGGCTGCGAGGCCCCTACATAAGAAAACAAAGAAAACCGGATATGACACCAACACTTCGAAAAGAAAACAGAGAAGGATAGAGTACGCAAGGGTACAGGAATTGTATAAAAAGTGCCCCAGTAGAGCTTCGGCAGAAGTCATAGATGGCGAGTGCCGGGAAACGCCGCACAGTCTTGAGGAGATGGAGACCTTTTGGCGACCAATCTTAGTGAGCCTAGGAAAAAGCTCTGTGCTCTCGATGGTGCCTGACGGACACCGCAAAAAACACCACTACCTAACCGAGAAGACATTTAAGATCGGCAGGTACAAGCTGCGGCAGGTGTCTTGTGTTGAACGCTGGCGCTATCTTGGCATCGATTTCGAAGTGTCCGGATCGGCGAACATTCAGCATCAGATCCAGAGAGCCCTCGACAATATCTCGATATATGCACAGCATACTCGCACGGAGATTGCTTGCCTGTTGTCCACCTGACACGCGACAACGCGGCTTCATCAGTGCCGACGGCACTCTTGAAAATACCGCAGTACTTGACGCAGTGTTGGGGGATAGCAGAAGGAAGCTGAGAGAAAGTCATGTTGCGGTCCTCGATTTCTCCAAAGCCTTCGACACGGTGTCCCACGGGGCACTACTGAAGATGTTGGAGTCTAGGGGGCTGCCTGGTGAATTCTGCAGCTACATAGCTACAATGTACGGAGCGGCGTCTACCACCATAGCCGTAAAGGATAAATGTAGCACTTCTGTAAAGGTGGGTAAAGGTGTGCGACAGGGTGACCCGTTGTCGCCGATTCTATTCAACATGGTCATGGACCTAATTCTTGCGTCATTACCGCAGGGAGTCGGCTACAGGCTGGAAAACGAGCTAATCTCAGCTCTGGCCTATGCTGACGACCTAATCCTCGTTGCAGGATCGAAGGTAGGGATGCAGGAATCCATTGACACCGTTGTAAAGATAGGCGAAACGATGGGTCTTAGGGCGAACCTAGGAAAAAGCTCTGTGCTCTCGATGGTGCCTGATGGACATAGGAAAAAACACCACTACCTAACAGAGAAGACCTTTAAGGTCGGAAGGTACAAGCTACGGCAGGTGTCCTGTGTCGAACGCTGGCGCTATCTTGGCATCGATTTCGAAGTGTCCGGATCGGCGAACATCGAACATCAGATACAGAGAACCCTCGACAACATCTCGAGGGCCCCCCTCAAGCCGCAGCAACGGCTCCAGATCGCGAGGGGTCACCTCACTCCGAGGTTCATGCACGGTCTCGTGCTGGGAACGGTCTCGGATGATCGGTTGAGGATGCTCGATGTGCAAATCCGGGGTGCTGTGAGGTCATGGTTGAGGTTACCTAGTGACGTACCGACAGCTTACTTCCATGCGGAAACAAAGGTCGGCGGCTTAGCGATCCCATCTCTGCGAGCAGTTGTTCCCGAGCTTATATTACGTAGGTTCGGTCAACTTGCTTCGTCGGGATGGTCTGCTGCGAGAGCCGCCGCCAAATCCTTTAGGATTCAAAAAAAGTTAAAATGGGCAAGTAAAATGTTGCAAAAATTCACTAAAAATGAAGTCGACCACCAATCAAATGATTTAAGACCTGCGAAACAGTATTGGCGCGGTACTGAAGTTTGCTCCGCATAAGACTCAGTCAGTCATCATTACGAAGCAACTAAAATATGGAGACCTGCAATTAACATTCCAGTGAGTATCTCTGGCTTGTTCTGTTTGTAGTAACTGATGCGAAGACCGTACTGGGTGTGACAATCGATAAAATTATTTTTTTCGGACTGCGCCTAGACAAGACGATAGAAAAAAACTATTACACTATACAAGTCCATCTCACGGGTTGGTAGAGTGACCTGGGGACTAAACTTATCATATTAGAGAGAAAATATATTCAAATATTCCGTGGTAGAACAAAAACATCAGCATTCTTGTTAAATCTGATCTCTGATTGAGAAACTTGACGTCTACTCACAAGTATTACAGGATTCGGTATGTTTATACACTGATTAAAGTAAGCTGGAGGTAAAGGTAGGAGGGGCAGTCATATGCTTTAAAAATTAAAAAAGAAATCAGGGAAATATCCTTCCGTGTAAAAAACTATTGCTTTGTTTTTCAAGCTGAAATGTGTGCGATTATGAAAGCACTCAAATTAAGCATTCTGTGCGGACCGCGAGATCACAGCACTTGTACTTGTAGCACCTGTACTACAGAGAACATAATTTGATAAAAATTTAGATGTATTCTTGTTGTTTTTGTCGAAATCAATTCAAAAACAGCCGCGCGAAGTAACTAGATAGAAAGAGTTCTCGGACTCCGAAAGCGTTGATTGTCGCGGTGGAGAAGTGCGCGGGGCGGGGACAGGGGCAATCACGCGATCGCACTGCATGCCGGTCGCCGGGGATTAGTGTTTTGTTTTAATTTTGTGTGACAGATGCCGGACTGCCCGCGTGGTTGAGATATTACGTTTGCTTGTTTACTTACCCGAGTTCCAGTTCATATCTGTATACAAGAGAGAGTTTCATTACTATAGAAAAGAAAAAAAGGAAAGTTGAAGATGAAAATAGACAGTTTTTACCAGAATGGACCGACTTATATTGTTTTACCCTGCCAAATCGTGCCGAGCAGTACCAATGAATAGAAAATGACATTATGATAACAAATACAAATCGTTTGCTCAAAACTTTCCACTGGGTAGTGATCTGCGTAAGTCTGAAATTGCAAGTTTACTTTCAAGTTACTCTTCTTCGACTCAGATCATAAATCGCTCAATGACCGAGCAGGAAAAATGTAGTGAGGCTTCTTTCCGTATTTCTTGGACTCTTGCTAAGCATATGAAGCCATTTACTGATGCTGACGTAGTTAAAGAATGCTTTCTCGAGGCGGGTAATGCTTTATTTGAGAACAAAAAAGGATGTTATTGAGACAATAACAAAAAATAATACATATTTTCAGACGAAGCCTCCTCCGTCGTCAGTCATGTCTTCACTCATAAAGATTGTAAACAAACTCAAAACTCAGAATGAACACGGAAACAATCCTCCTCAACCTTTTCTGCCTCCGGAGCCTACATTTGTTCCAGCCATTATTAATAATTCACTAAGCATTCAAGTAGAAGGAAATATCAATGTCCTTTTAATCAAAGATTACTTCTTTGTAGTTGTGTTAGCATTACTTCATGATATACTAGAGTTCAAATTTTAGTTCAAGAAGGTGCTTTCTCCTCTGTGCATTGGGATCACTAAAATCTTAGCCACAAATGCAACTGTACACCAATTGTTCTCTACTGTTTCGAAATTGATCAGTACCACGGCCTCATTTCAGGCTTTTACAGAGACATCTGTTGTTCCAGTTGGAACACAACCATTTTCAACATCCGGCTTACGCACTTTAGAATTGACAGGGGATGATGACTCCTTAGTAGTAACAATTATCAATTATCAATTAGAAATTAAACCTGGAGCTCATCACCTGAGAGATCATCTGAGAAGTAATGGTCATATCATGTTACATCATCCCTCTAAATCAAATACAAAACTTATTCGGGACCTTATCAAATGGGTATCAGGAAAAGCGAAGACACACTCTCAAGTTATCACTTTTCTGTTAAATAGAGCCTTGAATCACAAAGTAGAGTCATTAGAAACCACTATACAACATCACATTGATTCCCATATTACTCCAAGTTGTCCCTCCTTAAAAATCTTAGAATGTAAAGAACCCCAGACTCAGATCTCTCTCCATCCTCTGTAATAATTTCCATCACACAATCAACATCTTTTCCAACACCCTGAAAAGTCTCTAAATTCTCACCAATCAAATCTCATCCACCACTACAATACACCGAACCCCCAACAAGACAACAAGACCCTTTAATCTAACTCCTATTAAAAAAATAATAATAATAATAATGAAAAAAAAAAATAGGACGGATTCCGTCATCTGCTTCTACTAGTACCAGAAATACACACGTTTTGGCAGAAGAAAGTTATTGTGATATGAAGCGGCAGCTAAATAAGGCAAACTATTTGCGCGTGGCTATGAATAAATCATCCGATATTCTTGATACGGCACAGTTAATTATTTTTGTACGCTACCTGGACCAAACGAGTGAAACTTTTGTTTCACTCGTTTCGGGAAGATCCCGAGGAGAAGATATGATCAAAGCAGTGATGGATTATTTTGATAAAGCTGAGTTAGATTTGAAAAAGCTTTTATCAGTAACTACTGACGGTGCGCCAGCAATGGTTGGGAGTAAAAGAGGACTAGTTCACATGTTGAGTAGTAATGTGAAATGTAATGAAAATTTGATTTCCTACCAGTGCATTATTCACCAAATTAAATTTTCTTCTTGCGAAATCATCACTGCGACATCGTGAATTGAAATCATTTCTTGAAGATGTTGATGCACAATATGACTACTACTACAGCTACTACTATAGCTACTCTTGCATAATGTCAGATAGTTAAGCAAAGGCTGTGTTTTAGAAAGATTCTTCAGCATTTTAGAACACTTGAAGACATTTCTTTGCAACAGTTATCAGACTTCAGCTGACGTCCACATAAGTTTTCTGAATTATAAATAAAATGTAGCTGCAAAGTAGAATACAGTGTAGTCCGTTTAGTACGACTTCGTATATAGCAACCAACCGTTTTTAGCGACGAAAGTTTAGGCATTTGTTTGGTTTTAGTATAACCTTGAATGAAAAGATATTCGATTACGACTCCGCTTACAACGACCATTCGCTTTAAACGACCGAATTTCACCCATAATTGTCCGGTTACAACGACGAGGAGCGTTGCCGTTTTTAGAAATAATTCCTAGAAAAGAATGGAATAAATGAATAGCTATCTCCGCTATCGCCCCGCGCGTCACCTTTGATTGGAAATTGTCATTTTACGCCAGTACGAATTTGCGGGTAGTGAGTGACACATAAAAAATAGCTTCAGCTAAACAAAAATATGTCTCCATTGAAGAAAAAAGTGTTATAATTCAACGGTTAGAAGCCGGCGAGTCAAATTAACGATTGCGAAGGAATTCTGTGTAAATCATTCGACAATATCTACAATTAAGAAAAACAAACATAAGATAGAATTTTTGTTCACTGCGAATGTTTTAAAACCCAAACGTGTGATGGTGTCGTCTCAAGGACAAGTGGAAGAAGCATTTTTGCAATGGTTTAAGTTGCAATGTAATCGGGGAATACCGATAAACGGGCCTACGCTTCAAGAAAAGGCAATTTTTTTTGCGAACGAGCTAAACATTCCCAACTGTGATTGTTCGGCGACTTGGATTAATCGTTTCAAGACGAGGCACAATATTGTCGCTGGAAAAATTGCTTGCGAGTCCTTGTCGGGTGAACAGAGTGATGTGACTGAGTGGTTAGCAAAAGTTTGACCTAATTTGGGAGCAAGATTTACTGACGACGAAATATTTAATGCAGACGAAAGCGGTTTATTCTATAAACTAACGCCTGACAAAACATTAAAGGTTAGAGGTGAAAAATGCTCGGGAGGAAAACTTTCGAAAGACAGAATTACTGTGATGGATGCAGCTAACATGAGTGGCACGACAAGAAGAAAGAAGTTGTTAATTATCGGCAAGTCAAAGAACCCAAGATGTTTCAAAAATCTACGATCCTTACCGGTAGATTATGAGAGCAATCGCAAGGCCTGGATGACATCTTATATTTTTGTCAAATGGATACGCAATAAAAAAAGATAAAGATCCTGCTTCTGGTTGACAATTGTCCAGCTCATCCTTCAATCAGCGACTTGAAAAGCATAACTCTCATTTTGCCTGCCTCCTAATACAACATCTGTATTGCAACCGATAGACCAAGGAATAATTCGAGCTTTAAAATCAAATTTTCGCAAAACCCTCGTTTTAAAAATTGTCGCCAGTCTTGATGCTAATGTCGACACTAACGCCGGCAAACATCCGAAGATCACAATACTGGATGCTATTTTAATGATTTACGATGCCTGGAACAAGCTTACATCTGCGTCAATTTTCAATTGTTTTAAACACGCTGGATTTGTCAGAGACAGTGCTAGCGTAGTTGCTGACAACGATGATGCTGATTATGATGTGTCGCTGTCTGTTTTGGCGAAAGCTCTAGATAATCAACTGCCCATTGGAAACGAGGAATTTGAACAATATTCTGCTATTGATGATGACCTCGCAACGTGTGAGGAGCCAACTGAAGAAAATATTGTGCAAAATATTATCGTCACCAGCCAAGATAGCGACGAAAATAATGAGGAAGACCTGGAGGAAAACTTGTACTATTCCTAGTGTGTCTGAAGCTATAAAAGCAGCAGAAGTGCTTAATGTGTTTGTACATTCTAATTTTGAAGATGACGCCATAAAAAGCCATAGGTCTCGTTCATATAATGCAGTTCGTACTTCCTGCTAAACAAATAAAACCAGAAAACAAACAAAAATTACAGACTTTTTCACTAAATGTTAAGTTGTTAGAATAGATTTATACCTATTTACTTATAGGAAAGCGTTATGTACGTACATTACACATCCTTACAAAATTTGAATAATTAATGAATAACTACTTTAATTAACTCAGGCGTAGTTTTTATATATTGATTTTATTAAAGTAAATACGTATTTTCACCTAGTCGTCAATTTGACGGGTGCTCGTAGTTACAGATTGATCCTGTATCTCGCACAGGGTTTGTCCGGAAAGTAATTTTTGTACTTCTGTGAGTGGTGCAAGCCGAAAATGCAGCATTCGTTTAGAGGTACGCGATTAAATTCTGTGTGAAACTCGGTAAATCTACGACAGAGACCTTTGATATGATGAAGCGGGCTTACCCAGATGTTGCTTTAGCAAGAAGTGGTGTGTTTCGATGGCACAAGGCCTTTTCAAAGGGCCGGGAAGAGGAAGACCGTGGTGTGAGACCTTCGACTTCGACAAACACCGACGATGTGACTCGTGTGCGCAAAGTTTTGAACTCAGACCGATCAGAATCAGGTTGTGAGGCTTATTGTAAGTATAGAGAATTCCTTTCTAAACCTTCATACAGTATAGTAACTAAGCCCGTAAATATCTGACTTTAATCTTATCTTTTATAGTTTATTATTTTTGTCAGATATCTGAATCTAATATCTTGCCAAAGGAAACCCACGAGGTGGAAGAAATTCCAGTCCAAAAACATCGTTCATTGCATCCTAAAACTTACAACAAATTATAAGTTTCATCTTGTGACGTGAATTCATCATTTTCAATTCGATACCTGGTTGCTGCTTCAGAATTCACCCATTCGTTTAGTGTTCAAAGAAACTATTTACATATATATACTATATATGCAGGCTAATGCAAGAAGAAACCCTATGTTGTGAAGCAGAACCTAAAATCCCTTGAAGAGTACAAAGAATGGAAAAGAGCAACAAGAATTAAAAATTGGAAAGAATTCTGCAGTAAGCAAGAAACGGAGCCAACTTGGAATATATCTTACCGAATTATAAGACACCCCGACAGAATACACTCTGACCCTTTCCTAACAGATAGTAAGAGAGTCACTCTTACACCAAGTTACTTTCCACCTACAAAATAATTAACCACTTTATACCTAGAAGATACCTCATCCAGAGACACATCATTTCATCAAAAAATATGAGGGAAGGTCCAGTTAAATAAGCAAGATCTCAAAAATAAAATATTACAAAAGCTCCGCAATACTTCACCATAACAGAAATGACATCAGTTATTAATAGAATAAGTACTAAGAAGGCACCGGATCTGCACTTTGTTACGCCGGTGAAAGAAACCAATAACATCTGTACACAAAAGGGTGCACATGTAATCCTATCATGACATTAATAAGTAACACACTCCTCAAGAGAACCGATAACTTTGCCTGTCATGTTCCAGCAATTGAAGACGACATCCTTCTTAACGCGGAGACAAAAGATATGGAAGAATTATATAAAAAAAACTAATGAAGCTTTAATTTCCTTTTATTTTGTCGCTGGGTATTGCTTCATGCTCTTTGGAGTTTCATCTGAAGCCACAGATTTCAGATTAATTTCTATCATTCCTTGTAAATGCTACTAACCTTATTTTAAGTTGCTTATTACTAACACTTAATTTGTATATGGATTTAAATCTGAAAATAAATGTTTATTATTATTATTATTATTATTATTATTATTTAAGACTGATAGCAGACTGGGAGATCTTGTGTAAACTGAAGTTAAGACCTTGCAATGGGGAAGAGTGACGTAGGGGGTAAATCCCCGTAGTCACGACGCCCAAACTCCAACCAACATTTCACCTAAACAACGCAGCCCTACAGCAGTCGGTACGGGATCTGCATAAGTAATAATAAGTCTGCCTCGTTGGTGCAGAAGTACATATCACATCCTAAAAAAATGTGATATCGAAAACCTGAAAGAAAGTATATATGACCTCTCGTGGGATGCCCAATAGTGGAAGAACATCAACTTGATTGTAATATAGAAATCTTGAAAATAATGACGAGGCCAAAAGCATCATTTCCGCTGTTCGCTGCGCCACTATCGTGGACTTTCTCTCGGTACCGACGCAGTGCGCAGTCAGGCTTGTCCCTGGATCCCCTAACGGGTGATGCGCCACTCTCTTTCGTCGAGTGTGATCCAGGTGTTGGGTGTGGGTTGAGATACCTGCAGCAGTCCCGATGGGTGGTTTCTACGGATTCCGCCAAGCCTAGCGACTTTCTTCGGTTGGGACCTTCGCGAAGTCGTGGGCGAAAACTAGTGGCGGGGTTTGCGACCCTGCCACAACAGGAAGAATTGTAATGCAAAAAGTCCGATTAAAAATAATAAGGGCCACCCTGATCTCCCACAGGAGTCAGGGAGCATGGTCAATTCTTCTCCATTGACCCGGTTCGACGCTCTCGACGAGAGAATGGATCGGCGGTCAGAAAGTTGGACGTGTCTGGCATGTGCACGATCCTTCACCACAAAGACGGGTTTGGGTGTCCATAAACGGAGGGCCCATCCCGTTGAGGCAAATATGGAGGCGGCTCCAAATATGGTGAAGCGCAGGTGGAGTGATGAGGAGCTCCTCTTGCTAGCACGGACCGAGGCGCAGCTAACGAAAGAGGAAGGGAGGTGCACGAATGTACACCTTCTCGCCAAATTGCCACAGCTCCAACGGACGCTGGAGGCGATAAAAGGACAGAGACGGAACGCAAGATACAAAGAGTTGGTGAAAACCTGCTCGGAGGAAATCGCACTTTCGGAACTAGTCCCTATTGCGAGACGGGAGTCAAGCGTTCAACGGACTCCTGATGCGCAGCCTTCGGCCGTGCCGCAGAGGGCTACTGAAGCCTCTCTACCGGCTGATTTGACCATCCGTAGCTGAAACTCGGATCAGTACAAACGCGGCGCATGTGATCGAGGCACTCTTAAAGAGGGCCGAGACACGGAAGCAGCGCGGCGGACTGCGAGGGAAGGCTGCGAGGCCCC
Organism: Mechanitis mazaeus; assembly: GCA_959347395.1. Classification (NCBI taxonomy): domain Eukaryota; kingdom Metazoa; phylum Arthropoda; class Insecta; order Lepidoptera; family Nymphalidae; genus Mechanitis; species Mechanitis mazaeus. Next base: position 260,765 of record OY365756.1, read on the forward strand.
TACATAAGAAAACAAAGAAAACCGGATATGACACCAACACTTCGAAAAGAAAACAGAGAAGGATAGAGTACGCAAGGGTACAGGAATTGTATAAAAAGTGCCCCAGTAGAGCTTCGGCAGAAGTCATAGATGGCGAGTGCCGGGAAACGCCGCACAGTCTTGAGGAGATGGAGACCTTTTGGCGACCAATCTTAGTGAGCCTAGGAAAAAGCTCTGTGCTCTCGATGGTGCCTGACGGACACCGCAAAAAACACCACTACCTAACCGAGAAGACATTTAAGATCGGCAGGTACAAGCTGCGGCAGGTGTCTTGTGTTGAACGCTGGCGCTATCTTGGCATCGATTTCGAAGTGTCCGGATCGGCGAACATTCAGCATCAGATCCAGAGAGCCCTCGACAATATCTCGATATATGCACAGCATACTCGCACGGAGATTGCTTGCCTGTTGTCCACCTGACACGCGACAACGCGGCTTCATCAGTGCCGACGGCACTCTTGAAAATACCGCAGTACTTGACGCAGTGTTGGGGGATAGCAGAAGGAAGCTGAGAGAAAGTCATGTTGCGGTCCTCGATTTCTCCAAAGCCTTCGACACGGTGTCCCACGGGGCACTACTGAAGATGTTGGAGTCTAGGGGGCTGCCTGGTGAATTCTGCAGCTACATAGCTACAATGTACGGAGCGGCGTCTACCACCATAGCCGTAAAGGATAAATGTAGCACTTCTGTAAAGGTGGGTAAAGGTGTGCCACAGGGTGACCCGTTGTCGCCGATTCTATTCAACATGGTCATGGACCTAATTCTTGCGTCATTACCGCAGGGAGTCGGCTACAGGCTGGAAAACGAGCTAATCTCAGCTCTGGCCTATGCTGACGACCTAATCCTCGTTGCAGGATCGAAGGTAGGGATGCAGGAATCCATTGACACCGTTGTAAAGATAGGCGAAACGATGGGTCTTAGGGCGAACCTAGGAAAAAGCTCTGTGCTCTCGATGGTGCCTGATGGACATAGGAAAAAACACCACTACCTAACAGAGAAGACCTTTAAGGTCGGAAGGTACAAGCTACGGCAGGTGTCCTGTGTCGAACGCTGGCGCTATCTTGGCATCAATTTCGAAGTGTCCGGATCGGCGAACATCGAACATCAGATACAGAGAACCCTCGACAACATCTCGAGGGCCCCCTCAAGCCGCAGCAACGGCTCCAGATCGCGAGGGGTCACCTCACTCCGAGGTTCATGCACGGTCTCGTGCTGGGAACGGTCTCGGATGATCGGTTGAGGATGCTCGATGTGCAAATCCGGGGTGCTGTGAGGTCATGGTTGAGGTTACCTAGTGACGTACCGACAGCTTACTTCCATGCGGAAACAAAGGTCGGCGGCTTAGCGATCCCATCTCTGCGAGTAGTTGTTCCCGAGCTTATATTACGTAGGTTCGGTCAACTTGCTTCGTCGGGATGGTCTGCTGCGAGAGCCGCCGCCAAATCCTTTAGGCAAGTAAAATGTTGCAAAAATTCACTAAAAATGAAGTCGACCACCAATCAAATGATTTAAGACCTGCGAAACAGTATTGGCGCGGTACTGAAGTTTGCTCCGCATAAGACTCAGTCAGTCATCATTACGAAGCAACTAAAATATGGAGACCTGCAATTAACATTCCAGTGAGTATCTCTGGCTTGTTCTGTTTGTAGTAACTGATGCGAAGACCGTACTGGGTGTGACAATCGATAAAATTATTTTTTTCGGACTGCGCCTAGACAAGACGATAGAAAAAAACTATTACACTATACAAGTCCATCTCACGGGTTGGTAGAGTGACCTGGGGACTAAACTTATCATATTAGAGAGAAAATATATTCAAATATTCCGTGGTAGAACAAAAACATCAGCATTCTTGTTAAATCTGATCTCTGATTGAGAAACTTGACGTCTACTCACAAGTATTACAGGATTCGGTATGTTTATACACTGATTAAAGTAAGCTGGAGGTAAAGGTAGGAGGGGCAGTCATATGCTTTAAAAATTAAAAAAGAAATCAGGGAAATATCCTTCCGTGTAAAAAACTATTGCTTTGTTTTTCAAGCTGAAATGTGTGCGATTATGAAAGCACTCAAATTAAGCATTCTGTGCGGACCGCGAGATCACAGCACTTGTACTTGTAGCACTTGTACTACAGAGTACATAATTTGATAAAAATTTAGATGTATTCTTGTTGTGTTTGTCGAAATCAATTCAAAAACAGCCGCGCGAAGTAACTAGATAGAAAGAGTTCTCGGACTCCGAAAGCGTTGATTGTCGCGGTGGAGAAGTGCGCGGGGCGGGGACAGGGGCAATCACGCGATCGCACTGCATGCCGGTCGCCGGGGATTAGTGTTTTGTTTTAATTTTGTGTGACAGATGCCGGACTGCCCGCGTGGTTGAGATATTACGTTTGCTTGTTTACTTACCCGAGTTCCAGTTCATATCTGTATACAAGAGAGAGTTTCATTACTATAGAAAAGAAAAAAAGGAAAGTTGAAGATGAAAATAGACAGTTTTTACCAGAATGGACCGACTTATATTGTTTTACCCTGCCAAATCGTGCCGAGCAGTACCAATGAATAGAAAATGACATTATGATAACAAATACAAATCGTTTGCTCAAAACTTTCCACTGGGTAGTGATCTGCGTAAGTCTGAAATTGCAAGTTTACTTTCAAGTTACTCTTCTTCGACTCAGATCATAAATCGCTCAATGACCGAGCAGGAAAAATGTAGTGAGGCTTCTTTCCGTATTTCTTGGACTCTTGCTAAGCATATGAAGCCATTTACTGATGCTGACGTAGTTAAAGAATGCTTTCTCGAGGCGGGTAATGCTTTATTTGAGAACAAAAAAGGATGTTATTGAGACAATAACAAAAAATAATACATATTTTCAGACGAAGCCTCCTCCGTCGTCAGTCATGTCTTCACTCATAAAGATTGTAAACAAACTCAAAACTCAGAATGAACACAGAAACAATCCTCCTCAACCTTTTCTGCCTCCGGAGCCTACATTTGTTCCAGCCATTATTAATAATTCACTAAGCATTCAAGTAGAAGGAAATATCAATGTCCTTTTAATCAAAGATTACTTCTTTGTAGTTGTGTTAGCATTACTTCATGATATACTAGAGTTCAAATTTTAGTTCAAGAAGGTGCTTTCTCCTCTGTGCATTGGGATCACTAAAATCTTAGCCACAAATGCAACTGTACACCAATTGTTCTCTACTGTTTCGAAGTTGATCAGTACCACGGCCTCATTTCAGGCTTTTACAGAGACATCTGTTGTTCCAGTTGGAACACAACCATTTTCAACATCCGGCTTACGCACTTTAGAATTGACAGGGGATGATGACTCCTTAGTAGTAACAATTATCAATTATCAATTAGAAATTAAACCTGGAGCTCATCACCTGAGAGATCATCTGAGAAGTAATGGTCATATCATGTTACATCATCCCTCTAAATCAAATACAAAACTTATTCGGGACCTTATCAAATGGGTATCAGGAAAAGCGAAGACACACTCTCAAGTTATCACTTTTCTGTTAAATAGAGCCTTGAATCACAAAGTAGAGTCATTAGAAACCACTATACAACATCACATTGATTCCCATATTACTCCAAGTTGTCCCTCCTTAAAAATCTTAGAATGTAAAGAACCCCAGACTCAGATCTCTCTCCATCCTCTGTAATAATTTCCATCACACAATCAACATCTTTTCCAACACCCTGAAAAGTCTCTAAATTCTCACCAATCAAATCTCATCCACCACTACAATACACCGAACCCCCAACAAGACAACAAGACCCTTTAATCTAACTCCTATTAAAAAAATAATAATAATAATAATGAAAAAAAAAAATAGGACGGATTCCGTCATCTGCTTCTACTAGTACCAGAAATACACACGTTTTGGCAGAAGAAAGTTATTGTGATATGAAGCGGCAGCTAAATAAGGCAAACTATTTGCGCGTGGCTATGAATAAATCATCCGATATTCTTGATACGGCACAGTTAATTATTTTTGTACGCTACCTGGACCAAACGAGTGAAACTTTTGTTTCACTCGTTTCGGGAAGATCCCGAGGAGAAGATATGATCAAAGCAGTGATGGATTATTTTGATAAAGCTGAGTTAGATTTGAAAAAGCTTTTATCAGTAACTACTGACGGTGCGCCAGCAATGGTTGGGAGTAAAAGAGGACTAGTTCACATGTTGAGTAGTAATGTGAAATGTAATGAAAATTTGATTTCCTACCAGTGCATTATTCACCAAATTAAATTTTCTTCTTGCGAAATCATCACTGCGACATCGTGAATTGAAATCATTTCTTGAAGATGTTGATGCACAATATGACTACTACTACAGCTACTACTATAGCTACTCTTGCATAATGTCAGATAGTTAAGCAAAGGCTGTGTTTTAGAAAGATTCTTCAGCATTTTAGAACACTTGAAGACATTTCTTTGCAACAGTTATCAGACTTCAGCTGACGTCCACATAAGTTTTCTGAATTATAAATAAAATGTAGCTGCAAAGTAGAATACAGTGTAGTCCGTTTAGTACGACTTCGTATATAGCAACCAACCGTTTTTAGCGACGAAAGTTTAGGCATTTGTTTGGTTTTAGTATAACCTTGAATGAAAAGATATTCGATTACGACTCCGCTTACAACGACCATTCGCTTTAAACGACCGAATTTCACCCATAATTGTCCGGTTACAACGACGAGGAGCGTTGCCGTTTTTAGAAATAATTCCTAGAAAAGAATGGAATAAATGAATAGCTATCTCCGCTATCGCCCCGCGCGTCACCTTTGATTGGAAATTGTCATTTTACGCCAGTACGAATTTGCGGGTAGTGAGTGACACATAAAAAATAGCTTCAGCTAAACAAAAATATGTCTCCATTGAAGAAAAAAGTGTTATAATTCAACGGTTAGAAGCCGGCGAGTCAAATTAACGATTGCGAAGGAATTCTGTGTAAATCATTCGACAATATCTACAATTAAGAAAAACAAACATAAGATAGAATTTTTGTTCACTGCGAATGTTTTAAAACCCAAACGTGTGATGGTGTCGTCTCAAGGACAAGTGGAAGAAGCATTTTTGCAATGTAATCGGGGAATACCGATAAACGGGCCTACGCTTCAAGAAAAGGCAATTTTTTTTGCGAACGAGCTAAACATTCCCAACTGTGATTGTTCGGCGACTTGGATTAATCGTTTCAAGACGAGGCACAATATTGTCGCTGGAAAAATTGCTTGCGAGTCCTTGTCGGGTGAACAGAGTGATGTGACTGAGTGGTTAGCAAAAGTTTGACCTAATTTGGGAGCAAGATTTACTGACGACGAAATATTTAATGCAGACGAAAGCGGTTTATTCTATAAACTAACGCCTGACGAAACATTAAAGGTTAGAGGTGAAAAATGCTCGGGAGGAAAACTTTCGAAAGACAGAATTACTGTGATGGATGCAGCTAACATGAGTGGCACGACAAGAAGAAAGAAGTTGTTAATTATCGGCAAGTCAAAGAACCCAAGATGTTTCAAAAATCTACGATCCTTACCGGTAGATTATGAGAGCAATCGCAAGGCCTGGATGACATCTTATATTTTTGTCAAATGGATACGCAATAAAAAAAGATAAAGATCCTGCTTCTGGTTGACAATTGTCCAGCTCATCCTTCAATCAGCGACTTGAAAAGCATAACTCTCATTTTGCCTGCCTCCTAATACAACATCTGTATTGCAACCGATAGACCAAGGAATAATTCGAGCTTTAAAATCAAATTTTCGCAAAACCCTCGTTTTAAAAATTGTCGCCAGTCTTGATGCTAATGTCGACACTAACGCCGGCAAACATCCGAAGATCACAATACTGGATGCTATTTTAATGATTTACGATGCCTGGAACAAGCTTACATCTGCGTCAATTTTCAATTGTTTTAAACACGCTGGATTTGTCAGAGACAGTGCTAGCGTAGTTGCTGACAACGATGATGCTGATTATGATGTGTCGCTGTCTGTTTTGGCGAAAGCTCTAGATAATCAACTGCCCATTGGAAACGAGGAATTTGAACAATATTCTGCTATTGATGATGACCTCGCAACGTGTGAGGAGCCAACTGAAGAAAATATTGTGCAAAATATTATCGTCACCAGCCAAGATAGCGACGAAAATAATGAGGAAGACCTGGAGGAAAACTTGTACTATTCCTAGTGTGTCTGAAGCTATAAAAGCAGCAGAAGTGCTTAATGTGTTTGTACATTCTAATTTTGAAGATGACGCCATAAAAAGCCATAGGTCTCGTTCATATAATTTCTTTAAGTTCCTTTTTGCATGTGTATTTCCCTTTTTGTGGCAGAGTCGCAAACCCCACCACCAGGGTTCGCCCACGACTATCGCTATGGTACCAAGCGAAGTTAGCCGTTTGACTTGGCGGAATCCGTAGAATCCACCCATCGAGACTGCTACGGGCATCTCAGCCCGCAACCAACACCTGAGATCACACTCTCTTTACAGGCTAAGGAGTGTCGCATCACCCGTTAGGGGATCCAGGGACAAGCCTGACTGCGAGCTACGTCATTGTCGAGAATGTTTTCTCTCACAAACGACATTGACGCAACGAACAGATGCTGTACACTGGAAAAGAACCAACTTTTTACACAATTCGCAAAGGTAGAGAATATTGGAATATAGTTGATATCACGGCTTGCACGACAAACGTCTTCTACGGGATAACATCTTAGAAAGTAGTACGAAACCACATCACTACCTCTGATCATAATACAATCTCTTATAGTTAAGAATAAAACTTGGAACTTTATAAGGACCACAAAGAAATATGAAAGTGACAAAGCTAACGGACTCTCTATTGAAATTCAATTAATAGAAAATTGAAGGCAGCTCAGATAGTAGCAGATGAGATCAGTAAAATAAAATCAATTCAGTAAAATAAAGAAGAAATAGAAAATAATGTCATAATGTCAAAATTTGTAGGAAGAAATTTTCCAGATAGCAATCCCGATTCTCAAACCCAAAGGCTGCCAAACTTTAGCGAAGTGGTGGACACAGAACTCAATAAAGAGAAATCAGAAATCATAAGGAGACGAAAACATATCAAGCAGGCTAATGCAAGAAGAAAACCCTATGTTGTGAAGCAGAACCTAAAATCCCTTGAAGAGTACAAAGAATGGATAAGAGCAACAAGAATTAAAAATTGGAAAGAATTCTGCAGTAAGCAAGAAACGGAGCCAACTTGGAATATATCTTACCGAATTATAAGACACCCCGAAAAAATACACTCTGACCCTTTCCTAACAGATAGTAAGAGAGTCACTCTTACACCAAGTTACTTTCCACCTAGAAGATAATTAACCAATTTATACCTAGAAGATAGCTCATCCAGAGACACATCATTTCATCAAAAAATATGAGGGAAGGTCCAGTTAAATAAGCAAGATCTCAAAAATAAAATATTACAAAAATCTCCGCAATACTTCACCATAACAGAAATGACATCAGTTATTAATAGAATAAGTACTAAGAAGGAACCGGATCTGCACTTTGTTACGCCGGTAAAAGAAACCAATAACATCTGTACACAAGGGTGCACATGTAATCCTATCATGACATTAATAAGCAACACACTCCTCAAGAGAACCGATAACTTTGCCTGTCATGTTCCAGCAATTGAAGACGACATCCTTCTTAACGCGGAGACAAAAGATATGGAAGAATTATATGAAAAAAACTAATGAAGCTTGAATTTCCTTTTATTTTGTCGCTGGGTATTGCTTCATGCTCCCGCTGCTAACCATCACCATTTGAAACCACATATTTCAGATTAATTTCTATCATTCCTTGTAAATGCTACTAGCCTTATTTTAAGTTTCTTATTACTAACACCTAATTTGAATATGGACTTATACCTGAAAATAAATGTTTATTATTATTATTGTTATTATTATTATTTAAGACTGATAGCAGACTGGGAGATTACCGCCGCCTACCTTCGATCAACCAAAGAGATGATGAGCGCCCCATATTACCGCTAGACCCTTTTTCATTCCCAATCTAGCGTCAAAGCGAAACATGGGAGGTGGTGTGACATTTTGCAGATTGATATCGTTTTGGTATCAAAGGTGTTACACAGGGAAATGCTCAGCTACAGCCCATCGAATAAATTAGACAAGTCGTCGCTAGGTTTAATACCACCTGGGTTCTGCATGTACCCACTTCACAGGACTCCAATGTCCTAGAACTCCGCCAACGACGAGACAGCGGTGATCGAGTTGAACCGTGTCCAGTTCATGTGGGATCCTCTTAGTACGAGGCCTGGTATTTCATCAAAGACCCGGTTGTCCAACTTGAGGAGCGATTTCAACTCCCTTGCGGAAGCACCGCTCCATATACCACGCCACGAGAGGGTACATGAGGTAGCTCGCACGCACTCTGTACTGGGTAGTCCTAGTCTACCTGCAACTAACTCGACTAGCTCTTTGTGCTTCCCGTATTTTCTACGTTTCGCACGGTGAGCGTCGTCGAGCGACTGCTGGCCCGAGACCACCTGCGCGTCTACAATTACCCCAACCCCGTCTCTAGAAGCAATGATGTCGGGCTTTCTGACACCCTGTGGGGTCACGAATCGAGGCTCCAATTCGGTCTTCCACCCTTTTCGGTTCATCGCCTCGGCGACGAATCTCGCAACACAATTATGGCGTTCGATGCGGCCGCCGTGTGTTCTGAAACACTGCTGGATGGTGTGAGCCGTCGTCTCCCTGAGCACGCACCCGGCGCGACAGTTTAACTCCGACTCACGTCCAAACCTGCGCCCTCTTGATACCCGGACTCGGGACGGGAGGGCGTTTATGTGGCAGTGTACGAACTGCACGAAGTCCCGGCCGCTATACTGCCCACTTCGCTCCCTCAACCACTTCGTGGAAGATGGATTCCGGAACGACTCACGGAGTTCGTAGCCGTCCGTCGAAGCGTGCAGTGCTTCGCGCCAATATTGTTTTGCTGGTCTTAGATCACTTTTATGGGGGTCGACTTCATTGCTCGTGAACTTTTTCAACATTTTACTCGCCCATCGTAACTTTTTTAGAATCCTAAAGGATTTGGCGGCGGCTCTCGCAGCAGACCATCCCGACGAAGCAAGTTGACCGAACCTACGTAATATAAGCTCGGGAACAACTGCTCGCAGAGACAGGATCGCTAAGCCGCCGACCTTTGTTTCCGCATGGAAGTATGCCGTTGGTACGTCACTCGGTAGCCTCAACCATGACCTCACAGCTCCCCGGATTTGCACATCTAACATCCTCAACCGATCATCCGATACCGTTCCTAGCACGAGACCGTGCATGAACCTCGGAATGAGATGACCCCTCACAATCTGGAGCCGCTGTTGCGGCTTGAGGGGGGCCCTCGAGATGTTGTCGAGGGCTCTCTGTATTTGGTGTTCGATGTTTGCCGATCCGGACACTTCGAAGTCGATGCCAAGATAGCGCCAGCGTTCGACACAGGACACCTGCCGTAGCTTGTATCTTCCGACCTTAAAGGTCTTCTCTGTTAGGTAATGGTGTTTTTTCCTATGTCCATCAGGCACCATCGATAGCACAGAGCTTTTACCTAGGTTCACCCGAAGACCCATCGTTTCGCCTATCTTTACAACGGTGTCAATGGATTCCTGCATCCCTACCTTCGATCCTGCAATGAGGATTAGGTCGTCAGCATAGGCCAGAGCTGAGACTAGCTCGTTTTCCAGCCTATAGCCGACTCCCTGCGGTAGTGACGCAATCTGATTGAGTAAACTGAAGTTTGCTCCGCATAAGACTCAGTCAGTCATCATTACGAAGCAACTAAAATATGAAGACCTGCAATTAATATTCCAGTGAGTATCTCTGGCTTGTTCTATTTGTAGTAACTGAGGCGAAGACCGTACTGGGTGTGACAATCGATAATTTTTTTTTTTTCGGACTGCGCATGGACAAGACGATAGAAAAAAACTATTACACTATACAAGTATTTCGTGGTAGAACAAAAACATCAGCATTCTTCTTAAATCTGATCTCTGATTGAGAAACTTGACGTCTACTCACAAGTATTACAGGATTCGGTATGTTTATACACTGATTAAAGTAAGCTGGAGGTAAAGGTAGGAGGGGCAGTCACATGGTTTGAAAAATTAAAAAAGAAATCAGGGAAACATCCTTCCGTGTAAAAAACTATTGCTTTGTTTTTCAAGCTGAAATGTGTGCGATTATGAAAGCACTCAGATTAACCTATAAAGCAGGGGTTACTTAATCGCGGACCGCGGTCCGCATCCGGACCGCCCAACCATTCTGTGCGGATCGCGAGATCACAGTACTTGTACTTGTAGCACTTGTACTACAGAGTACATAATTTGATAAAAATTTTAATGTATCCTTGTTGTTTTTGTTGACATCAATTCAAAAACGGCCGCGCGAAGTAACTAGATAGAAAGAGTTCTCGGACTGCGAAAGCGTTGATTGTCGCGGTGGAGAAGTGCGCGGGGCGGGGACAGGGGCAATCACGCGATCGCCGGGGATTAGTGTTTTGTTTTAATTTTGTGTGACAGACGCCGGACTGCCCGCGTGGTTGAGATATTACGTTTGCTTGTTTACTTACCCGAGTTCCAGTTCATATCTGTATACAAGAGAGAGTTTCATTACTATGGAAATGAAAAAAAGGAAAGTTGAAGATGAAAATAGACAGTTTTTACCAGAATGGACCGACTTATATTGTTTTACCCTGCCAAATCATGCCGAGCAGTACCAATGTGCTTGATTTGTAACCATACAGTAGCGTTAATTAAAAGCTCGAACAGAAAATGACATTATGATACCAAATACAAATCGTTTGCTCAAAACTTTCCACTGGGTAGTGATCTGCGTAAGTCTAAAATTGCAAGTTTACTTTCAAGTTACTCTTCCTCGACTCAGATCATAAATCGCTCAATGACCGAGCAGGAAAAATGTAGTGAGGCTTCTTTCCGTATTTCTTGGACTCTTGCTAAGCATATGAAGCCATTTAATGATGCTGACGTAGTTAAAGAATACTTTCTCGAGGCGGGTAATGCTTTATTTGAGAACAAAAAAGGATGTTATTGAGACAATAAGACGGATTCCGTCATCTTCTTTTACTAGTACCAGAAATACACACATCTTGGCAGAAGAAAGTTCTTGTGATATGAAGCGGCAGCTAAATAAGGCAAACTATTTGCGCGTGGCTATGAATAAATCATGCGATATTCTTGATACGGCACAGTTAATTATTTTTGTACGCTACCTGGAGCAAACGAGTGAAACTTTTGTTTCTCTCGTTTCGGGAAGATCCCGAGGAGCAGATATGATCAAAGCAGTGATGGATTATTTCGATAAAGCTAAGTTAGACTTGAAAAAGCTTTTATCAGTAACTACTGACGGTGCGCCACCAATGGTTGGGAGTAAAAAAGGACTAGTTCACATGTTGTGTAGTAATGCGAAATGTAATGAAAATTTGCTTTCCTACCAGTGCATTATTCACCAAACTGTGCTTTGCTGCAAACTCAATTATCAGTCTGAGCGTATTATGCAAGAAGTGATGAAAATAGTAAATTTTCTTCTTGCGAAATCATCACTACGACATCGTGACTTGAAATCATTCCTTGAAATCATTCCTTGAAGACGTTGATGCAAAATAACTGACGTGCTACTCTTGCATAATAATGTCAGATAGTTAAGCAAAGGCTGTGTTTTAGAAAGATTCTTCAGCATTTTAGAACACTTGAAGACATTTCTTTGCAACAGTTATCAGATTTCAGCTGACGTCCACTTAAGTTTTCTGAATGATAAATAAAATGTAGCTGCAAAGTAAAATACAGTGTAGTCCGTTTAATACGACTTCGTATATAGCAACCAACCGTTTTTAGCGAAGAAAGTTTAGGCATTTGTTTGGTTTTAGTATAACCTTGAATGAAAGGACATTCGTTTATTACGACTCCGCTTACAACGACCATTCGCTTTAAACGACCGAATTTCACACATAATTGTCCGGCTACAACGACGAGGAGCGTTGTCGTTTTTAGAAATAATTCCTTAAAAAGAATGGAACAAATGAATAGCTATCTCCGCTATCGCCCCGCGCGTCACCTTCGATTGGAAATTGTCATTTTACGCCAGTACGAATTTGCGGGTAGTGAGTGACACATAAAAAATGGCTCCAGCTAAACGAAAATATGTCTCCATTGAAGAAAAAAGTGTTATAATACAACGGTTAGAAGCTGGCGAGTCAAATTAACGATTGCGAAGGAATTCTGTGTAAATCATTCGACAATATCTACAATTAATAAAAACAAACACAAGATAGAATTTTTGTTAACTGCGAATGTTTTGAAACCCAAACGTGTGATGGTGTCGTCTCAAGGACAAGTGGAAGAAGCATTTTTGCAATGGTTTAAGTTGCAATGTAATCGGGGAATACCGATAAACGGGCCTACGCTTCAAGAAAAGGCAATTTTTTGGGCGAACGAGCTAAACATTCCCAACTGTGATTGTTCGGCGACTTGGATTAATCGTTTCAAGACGAGGCACAATATTGTCGCTGGAAAAATTGCTTGCGAGTCCTTGTCGGGTGAACAGAGTGATGTGACTGAGTGGTTAGAAAAAGTTTGGCCTAATTTGCGAGCAAGATTTACTGACGACGAAATATTTAATGCAGACGAAAGCGGTTTATTCTATAAACTAACGCCTGACAAAACATTAAAGTTTAGAGGTGAAAAATGCTCGGGAGGAAAACTTTCGAAAGACAGAATTACTGTGATGGATGCAGCTAACATGAGTGGCACGACAAGAAGAAAGAAGTTGTTAATTATCGGCAAGTCAAAGAACCCAAGATGTTTCAAAAATGTACGATCCTTACCGGTAGATTATGAGAGCAATCGCAAGGCCTGGATGACATCTTATATTTTTGTCAAATGGATACGCAATAAAAAAAGATAAAGATCCTGCTTCTGGTTGACAATTGTCCAGCTCATCCTTCAATCAGCGACTTGAAAAGCATAACTTTCATTTTCCTGCCTCCTAATACAACATCTGTATTGCAACCGATACACCAAGGAATAATTCGAGCTTTAAAATCAAATTTTCGCAAAACCCTCGTTTTAAAAATTGTCGCCAGTCTGGATGCTAACGTCGACACTAACGCCGGCAAACATCCGAAGATCACAATACTGGATGCTATTTTAATGATTTACGATGCCGGGAACAAGCTTACATCTGCGTCAATTTTCAATTGTTTTAAACACGCTGGATTTGTCCGAGACAGTGCTAGTGTAGTTGCTGACAACGATGATGCTGATGATGATGTGTTGCTGTCTGTTTTGGCGATAGCTCTAAATAATTAACTGCCCATTGGAAACGAGGATGATGACCTCGCAACGCGTGAGGAGCCAACTGAAGAAAATATTGTGCAAAATATTATCGTCACCAGCCAAGATAGCGACGAAAATAATGAGGAAGACCTGGAGGAAAACTTGTACTATTCCTAGTGTGTCTGAAGCTATAAAAGCAGCAGAAGTGCTTAATGTGTTTGTACATTCTAATTTTGAAGATGACGCCATAAAAAGCCATAGGTCTCGTTCATATAATGCAGTTCGTACTTCCTGCTAAACAAATAAAACCAGAAAACAAACAAAAATTACAGACTTTTTCACTAAATGTTAAGTTGTTAGAATAGATTTATACCTATTTACTTATAGGAAAGCGTTATGTACGTACATTACACATCCTTACAAAATTTGAATAATTAATGAATAACTACTTTAATTAACTCAGGCGTAGTTTTTATATATTGATTTTATTAAAGTAAATACGTATTTTCACCTAGTTGTCAATTTGACGGGTGCTCGTAGATACAGATAGATCGAGATACAGGGTTTGTCAGCCGAAAATGCAGCATTCTTTCAGACGTACGCGATTAAATTCTGTGTGAAACTCGGTAAATCTGCGACAGAGACCTTTGATATCATGAAGCGGGCTTACCCAGATGTTGCTTTAGCAAGAAGTGGTGTGTTTCGATGGCACAAGGCCTTTTCGAAGGGCCGGGAAGAGGAAGACCGTGGTGTAAGACCTTCGACTTCGACAAACACCGATAATGTGACTTGTGTGCGCAAAGTTTTGAACTCAGACCGTCGACTAAGTATTCGTTTAATTTCCCTGATGTTTACCAAAATCTGTGGTTCATGACATTATGACACAACATTTGAATATGCGCAAGGTGTGCGCGAAGATGGTCCCAAAAGTGTTCACTGACGACCAGAAATTGCAGCGAGTGGATTTGTGCCAAGAAAATTTGAACATGTGTTAAAGTGACCCCCAATTTTTGAATAACGTTTTCACAGGTGTCGTGGATCTTTGAGTATGACCCCGAGACAAAGAGGCAACATTCCGAGTGGCACACGACGGCGTCTCCTCGCCCAAAAAAGGAAAGAATAAAAGAATAAATAAGCAAATCCAAAGTGAAAACGATGCTCATTGTATTTTTTTGACATCAAAGGCATCGTCCAGTCCACCATGAATTTGTTTCTCCTAGACGAACCGTCAACGTCAAGTTTTACGTGGAAGTGCTCAAGAGACTCTAACGAAGGCTCAATCGGATCCGACAAGACATCGCAGCCGACCGGAAAATGCACTACGATAACGCCCCGGCTCACACCGTATTTCTTGTGAACGCTACCTGACCAAGGCCGGCATCCTAATGCTTCCGCAGCCGCCCTACAGCCCAGATGTGGCCCCTGGACTTTTTTTGTTTCCTCGCCAGAAAAGGTCGATGAACGGCAAATATTTTGAGACGACAGAGAGAATCGAAGCAGCATGCACCGCGGCTCTCAAGGCTATTCCGGGAAATGCCCTCCGTGACGCCTTCGATGCTTGGAAATCGCGTTGGCAGCGCTGCAGCAACGCAGAAGGAGCCTATTTTGAAAGTTTTGACTTATTATTTTGAAAGTTGAGATTGACTCAATAAAGTTCGCAACAAAAAATTTCGTTTTTCAAATCGATGAGTACAAAAAAAATGTTTTTTTCTGGTATTACATTTATTTAATAAATATTTTTTCTATAAAATTTTGTGAGGACGACGATGGTCATTTTATTTATCAAAATGGACCCGATCGAAACTAATTGGCGACCCCTGCTACAACGTATAATCCTCAAAAGCCCGTGAAAATAATCTCGGATTCAACATCGGGGTTACAGGCATTGGAAAACCCTAATACATCCTCTAGTCACTGAAATTCAAGATCTTGTAAAAAAAATGCGCTTCCAAAATACCGATATAGGGTTTTATTGAATGAGATTACAACAAGGGTTTGTAGGAACAAGAGAGCAGACGAGCCTGCTAAAAAAGCAGCGCTCAAAAAGAAAAAAAAAACAAAAAGAAAATGACAAAATACAATTTACACATCAATTTAATGATAAGATTCAAAACTTTGGATATGTGACGCGAAAGATACTCTTTACCTACACAAACTGAAACAACGAATTTCTTCTTTCCCGACAATAAAAGAGCCCATTAAATCCTAAAATGTATAAAGATCATTTCAAATGACTCTCCTAAATCAAAGTAATTTAGTAGGATGGCATCTAGCCACCGAAATCTTTCAACATTTGTGGAGTGTCGGTAGAAACGACTACACGCTTGTATGTAAGGCATAGTGCACTTCTGGATAGAAGTCAATATTAGCGTCGTAACGCTAAAGTATTAGGAGTTATACGTTAAGTGGTTAGACTTTCAATAACTAGAGCACAGAGGTGTATAACAACCATCAAACAATCTGTAGTTTGTCGAAGCAAGCTCGTCTAAAAATAAAAACAATAACCTCCCTCTATCTTAGTAGCTGCTCCTGGTTGCATTCTCATGATGGATACGTATGACAAAAATGTACATTCCCTGAGGATATTGGTGTTTCGTCATTAAGACCGGACATATTCCTGTGCTCATTCAGTTAGAGCGTACTACCGTTAGTATTCCATGATCCTTACAGAGTTTGCTTACTCTTCTTTGATAAACAAACATCGCCAAGGAGCCAGTTTGATGGGTTGATGATTTTATACTTTCTATAAAAGGTTTCTCGAGTCGCAGCACGTTATCGTTATAACATTTGTTTTTAAAATGGAAAAACTATAGAGCGAAGTTATGTTAAGCTGCAGCTGGAGTTTCCACCCGCACGCTGGCGCCAGCCGCATATAGATTAAATAATACAAATCAACAATTTACAAAATATGTATTTAGTCGTAGGCGCGCTGCGCTCACACACGCACACATCATATACACTGTACTTATAAATCCATTCACGGAGGTCATATAATATAAATAACAGTCAATTGAATCCTATTATTGCTTAAAAACGAAATTGAAAACAAAACCAATCGAAAAATTAAACCATAGTAAGTACAGAATTGTATCAATAATTTATTTGCATCGCTGACAATGTGTGCAGAGCTCACTGTCACACGTCTGTGACGTCTCCGTATTTGTAAAATTGAACTAAACTACGGCCGCAGCGCTGCGACGGACGATCACATCGCGAGCCGCCGGCACCACGACCCACGACGAGCTCATCCGAGGTCGACGGATACGGCAAGAGACGACAGATAGAACGAAAACTTACTAGAGGACTACGGACATCACATCTACAACCGACTCAAGAATTGACAGAAGATCTTATATAAATAACTGGCCGCCCTCGCCATCTCTCGACCCCGAATTAGCCCATAGTGAAAATTTACTAAGGATGAATAATAATAATATCGATCACATAAATTATTAGACGGGTAATTAGACCACTGTCGATTCTCAATTGCATATTTATACATCGTCACAATTAGGATTTTTAACTAAATCATAAGCTCCACGGAGCCCCGGTCGGTGTACAAAATTAATCTAAACCTATTTATATCTCTTTACAAATATAGCAACGATCGTCGCACGGTAACGACTCGATCTCGGGGAGCACGTTTAAACCACTATCGGCAGTCCGTCACGGTGTGCGCGAATACCAACACTACACGTCGTATAGATGTGAACGTACATAGACTAACGAGTGGGCGTCAGTGCCTCAGCAGGCCGCGCGCCTTGGGCGTGAGGCGGCGCACGCGGCCGCGCGACGAGATGGACACCGGGCCGGCGCTGCCCGCGGCGCGCAGGTAGTCGTGGTCGGCGGGCGGCGCGGCGCCCTGCAACACACACACACGCGCGGCCTCACTCTCTGCGGCTCACTCACACACGCGCGGGCGTCACGCGCGCGGCGCGGCCGGTACCGGGGCGGGGCGCGCGCGCGGCGCCGGCAGCCGCTTGCTGATGGCGGCCACGGAGTCCTCCTCGCTGTCCTCGTTGTAGCGCCGCGGGGAGCCCCGGCGCCGCAGCGGCCGCCGCGACGGGGAGCCCGAGTCGGAGCCCGAGCCCGAGCCGGAGCCCGACGGGGAGCCGCCCGCGGAGTTCGCCGCGGAGCCCCGCCGCCGGCTGAAACGAGCGACCGAGCGATTCGTCAGCGACGCAGGAAGACGACGAGCGTCCGCGGCCGTCCCGACGAGTACCTGTACAGCAGGAGAGGCGCGTCGTCGTCCGTGGAGTAGGCGGCGGCGGGCCGGTACGACCCGTCGGACTCGTATCGCACCCGTCGGCCCGATCGGTCCGTCCTCCAGCCGGAGCCCGAGGCGGAGGCGGAGCCCGACCCGGAGTCCGAGCCGGTGCTCGACCACGAGCCCGAGGAGAGCCGCTCTCGGATTCTGCGAAGGAGAGGATCGTTTAAAAAACGGAACGCGTCGGTGAGTCCGTCGCACGTCGCGTCGTCGTACCGTTTGTGCGGTCGGTCGTCGCCGGAGGCAGACCTCCTCGGGCGACGCTTGCGGGACTTGCGCTGCAATACGTAATGCACACGGTGAGTATTATTATAAAATGGTAATCGAGAAGTCCCCAGTATTGTCTACTCACGGAGGTCCCGTGACGCCGGTCTCGCTCCGCCGGCGGCGCCTCGTACTCCAGCTCCACCTCGTCCTCCACCAGTTCCTCCTCTACTACCTGCATTTCGTGTTTTTGATTATTTTAATCTTTATTATTTAAATATATTGTTTAGAATAGTTTATAAACTACTTGTGAAATTGCATTGAAATCAAAAATACGAGGACTAAGGACCGGAAGGTGATGAAAACGGGGAACGCTTCGGTACGTCGAGACCAAAATGTGCCGTGACGTCTAGCCCCAGAAAAGGGAGAATGACAAAGATGAGACAAGGACATAAAGAAACTTGTAGGGAGTCAAAAAAACACGTTGGAAAAGAGACTCGAGCAAGTACCGGCGCGCTCTCCCGCGATTCGGCCCATATAACCGGAAAGTTGGTGGGGCCAAGGGAGGTGGTGAGTTTGTCCTAAAATATTATCTAAAACCATCGCCCTCTTTGTGATACGAGGATAAGGAAATTGAAGTGTAGAAACCCCCGCCCGTACATGGTAATAAACTACGATAATTTTTACTACCTTGCAGACGAAACCGATTATCATGTTAGGTTTACTACAGCAGACACCTCCGGTCCAAGGCTGTTCGGAGGTCCTTGCACCTTTGAGAAATTGGTGATGAGACGTGAGCTAGTACTACCGGTTGAGGAGATTTCCTCTACATTGCGTGCAGTGACGAGCCGATCTACATTAGTAAGCAAGGTGACTGCCTAAACAATAGTAACACAGTTGCGTTGACGCGCAATGCTGCGCGAGACTGCCATCGCAGATTTTCTGACACCGCGAGACTGTCCTTGCACGAGGATAAACCACTGAGGGTCCAGGTCGTGGAACATTCTCCATTCGACGAAACTCTTTTCCAAGAACACAATTAATTCGTCAAACTGTGGAAGATGAGTGGCGGAATCCCCACCGTACTCCAATTCAAACCGATTCCGTAACTCATGTGGTAACTTACCTAACGATATGTAAAAATAAAAATAATCATCTTGTAACTCAATCAATTATATATATAATAATAAGCAATTTAATCGTAGAAGAAATAAAGGGGACTGACTTCTATGGTTTTATCTTCAGTAGACCCTAATTCCGCCGCAACCATTCTTGTCAAAACCATATTAGATATTATTAAGAAACATACCGTTAGAGTCAAAATATCCAGCAGAAAGCGTATAATTAAACCATGGATTATCCCTCGACTTTTAAAATATATCAGACACCGGGACAAACTTTTTATAAAACAGAAAAGGGAAATAAACAATCAAACGATCAAAATAACATTTAGGAGGTATCGTAATTTTTGCAACATCTTATTGAAAAATGTTAAACGCCAGTGGAAAAGAAATGAATTTTTGAAAGCTAAGAGCGACTCTTTAGCAACGTTGAAGCTTATAAAACAATTTACCATCTTATTATATTTCTTCCTGGGGAGGTTCTGCCAAAACTCACATGTTAAAAGTTGAAAGAGCGCAGAGGACAATTCTTAAAGTAAGGACATTTAAACCTAGTCTTTATCCAACTCAAACCTTCTACTCGCAATGCAAGGTTTTAACAGTTAGGCAGTTGTTTATTTTAGCAACCATAACACGTAAACACTCTGCTTTTCATTATGATCCTGAGTTGTCGAAACGTCGTGCTAATAGAATAATTGCTATAGAACAGCGTAATTCAATTTTAGCAAGTCGCCATTTCCACTACCTAAGTTGCTCGCTTTACAATAAAGTTAATAAAAATATTGGTAGTAAACTGGTAACTCCCTTACACACACACACACACACACACACACACACACACACACACACGCACGCACGCACGCACGCACGCACGCACGCACGCACGCACGCACGCACGCACGCACGCACGCACGCACGCACGCACGCACGCACGCACGCACGCACGCACGCACGCACGCACGCACGCACGCACGCACGCACGCACGCGCACACGCACACGCACACGCACACGCATACACACACATACACACACATACACACACGCATACACACACGCATACACACACGCATACACCCACGCATACACACACACATACACACACACATACACACACGCATACACACACGCATACACACACGCATACACACACGCATACACCCACGCATACACACACACATACACACACACACTTGTATACTCACATGAGCAATTATATATACGTATGTAAATTGTATTAAGTGTTCTGAATTGTCTAGAGTTATGAAATTTTTTTGGAGCAATATTGTCCATAATTGTGTGATCGTTGACGCTGCGCTACAGTTAATAATTTTGCAGTGTCATCATGTCTTTGTTAATGTCACACTTTTTATTTAAATTTTTTCTATAATATTGACATCCAGATCCGTTTCTAGAAGTGACCAGTACGCAAGCCAACTGGCTATCTAATAATTTACATCGCGATAGCAAAGCCTGAGTACGACGCCACGTGGCATCGTTACTTGCGAAGTGAAAATAATCTTATATTGGCCACCGCAGACGTACTATTCACTGGTCTTACAAACACCGTAGCCTACAGGGAGAGTGTTAATAATTTTGATTTACATTAATTCCGTGATCCTATCTATTTTAATTGTAATGTATTTTAATATTTTATTTTTATTTTTATTTAATATCAATTTATATAATTTAATCTATGTAATGTAATTTAAATTATATAAAAAAAAGGGTTTTATTTAATTTATCTGACATCACTTAATTTATTTCTTTCAAATGTTTTATAATTTATTGTATTCTAATTTAAATAAATTTTTAGTTTAATTTTAATAGTATAATATGTAATGCTGTGACTTTACTCCATTTAATGTATTCAATGCATCTTAATGTAATTTAATTCTATTTCATTTTATGGTTATATTATTTTACTACCTTGAATTTTTTATTTTAATTTTCTAATTGTAATTTTGATTTTGTACTTGATTACTGCATGTTGTAGTATTTATAAATTAAGTAGATTTGTCATAAAAAAAAATATAATAGTGAATTGTTATCGAATGTTCTGGCAATAAAGAATGATTATTATTATTATTAAAACAGCGGAGCCCAGCCATCGCAATACTCCGGCAATCCGTGCACTATGCTTACTACTCATATTAAACGTGAAAATATAAAAATAAATTCAAAATAACAGTTCCTGTAAATAATTTTACAAAATAACTTGACGAAAACCAATCAATCAAAATGCAACAAAACATTTATAAATAATATTATCACAAAGACCTAAAACCTAAATTGTAAATTAACTGAAATAATTAACTAAACGAATACCTCAATGGCCACGCGTGTAATACGTGTCAAGCGCGCAACGCTCTTTGTATACGTCACCAACAAAGTGTTCAATTATAACCTATTAAATATTAAATATTTACAACCCGTTATTGTTAACACATAATGAAAGAATTAAATAGTGAAGTTGTACTAAACGCGTATATAACAAACGTATAACAACCGACTACGAAACCCGTAGACCGAATATTGTCCGTTTATAAACCTAATTGGTTATAAACCAGGCTCTGCTACCATCAATTATATCGTACAAAGGGTTTCTGTGGACCCCACGACACGACTTCTAAAACGGGCAACGTCATCGGCTGCTATAGGACGCGACTAGAATATACGGTATGACCGGCGACTTACCTGCTCATTTGAGGTGTGGTAAAATGAAGGAAATCACTGTCAATCTGTATTAATCAAGGGTTCGGGGCTCCCCAGGGTATGGAATAAATTATTAATTCTATATAGCA
The DNA here is from genome assembly GCA_959347395.1 of Mechanitis mazaeus. Lineage (NCBI taxonomy): Eukaryota > Metazoa > Arthropoda > Insecta > Lepidoptera > Nymphalidae > Mechanitis > Mechanitis mazaeus. The sequence goes on from OY365756.1 coordinate 282,554, forward strand.
AAGGGATATAAATAAGGGTTTGATACTCAAGTGTTCCGTCGCATGACCTCCTTTTCTACGCACACTTCGAGTTGAAGACAGATACCGATTCTCCGCTGCAGCTTATTACCACTACTCAATATCACCACGAATTTTAAAAATTTGGAAATTATTAATACCGATATTACTTACTTCGGGAAACGTCTAGAACCAAAACCTCCGAAAACGTAACTGCAAATGATCCGCGTGCATTCGTCACACTCTCGAGAGATATATTATATTATACCCTCGAATTGATTTTAATAATTAAAAATCTATCAATACACATAAGTTAACGCCTGACAGTTTATAATAGCAATTTCACAAGAAGTGTACTAACTATTCTAAACAGTATTTATTTATTTATTGACGGGAACAGCATATTATATTAAACGAGTCATTTTCATAATTATCAAAACAGAAAGTGTACAAATATAGAATACGTAATATAATATTTATAAAAAACAGATAAAGTTTTTATTTTTTTCTACTTAAACATGTTTAAAGTACATTTTTCATCTCAGTATAATTGATAAAGAATACAATATTTAAATATTTAACAAAACCAAAACAATGACAACTAAAACAAAAAATTTTAGAAAAAAAAAATAATAAAAACACACAAATGAATATACAAAATATTACCAAGAATAACAGTATTCCAGACATGAGACGGCAATGAGTTTCAAAACAGTTGACATCAAATATAATTATTTATTTATTTTTAGTAAAGAAATGAATTTACTATATTTATAGATAATTAAATATACAATGGACGGACTTCATAAGCATTTTAGAAAAATTATAAACGGGAACGCAGCTGTTAAGGACGCACACCAATTTATTGTGGTTGGTTTCCGAGATGTAGCAGCGGACTGCAGCTCGGGCGGAGGATTACTAGCAGCGCTAGCAGTGTTGCGGAGGTCGGAATCAGTACGAACATTTTTATATCGATATAAGACACGCTACTAATGAGACACTTTGCACGACACTTCTGTAACGTATTCTAATTTAAAATATAATTAGTTTGGCTTTGTTGTTTCTTTGTTTTGTTGGGTTCGAGTCCCACGTGTCGTTACATACATACATACAGCGCTACGTACCTCTATAGACGGCGGTGAGTCGCTCTCCGGTGCGCTCGCCCACTCCTCCGCCAGCTCTGAGATACAACAACATATGATGATATCGGAACCCGTTTTGGCAAATTAACAAAATTTATCACCGAAGTATAATATTAATACTAAGGAATGTGTAGGAGACGGGGCAGATATGTAATGGATAGGTCTAGCAATAATTGTGTACATGTTGCTTTATTGTAACATTTTAAGAGGTGGAGACTATTAGTTTTCTCGGTTGAGACATAATAACATACTATTTCCTTTAATGTTTTAAATTATAATTCTTTAAAACCTCGTAAATACGAGACCATCATGCGGCTAGTAGCAGAGCTGTCGTCGGTCGTTAGACACACATTACTGTAATTAATTTGTTGTCACATATCAAGTGTGATGTGACTCAAATAAACAATACTTACATTAATTGTAATTTTATAAAAAACGTTAAGAGTTCCCGTGGACCTAGCCTCTGGAATAGGAACTGTCTTTTGATTTCTAGTGTTTATATTTCATGACGTCATCGATCAAATTGAATAAATAATAAAGTACGACGCAACATAGCAGTCGTCGGTCGATACTCACGAGGCGGCGCCTGACTGCTCGACGCCGTCGAAGTGTTTTTACTCTTCTTGCCGACACCTTTACCTGTAACAACAAATGAAACACACTTCCTTCGTTATAGAAACTTCGCAGGATCACGTCACGCTCGTGGCGAAAAAACGCACCTTTCCTATGCGAGGTGAGCGGCACGTCGCTGTCCCAGGAGTCGGCGCGCGCGGGCCCGGCCTGCGGCGCGTCGAGCAGGCGGCTCGAGCTCGAGCCCGGGGCGGCGCGGCTGCAGCCCGAGCCCGGCTCGGCGCGGCTCGACCCCGAGCCCGGGGCGGCGCGACTCGAGCCCGGGCGACTCGAGCCCGGGCGGCTGGAGCCCGTGTCCGGGGTGGAGCCGCGGCTGCTGTCCCGCAGCGCGTGTACGCGGCGCGAGGTGGCGGCCAGCGGCTCGCCCTCCGAGCTGGCGGAGGAGGGGGCGCGCGCGGCCGCCGGCCCGGCTACCGGCGCGGCCGCTGAGGACAGCGGGAGTCACTACGAGCCGGGACTCTCGACTTGTATGCACTTACAATTCTAGAGCGCAGTTAACGGTCGTCGTAAACTACCCCTATTCGTTGCATACGACTTTAATCCCGTACCTGTCCGCCGCTGCGTATTTCGTCCGCTACGTCTCGTCCGCGCCCTCCTCGTCCTCGTCCCGGTCCGCGTCCTCGCTCTCGTCCCACTCCTCGAGTTGCTCGTGTCCGTGGGCAGGCGCGCCCAGAGCGCCTCGAACAGCGAGGACAACCGGACCGTCATCGAATATATCTAAGGGCACGATACGTCACATACAGTCGTGTGTATATTAGCGTGTGTATCCGTGAGCGTGCGTCTCGTACTCGGCTGCGCTTGTTGGTGTTGTAGAGGCGGCTGTTGGCGAACACGAGGCGCACGTCGCGGGCCAGCTGGTGCGCGCGAGAGTACTGGCCCTCCGCCAGCCGCCGGGACACCGTGCCCAGGTCCATGGGGCGCGACACCACGCGCCGGTAGTCTGACGAGCGAATAGTCGTACCGGTTAAATACCGGGGACCTTGTCGAAATGAAGACAAAGCTTCTCTTGCGGAATCGGGCCTCGGTGGTTATCGAGCGATCGAACGTTAAGTAGTTAAAAATTATATATCAACTTTAACTAACAACATCTTAAATATAATTGTATCAGATTTTTAATATATTTAATCACTGTTCCTAAAAGCAGTTTGGTTTTATGATGATTTTTTTTTTTTGAAGTATCACCAAAAAAAGTACATTGTTATATATAGATATAAACATTCTGTCAAAATTGTATGTTACTGTGCAAAATATTATACTTTATTGTCTATTAATAGCTAATTTTAACACAGTAAGTATACACATTACACCGTTACCTCTGGAAATTGAGTCAAACCTCTGTATTTTATAATACTATACATAACATAGCTTTTGTAATCGCAATAGTTATAAAATATATATATATAACTACTCGAATCTGGAAATTAATGCGCGGCAGTAACGGCGGCGCGTGTTACCGGGAGCCTGAGCGGGCGACACGGGGTGCCTGAAGGGCTCCGCGTCGGCGCTGGCGCTGAGCTCACGCAGCAGCGCGGCGCAGGCGGGGCGCCAGGGGGCCTCGGCGGCGCGGCGGGGGGCCCGGGGGGGCGCGCCGGCGGGGGGCCGGGCGGGGCCCTCGGGGAGCAAGCCAGGGGCGCGACGCGGGTGCCGGGATGCGCGGCGCTTCTGAAACCATGTATACATCAAAATTACAAATAGAAAGAACCACGTACTAATCTGATAAACGAGTCCTACCTGGTCGGCGATGTCGTCGTCGTCGTCGTCGGAATGATAGGCGGCCGCCAACTCGTGGTAGTACGCCACCACGTCCACTTGCTCCCAAGACCTGCCGCGATACCGTTACTTAAAATAACTTTCTCAGAAAAGTGTAGAAAAATACACTTACTTCGTATGGGATAATGTGCATGTACCGTATGATGTGCAGCAGCAGGTCGGAGACGAGTCGCGCCTGACGCACGATGGGTGAGCGCGGTTCGTTGAAGCGCTCCGCATTGCTCGCCAGCCAGCGGGCATCGAACTGAGCTGCTGCCGCGCGACGGTAGAACTGCACGCGGGGAATCATTAGAGGTGACGAGGGTTTCGACAGTCGAGGGTCGAGAGGAACACTCACTAGGTTCTCGAAGCGCGCGCGGATCGTTGCGAGATCTATGGGGTAGGGCACCACTAAAGCGTAGGACGGATACAGCTGCAGGTCCACCGGCGCCACGAACGGTTCGGCCACGGAGAGGGACATCACCTGAGGTGGGCCAACATTTTGTAGCAATACGTTTCGAAAAAGATATTAATCTCTGAATATCACAAGAGAAAGTGTAACGTCACGGCGGCGGCACCTGTGAGATGTGTACTGCGATGGCGCGGCAGGCGGCGGGCGGCCACTCGTGCTGCAGCACGGCCTCCAGCTCGCGCGGCAGCACGGCCACGGCGCCCCCGGGCTCCGACGGCATCCTGAGACACACGAGCCGAGTACACCACAGACACCACACGACCATTGTTTTTTCCATTATTGTGTATACTTATTGGTCTAATTAATTACTTAATGTTTAATCAAACGTTATCAAATTTGAATTACTGTTGCAAAATTTTATTAACTGGATATTTCAGACGTTTAGAACTTTTTGCAGTCCCGTATAGCTCGTGCACGAATTGCTCTTCGGAATATTAATAACTCGAGAATTATTAGTAAATACTTTCGAGCGAGTAGTCCTCGGATTTGTAAAACTATAAATTAATCATCGTCTCCGGAATCGTAGCCGTGTCCGCGATCGTCTCGCGAGCCCACACTATCGGAGATCTCGTCGCATTTTAAAGCGGGGGCGCTACCTCTCGGGGTCGACGGGCTCGAGGTCCCACGGCGACAGGCGCTCCACCTCGCCGTTGTCCCACCGCACGCGCACGGACAGGAAGTGCGCTGGGGAACAGAACACGTATGAGGCGGCGCGAGGGGCCTCAAGGGCGACTCGAGGTGCCTCACGGGCGACTCGAGGGGCCTAACGGGCGACTCGAGGGCCTCACCGGCGGCGTGCGCGGCCCAGGCGGCGGCGTCGGCGGGCGGCGCGGGAGGCGGCGCGGGCGCGCCCTCCAGCACGCGGCCGCTCCACCAGGAGTCGTCGATGATGCAGCGGAAGGCGTCTCCGGCCGCCCAGCGGCGCGCGGCCGCCGTCTCGTACAGGCGCCGCGGCACGAGGAAGTCGATGACGTCCGGCATGTCGTGGTAGCGCACGGTGAAGGAGCGCGCGTCGCGCTCGCGCACCAGCTTGAGGCTCGCCACGCGCGGGGGACGGATCACGTACTTCACGCCCACCACCTGCACCGCCTCGCACTCCTGGAACGCAACCCGCGCGACGATATTACGTCCGACCGAGTGCTAGCGAATCGTTTGATCCCGACACTTTGAGGAGGTTCCGTAGTATAAGTTTTATTCAATGTTCCCGTTTAAACCAGACTTTATTGTAATAATATCATTCGTTCTAAAATTAGAACGAATGATATTTCTTTTGCTTCTCCTATATGTGCTAACATTATAATTGAAAATAACATTGTCGAAGTGTCGATCTGTAACTCACATATATCTCCATCCTCTCCCAGGGTTTGTCTCTTTGATTAATTTTATATAAATCTTTCTCCGCCACCGCCTCGAAGTACCGCTGGTGACCCTGAAACGTAAATATAAATACATATAAAAATTTAAAGGTAATAATACAATGCTTATTATTAACGCAATAATATTATAATATGATACCCATCAATATATTAAAACGTAAATTCAATTTTAATTTCTTTGACATTGATATTCAAATATATTAAAAAGTTATTTGATCACACTCCCAATAGTCAATTCTAAATAGTCCAAAAAATGTGTCTATTGTTTATTGTTAATTAAATCATAATACGTCACACGAATAAGTAAAATGGTGTACTCACTAGTCTAAAATAGAGACAGTGATCCCCCATCTGCGGATGGTAGGGGGCCTTCCGCGGCGCCACGGCGGTGAGCCATTCGCCCACGCGGTAGGCCTCCGGTAGGTCCGGGGGCCCGGCCGGCGAGGCGGCGGCGACGGGCGGCGCGGCGGGGGCCCGGCGGGGGCCCGGCGGGCGGCGCGCGGGGCGGCGCCGGGCGCGCGCGGGGGGACTCAGCCCCGCGCCGCCCTCCCAGTCCGAGTACTGAGAGCTGGACGAGCTGCGGAGCGCGCGGCTCGTCAAAGGCACGTTCAATAACAATCAAACGACAATTCTAAACACTGACCTGTCACTTTTACTTCTAGAATGCGAGCTGTCGGATTCGCAGAGCTCGGCGCTGGAGTGTCTCGTACGGGAGGAGCGGGAGGATCGAGACGAGCGAGAGGAACGGGAGGAGTGCGAGCGAGAGGAGTGCGAGGAGTGCGAGCCGGAGAGTCGAACGGATTCGTCCGATGTGTCCGCGCTATCCTCCGGCGCGTCCGCCAACTCGTCGTCCGGCCGCATCTATCGTCGAAGCATTGTTTTTCGGTTTTAGATTAGTCATTTTAGCACCTGAACTAGATCTATTTAAATTTATATAAGAGTTATAAATATTTAGATTCGTGTCAATGAGATAATATGAATCTTAATAGATGCAAGTTATTCGTGCGATGTACACTGACCGGTGCGGGTGCGACGTGGTTCCTGGGCGGCGGCGGGCGCGGGCGGGGGGCCTGCCGCGGGCGCCGCCCGGGCCGCCGTCGGGGGCCCTCGCCCGCCGTGCTGATCATCACCGGACGACGACGCATCTCGCGACGGTACCACGACAACTCGAACGCGTTCAACTCAATACTATAAGGAGCGTATACAATAAGTCTATTAATATTTTAGATTCATTTCTATGACAAATATTTCTCATATATTTGTAAAAGTGTAACTAATGATTAGACGGCTGGCGTCTATGTAGACGTCAGCCATCTAGCTATATAACTCTAAACAAATATTATTCATTTCACCTCGCTCTCTCGATGGCGTCCTTGATGGAGGGTGCAAGCGGCGGCACGATAGGGCGAGTGCTGAGCGGCACGTCGAGGCCCTGCCACGAGCCGGCGGTATGACGCACGCCCTCTCCGCGCCACACGCCGTGGCCCCCCGCCGCCTCCGCCTCCCCGGCCGGGCCCCCCGCGGCCGACAGGGGGTCGGCGGCCAGCGCCTCTATCATGGCGTCGAGGCGCGTGCGCGGCACGAGTTGTTCCAGCGGCAGCGCCTCGCGGCCCGGGACCAGCCGCTGGTGGCGGGGCGCATGAGGGGCGCCCTCTACGTCCACCAGGAAGGGCGGTGGCATAAGATGTGGAGGCAGTTCTGTCTGTTCATCCAACGCGCCGCCCAGCGCATCGCGGGCCAGCGGCCGGTAGTCAGTGTGAAAGAAGAGCTCGGTCGGAAGCTCAGACAGCAGGCGATGACCGTTACCGAGTCCCAAAAGCACCAAATGTCCATGCGAGTCCGCCGCCGCGACCGTGGCACCTCCACCGCCCCACTTCGCATCGAAGATGGCGCCCTCGCCCTGCCCTTCTATCGCGTTGTGAAAGCGCGCTAGCGGCTCGTCTTCGAGCACGTGCCAAACGAATAGCTGTCCATCGTGACCGGCCGACAGCAACACGCCAGGCAAACGCGGATGAGGCTCCAGCACGTAGGCCTCGTCACGGTGACCGGCCAGAGACCGCAACTGCTCGCCGCGTCGGGAGCACCACACGCGCAGGGAGCGATCCGACACCGCCGTTACCACGAATGCATCGCTGGCGTCCCAGCATACCATAGTGACCTTAAGTTTCTTTGGGTCGTCGGGCGCCTGCGCACGGAGCACTGTGTGCCTCCACTGCGTGGCGTGCAGCGTCCACAGCGCAGCCGTGCCGTCCTTGCTGCCCGACACGAAGCGCAGACCGCGATGCGCCCAGGCCAATGAGTCCACGGCGTCCGCGTGCGCGGCCGTCTCTAGCACGCGGCGCGGCCCGGCCGCTTCCAGTGCGTACACGCGTACGCGCTGGTCGGCCGACCCTGCCGCCAGGAAGGCGCCGCCGGAAGACCAGGCGGCGCAAATCATATGGCAGGCGCCCGGCCGCAGGCGCTCCACATACTGCACGGGCTGCGACAGGAAATGTCCGTCACGAGAGCACGTCCAAAAAGCGACCGATCCGTCCGTGCTAGTGGACGCCAGCCAGCGCAACTCGCGATGAGCGGGCGGGGCCCAGGCCACGGACGTGATGGTTCCCGCATGCGCCTGCAGCACCGCCCGCGGCGCCCCCGTGGCCAGGCACCACACGCGGACGAGGCGCTCCACCGAGCCGCACGCCAGCAGCGCGCCGTCCCACGACGCGCTCACGTCCGTGATCTCTGCGCCGGCGCCTCGCAAGGTGGCGCACAGTCGGCCGTCCAGCGCACTCCACACCTTCACGAGTAGGTCGTCGGCGCCGGTCACCACGTAGCGGCCGGTGCGGTCGAAGGCGAGGCAGTACACGGCAGACAGGTGGCCCAGCGTCCTGCGCTGCAGCGTCAGCCCCCGCAGCAGGCGCGCTGGGAAGGGTCGCGGCGCGGCGGGAGGCAGCGGGCCCGCGCCGCCGCCCGCCCCGGCGCGGTCGCCGCCGCCGCCGCCCAGCTCGCGGCACACGAGACGCCGGACTGAAACGCGTTTTCATGTTTAAATTGCTTTCTGTCCCGATAAAGATGGTTGTACATATAGAATTCTAAATTCATCAGCTATACGGTAGCTCAATTAGTAGAACTACGGGACGGTGTCCCAGAGGTTGCGGGTTCCCCTGCTCTATTTATTAAAAACAAATGTTTATTTATTAAAAACACATGTTTATTAAGTATTTTGTGATTCAATATTTTATAAAAAAATAGGAAAAGTTATATTTTAAAAAATACATGTAAAAGTAAATGTTATTGAAAAAATTGTAAATCATTACTACTAAAACTAACCCAATGTGTGGTCTTGTTTGAAAGAAGCATATTTCGGAGGCACCCGCACCAAACTTTCACTCAACAAAGACAATCTAGCTCTGAGATGCATCTGGCTATGTGATTGGCTCTGCGACAGACCGTTCTGCAGAATATTTTGGAAGTGCTGAGCGTTCTGCATCTGCAGCTGGTTCTGCTCTGGGCCAATAAGTGCGCGTACGGGCGAGGACGCATTTCGCGCCAGAATGAGGGCGCGTTCGCAAACAGCCACCAGATGCTTCCATGATACGTCTGAGTATTGAGAATCCTGAAAAAATATTATATATATACATATTTTATATTATATTATAAAATAACAATATAATAAGTAAGAAGCTAATGTCATAATTTGAGATTTGATTACCTAATATTTACAAAGTTAGCAATATTTTTCATTGGTTAACATTTCTTTCATTTTATATTTATATATGCACTATACAATACTTTTCTAAACATGTATATTTTCAAGCTTCATTATTCACAATTTTTAGATTTTGTTCTTTGGCGGCACTACATTGCTTTTAAAATCGTCATTACTTCGGGACGTATTGACCAATAGTCGATGCTTTCTGGTATGTTCGGATACTAAAGCGAGACAACACTACAATCGAAAGCAACTTCATCATATGCTAAAAAAGGATGGCTGCGTCCTACTTACATTATCACTCAAATCGAATGGACGATATAACTATATATTTTTGCCAAATTGCAAAAATCTCGAAAATGATAAATTAAACAACCCCAAAACTTTTTTTACGTTTTTTCACCGTAATTTAACGATTGTTTCTATGTATAAAACAAATCTGTAAAATTTTGCATTTTTATGCAATTTAATCATTACCAATCGCTTATCTGTCTAAAAAATGTAAATAAACAAGTTTTCGCGCTTAAAAGTTATAAACTTACCAATTCATTGTAGCTTTGTGAATGCCCGTTGCCCTCCCAATCGACTCGTCGAGGCAGCACCTGCAATATAAAAACGCACACTGAACTTTTCAGCAAACTTTCAGCAAGTTTGACAGCCGCCACCACGTGCCTTTGCGACCAAAACAACAATAAGATCTAAGCCCGGCACTAGGAAAAGCTTGAACTTACCTCCACACTCTCCAACTCTTTCAACAAAGTCTGTGAAATACAAATGGCAAAATTAGTGTTTTAGACAGAAAAATCTTATTAACGATAAGTATTTCTATTGAATTTACCTTTGCAGTTTCCTTCAAAGGTCCCCCGGAGAGAAATTTCGCTATCAAAAAGTAGAGTTCTGAAACCGGGAAAGCTACCATTACACGACCTCGTACATAGGACAGTCACTATGTAGCTCGATTTTAAAGCACTAGACTTACCGGGACTGACATTGACCGTCTCGTTAGGATTCTCCATAATCCTATTGTCTTTATGTTAAAACAATTTGCCCTCAAACATCACAAAAACCGTCAAAATCCATCAAACATTTCACATTGAACATTACATTGTTGACGAAAGATAATGCAACCTTCTGTAATAATAGCAAAATGGCGTATGCTGTCATGGTCAAACAGTTTTTCACAGAGATCTACTCTAAATGTCGGTAAAGTAGTTTTTAGATAAAGTAACGCAGGTGACATAGATGTCGCTTTATTTATGGAATCTTAGTGTTGCTTTAATTGAAAATAATATATATATAATAACATTAGCATAAAGGTTTATTTAAAGAATTATTGATTCATTCAACATTTATGTTCTGTTTAACCTTTAGTGTTGTTTTTTTTTAATTCTAAAATTTATTGATGTTGTTAATAAGGATATTTAAAAATGTTCTAAATGATAAAGATGTTAGTTGAAATAGTAACATTATAATTTACAATCAATGCACAATTGTCAAATTGTTCAGACTTCTTGGTAGATACTGGATGCTCTAATTTGCTAAATCTGATATATTATGGAGTATATGTCGGTTTAGTAATGGGTTTTTATTTTAAACTTTGCAGTCCTAAACTGACACTGGCTTTTACCAAACTTACATATAAAGACTTTTTATACAACATGGTTTACTAATTGTGAGAAAACTCGGAGTGAAGTCCTGATGTATACCTTGTGCTCAAGATCCTCATAGTAAAGGAACTCTAGTTGATTATTATGTTATAGCATGCTTTTAAAATAGCTTTGTGTCTATCCAGCAAACCGTAAGTTTTTCTTTATAATTTAAATAGTAACAATAAAAATTTCATGAATGGTCTTAAATTCCCGCGTTAATATTGGCTTTAGCCATTACTAAATTAAAAATTATAAAAAAAACAGTAGCAAGTGGTAACTAGGTTAAACTTAATGGGACATTAGGTACGAAGTAGATATTGATCCTATTCTAAAAATAGCCTAGTTTGTTTGAAGTACAGTAATTAATATAAACATTCACAACACCTTAATTAGTTTTACCTGTTTTGATTCCCATACTAAATATAAATTTATTTATATAAAAGTATTGTCAGTAATCTAAAATGGTTGTTTGGTCTTTAATTAGTATATCTTGTAAAATCCCCTTTAAATCTCTAAATGGATAATGTTACATAGACAATCATAATACTAAAACATGTTCTTATTATTTTACTTTGGTCATCTTCAAAGTAACTATTGGGAATTTATAATATTATATTTCATTTTGGTCGTACTATCATTTTCAATCACAATTAAAAATAGCATACCTTTGAGAACATACAGTCAGAACTTCACAGACTCAAGAAATCCATGGAAATAATGTTTTCACAGGAAGAGACACCAATTACTTAATACTACTTTTATTATTACTACATATCTATATAAAACCCAGTTATCACAGACTTTTAAATAGATAAATCTGGTATGCAATTTTGTTTGTTTCATTATATTTGATAATACATAGTGGGCTAAAAATTTTTTGTAAATAGCTATACTTTAATTCTCAAAAAAAGTTTGATGGGAGGGCATGTGGGTAGCAGGGAGTTATGTGATGATGGTGGGCTTCAAGGGACAACAATGTGCTTGTAAATGAGTGTACAAGATACAATCTAGAATCATTTACATGTAAGGTTTGGCAGCTTTGATGATACCAAGAACTATATGCCAGTGGTGAATTTTGCAACTGTATCCTAGGTTCAGCAGAGGGAATCGTAATTTATAAACCCTTCTAGACACTCTCCAACTTAAAATTTGAATCTATGAGAGTTCCGAATGCTCCCTGGGCTTAGAAGAACTAAACAACAAACTCAGACAGATAGTATTTTATTGTGATCACTGCTTCAAAAACGTCAAAACATTGAATGTTTACGAACAACTAGAGCCATTGAATATATTGAGTGAAATTCAATATGTTCTTGACTCCCTTATGATGATGGTTTTTTGTTTTGGGTCGGCTTCATACAAAATCAGCAGATTTACCAAATTCTATTGATGTTACTATTATGATGGTATTCCCATCTATAAATAAGCAAATTATAAATCAACTCACTTATTGTAATCTATCAACCAATACTAAATAATTTTGTTAAAAAAAAGATACACGTTTAATGCCTGCTTGATGTTAAGCATCACTGTAGTCTAGGATGTTACACGTTTACCTAGTAGGAAGCCTATTTACTCTGTATTTAAAAACCCCTAGATCGTAAATCTCAGGAAACACTGGATCATGTACAGAGAGGTCTATACTATAAAAGTTTAAACAAATCGCTTTTACGAGACCTTAACATGTCCATCTTGAAACTGTAAAGTTTCAGGTTGTCCAGTATTATAAAGGATCTGGTGGAATCCGGTCGTGCAGCTTCATTGCATACAGCATGATATCCAATAAAAGACCAACAGACTACTTTGAGGTAATGTTTAAAAGACATTCATCGAACTTTCCCAAGATTTTGTTGATCCATCTCTAAGACGTAAGTACCCATTGCACGATCGAATTGCTAAAAAGTGAGTAATCGTTCCGGCTGGAAGTAATGAGCCACCTTGAGAGAATGCTTAACTTTTCGGTCGGCAATTAAGCTTGGGATTCATTGAAGAAACCAAATTGAGACACGAGGTTATGGTGACGGTCAGAAGACCTAGGTGGCCGCTATTGTTATGGGGCATAAAAGTAGGAGCGAGATCGAACGGTCCGTTTTGGACAAAGAGACATTCCTGGGTGTCATTTGACTCGACGACAATTGCATCGTCCCTTTCGAAGACCGTTCGAAGGGAATAGTTCGTACGTTCGGCCGTGGTCTCTTTGAGTAATTGGATTTCCGATGCTCCTTCGTTTAAATACTGTCCACAGACGTAAAATGTCCGAAAACGAAGACACTTTGGATAAATGTAGTACGGACGGACATAGGAGACGGCGCCATCTACGCGTTAAAGGCGGAGCGGCAAAATAATATAGGGAGACTCGATCGCCGCTTCGATGTAATCTTGTCAAATAATTTTCACGTCCACGAGAGCACGATCGGAGTCCGCGGGTCACGAATGAAGATAATACGTGTTTACGTCTCTTTTTAAATACGCTAAGCGTATATTTAATACGAACGGCACCGGTAGTAGACGGCGCGGGTCTCTGAGGTCGGCGTCTGCCCTCAGGCGGCGGCATGTCGGGGTCGGCGGCTTCGACCGCGGGCGCGGCGGCGCTGGGCGGCCTGGGCGGCTCGCTCGAGGACAAGGACTGCGACCTGCTGTGCCCCGTGTGCTTCGAGCTGATCGACGAGGCCTACGTGACGCGCTGCGGACACTCGTTCTGCTACGCGTGCATCGCCAAGGCCGTGGAGCTGCACCGGCGCTGCCCCAAGTGCGGCGCGGCGCTGGGCGGGCGCGACCACTACTTCCCCAACTTCCTCCTCAACGAGCTGGTGGCGCGCCGCCGCCTGCGCCGCCGCCCGCCGCCCGCGCGCGGGCCCGCGCCGCCGCCCGGCGCCGACGCCGACGGGCTGCGCGCGCTGCTCGCCGCCGAGGCGCGCCACCTCGCGCTGCCCGACGTCGAGGGCATGCTGGACGTGCTGACGCGCCGCAAGCGCCTGCTGGAGGCCGAGTCGGCGGCGGCGCACCATCGCCTGCTGTACGAGTTCCTCGCGCAGCTGCTGCGCCACCGCACGCACCAGCTCGACCAGCTGGCGCGGGAGGCCGCGCTCGTCAAAAAGGTTCGAAGGTCGAGTGCGGCGAGGCTCGTCGCCGGCGCGATACCCGTGGTGTAGAACGAGATCGTCCGCAGGACATGGAGCACGTGTCGGGGGTGCTCCGCGAGCTGCGGGCGGGCGCGGCGGAGGCGGGGGCGGCGCTCGGGTCGGGGGCGGAGCCCGAGCCGCGCGAGCTGCGGGACGTGCGCCCGCGGCTCGGGGACTCGGGGGAGGTACCCCGTGAGTGGATGCGCCGTATACGATTCGTTATTGACAAACTTCGTCGCTCCCTCTAATTTCCATTTGATATATCTTAAGGAAGTCCACCGAACGAGGAAGAGGAGAGCTTCGCGTCGGCCGCGGGCAGTGCCATAGCGAGCGGAGGAGGAGGAGACGCTCTCGCCGCTCGCTGGAGGAGACTAGCCGCACACTTCGATGACTTCGTACAGGTACCGCGGGAGGCAGACGATGTGGCTCGGCATGTATTTCTTTCATATATACATGCCGAGCCACATCATGTTACGATCGATCTTGTTTCAGTGCTATTTTGCTCACCGAGCGGACGAGCTGTACTTCCCGGGCTCCGGCGCGGCGACTCCGGCCGGGCCGGGCGCTCCCGTGGGGCCCCCCGTGACCCCCGGCCCCTCCGCCTCCTCCCCGGCTTGCGTGCCGGTCGCCGGCTCTATGCCCGTGGATGCGGACATCGTGCCCCAGCAGTCTTCGGCACCCGAGACGCGGGCCTCCAGCGCCGCAGGTAGCGAACAGTAGAATTCCGTAGAATTTTTAGATATTTCTAGATCGAAGTATCACCCTTTTATTCGTCGTGTGCCTACAGGCGACCAACGGGCGCCCGAGGGCGAACCCCCCGCGCCCAGTCTGGCGCCTCCCGCGCCTCCGCCCCCCGGCAGCGGAGGCGCCGGCAGCGTGGTAGGAGGCGGGGAGGGGGGCTTCGGGGGACTCGAAGCTTTCCGGGAGGACCTGGCCGCCTTCACGCGCTATCGCTCGCTCCGGCCGCTGGCCACGCTGTCCTACTGCAGCGACGCCATCAACTACTCCACCATCGTCTCCACGATCGAATTCGACAAGGACGACGAGTTCTTCGCGATCGCGGGCGTCACGAAGCGCATCAAGGTGTTCGAGTTCGAGGCGGTGGTGCGCGACGCCGTGGACGTGCACTACCCGGCCGCCGAGATGCAGTGCTCGCACAAGATCTCGTGCGTGTCGTGGAACGCCTACCACAAGCACGTGCTGGCGTCGTCGGACTACGAGGGCACGGTGAGCGTGTGGGACGCGGCGGCCGGAGTGCGCACGCGCGCGCTGCAGGAGCACGACAAGCGCTGCTGGTCCGTGCACTTCAACCGCGCCGACGTGCGCCTGCTGGCCTCGGGCTCCGACGACGCGCGCGTCAAGCTGTGGTCGCTCAACGCCGAGCGCTCCGTGGCCACGCTGGAGGCCAAGTTCAACGTGTGCTGCGTGCGCTTCAACCCGCGCTCGTCGTGCCACCTGGCGTTCGGCTCGGCCGACCACTGCGTGCACTACTACGACCTGCGCGCGCCGCGGGCCCCCCTGGCCGTGTTCCGCGACCACCGCAAGGCCGTCTCGTACGTCAAGTTCGTGGACGCGCGCACCCTGGTCTCCGCCTCCACGGACTCGCAGCTCAAGCTGTGGCGCGTGGAGTCGCCCCGCTGCGTGCGCTCCTTCACGGGCCACGCCAACGAAAAGAACTTCGTGGGGCTCGCCACGGACGGGCGCTACGTGGCGTGCGGCTCGGAGAACAACGCGCTGTACGTGTACTACGCGGGGCTGTCGCGGCCGCTGCTGGCGCACCGCTTCGACGCGGTGAGAGGCTTCCTGGAGCGGGAGCGCCGCGACGAGGAGCCCGCGGAGTTCGTGTCGGCCGTGTGCTGGCGGCGAGCGCCCGAGCGACCCGCGCTGCTGGCCGCCAACAGCCAGGGCGCCATCAAGGTGCTGGAGCTGGTGTGAGGAGACCACGCGGCGCCCCACTCCATTATGGATATTTTGAATTTCGAAGACGAATATACTTTCATTCATATGTCCGGCTGCTGTATGACCTCGTGAAAACTCTCCTATTAGCTTTTGGCGATCGGTGACCTATGTGCTGTAAAGTTTTATATTTGTATTTTATTCTTATTATTTCTTTTGTAAATTGTAAAAATAGATTTGATTTGTAAACATTAAACCTAATCAAAAGGCTTGTGTAAAAAAAAATTATTGACCTGTAATAATAATTTTATTTTTTCTATAGGTCATGACTGTCCGAATATAAATAAATTAAATTCTTCAAAGACTCCGCAAAAGTTCAACAAGTGAGTCCCGAATCAATTAATATAAATTGCATTACATTCAAATATAGAGTAGTAACTTTGCATTGTTTCAATGAATGCTGTGTATCATTAGTATCCGGCTGTGTTCTGTTCTATTCTATTCTATACTATATTAATTCATTAAGATCTATGTCCATTTAAACTGTAAATGTGTAAATAGAGCTCATGTTCTAATTATTGTTCTTTTTCTCCCTCGACTACATCTCCCAAAATCTGAGAACGCCAATCATTCGACGAAAAAGTGAGCTTGTAGTCTCAGTAAAAAATTAAAAATAATGAAGTATACAATTTTTTGTTACCATTTCAACGAATTTTTCAATTAAATAGACAATCAATTACAGAAAAATAATTTTAAACAATTTTCTTTAACACTATACTAATACTACACTCACCTAATACTAGGTGCTACGGATTGTTCGCTCTCGATGTCTTCTACTAAGTTACAGGGCGAGCCTATAATTGAGCGGCACTATATATTTATTTTTATGACACTTATTAAATTTTATCCAATTCTATGGTTCCCCAAAAAAAAACATAGAACCGAATTTTAATAAGTTTTATACAAACATTTTGTAGTTCATCGTTCAACCGAACTGTTTTATGATACTTTGGTTGAGGGTCAAATGTGTAACCAAGATTCCACATTTTGAGGTTTAATTATTTATGTGAAAAATTTATATTTCAGGTATTTCATTTATTAAATCTATAAAGACCACCAACATCTCGTCTCCTCGTCTTTGGTCACGAAAATCTCGTCTTACCGCGAACACGTTTGTTGCAGTGTTTCGAGTGTTTATTATTACATTTTTTACGTAATAATAAACGCGAGTTATATCCGTAAAATAGTTTGATTGAAATATTTTTTATAGTTAAGACTAAAGTATTTTAATAATAGTTAATAGTTCAATTTATGAAACCCCCAATAGAAAAAAGGTAAATCATGTTCTTTAATCTTTTATAAGCGTTCAGTCCGCTCAGGACGTCTGTCTGCGAGGAGCCTGCCTCTGTCGTAATTTGGTAGTGCTTACTTCGCTAGTATTTATTTTGGGTAAATTCGTTTTTTTTTCTTTATATCAAAATATATGAATTACATTTAATTATTATTTTATTTTGTAAACCAATAACCATCGCTCCTTTGTGAACATATTCAAGGTCAAATTTCTTTATATTCCATTTATTTTTATTAAATTATTGCTGAATAAAATTCTAGGCTATGTAATATTCTACAAAAATTTAACTTTCATTTTTTTTCTAGATTGACTGAACTAATTATTATTTATTGAATTAGGTATTTCGAAAATTTTCTGCTAGGATCATTGTGATTAGATGAAGTTGATAAAAACAAGCCAGGTAAAAATATCTTTATTTGAACACAAACAGTGTTTCCAAACATAATTATATTTGTTTCTATTCGTGAACGTATCATTCTATATAACAACAATAGAAAGCAAAACATATTAAAATTAAAACTTTGGAGACAAGTTTGACTTTACTTGTGACAGCTGAAAAGATTAAAGCTGAAAAGATTTAATAACTTAATGATACCTTGATATTACTTCAATAGTTAAATATAACAGAGATTAATTCCTGGATTTTAAAGTACAAGAATTGTTTTTAAAGATTTGATTAATTATTTTATCAAACAAATCCAAGTTATGAAAAAAAAAATTTTGAAAAACATAAATTATCTTATAATCTTCACCCAGCGGAGATATTAACTAACTAAATATTAAGAGGCTACCTAAAGGTATTTTTTTTAACACAGACTAATAACACTTTCAAAACTGAGATTGAAAGATTGTAGAATTACAACTTAATTATTTCACTTTATCAAAAAAATAATATTTCCAAAGAAAACGAGTTTTACACTAACTTTTCTAATTGTTAAGTATTAGGATTGTAGAGACGACGGGTACGCTGCTTACGTCGGTCGACAGAGTCGGTCGTCTGGCTCGTGTTGTCGGTCTGTCTGCTCAAATTGTCGACATTTTTATTGGATCTATCGGCATGTCTGGTAGATCTGGCGGTTGGATGTTTGGAATTATGGACATTATTAATGGAATTCTCCGCTCGACGGTCGGACACGTCGGTCCGTCTGCTCGATTTGTCATCGAGTGGAATAGAGTCGAAGTTTCTGGCGACACGTAACCTTTTAGAAGCTCGCCTTTCCGTCATTTCGGGTTCGGTGACCGACTCATCCGACTTAGGCGTGGAACGATGTCGTTCGGCAAATCGCCTCGTCAGCTCAGAGTAAGTGGGTGTATCGGCGTGCGAGTTCGTGAGCGAGGTCGTCGCGATGTAGGATCGCAAGGAGCGAGTCGGTTCTGAAATTTATAAGTCGATTATTATGCGACGAAATGAAAGAATCCGAGGACGACGTCACGATACCGTCATACCCGATATGCTCTTGTCTGGCTCCTCGTGGTGTGTCTTGGGGCGGGGCCGGCGCGCCCAGGCGCCGAGCAGGGGCGGCGGCGCCGGCGGCTCGCGCCCCCCGCCCACTAGCTCGCGGCCCCCGCCCACTAGCTCGCGCCCCCCGCGCGCGCGCGTCTTAATCTCGCCGCGGGCGGCGGCGGCGCGCAGGGCGGCGGCCTCGGGCTGCTCCAGCAGCGCGCCCAGCGCCGGCAGCAAGTAGCGCAGGTAGCGGTTGCGCAGCGAGTGCCACGACCTGACTGAGTGCCGACGTCAGTGTTGTCCGCGGATGGATTAAGATACCGCAGCCGGTGGCGCGTCCTCACAGTGGCCGGTGAGCCGCCGGTGCTCGGGCTGCAGCTGGCGCCACACCCTATTCCCGTTGACGAGGCGGCCGCGCCCCGCCTCCCGCAGCCAGCGCAAGATGGCGGCGTCCTCCGCCGCGCTGTACTCGCGCCCGCCGCCCGCCGCCCTGCACGCGACACACGCGCCCGTCAGTAGAACGGCCAGGGCCGGTCCGCCTCGAGCGAGTCAATGAAGAAAAGCAATGTCAGGATCGTTAGATAGTGAATAGTACGAAAGTATATGTCTCGAAAGGATAAATGTGCGAGTGATCCGCGGTGCGAGTGACTGACTTTGATTTTCCTTCACTTACGACTATCCTCACCGCTTGGGTGGCCCCGCGGGCTCAGCGCGCTCGGCCGCACGCTCGCCGTCGCTCAGCTCCGCCGCCGCACTCCGCTCCGCTCTCCGCGAGCCTCTCGCGGCGCTCGAGGACACCTCGCTCGCTTTTATTTTACCTTTAATTCTATCACTGTTCGGTTTTCCTTCGACACTTTCACCTAATACCTTATGTGGTCGTTTGTTTACTTTGGGTCGCCTCCTCGACGCTAGATTCTCTTTGTCCTGCTCGCTCTCACTCTCTCTCGGGTTGCGAGTGTCCCGTCTCTTTCTCATCCTGTAGCTGGACCTGGAGGGGGAGGGGTCGTCGACCCGACGCAGACCGAGATTAGTGATAAAGTCCTTCAGGGTCACCGTGGATTGGCTTCGTCGCTCCCGGGACATGTCCGCGATGGCCTCGCATCGTTCCACATTCACTAGCGGATTTAGTTTGTAAAACACTTTGCTCTTGTACGTGTCGTCCGCGTCGAATCTCTCCAGATCCACCTTAAACACGTTTTTGGCATCCTTTTCTATAAAATTCCGTAAAAGCACCACGTCTTCTTCGGATATTATTAATTCTTTACAGAGCTCTGCGCCGCGGAGCTCGCGCATTTTACGAATTCGATTCCACTCCAGCATGGATGCACTCAAATCATCGGAGGAGGTCCGCCTTGCTATTTTCGAACGCGGCACCGCGGGCTTCGTCTGTTCGTGTTTAGCAACCGATTGTTTTTTTGTTAGTTTACTGTTATGGTGATTGTAAAGCACGCTCTGCGCGGCCGGCGGCGGCAGGTCGGTCTGCACGGCGGCGTGTGAGGGGCGGAAGGGCTCGGCCGCGGGGGGCGGGGCCTGCGGGGGGGCGGGGCGCGGCGCGCCGCAGGGCGCCAACAGGCCACACCTGAAATGTACAATGTTGAAGTCGGCTTAAGTTATTATTGCAACAAAGTGTCAGCGTGGAGTGTCCGAGTCATGTGAGTGTTCGTACGCGCAGTGGGCGAGGAGGCAGCGGGCGCGTCGCTCGCGGCACGAGCAAGGCGCGCGTTGGTCTTTTACGTTCGCGGTGAGTCTGTAATATTTATATTAATTAGTGTGACAGAGCAAGTGATAAATCTTTTATGTATTAATAATAAATTGGGAGGAATTTCAGTTTCCTGTAAAGTGTTCGCGTGTTAGCCGCCGAGACGGCGCTCTTCTGGTGTGATCTAGCAGATACTGGGGTTGAACGTTGTATCTTGGCAGAGCCAATCGACAGTTTTATGTGGATAATTAAGAAAACTTGTTTTAGTAATAAATTTTACAAAGTCTGTTTTAATCCCACAGCAGTCTATCTTGGAAATAATTTGTAACACTTAACCCAACATACCAAGATAAAAAAACTTGTACTCAAGGCCTACGCCTACACCACGCCACGGCCTTAAGTTGCCTATGCTGAAAAATCAACCAGTTTTAAAGTCTTATAGAGCTATGGAATTTTGAAGTTTTGTGATTCTCAGAGTGCAACTGAATTACATTGCCATTGGATAGTCCAGCTACAATGATTCTAGAAGTTATCAGGATATCTGACATAACACAAATTTCCAGCACTCTGCTCTCTTGAACCTACATATAGATCACATTGTGTTCAGAACACACATGTGAGGACTAATTACATTTCTTTCAATATTCAGGATCAAAAGTTGTTTTTCAAAAAACTAGTGAGATTACAGGTTATCTTGGATCTTCCTTCTACCATGCAACCAGTACCTACCTGCTGGTAGCTCTGGATGGGTACACAGTGTTTTGGGGTCCAGACACAAGCCCCACACCATCCATATTAGTTAGATAAAATTTGATAGATGTGAAAAGTATCCTTCCATCTCGAAAGTTAAAACTTAAATGTGTAGCTGATATAAATCAAAGTGTCTTTAATGCAATCTTGGGGCAAGGATCAGATAAAAAATATGAATTAGCAGACACACTACATTCAATGCAGACACATTAATACAATACAAATACCCAAGTCATCCTGTAAACGTTGGTGGATGATCAAAACAAATTAACATAAATACTTTAGAACCTTCTAGGATTTTTAAAAGATTTGCTCAAAAAATATTCTTTTTATATAGTACAATAACAGTAAATAAATATGTCCATAGTCTTTGATAGCCGGCAGACACACTCTTCAATTTTAGACTTAAAGAATAGTAGTTGCAGCGTTATTAAACAATTTTGTCTGGGAAATGTAAGTGTACATACCTTTCTCTAAGCTTATATATATTAAACTATTATACATTTCTATTGCCATTAATTGAGTCACAGTGGTGTGCAAACACAAAATGTATCACCAGTATCTGCTAGATTAGACCAAGAGAATACTGTGAGAGCTAACAGCGGTGCACTTAAGATGAAAAAAATTAGAGAGAAATTAAAGTATGCTTAATATCAACTCTAATTTTAGGTAATAGTACAACAATTATGATAAACTAAAAAAAAAATTAGATTTTCATTAATTTAAATGAATATTATTCTTTATTTACAAACAAATCTTATAGACAAAACCTGATCTGCGACAGCGGTGGCCCGTCTCTGACGGCGTGCGCCTTGCCGGCCGCCAGCGCGCGCAGGCCGCGCAGCACGGGCGCGCGCCGCACGGCCCGCAGGCGCCCGCGCTCCACGTACAGGAAGCGCGCGCCGCCCCAGCCCTCTACGCGACCGGCGGACGTGTCCAGCTCGCGCCATCGCCCGCCGCCCAAAATATAAAACTTTGCATTGGACATTGCGGCTTGCGCTGTCTAATTTAATTCGTCGAAATTTAACATAACAATTATAAACACATCGTTTACGACTTCGAGCTTTTTAGCTCCGAAGCCGACACGTCACATATGTCCCGCCAATTTTAATCGTTGACATTTGACAGACTGCTTCTTTAGACTAGTGTATGTAGTACTCTGTGGAGTGTATTCTTCGACAGACGTCAGTTGTGATGTAAAGCTTGATAAGTTTTTATAGATATATGAAAGTGACAAAATGAAGACAGATCTATTTAAAGATAATTTTCAAATTATAAAGACATACTATATTAATGCCACAAAAAGGGATTAAAATTTAAAAAAAAAAATTTTACCTTTTTTTTAAAGAGAAAAAAAGACAAAAAAGTATTAAATTTAAATTATCAAATAATCAAATGATGGTGTGAATTAAAAAAATATATATAAAAGTGTATTGCATTACTGCATTAATAAATAGGAAGTTAAATTTGTCCACTTACCAATAATTAATGTAAAAGTAAGTTTTCATCGTGGTTTCTATCTCTATCTTATTAAAAGACCGAGATATTGGTTTTTGAATTTAACTATATAAACATGGCCATACAAACACACACACAAACACACTCACACATACTAACATACAGACAAACACACATATAAAAGAAGATATTTACTGTTCTATCAAAGTTTTTTATATTATTTGGAGGAATATTTAATATCGCACTTAATGAATTGGGCGGTGACGCTTCGCCAAAGTTTATAACTTCTGCAATTGTCAATATGTTAATATCACACTTGTATTTTTTTAAGTAAATCACTTATTAGTTAGTTAGTTTCCATGTTCTATTTAAAAAAAAATACTTGTGTCATTAGAGACATGATACATAAAATAGAAAACAAAATAAAAAACTACGACAAGGCTTCTAAAACCTATACATTTATGTGTGTAAAGATAAAACTATAAGAATTTATTCTAATAATTGACACCAGTGACAAAACCCATCATACCATATTAAGACCACAGTTTTTAGATTTTACTGAAATTTATTTGAGATTCTTTAATAGAACTTCAATTTAATTATTTTTCACTGGTTGGGTTTAAGCAAAGTAAGATTATTATTATAAGACTTTTTAATAGTACCTACTCACAGCAACGTGATTGTTTTTTTGTCATTCAATTTTAAAGAAATTTATAAAAATAAAACAAAAAAGTGTTCGTTTCAAATAAATGAAAACGAAAATATTTAAGGAAATTTATATTTAAGGAAAACTTCTTTATTTATATTTAAGGAAAACTTCTTTACTCAATAAAATAAAATTCTATTTTGATGTTGAAATAACAGTTTATTAAAACTCCCGATTATTTAAACAACGCTCGGATAAAACGCAGAAAAAGCATAAAACGTACACCGTACCACAGATTACTTTGAGAACTCTAGTGTTCACCGCGCTGAAGGGTGCTTTCTGCCGTTTCAATATTTTATGATTTTTAATCATAAAAGGTGTGTATATGTGCGTGTCGGCTCAAAGCGCGCAAGAGGGTAGGACAACTTTTATTTAACTTGGATTATCTAAAAAAATGATTTTTCACAACTTTATCCCACCGGATTGAGCGTATTTACCTTTAGTTCCAATGTTTGACAATTATACACACTAACATATTGTTAGTAATAATATATATAATGGCTAAAACTAAGATAGCACCATCACAAACTGGGCTGAAACTTTAGCCATTTTTATAAAAGCTTGTTTTTTAATGATATCTCATTAATCTATAAAGTGGGAGCAAAGTCTGATTAAAATGTAAGCCATAAGGTTTTTTTAAAAAGTAAATATTAACAAAGGATAGGAGGTGTTTTGTATAATAATATAATACATACGAATAAAACATTTTTTTTCAACACGTACTTGGTGACTTGCTGCTAATAGATTATATAATTAGTGTAGATCCTTACACCCATTACTCTGCGAGGAAAAGGATATATTTAAACACAGTCCAGTAAAGTCTTAAATTTTTTTGTTTCAATTTAAAGCCTTTTTAAAATTAATACCTTGTTGAAACAGGATCTCCAATAATTTATACCGTTTGTTATTTTTCGACATTTGGATATGGTACTCCTTTCCTTAGGCTTTGTTAAGTTAGACTCTACTTTAAGATTTAAACTGTCAAAACTTGTCAAACTTACTGTCATTTTTGTCTTTCTAAATTGTCAGAACTTTAAAAGAAAACACGTCATTAGTCATTGTTGTTTTATAATTATTAATTCATCTAATTTGCAATCTGAAGTCTGTTGTTTCCCTAATACATAAAATTGTATTTTAAACACACCTATCCTGTTGGCAAAATATCTGTCATAATTTAAATTGTTATCGTTCTGTGCGTAGGAGTGAATCCAAGATCATAACATGGTGGAGGAGGAGCAAGGGGTGGTCATGATGAACCCGATTACTTTTGGTAATGTAGATAAAACTAATGAATTATAAGTTTCTCTTAAATATATTTTTGAAATTTCACTAATTAATCATATTGTCACTGTTTTTTAGGTTTAAGGTTTTGTACTTTTAAGTGAACTTATTTTATTGCAGAGCAATCATGTCCTCATCACACGTTATCACTTTTATGTGTAGTTATATTTCCTCATCAGTAACTTTTTAACTACATTATAACACTCTTACGTTCCCTGCAGTGCTGCAATTCCTAGCCAGTTATGGGTGGTTGTTGGTGGGTGTGAGTGCAGCTGTGCTGTATGCACTGCAGAAGCTGCGACCAAGTATAGACAAGTGGAAAGAGGCACGTGAGGATGCATTGTTACATAAAGGTATGTTATCATCTACTACTACAATAAGACATCATTCAAAACTTAGGGCTATGTTTGTGCAGTGCTGTGCATATATAATTTAAAATTATGTTTGTTTTTTTACTCGGTAATTTCTTTCTTATTATATAATATTTGGTATTTATATTTATTAGTTTATTGTGTGTAATAAGGGTTATTTAGACTATAGAATACAATATTAAAACTTTTCAACAGTTGCTATTAGAATATAAAAAAAAAATATTTGTTTACTGTGCTACCAAAATGCCATTAACTTGAATCATAAACAATATTCCTGAGTTCAGACCCCGACGCGTCCCTCGCCCGCATGCAGGCCGTGCAAGACGCGCGCGAGAGACAACAGCGGGCAATGGAGGAAGCTTCGCTGCGAGCACTCGAGCTACAGAAGGAGGTGACTCCATACTCATTATAAATTAGTGCCACCATGTGCTATCGCTCTCCCAACTGATCTTCCTCTTTTTATCGTACTAAAATACCCGATATACAAGAATATTTTGTTACTAATATTATAGTTTCCAAGATATTAAGACAAACACATGTGTAAAAATTATACTAAACCTGATGGAACAATACTTAAGATGTTAAGTTCTAAGTTAGTTTTTTCTGCTAAACAACATCTGTAAAATGTAACAAACTTCCTAAACATATTACTCTTTGATTTTATTACTAACAATAATCATATTTTTGTAGCTGCGCAATGGAATATTTTACACAACCTGAAGTAATTCTGCTCTAATTATTTTAGTGTTTAAATGTCTTGTGAGTTATACACGAGTACGTCCCGTGTGTTCCAGCGCGAGGCGGCGCGGCGCGCGGCGGCGGCGGAGAGGCGCCAGCGCCTGGGGGGGGAGCGCGGGGAGGGGGGGCGCTTGGGGGGAGATGGTAACACTTACATATTAGCAATTTATGGTGTATGTGGATGTGAT
This sequence comes from Mechanitis mazaeus, assembly GCA_959347395.1. Classification (NCBI taxonomy): domain Eukaryota; kingdom Metazoa; phylum Arthropoda; class Insecta; order Lepidoptera; family Nymphalidae; genus Mechanitis; species Mechanitis mazaeus. The sequence goes on from OY365756.1 coordinate 308,270, forward strand.
TGTTTAACAAACAAATTGTGCACCTCCTAAGTGCTGTATGATAATCATGAATTTCTGTACATTTTGTTAATGTTATGTTCGATTACAATAAAACCGACTTTTGCTACTGTAGTGTTTGTATCTATATAATAGATATGAGACACTGGCTATCAATCTGTCAGATATAAAGGTTAGCTGACAGGATTGATTATTTGGTGTAGCAGTGAGCCAGTGAATCCGCAGTGTTAAGTGTTATAATAAAGTGATATATTACAAGTGGCGATAGGGTGAAAGGTTAGATTTAAAATTTTTATTTCTGAAAATGTGAACATTATTATTCTAAGTGATGAAATTTATAACGGTGTCAACTTATTTGACATAAAAGTTTTGAAATTGAGTGAAGTGACTAGTTTTTGTGATAATTTAAATGGATTTTTTTAACTAATAACAAAATAATAATAAATAATAATAGTAATAATATTAATAAAACATATCGAAATATTGGAAATTGTAAAAGTTTAAAGTAAATAGTAATATTTCATAACAAATTTAAAAGTGATATTTTTTAGCGAGATAATAAACTAACAAATTAATAAACTAAATCTTCTATTTCTACAAATTTATTGCTTTTATGAGTGACTAATAAATAAATTGAAAGTGAAATATTACCTTCAAGTTTGATTTCCATTAAATTGGAGAAACTTTACCGTTTTTATTTCCAATACAATGGAAATGACTTCAATTAAATTGGAGGTGAACTTGATACGATTTGAATTGGAGGTAGATTGAGATGGGATTTCCATTTAATTGGAGATGTTTTATAATCTTTGTTTTGGATAACACTAAACACAATGTCGGATGTATCACCACCTCCGGAAAAATTTGACCTTGAAGGACACTACTTCCTTGGGTTTGGATGGGAAAAGTGGAAAACGTCACTAGGTATTTATTTCGATGCAGCAACAATTACAGCTTCAATAATGAAAATAACAATATATTATTATTATTAGGAGGACCGGGACTGCAAGAAATATTTTATAATTTGCTATTTGAAGAAACTACAGGTTGACGATTTGAAGTAGCCATGAAAAACTTGACGAACATTTTCTTCCTAAACAGAATAAAACATATGAGAGACATATTTTTCGCCGTATTAAACAAGACGAGGAAGAAAACTTCGAAAATTTTTTTAAAACTTAGAGATCAGGCTTTAAAATGTAAAGAACTAGCAAGCTATTGACAAAAAGAACATACTAAAGCCAATTAAATAAATTTAGTGACGAACCGAAAGCAATATAATAAATATAACTTAAACAAAGAAAAGATGGAAAGTGAATTGCAAGATTTAAATGTAACGAAATGCAGCCGTTGTGGAAGCGCTGTCCACCAACAACAAGGCGCTAAATGTCCAGAAAAAACAGGAAATGTTATGGTTGTGGCAAATTAGGTCATTATCAAAGGTGCCAAGAACCAGAAACCAGAAAAGAAACCAAGTGCCGGAAACCAGAAAATAAAGGATCGACAAAATTAATATATGGAAAACTAAACACGAAATATTTTACTTGTTAAAAAATGGTTCAAGCAATCTTTTAGGTAAGGAATGCTTTTTCGGATTCTAAAAACATCTTACCTATTGAGGAATATATCAACAATAAAATCCAAGAATTTCTGGCATCTGGCATAGAAGAGGTCCATGAGCCTTCTTCATAGAAAATATTGTTTTATTAAATGAAGACAAAGGAATTTATATGAAAGACAGAGTGAATTTTTGGGTCATGATCTTAGTCCAGAAAGAGTAAAATCTTCACAAAAATATATAAAAAGTAAAGGAAATCAAAAAACCTCACACAATAGAAGAATTGCAAAATTTTCTGGGGCTAGTAAACTGCATAAATAATTTAGAGACATTACATGAACCTTGATAAGAACTTTTGAGAAAAAAAATTGGGAAGAACAATTTTAAAAGACAGAGTTAATTGGACAGAGTCAAGACGATGCATTTCAAGAATTAAGAAAAAGGTTATGAGAATAGAAACTGGGATATTATGATTTTAAGGACAAAACTCAAGTAATAGTTGATGCTTGCCCGATAGTCCTTGGTGCAATAGTGGGCAAATGAAGACAATGGACCTAGAATAATAGCATTCGAAAATAGGACACTGACAAATTGTGAACGGAAGTACAGTCGGACAGAAAAAGAAGCCCTTGCTCTCGTATGGGCCATTGAACATTTTAATACATTTATTTTGGGTATAAAAATTGATTTAATAACCGGTTATAAGCCACTAGAATTGTTATTTAGCGCGAAATCAAAACCATATGGTCGTGTCGAAAGATGGGTCCTAAGATTACAGAAATATCAACATATTATCAACTAACATTCAAATAAAACTATTTTTTACGGAATAAAACTCGCGTATAATTCGGTTACATTTTTATTTTTAGTGGAGGTGTGCCTTGTTTTAAACTGTAAATATATCACAACTATTACTTACTGTACACTTGTAGATTGAGTCTGTAGTCACCTTGTTGTTGAATGTTATGCATGTGTGTTTGTTTGTTGCAGAGTTCCTGCCGCTGAGCGGGGGCGCCTCCTCCTCCTCCTCGTACCGCGCGCCCAAGCGCTCCGCCTGCTCCCGGGGGGGGTGCGGGAGATAGACACGCATAGAATGATTTAATTATTTGTTTTTGTACTTAATTATAATGTTTGTGATAGTGGATTGCAGGAAGTACAGCATTGTGTAAATATCATTTTAAATTCAGTACAAAGCTTAGCTTAAAATATGTTTTCACAATAAAGTTGATGTTTAAAACAGCTGTATCCAGAGGTGCAATATTATTACAATAAATGACATCAGTGCATATACATACTACATTAAAAAAAAGTAAAATAATGTTTTGTTATTCAACTACATTCTTGCTATAAATATTGTTACAAGGAAAACGTTCCTCTTAATAGTAAATTATTTCTGTAATTTGTGTTTTTATATATGTTAATATAATAAAATTAAAAATATTTTCAGCTCATTCAAACTCTTCCATCTCCATTAGTTATTAGTTGGCTAGTTATCAATAGAAATATACTCTCTCCATTTGAAAATTCTTTACTGCTGTTGTTACGCTTTGTTTTATAGACTTCAAATTGTGATGATGAGTAGAACAAGCTATATTCTTTAAAACAAACCATAAATCATAATCTTGAGGATTAAGGTCAGGACCAGACAACGACTAGTCTTTAGCTCTGATGAAGTCTGAGACATATAATTTAAAACACATGTGGGTGGATCAAGCTTTATGACCTGGTTCTGAGTCTTGTCGAAAGAACCAGCCTTGGTTATAGAACATGGTGGTTTTTAGAGATTTATCAACATTCTCAATAATGATATCTTGACTCATGATACACTTGTGGCCAATGTTTTGACACCATTTTCACAACATATGGATCAGTCACACCTTGATAACTAACACTTCAACCATCACTGAAGTCTTATAATGTCCTTGTTTTAGTCTGCTGACTGATTACAAAGCTTCTATAGAGCTATGAGCGTGTATTTTGGTAGTTTAAACATTGATCGAAAGTAAAATAAATCTAATCAATACCTTCCATTCCGTACCGACGAGACAAGTTAAGATTTTGCCAGCCTATTTATTTATAAATGATCAGTTAATTATATACATAGTGTCCACTTTGTCTCTTACAGGCTGCAAGTTCTTAATCATTTCAAAATATGCGACATGGTTATATGTGCTATATTTATTTCACGAAATATCTTTTGCTTCCGAAAATGATTTCTTCGAACTCTTTCCTTCACTGCTTTAATCGCCTTATTCGTACGGCCAGATCTTTTTCTATCACAGAGGACGCTTCATTGTACCTGTAAATAGCGCAGTACATAAATATTCAACTAATATCAAACGAATGGAGTATTAAAAATTGCATTTGCCTCCATACTTGATCTGTCAATGTGTCTATCACAGAAATTTTGTATTCTGTTTATCACTCCACTCCATTTTAAGATCATAAAACTATTTAACACAGATTGGCGCGAAAATAAGAAAACATTCTTGTAAGAGTGACAGTTTACAAATTAGAATGTAATATTATTACTTTTCACGTAACAGTATTTATGGTCTGATTAAGAATATGAAAAATTTTTCTATACATTTATAGACTACTAATACACACGAATTAATTGATCCTGTATTTTGTTTCTTTTTAAGCAGAAAAAATCGGAAATATTATTTTATAAATTTAATTTAATAATATACATATAATATTATTACTTTTGTTGTTTTGAATCTGTATTAGATGTTATTTAATGCTCACAATAATAACCAAGAAAGTGCTGTTAACATTGTACTGCGCGTAAATATTATAATAAGTTATCAAAAAATAAAATGCCTATTTAAGGTAACATGTACACTAGTCGAGATATTCCGCTGGAGATACCTATTCATTATATTATTTATAAACCAAATATTCAGAGCCAGAAATTAGATAAGTTATATATAAAATTTAAGAAGTAAGAACAGAGCAGAAGCTGTGAATGCCGCATATAGTTAAACTATTAAATGTATTAATAGGCGTTAGTGTTGGATTATATTTTAAACTGTAATCTACAAGAATACTTTGCTTCGGTTTTTTTCTCGAGCCTTTTCTGAAAGGATGACCTTGACTACTTGACTTGCTTATTTTTTTTTTTATTCTTTCCCAAAAACAGGACGACACGCGAATTTAATGCTAACAAGCTTTCTATACCAGTTAACCTGAGAATAATACATTTTTATTCCAATCTTCTAATATATTGAGTTCGTAGGATCCGAATTCGCCAGTTGGGATTACAACTTACTTCGACTGATTCAATTTAGTTACTTAAATATTTAGGAATAGGAACACCTCTCTAACTAGGTTTAAGATCGAGTAGTGTTGCCGTAAGAACCTCGACTCGGCCGATCACTCGGTGCAGCGGCACGGAAACAATATAAGACTACTGTTCTCTTAGACTGAAGAAGATTTGTAAAATAGTTATACGACCTGCCGTATTGTATGGAGCAGAAAGACTGCACGATGGACACCTACGAATGATGTGCAGTGACACGAAAATATATAAAGTAAAATTGAGTAGGCAAGAGATGATGTATGATACAAGAGCGGAAAGAATTTGACAAAATACGTTAGTTACAAGCTACTGGGAACTAGCAGGTGGATTAGAAAGTACATTAGAATAACTATATTTATAATAAGTATCGATATTTAAGAAAAAAGATTTTTCAATTGCGAAATGGTAAATATTAAATGTTATATATTTTGATGATTAACAGATAATAGTAAAATATCTTATTATTATATGTAGTTATAAAATATTTATATCAACCAGTCGTTACGCCAAGATAAAAATCATTTTCATTGTTAGGAGTTTGTGGTGTGTCTTATACACAATGTGGGACTTGTGTTTCAGGGAACCGATAGTAAAATAGTTTGTCGCACCACCGCGGCCCTAATGTAGATGGGTCGCCGATCAGATGTGATGCGAAACATATAAATAAAAAATAATAAATCCAATGTTTTTAACATAATTGCTATTTCTTATCGACTTGCGGTCAACAAACAAACGAGGTCTGGAGTTTTTGTTTGTTTTCTTGAGCTTAGAAAGCGTCGTCAATGAAGCAATCAGCTAAACATTAGAAACGAATATAATAATTATGGTTGAGATTTAATTTATTTGCGTTTATTAAATAATAATATATTACACTATATAGTTTATATCCTCATATTTGATGGCGTATCTAAAAACAAACAAAGATGTATATAAAATATAAATAAAAAACAGAAAAGCGTCTGTCAAGGAAACCGTCTGATTTTCGTACATATTTAAGTACGAACGCACTGGGCGTCGTGCTTCCTGCTTAATGGGAGGAGGCTGGCAGTCATACATTCAGAACAAATAATGTTTAATTATAATACTAATGAAAGTTTTGCAGCAATTAATAAGATAATAGAATAGAAAACGTCGTTTCTAAATTTTGTGAAGTCATTTCGTAAGAGCGGTTTTCTTTGGCGTCAAGTTTCAATGATTACAATAAAACTCGTGATGGTAAACTTCGCTCTTACAAAATAACAAAATAACGCAAAAACGCACTTCGTAATGGTTACAGTAAATTAACTAAACACCAGAAAGTAATAAGTATATTTTTCAAAAATATAAAAAGAATGTATTTTTTATAATAAATACATTGAAAAACAATTAGCAAAGAAATTCCTTAGTCTCATAAACAGTTCCCTAATTCTCACGTCTTATTAATAATATAAAATGTTCACTGTGGTCGGAAGAGGTTCTATGTTTATTATAACAGCGCTGTTGTCATGGTTTCGTTTGTTTGATCGTAAACAGTTATTTTTATTACGTTCAATCGCAGGTCATTTAGCGACTTTTTTTATTAATTCAGTTTTTAATACAAATAAATAAAATATACATTTTGGATTATAAATAAAAAAATACCTTTAAAACTATATTAATTTATCATTTAAATAGACATGTAACAAGAGATCCAGCGGTTCTAAAAGTATTATTATTAATAAATGATTTTAATATTTAACTGGTTTTTTTTTCGATCAATATTTTGTAATAAAATGTGAAACAGTTAATGTAGGTGTGAAATAGTTTGGTAAATAAATATATTAGTTTTGTTACAAAATAAATTATTTAAATATGTTTTGGTGCATGAGACAATAATGGAACGAAGGCGCATTTATTTTACGTACTTATAACGTTGCCTAGATTTCAGATATTGCAAATGTTAGCAAACTTAAGAAATTCCTTGCCGCAAGTCACGACCTATCCTATACGCGATCGAGTGGGCGAAGTAAAACATTTTCTACTGAAACAGGTTATGAATCTGTATCCTCTCGTTGTGTGGATTCATTTGTTCCCTGAGTGGAACGACTCAGTAAAGACTAAACTCATCTTCATGTTTCCGTTTGACAAAGCTATCAATTGTCTTAATTGAAGTGAGTATTCAGCGTCTTCATTTAAAATTGACTTAGTAAATGATTAGTAAAGCGGTAGGCGCAACGCGAAGCCCTACAACATAAAACAGGGGCTGAGCTAGAGACATACGCGTCGCCACCGTACTTACTGCGGACTTGTGTTCACCTCTCTTTTATACTCACGGTGCATGAAAGAGCAAAGAGAAGTGGTTGGTACTGTGGTGACGTCACGGCGCGGGGAGGGCGAGTAGTCAGTGTACGGCCGGCCGCTACAACGAGCGGACGGGTGCACGATGCGTGCACGGTGAACAAAACAATCGCGATGCTGTTCGAGAGTCCCAACGCGAAACTGTACCCGGCTTTCAACATCCCGCCGCCCGTTAGGCTCAGGTGAGCGAGCCCTTACTTACCTTAGCTATCTTCCCCCGTACATGTGTCTGAGTGTCCAGTGTCAAGTGTTCTGAAGCCATAAAAACGCCGACAGAGTGATATTTCTACGGTTCAGCGGTGCGACATTGTGCCTGTCCCGCCTTGCGGCTTCGCAAACCAAACGTCGATACAACATTACTGCTCTGTTTTTTCTGCGTCGTCGTGATTCTGTGAACGTGTCGACGTCCTGAGATTGCGGAGAAACCACGCTTTAGATATTGTTCAAATCATTGCACGGCTACATTTCGATTTCTCATTGTTAAAGAGTACGGTTGTGATCGTTTTGATCGCCAACGTCGCGTACACGGCTAGTGTTCCCGTATCGATGTGGCGTTCAGAGCGAGCGGGACCGGCTCGTTGTAAACAAAAGACGTTATGTGCCGTGTCGCCCTCTTCCGTTTGAGCGTGGTTTTGTTTTTATTACCGGTGTTACAACACTATTTGATATCCCAGCCGCCGCCCTTACGAGCTTGCACTTGGAAGCAACAGATACCCAAAGTATAGCTGTCAAATCAAACTTCTTCGATACCGCCATCCCGTAAAAAATACTTTAAGTTCGATAGGAAATATTTTATGAAAACGTAAATCTTTGCGCTACTAATGTCCCAGTGTCAAAGATAGATTTCTCAGAAACATGCATTAAACATGTCGTCCATTCCGAATTGCTTCAAAGGTATTTCGAGTACTTGAGGCTCATTTAGTCATAAAAGAATAAAATAAAGTGGTTTGTGAAGCTGCTGCAGATATAATAGAGAATATGTTTTTGGTCATTTAAATGTGAACTATCTCAGGAACATATTTATTTGTAAGTAATACAGCACATTTGTCGTTTCTCGCTCGAGTAGCTCATTACTACATACGAATACATTTTTTGCTTGAATGAGCAGTTTCAAGAATCCTTTGTACAATTATATAAAAAACTTCTGGCCTATTTCACTACGTATCTTTTTGTTCATTCGAGTTATTTACGTATCGTTAAGAAGTTTCGCACATTTTAATTAATAAGTGATTATATTATGTATTATTAAATAACCATCCAGAAAAGACATCTGTTTCAACCCTTCTTGTTATTATTCTTGGCGAGGCTTACGATTATTTAGTGAGTTTTCTATTTTACTTGCCCAAAATTAGAACATTATTCCAATGACCATTGGATGTTTATTTTTTTGTAACCAGAAAGTCATCCGACTCGTCTTCACACAGCTATCTATGTTGTTCAATCGATAGGCCTATTTATAGGACAGAGATGCAAGGACACTTACTTATCGGGTTTCATAAATCGATACCATTAATTATATTTATATCTTTATTTTTAAATACTATTCTATTGAGGTATCATACTACTATTCTATAGAGGTGCCTTGTAACGAGAAGAATTTCATGGTTCATGAATTAATTACATTATTTTTTTATTTCCAGCTTTTATAAGACCTGACTATTAGAAACTGAGAGTATTTATTATTATTATTCAAGTGTTACAAGTGTTAAAATGATTTATACAACGTTAAGTGAAAGCAAAAATGTATCACGATAATAATCGCTGAAATCTGTAATTAATTCTTTAAATTATCTAAATGTTTCTTCGGTCGATGAACAAATCCATAAAAACGCGAGAAGTAAACAAATCGGTCAAATTAAAAGGATGTTTACAAAGTAAATGGAAACGCTTTGTTTTTTTTTTATTGCTTTACAACTATACGACTAAAGTAGAGAAAATTTAATCTTTTAATGGAAGTGTGCTAGAAATATCATTCATATCTCGAAATAGCGTTTGTAATCGTCGATCAAAGGGTTCTGCTGCTGCAGTGCGACCTCCGCTCATGTAACCAAATTGTGCCTTCTTGTGTTGGCTCGCGACCAACTCCGACGAAGCCGGAGGAAGGAAATGTTTGTCGAAGTCGTATAAATGTTTCTTGTATCCGCTAAATATTTAATGTAATTGATTGGCAATATACTCCTCTTTGAATACTTTTATTTTGTTGAAGTTACATGTTAATATTTAACAAAACCAGCGGACACAAATAAAATAACATTGTGTACCCTAAATCATTAAAAGTGAAGAACGACGCATTTACATTTATAATCAGTAATGCGTATAAACTACAAGCAAAGAACTGTACATGCAGCCTCCATAAAACTTTATCATTTAATACGTTAGTGCGCAATTTTTGTAACAATTGCATGTAAAAGCTGGAGACATTTTATCACAACATTTAAATTATATTATATAGTTTTTTATGAGCGGATTTATTACTTCCACATTGAAACCTAAAGCCAATTTGTGGCTTCAATTAATTATTTCATTAAATTCAACATTTTTTTAACGTGAAACGATGCATAAGGATTAATTACGTTTCACAGTACTACAGACAGACCGATATATTGTAGACTGGAAATTCTATTTAGTTAACTTGTAAAGTTCAAGTTTTTTGGTTTCAAATATTCTTGTGTATTGATGAAAAACATTCATAGTGATATCTACAAAACACCAACATCAACGTACAAATATTTTATTTCATATTATTTTCGATTTATTCATTTTTACTGTAACTCTGTCTGGCTATTTAGAAGTTGTACTAGCGCAAGGTTTTTGTACGGAAATGTATCCGAGTAGTCCATCAATTACTATACTTCGTAATGCATAACAAGTACTTATCATTTCAAACAGCGTAGTTTAGTACATCCTAACTAAATACCACAACACTACTAACCATCACTAACTTGACGCTGTGCACTTGTAAATATACCACGTAAAACGTACACAATTAGTGCGACCGTAAAAGTGGCAGACGACAGAAAAGCCCTCTTGAAAAAAGCATACAGACTTTCGATAAACTTTTTTACGACATTTTCAATATACACGTGTATTATATAATTCACAAAATTACAACACAACAGATATAAATGGTATATTATTTATTAAAAAGAATAAAAAGGTGTTCCATAACGACCATTATATTTACAAATTAATGTAGTTTTGGAAGCTTAGACTTTTTTAAGGTTGTCAATACTGACATATGACAGTTTTTAAAGTATAAAAAATGTGTATTAAAATAGCTTACTTAATAATTATAAGTTTCGCCTTCTGAGGACAGGACATGAAAGAAATTACAGATACTAAATATTATGAATAAAATGTGAAGTGTGTAGTATCTGACAAATTCTCACGTATGTCTGTAATTTATAAAGGAAATGAAAGGAAAAGAAAACATTAATGTTTAAAAAAATATATATATATATTAATTTCTCAATTGACTGTAAAAACAAAGTCTCTGCACTAATTGCTTTTAGAAGTACCAGAGACTATTTAAAGCAGATTTCATAATTTCAGAATTCCTCAACAGATGGCGTTGTCATTCATTTTCAGTTTGTACGTCTTTAACATTTTTGATCCTTGTTATTGAGGTTTAAGCCCAATTTTAATATTGACTTTTATTATGGCTGCCGTAATATTATTGATAATGTATAATTTTAATAAAATATTTATAAATAACTTAATTTTATGCAATCTGTAGAGTATAATTTATTTACGCGTTCTTTATAAGGAATAAAAGTAATGGTGTATGTAATATTGTAATATGAAGTAATTACAGACAAAAGATTGATGCGACTCTGAATCCAACATATTTTATGTTAGTAAGTTTGTTAGGTAAAGTATTTACAATTTTTGTGTTGGTTAAATGTAAAAATGTAGATTTTTGATGGTTGTATGACTAATATATGTATGTACATAATGTTTATTATGTATTTTTAATCGTTAAGTCTTACAAGACTTTGTATGAAGGTAAGCCGTCCTATATTCAATAAGCATGTCAAGAACAATAAGTCCGTATAACAAAACGAGAGATAGGTACTCTAAAACGTTCAATAGTCTGAGAGGCGGCCGTCGCCCGTCAGGCCACTCACCTGTAGAGCTCCCTACCTGACTGATGCGTTGTTACATTTTCTATGGCTTATCGATTATTGGCTCAAGTTTCCTCAGTACAGAACGTTCTTATTCTCATACAGACACTGGTCGCTTATTAATTTGTCAATGTCTTTGTTTAATATAACAGGAACTATTGATGTGATCGTGTACCGAGCACGGCGCAGCAGACACCTGGCTGGTCTCAATGATCTCTCTATCCGTTGTTGTAAATCAAAGCTTTAGTATTTTAAATATAGCTATAACATTGTAAGTATCGAAAATATTTTCTGTTACAATTTTTAGGATCTAATGTTGAATAAAAATAACGAAGTTCTTTCTAAGCACAATATTAGTTAACCACTAACAAAAAGTCAACTGTTATATTATCACGAGTATGTCGGAGTGTCGGTGTCCAGGACGGACATAAACGAAGAAGAATTTAGAGAATCTACATTGTTGGTAGTCTTTAGTCCGGTGACTGAGTGTTTATGATTTCTTAATTGTTAGTTTTAAAGAAAACATAATTTTTCTATATATATTCTATATTCAATGGAAATGAGTATAATTTGTTTTTCTAAACGAGGGAAATCAATGGACAGCTACAGATACAGCGGGCCGCGTGTGCTTTCTCTCTCGTATGACTTCTAATATACGATGTATAAAGTAGTCACTAATCATTGTATCACTATGTTAGATATTAAAGAACAGTCCCTCCATTTAAAACTGTTAATATAAAATAAATCACGGCACTGCTAAAGCGTTCAAGAATGTTGAAAGTAAACGATAGAAACTTATCGAGTGAAGGTCTGATCTAAAAGGCAAAAAAAAACTCCAGCGCAGCCTCCCGGCACCGCCGCAGCCGCGCCGCTTTCAATTATAATATTCAGTTGCAAAATAATTAATATTTTAAGAATATAGTTTATTTATTTGCTCTTTGTTATTTAAAATTAAGAAGTAGGAAGTCCATAGGTGAAAATATTATATAAAAAGAGTCGTTTGCGTCTATAAATCCTATGCAGCAGTGCTGAGTTGAGTTGAGTTGTATTTAGTTGTTACACAGTTTCCATAAAACTAAATCTCCCTACAATTTTAAATCTTGATCCGCTCGGGACATCTGCCCTAGCGCGAGCTGGCAACGTCGCATTCTAATATTTGAATAATTGATTTATATTCATTGTACTATTATTAATTTTAAACTGTATATAAATATTACTATGGTGTCTATAGTAAATCGTACATTTAATATATTATTTTTAATTTTAATATTTCACTAAAAGCATTTAAAATTGTAATATTCTCCGTTCCTAAAAGACAAACAATAACAAAGAAAGGTCAAGGTGAGATCCCAGCGGTATCCCCGCACCCGTCTCGCTCGCACACTAAATATTACCTTGAGAATGAGAGAGAAAGATCCGTAGATGCATTTCTCAGAAATATAGCACCTACGTAGGTTTGAAAGAAAAATTGAACACGTCATTGGAAACTTGTTGTAATTCTAATAGACGTAAAGTAATATTAATAGAGTATACACAATGCATCAGTAAATAAAATAATTAAAATATTATAAATAAACATAATAACCTATTATTTAAATAAAACTATTTTACGGATATAACTCGCGTTTATTATTATATTTTTAAATTTAACCAGACGTTTTAAATGCTTTGCAGCAAACGTGTTCGCAGTAAGACGAGATGACGTTGTCTGTTAGTCAGTCAGTTTATTTGTCACCTACCTCCAACGGTTCCTGAGTTTACGGGCATAGAGTTCATAGAGAAATGTAATAATAAACGCGAGTTATATCTGTAAAATAGTTTTATTGAGTTGTGTTTTACTCGTGTAAATCTTAGAAAACTTATTATTTATTATATATCTAATCAGATATAAACAAATTAAAATATGTATAACAATATCAAAACTTTCCAAAATTACGTTCACAATAAAGATAATTTATACGTCAGTAAATTGTGTTGATGGTTTCTATTACAATATAATCATTGATCAGGAAGTCAGTATTCGATCGCTTTCTCTTTCCCGCCCATTGTGATAGGATTTTTATTTTTACAGTCTATTAACTGACTCCTTCACTGTTGTTAATTTAGTTGTCACTAGTGTGTATTATTTATTAGGTCTCTGTCAATAATGTTATGTGCGAGTGAAGCTAGTGAGGTACATAATACAAGTCGTAACCTGAAGTGCGCTGCACGCACGCGTGCTCGGTGTTTACTACGGGTGAGATGTGACGTCACAGCGCGCCGGACTCGAATACAACATTAGTTCATAACTTGTTCATACCATCTGTTTCGATACATATCTATTGTGTAGTATTCTTACATTACATATAATATTTATTTCAATCTAAACTTAAACTGGGAGACTTTTCAGAACATAAATAATTCATTGTCTGAAGGGGTTGTTTCGAGTGGAAAGATTGAAAAGGATTTTTTAAGTTAAATATAATATTACTGCTAATGCTCGTAACGGACGGAGTCGACGGCTGCAGCTAGTAATGTAGGATGTAAATTCCTGTAAGCCGTGGTCACTCGGCTCGTTTGTTGTAGTTGTGTGCTCGTAACGTAAACAATGCGCCGGCGCAACCGTTTCTAGCGGCTACTTATGAACTGCGCGAATGAAATCTATTATCTCGTTAAATGTAATTATTAGTTACGTGTCGATGTCTAGGTGTGTGTGTGTGTGTATTGAGTGCGTGTAAGATATCGATTTAGGAACCAAAATGTACATAACATCGAATAATTCTAATCTAAAATATATTTTTACTTACTTAGCGATCGTTGAGGTAACATTTTAGTACACTTCAACGGATCTGTTAGTCTTGTTGTTTTAATTTCATCATGTTCAGTTCAGTTCATTTTTAGGCGCCCTACATGAAGTTAATAAGACATTTTTGCTAATTTGTTCATGACAATGAATACTAAAATTTAATTTGAATAAATTTAAATACATTTAAATAAATTTAAACAATTTATACGTTTCTGAACTATTTGACATCGACATTGACATTTTACATTGACATATTGTACTGTACTGACTGTACCAAATATATTGTAATCTGCATTCCGGAGGCACGTCTGTCTGTGTCGTCTCAAACTGTTGTTATATAAACTCTCATGATATGTTTCTTGTCTGTTCGTCTCGTTCAAGAAGAGTATACTAGTAACCTCATTTTACGGGAGGCTGACGATGGAGGGAGGTCAATCATCGGAGCAGAATGCCTCACCTTTCCGTTTTTCGTTTTCATTGTGAGATTTGTAAAACATATATTTCCAATATTTGTCAACTAAATATATTCTTTAATTCCGTCCACTCTGGTAGATGAAAATTATAAAACCATTTAAAATTTACTCTTAACAATTTGTTGACAGTGGGGTTTATTTTTTTCTTGTTATTTTTGATAATAATAGACGGAAGTTCATCCAGCGGCGTTCTCAGGTGCGGCCTCTCTTGGCATTTTAGTTACATATTAAAAAAAATACTATATACAAGTATATCATTATATATTTGTTATTAAAAATATCTTAATATCAATGTAAATATAATTGCAATATTACCAAATGGACGATATTATAACAATGAGTTAAATTAAAAAATCAAATACTTTTATCAAGTACTAACTTATTATATATTAAATTCGGCTAAGATATGATCGGTTCGACTGTTTGAGCCGCACGACACGGGCCACCATTGTGTCTGCAACGGACGGACACAAAGGACGCATTTCTATTTTTTATCATAAAATGCATTTAAACATGATATTTGAATGCAGAGTTTCTTATTACTGGTATAAAGCCTGACCTACATACACCGGACGCGGCCGCGCTCACACCGACGCGAATCCATCCAGCTCTTACGGTTTTATAGACACATTAAAAATATATAATCCGTAGGTCTGCTTGTTGTCTGTATCATATTTATTTAAATGTAGTTTTTAGATCAACCTGTACCATCGTAACATGTATCCTCTAAGCAGTACTATTCTTCAATCGTATAAGTTTTGACATTTGCATGCCTATTAAGTTCCACAATTATTGAAAAGATTGACAAAAAATATAATATTTCATGAACAGTTTTAGATCAGTGAAGTGACGAGCTGTCCACAGATTATGTTTGTATAGTTAAGTTTATTGTGGAATAGTTGCATATTATTTATGTATATTCCATAATCGTATGGACAATTAAACAATATATTATTATGAATATGATCAATAATTAGAGGTAATATGAACATGATGAATATATAATATAAGAATTAAGAAAATTAATTCAAAAGACTGAAAACAGAAATACGAATCTTCTCCAGATGAACTGAAATCCTCACTTGAATTTGAATCCTCAATAATATTTATAATTAATTCTTGTAAAAGTCACTTTTTATAAGAAATAAAAAAATAGTAAATACAAATTATTAATATTAATCTATTAAATATTTATCTAAATATTCTTCACAAATGAAGTCGGCTGTTAAAAGAAATCGCATCGGTAACACATTAGAACGTCACTAATGAATTTATTTAAATTTACTTCTATGATTCAAAATAGCAGAACTGCCAGAACAATAAAAACTGAACTAAACAATGAGGATTTATGTTAATTACATTATATTATAATTTATTTATAAATAATTTTTTATCCTGTCTCTATTTACAATAATTAGATGTTTTTGTCCAGTGTTTCTGAAGTGTTACAAATCTTCCTGGATATATCTCAGTGACAGCTGAAACTAACTAATGATCGTTCATTCAAAATAGGATTCTTCGTCAAACCTTCATAAGTTCTTTATAAGTCTAATATTTCATTCAAAATATAAGGATGATAAAAGTGACAGCGACTCCGCCGCGATCCGTCAATACGAAACAGTCGCGTCTAAATTTAATTTGCAATAGTTTTTGGAAAACCGCCAATTAATTAATCACATCAGTTATGTATTGAATGACGGTCAGCTTCGTCAGACAGACAGCGCGTCATTAATATATATATTATCTAAAGACACGGAGACACCGTACGTGGTCCTAGTACTGGTGTTCGTTTGTCTGTCTTCTAATGTACCAGCTATGTTCAGTTTACAATCGTTCCGTAGTTTTTGAAAATCGCTTAAAACATAAGAACAATTTTTTCTGTCCTCTCACGATGACAAGTTCGTTTGTCATCGTAATAGTGTTGACAAGACAAAAAAATATTGAAGTTCTTTGTAAACTAACAACACATTTAAATAAAAAATGTGACATATTTTAATATGATATTAAATGTTTTTTTTTCTTTTAAAGCTTTAAGAGTGAACATGAAGTTGAAAATGTTCTTACTGTCAGTAAATATTAATGACATTGTTACTGGTCAAAAATGTGTTACGAATGACGAATAATGGTAGGATGTTAAAAATTTGCAGAGTTGTCGAGGACACTGAATTATAGGTCCTGAAGTTTTTGACGACATTCGTGATTGTAGTTTTATATTAAATGGTCAAAGTGTGTCTCATAGAGTTAATATAAAATACAACTGATTGTGTTACATTTAATAATCTAATCATTTTTATAAATATGGTTTTACTTTCTACTGATCACGTTTAGAATTCTCATTCAGCAACAATGCAATCCTAGTTATAATGTCCTCAGTAACGCGACTTAGAAGGAATCTTTCAAAAAGCAAGACACCGATAGAGTACTGTGTGTTAGAACATTAGGTGTTTCACTCCTAGTTGGTACACTGTCACTGTCACTCGCTCGTGTATTTATAATTTGATTCTCGGTTTCGTTTAAAATGATATATGCCTGTCCGATGTCACTTCAACGTGGAGAGATATATTAGTATTATATTATTTAGTTTCATTTGAAAAGCATTCATTTTTTCCCGCCTTTTTCATGACTGTCAAAATGTATGTATTTAAATAAGAAAGGATTTTTTCTTATTAATTCATTAAACCTAATAAGTTCAAAATCAAATGACAATATTGTTATTTATAATATTTATAAGGAATGGCTCGCGCCGGTGTGACGGGCGTCATTTCATCCGAAGCGCCCGTCAATTAGTGAAATGTATTCTGAGACGGACTCCATTTGTATTTAATGACAATGAAATGTCATAATGTAGCGCGATACACCACACGTGTCCGCTGAGGAGCTGTGACACCATCAATGCTCAGATTGATACGAAATATAGTTAATAAATTTATAGTGTAAAACAAATACATAGTTTGGTTTTGTCACTCGACTGTTGTAATTGTGAATTGTATAACAAGAGGCACTTTATAAATTTAATAACGTATATTTTTGGTAACGTATCTAGCTGGTTTTAACTCAGCGCTGCAATAAATGTGCGCCATGATGGAAAAACAGAACGCTTAGAATATCTGCGATATAAATTAGTAGTCTCTCTCCGGAATAGTTCCCAGTGGCAAGTGTAGTTAAAAAGAACTGTTTTTTTTTTTTGTTACAGTGATATTAATCGCCAGAAACGGCCTGTACTCGTGTTATTTAGGTATTGTTTTGTGTTTCTATGAGTATACTCTTCTGCACAATACAACGAAAATATCTCGCAAAGACGAGATTCATTAAACATCTGTAGAAGGAACCGCAATGAACTGCAATTGAAACATTGACATTGTTGTTAATATCGATGGTCTCGTCCATGATTGTGACATCGCTGTTTGTTTCAAAGGCACCGTCAAGATCTACTAAATTATAATTATATATTGTATATTATAAACTGGCCATGAGAGTGTATTATCTGTTCGTAGATCACCTACATTGTACTAAGCAGACTGAAAAAAAATTGTATTGTTGATATATCACGAAAATTAAAAAAAAAATCTCTTTCACGCGATAAAACATAAAAACTGCTGTGAGATTATAATTACATTTAAATTAAATTAATTTTATAACATTAACATCTGCGGCTTTGTCGCTCGAATGTGTTTTCATATTTAAAACACAAATATAAGCTTAATGTACACGTACATAATACTTTTACTCAGCAACATATATAAATCTGGTGAATGGTTCCATCTTAATGTAACGCCAGCAGGTCGTGTGTGTCTTGAAGGCTTGTAATGCTATTTGTGACTCCTCGTATATTCGTGAGCTCAACTCAATACAGGCTCATTCAATTTCGTCGGATCTCACTGGATCCGAACCATATTACCTTATTATTTACGAGTATTAAACAAATATAACGCAATATTCGATCAAATAAAACTCAGTAACGAAGTTGCTTAAATCTATTTTGATTCTTAATTCTCAAATTACATACATTTGAGTTTTTTAAACTACTTTAAGTTAACTAGAATTCATATTACTATCAATTGCTTAGTTTAAATAAAACCGGCTTAATATTAATAAGTGAAACTAAGTTCTGGGAGATGGTTTAGTAGCAGCGAGCAACCGACGTCGGTAGCCCTCTGCTGCAAAGATACTAAACTACACGGACTGGAGGATGTGAGCTGTTCAGATTAACTTTTATTATACTTTTTTTATTAAGTACTAAAAATATATATTATTATTGAGCGAAGCGAGCGTTGCGAGCGAAGCTCTCTATGAGGGACTTTCGTCATCTTTGTGCAAGCATCAATTCAAAACGGTATATCCGAAAATTTCTAAATTTTGCACACTGATAGACATTAGTTTGGTAGTGGGTTTAAATTTTTTTTTTTTTAATATTTAATGTCGTCGAAGAATAATCACGAAAAAACTTAAATCCTTCTCTTTAATGGGAAAGATTTTTCGCTCGATAATTTAGCTTTAGAATGATATGCGCCTGCCGATTTTTTTTAATAACTTTAAGAATTTTAAATTTTTTTTTTTTTTTTTTAATTTTTTGTTAAAAAATATTTGAGGACAGAATGCGTCGACGTTTTGTAAATGCAACTTCAGTGTTGTTTGCACCTCGCGTCGCTCAATTTGATAACACATACCGAGATTTTGCGAGCGCACCGAGTCAGAATTAGGGTCTGGTTCGCGCTTCTAGTTATTTACAAGAATGTTGTTTTGCGTTTCAAAGGTGGATAGTATTATTTTAGTCATAGTTGGTCAGTAGCGACTCTTGAACGATATCTTATTATAGTAATTAAAAAAAAATATATCTAGTGTTCTTCTGTTTAATTATTGCAAGTATACATCATGTTTATTTAATGAGGCATCGACACGCGAGTCGTCATCGTGAGCTCGTTTCAGAGACACTAATAAGATCGCACAGTCCTCTTGAAGTGTTTCCACTTCATACACGGACGTGACATACGACTCCAGGTTTATTATATTTTATAAAATATATGTTAACATTAAACATTATTCAGTTTACGTGTCAATTATAAGAAAAAGCTTTTAAGTCCCGCTGCGAGTGAGATGCAAATGTAAATATTCAAAGTAGTTCAACAAAATAAGGTGTATTTTAAAGAAAGCTCGTTCATATAAAATATCAAAGCCGGGAAGCCGGTCAAGTCGCCATCTCGTCGTCCTGAGGCCCGAGGGCTGCGACACGACGCACTGGCTTATATATCAACATTAATGAATCCACAGACGTACATACTTTTAAATACTACCTGAAGTTTCTTTAATTAATATGTTTTGCAAAAAAATGTAGTAAATGAAAACATTCTAGTAAAAAAATCTTCCCTACTAGGCACATATATATACACAATTGACTTTTGTCCGTGACTCCGTCCGACTTCTGTTCTCTGCGACCGACGCTTTTCTTCAGATTTCCCTAACCCCTCATATAAAAGCCAACCATAATATATACAAATCTTATATTTTTTCTTGTAATATAACTCAAATCAATTGCTACTGGTTTGTGAAAATTGGAACGTCTTCAGATTCAAGAGAATTACATCTTATAAGTCATCAAAATTATAAAAATGTGACAGAAACGGTTTATTCAGTTTTGTGCGATAATTTGAATATTTTTGGGGCAAAAAAATTCATCTAAATGGTTTAGCTTTGTTTGTGAGCAAAACCGAGGAGTAGAGAATTAATACAAACATTTTGATTCGTTATTATTTTATTGGCTGGATGTGATATTTTGTAAAATAAATATTTTCTTTATTTAAAACATACCATTAAATGGAGAACCTCTAACTAATAATACCTTTACACAACTATACAGCATCCTCCCAGACTTAAGAGTTTCGATCTGCGTCTATTATTAACCGCGTCCCTGGAACTTTGGTTTCGTTTAGTTTATGTGTTTTCAATATTTAATATTGTGTCTTAAATAATATATTAATTAACTTCTCTCTTTGCAGGTATGTTTTAGTTCACATCTCATGTTGGTAAATGCGCTCCGCCTCGTACACAGCTATAGAGGTAGGTGTACATTACTTTTTAGAACCTTTCAAATACTTACAAGGAATATACACGAATACTAGACAATACCGAGCGCGAGTTCTTGAACACAGTGTATGCCTCCCTTAACAATCGACTCAAAAAATAAGTTTTGAAACTAACACTGCAACTTATTTTTTAAGTTAAATGAGAACGAAATTCGTACAAATAGTATTTTAGATTTTCACGAGTACACATTTCAAATAAAAATATTTTTTACGGATTAAAACTCGCGTATAATTTTGACCCGACGTTTCGAATGCTTTGCAGCAATCGTGTTCACGGGTAGACGAGATGTAAGTGACCGGGTCAGGAATAAATTTTAAAATCAATCTTGTGGTTTCGAGATTAGCGCGTTCAAAAGAACAAATGTTTCCTCAGTATAATATAAGTATAGATAGCAGGTGGTGTGATCATGTATATTTCCTTAATTCGCGGACCCGAATATTGATGAGTGTCGAGGTCATTGACCTTGGAGATTTCGACCTCAAGTAAAATAAAATTATTGAATAAACACCCGCCATTACATTAGTTCACACATTGTGCAATGAAACGTTGTTTTTAAAAACATTTTAGATTTATCTTAATATTAAAGACACTTTTCCGAACGATGTATTTTTCATATTGTTCTTTTTTTCTGTGTAGTCAAGCGGCATATTTAAGATAGTGTTAAAAATACTATTTGTAAAGTTCTTTGTCACTCGACGCGCGCACACACACACACACACACACAC
This sequence comes from Mechanitis mazaeus, assembly GCA_959347395.1. Lineage (NCBI taxonomy): Eukaryota > Metazoa > Arthropoda > Insecta > Lepidoptera > Nymphalidae > Mechanitis > Mechanitis mazaeus. The sequence goes on from OY365756.1 coordinate 329,633, forward strand.
ACAGGGATGTAATATAGTATATACAATATGAACCTTCAAATATAATTAGGTAAATAAATATATATATAGTAACGTAATATAACTGTGTTGTGTCTTAATCATATTATTACAACTACAAAAGTCCCTGGGTTGTTGAGTGTTCTTTTGTTGTGTAGATACATGAAAACTGTTATCTTACTGCGACTTACACACAGACAGCAATCATTATATAACGTATATAATAATAAATAACTTACAGTATACATGAATCTTGTCGTTGGTTTATCTAACCTACTCTTTGGAATCCGACGTTTCATGAGTCTAAAACATATCTCTTATCAAATACACGGGTAGTATGTATTAAAGCAGGAAGTCCCTCAACCCTCAAAGATCTCCGTTCGTCCTCTGTTGTTAAACAGACACAGATACGTTCATTAATAAAATGTACATCAACGTCAGAGGCTGCGCTGATGATAGACCATAAATCTCAACCTATACTCTCACATGCTAATGCTCTATTACTATATAAAATCGTAAGTATGTCTATACATAATATATTCCCTATATGAGTCAGTGCTGCACAGACCAAGCCACGGACAAAAGCTAGTAATTCAATGGTATATATTTTGATATTTAAAAAAGTAGTCATGTAGTGTATTCCGTGGAGTCGACGCTGGACGAGGGGCAGAGGTGTGAAGAGATGTAGAGCGAGTAGGCTGAAGGCTGGTCTCGAGACGGAGCGGGCGTCCCTGAGAGGTCGTTCCCCGGCCATTAGCGACGCAGACAACACGACACACACACAATGATATGAATCAGTGTTATATTATATTAAACATTTAACAAAACGATCATATTTGTCTTGCAATATTATTCACGGAAAGTAATTGTGTCCTATTACTATTAAACTTGTAGAAAAATCATCTTTTGTAAAAGCGCACAGAACACTTTCAAACAGCATCCCATTTGCAAATCAGTTAGAGATTTTAAATGCGGGTACAGTGCGAAACTAATTCTCCACAAACGAAGTCTCAATCCGTGGTAATACATGTAGTAAATCTGGACTTCTTTTTATAAAACATATGTATCTGTAAAATATAATTTCGTTCATTATAATTGATAGTATCTCCGCGCACGCTCTGCGCTCAACTGACGTCTTGTATTGTTTAGAGCAGGACATGCTTCGATACTTCCATTGATTTGAAACGATTCTGTGCAATATATCTAAATATATGCACATGAAAAAGTAGGTCTATAGGTTTATATATCTGTAACTTTTATTCCTTGCAGTTTTGGCATATGTTGTAGTTTAAGATGTTATAGAAAACTCCTATGTTGTATATATATATATATATATATATATATATATATATATATATATATATATATATATATTCCAAAAAAACCAACGTCTACAAACAACGCATCTTAGCAGCGGGCTTTGTACACGACGTGAAGTAACATTAAAACACAAGACTGTAATGTCATCGCTGAATGAACCACTAGTAAAGGGATTTAAGTAAAAACTCTTACATAACATCAGAAGATATAAAATATAGACAAAGCGACCCCTATTTAAAAAGGACACCTTAATTAAATCTAATTTGCTCATAAGGAAACTTACTTGAAGGTGTCATTTTCGCCTGAGCTGAAGGCTCCCCACGCGTGGGGGTGGGGTCCAAAACTGCTGATTGGACTTGAACACAATTAACCTCTCGACCGCTAGAGGGCGGGAGTAGTTTGTCTCCTTGACAGAACAGGATTAGAGTTTTAGGGAACTTGTAATATAAGTTACATTTCTTATTCTGCTTCAACGAATGCTTTACTATTTCTTTTATTACTTGTACTATCTGCTGCCAGTAACTTCATCTGCTTAACAGACTATAATTTGTAAGACAACTATCTGACAAGTAAAGTTTCTACGAAGTCTGTAAGTCTTTTGTTATACTTTAGTGACCTGTAAAAAGATTTGCTGCAAAAAATCGTCCAATAATTCAAGAACAAAAAACAGATAAGATTTCTTAAATTGTATTTATCGTCTTTGATCTCAATACTTATATTTAAAGTGATTGAATATAAAACGAAGACGTCCTCTTTAAGACGTGTTAATATTATGTCTTCGACTAATTAGTTAGTTCTAGTAAACGAATGAATGAATGATAATATTACAAATCTATAATCTGACTGATTTTCAAAAGCAAAATAGAAATGGTATGTAAGTAATAAGTCCTACAATTATCATTCAAGGACCTGTAGCAAAATAGAGTCTTAATCCTCTCGTATTTTCCTTTTATTTTTCCGATTATCACCTGTTACATTTGTTTTGTTTTAAATAAACATTAATTACCTACTACTTTATATATTTTATTCAATATCCATCGGCGAGGCGACAATTTAGTTTTTTTGTAATAATGATCGAAGTTCTGTCTTTTGAAAATAAAATTCAACAAGATTCAGTGTATTTCATAACGAAACCCTATTTTAGGAGGTCATAATATAGCACAATCAAAGTCTTACGGTAATCAACGACATCTTCCAAATACAGTCCTGATGAATAGAACGTATTTAAAATAAGAATCAATATGAGCAGCGTAACATTATATTTGAGAAACTCCAACATATCATTGATATGCAGAAGGAACAATGTAGGGGAAAGCAAAATGCCCTGGAGAATATCAGCCTCCGCGGACTTGGAGTCCGAGTTAGACGGCTAGTTGGTAACCAACTCGCATGAACTTTCGAAGCTAATAGGAAGATATGTTCTTCTAAACTCCTCTCTGTCTATTTGTAGCCTGAAAAACCTGAAGCATATTTGTATTAAGTTTATGAAACTTGTGCAGATCAGATCAGATTCTTAGTAACTAGCGAGTAAGTTTCAGAAGTATTATAAGAAGCAGCTTCCTCACCAGACCTCCTAATCCAGAGCCGAGATCTGCGATTGGTTAGTGACATATAGCTAAATATAAAAGTACCCATTTCTCGCACGATCATCCCAAAAAAAATATACCTAGATACTAGAAGAGGAATTCGACCCTGATTCCATGTGAGTGTGGATCATAGCTCGTTGACTCTGTCGAATCTTGCCAGTTTCGTAGACAATAGACAGATCTCACCAAACTTTTGTGCCCAGGGACAGACGAGCCGAATAGTAGATAGATGCTAGTACCAACATTATTTTAAACATTTGTTGTAAAATCATTTGACATTATCCCGCTTCATAAATAATAAAAAACCACGAACAGTGAAGCGAACTTAGATATAGGCGTAGGGTTAGTGTTTAATTTTAGGCGTTACTTTGTATTATAAATAGCAGTCGCAACTAGGTGTACTTACCTCAGTGTTCTACTTCATTACTGCTGAATATTCACTCGAAAGCTCTAAATGAGAGTTAAAGCACGTTTGTTGCATTTTTTTTTTGGATTTTGTTTTTGTGATTACAGCGGTTGTGATAATAAATGGTCTGTTAAGAACAACTATCTACGTATTTGTTATGATTTAAAAACATAGCTCTGTGACAGACAGATAGAGATACTGAGCTGTAATAAGCTCACATTTTCTCTCCTTCTGGTACGTAACGAGAAAATGTAATATTTTTAATTACGAACACAGTTTTCTACGTCTCTGCAATGAGTCTCTGCAGCCTCCGATTGTTTGTAAGAGTGGCGTCATCTCGGTGACGCTGCCGTCTGAATGATGTGGTCCGGAAGCTGCGCTCCGTGCCTCGTTATCAACCAAACTAAGTTGATGCGGTTTCAGCTGACCCACTTCTGTGATGGCATTCATTGTGTTTAAATATAATGTTACAGGTGAAGGATAGTATTACTATCGAGAGCAGGGTTACAATACAACGAACAGAAATACAATATCTATCTAATTATTATTATCTTATAATTTGTATATTATAAGTACACTGTTGTTACTCCGTCGATCACGCAATTAGCAGTCCATAAGATCAATCAAAAAACATATTCTTCTTAAATATCAGCACCTAGGTATGAATCATATTATATTACGTGCCTCCTCTAAAGTATCTGAAACTGTATAATAATCCGAAGTATTTATAGAAGATATCCTAAATATCATAAAACACGGAACTTACAAAACTATTTCATATTAAAATGGCGTCGAGCGATAAATATTAACAAGATGGCGGAAGAGGAACCGTTCACTTTTTATCAACACTAATTGTAAATTTACGTAAATTTATTTATTTACAAATTATATGTTAATTGTAACTTGTATTGAGTAGAATTGAAAATGTATAATATTTTTTTACTTAACTTATAAATAAAATACCAATTAATATATATTTTTTTGACTATTTTAATTTCTATATTCTGTTATCTAAATTAAAGAAGAATTAACAGTAGTCTCTGTTAATTCTCTGAAAAGCGTTTACTTTTATATTGAGATCAACACCAGCCACCGGCCGGCCGCAACAAACACATCAGTAGGTCTCATCGACACTTACAGATCAGGAAACGAATGCTGTTTAATCAAAAATCAATCATAAAAATAAAAACAATTGATCCGCATCGAATAATCTTTAATTAAGTTCTTAAGGAGACTATTTTTTATGAAAACATACATTTTAAAAACTAAATAGACTTCATATAGTATACAACACTACACACATTTGCTGATAAACTACATATTGAAATAATTTAAAAATAAACAACTGCCAGTCGATCTTTGAACTAAAACTAAATGAGCCGTGTTATGCAACAATGAGTCATTAACAAAAAATGAATAATATATTGAAACCAACTTTACTTCTTATCATTCATCTCTATTATATAGTTACAAATATCACTGCAGCTTCATATATATATAATACGTAATGTTAACTTTCTTGGTGACAGCTTGCATAACATCGTTTAAGTACAGTCTGATACAAACAGACCGACATATCAAAATAAACCATATTTTATAGTTGATCAATGAAATTATATTTAGCAGACGTTTCATCATCGGCCGTCTGTCCTTCTCTAAAAAACACGTACCCCATCGGTTAGATAAGGATAGCACGTGTTTATTTATATCTCTTTTTCACAGATGAGTTAATGTGATATACGAAGGAGAGAGAAGATAATAAATGTGGTGCATCTGTCGCGTTCTGAAGACGCAATGATTGACAAATGTAAAGTGTGTTTAAATAATTAATTGTAAATATTTTATTGAATAAAAAATAAGTATTTATTAATAAATAAAGTCGCATTTAAAGGCCTGATATTTACTTGTAGCAGTGAATTAAAGATATCTAGCAACCTCACGGCTTACGTTCAGGATCATTCAGTAGCAGACGCTCTGAGCGCAGACATCTAATTTAATATTAAAACACAAACAAAAGACTTAAATTGTATCCGATCTGTGAGACGTCATTGTTTCAATATAGTCGTAAATTAGATCAAGATATATCTGTCTCACGAGGAGTAGAGTCCTGCGCACGCGCATACATAGATACCGGATGTATGGGACTGTTTTATTTTATCACTATATGACAAAAAATTATTTCGAATAAATATCATGAAGTATATCTTAAATAACGCAAAATATTAGTTTGTATAAAAACTGCATGTTGTAATATCTCCGCCGTGGCTTTCAAGTCGAGTACACTAAGAGCTCTCGGCTAAGGACCCTGAGGCTAGAGTCCAAGTTAGGTCTACAGACTATAGACTATAGACCTTTGTCTGTGGTCTGAACAACCCATCGAGTACCTCTCGCGTCCCGAGAGCGCATATAACATATTTTTTCTTCTTAGATATAGCTTTAAATATAGATTTCTTTCTATTTTGATGAACTTTCAAGATATCGCACATCTAATATTAGAATGTAGGTCATCGAGGAGTCTGACTGACATTAGACCTCATTGTACCCGAAATATGTTGAAATAATCTCTGGTAAATTACTAGTGTTGGACACTCGCTGACATTATGTTTATATCACAACATCCGACAGATGGCAGCGGAACTTATTTATAAATATTTTTTAATAAATAATTGATCCCAAAAGCCAAAGAAAGTCTGGTGAGTTACACAACACCCGGAGCACTCGGTGCAGGGAGACTGTAAGGTTGTGTTTTCAAAGCGCGGCTTCCACTGAGAGATGATCGCATTAAATCGCGAATTACGTACATAATTAAATTGGCCTTCCGTTACAGTCAGGGTTGCGAGAGTACAAAGATTATTTTAGTTATGTATTTATGAATATGAACCAAAAAATAAATCAAATACTATACAAAAACTGTAATATCATTTATTTTTTAAAGCATATGTAACATTCACATACAAGACTAACGACTACATATATATGTAGCTAGTGGGATGTCATGTTGTTATTAAGACAGCCCTAGATCTCAACTCAGCTGTGACGGACGTACGGACGGATTTAGACGAGCATTAATATATGTCCGGACTCTCCTATTCTGATGTAGTGAACGTGTACTCGCTCGATTACAGAATATTAAAATTATTTATATAATTATTTAAAATATATATATCTATTGAACATTCGTGACATCTTCCAATAAACAGCCGCTGACATCCACATTTCCGACATTGCTGACATCCGCCAAAAAGTTTATTTGCCTTCGATATAAAAATATTGTACGGGTAGATAATTTATCATAAAAATCTTAAAATAATAATGATATCAACAGTTAGGCTCAGCTCTGATAGTGTAATGTGTAATATTAGTCAACAACAGACCAGAATGTCTAACAAATTACAAATGTCGGCCCTAAACACGACAGCAACACCTGTGGCTTACAAATGATCACACTAATGACAACACACACACACACACACACATGTAGGAATTTGTTATATACAACCAAATATTAGGAGTTACAATTCACAATCAGATGATAATAAAACTAAATAATCTTCATACAAAATATCAATATTCATTTCCAGCATTTAAATATTTTTCTTGATCTTAATTTTCCTTCCCCGCAGTGAGTTATCAGTGAGTTATCTCAAACATAAAAATACGAAGAGTAATCAAGATATCGCTTTCATTGTTATAAATATTTTATTAGTATGGAGGGCCACCGTCTCATAGTGTTGCGGGTTCGCTCGTCCGTCTGCGTCATCCATCACGCCGATGATTAATTAGAGGCAGACGGTCAACTATTAAATAATTATTATTATTTCGCAGCTGTGGCGGTCATCGTTCTATGAGTTTTATCAATTATACGATGGATTGGTTTATCCGTAGCGAGTTCTGAACGTTCTTGAAAAGTTTCGTTTTGGTCAAACATATGATATAAATCTTGAGTCTTTTAAAAGTGTCTCCTTGTCTGTGTACTCCACGATGTTCTTTTCGTTAAATTGCAATATTAATTATTACTGAGGTCGTGACGTCATTATTCAGCATATTATCTGCGTTATGAATAAAGGTCTATAAATTACAAATATTCCATTATCGAGGAATTCTATTGTCCCGAGCTGAACCCAAACGAATTAATTGTCCCATTGTATTGTTGGAGCGGACTTAGAACATCTCTGATTACAATTTATAGTTTAACTAATTACTAGCCAGTAGCTGTCTCTCGGAGAATAATATGAGAGAGTTCTGAGACACACAAAAATAAAAATTTAATAAATATATATTTAATTATATAATTTTAATTGCTGTATTTGTGTGTCAGTTTAAAAAGTGTAAAACATATTAAACGTACTAATATATGTACAATACATTGCATTTTTATTGTTTTCTATTGGTATGGGCGTCACCGCAGTTGGAACCTTAAAATCTTAAAAGGTGTACTTTTGTGATAAATCCAGTTGATATTTTTAGAAAAACCTTCCTTAAAGGTTACACCTATAAAGTTTTGTAGGAAATTAAACTCAGGAATAGTTGTAATAAACTTATATGTTCTTGAGTTCGTTTTATTAGCATTTACTTTTTAATTAAAACGTCACATTACGAGCTCCAAGTGAACGAGCTGGCGTTAGTTCTCTTTATGTATAATTGAGAAAATAACACGTAACTATACATATAACAGATATAGTGAAACTTATTAACAATTAAAGCCAATAATTATTTTAGTATCATAATATACCTTGTTTTATTATTCTTAAATAATGTTCTTTGTCTCTAAAGACTTAATATTGCAAAACAATCAGTAATGTAATTGGTTTTTATTTTTGCTTATTATTTAATTTTTAACGTCAACTTTCTCCTGAAACAAAAAAGCGAGTCCAGTACTCGCAACACATCTCGAGACGATAGATTGTCAAAAAGCAATTACGTTTGATTCTAATTTACTGCACACAATAACAGTATCATAATTATTTAATGTAACTTAAAAGTCTACGGGGAATCGACATAAACCTGTATTTACGAGCTGGCGCTGCGCCAGCAGCTGACGCTCAGACTTGAGAAAGCCTACTGTAAATTTTGACGAAACTTAAGCACCGAAGTCAGAAACAATAACTACAGCTTGATATGGGAATAGTTGAGAATGTTGGCTGAAGTAATGTTCTATAATTATTAAATTTATAAACATAACATATATAACAATTCAAGTATACTATTTTCAACCGTTTTCCTTAGAAGACGTAACTAGTTCTAATTCCCAAGGTAGACCGATCAAAATTATTGGTCGACACGTCGCCCCTTTGAGATTTGTTTAAAAAAACACTATATTATATACTCTTTGCGATTATTAGAAATAATTAACATTTTCGGTGTGAACTTAAACAATAGTTATAAGTTAATAGCCCTGATATATTTTTTATTCATTTATTTATTTATTTATATATAACAATGAAAAAGTAGTTGTGTTATTGAAAGTTTTACCTCAACTGAGTAAAGCAAATAAACATTAATAATACTTCTCTTATGTGTGTTATAAATTACAATCTGCATCAAATCAAGTGTAAAATTGAAAAACATTAAAATTATTGCGTTTCTAGTAAAACATTGTTTTGTTAATTTTGAATTTTCTTTGATCTCAATAATTTTATTGTAAAAGGAGTCATCTCTAATTGTATGGTTTATTGAAACATACATTACTACGACCGTTAACTAACAAAGACGACTGACAGATTTATTCACACGAGGGTTCCTCACAATGCCGAATGGATTATAGCACCTCGACGGGAACTCTAATTTGAATTCCTGTTTCACAAAAGAAATTAAATTCTGTCGCTCTCTCTTGCAGATATTTCTGACTTTCTGTATATTTCGTGTCGCCTATGAACTTATATTCGGCTACGTAATAATGCTTCCTCTTCTATTGATTATATTTGTTTTTTTATCGTTCTATATGCAATGCAGTCCATGATATAAACAGCCATACAGAAATCCTCCTTACGTCAAAATATTTAAATCAACAATAACTTTATTTTTAAATTTTCTTTTGTTTATATTTATAAATCCTACGAATGTTTGCTAACTTACATAGTATTTAATTATTTGGAACACAAATATAGATAATGTCAAACCATAGTGTGCCAAATATATTCGGCCATCTTAATCTGTGTGATAGGTTGATGTCAATGTATCAGACGCTGACATCTGACACATCTGACATCGCGGCGCACCACCTGTCCCGACTTTATTTATTACAACACTAAATAATTATAAGCTCATGCAAATAGTACAACAGTTAATATTATTCATAATATTATTTACACTAATAATACGGTGGTTTTCTAAAAAAATAATAGATAATTTGCATTCCTACCAACACCTGTCTATAGACATACACATTGCAGAAAAGATTATATTTAACTGAAATACGTGTGCCTTTATTTTATTTTTCATAATTTTTCTTTACCGCTGGTGACAGCTACAGGTACCTGTCTATCTAAATAATCAGAATGTTTTTCTAAATATTGGAATAAATTAGCTTTGAAAAAAATTAAATCCAATTTTTCAGTAAAATACAAAACTTCAATATTTTTTACAAATTGCGTCACGAAAAATATTAAAGAGTGCAGGTGAAAGATTAGGCCCCTCCCGCCACCTTTTAAGAGGGTGTTATCAATTATAATTTGTGGAAATCTTATTAAAACATCGCATATAAAAGTCGACTGAAACCCGTGTTAATTAACAATTCTATTTCATTCAAAGTCCGTCATCTATTTCATTCAAACGCACAGTACTGTATCTGAATAAGACACAGGTCAGAAAGATATATTTATAAAATTTAAAACATAGAGGCGATATTATTAATATACTCATATACGTAATGTTTATTGAACCAGTGAAAAAAGATAACACTAATAAGCTTTAATTTTTTTCATGTAGTTGCAATAAAATCATTTCATTTTGTAAGTAGTGGGTAATTATAATTTGAGTATTTGGATGATGTCTGAGCTGAAGCGGTACCAGAACAGAGCTATTAATAATATTATTGTTTAGATCCGTGTCAAGTGTCCTCGCTGACCACGTGACCCGTCACTCAGCGCCAAGACGCCGTCTTACGAAATATTAGCTAAAAATAAATGTAGCAGCGTCCCAGTGTGGGTCTAGACTGTCTTAGGACACAAATAATATATACTTTTCTAAATAGCATCATATCTATATCATTAAAAAGACTGCCACATCAAGACCGTACTGTTAAAACTTTATTCGCTGAGGACTTGCAATATATATCACTATTAGCGTGTTCTGTCCGAGCGCCCATGTCAGTCGTAACCCAATTGTCAATTCACGCTTTTAATCCTCGGCCGACCCACAAACCAGCACGAGTCGTACCTGAAGCCACACAGCAGGAAGCCGTACTCACCACTCACCCATCATGGCACCTGACCACTCGACTTACACTCATTTAAACATATTATTCATACGATGATACCAAAAATATGTAGAAAATGATTACAGTATTGAAAATTATATCAATCTTTTAAAATCTAAAAATATCAATACAACATATAGACGGACAGATAGCTTGAGTGTTAAAGGTAATATACCATTTTGTTTATTATTTTGTTAGTTTAAATCCTCGCTTCAGTGTAGAAATTTCAACTCGTTCTACTCACATTATTAATTAAATTGTGTTTGAAATGTTATAAAGTCCCGCAGCGCCCCCTCGTGTCATGTATGTTAAATATACGTCTTGATTGTATTCATCACATAGCGTCTGTAATCAAACGTACCTCTATAACTAAGACAAAAATAAGACGAAGCTCAGAAATATCGGCCATCCAGCCGACACGAACTCGACGAAACTTAGCTCCGACGACGACTCGACAGCCTGCAGAGAAGGACAGTGAGGGAAGGTTCAGTACAGTGGCTACAGCCGGCTTTACTTGCAGCCTCGTCCGAAGTATTCGATACAAAAAGACGAGTAAGTCCGATAAGTATTTAGTAATCTTTAAAGCGTTTTCAAGAGATCCGACGCGTTCTATCTCAGATCAAAGCCTCTCAAACTCTGCACAATTGATATTTCCCGCACGGGACTTTAGTCTTTATCGCTTTGATTATTAATACTTTATCTCTGTGAAATAAATATTATGTTGAAGCAGGATGTACAAGAGTACTTGAAAATGTGTAAATTTAATAGAAAATGCAGAGTCACTGGATTTTAAATTTATGGACGAGGGAGTTTGAAGAGGCCTCGTAAATAATAAAATATGTATTTACATACTGACACACATACGAAACATGGAGAAACAATATGAGATAATAATACATATGTATATTCAATTATAAACAATTATATTGAAGTATATCTGTGTGGGTTTCAACTTCCCGCTCGTAAATATAAAGACACTACCGCCCGCTCGTAAGACACAGCCGACAACTCGTAGCAGATGCGTAGACACGCTACGACGTAGCCGTGCCAAGTAGCGGTCAAGAAATTACAATAGTTGGTACAATATGTTATTTAATTTAGTTTTGAAGTAATTTTCGTCCAAATTTCAAACCCAAATAATTTTATTAAAGTTTTTGAAATGTCTTTTTTATTCTACATGTCTCTCTGATGTGTGTTTAAATGTTCTTATTACATTATAATCAATCAGAAATGTAATTGCAAACAGCAAGCTCATTACTCTCATCTACCGAGTCGGATAAAACGCATAATTAAGAGAACTAGACACCAGCGCAGCTAGTTTAATTACTGTGTGTGCGTGTGTGTGTGTGTGTGTGTGAGTGTGTCCTTGTGTCGAGTGTCGGGTTGCTATTGTAGTAGTGTCAGTGTCGCGAGTCGACCGCGAGGAGGAAACAATATAATGTACTTACTATGTACGGTATTGTGATACATTTTATATTCATCAAGTGCTTGTTTCACTATAAATAATAACACAATATGTATATATTATTCCTGACAATTAATGTTTTGTGATTCTTTTTATCCGTCAAAGGCTAGTTTCAGTTAACCCGCACGGTTAGCTCAGAGCCCACGGTCAATGGCACGTGCTCCATTAATATCTTCCGGTCCCTTTGACCTCGGCGGGTCGCTCACTCATTGTCAAACACAGGCTCGTGTGCGATCATATCGACGATATTGTATTATATATAACATACTTAATGATGGAAGGTTCTGAGATATTTCCCCGATCACAGACATCACTCTTGTAATGCATATATATTCTTTCGTGCATATATCCTAGTTCACAGAATCACACTGTATTTAAATAAGGTTAATATAAAATTAATAATCAATCCTGATCCAATTAACTGCAATTCAACAATTTTCTTGCGTTATCAGTGTCAATGAAGTATAGAGTTCGTGACACTTCGAATTCGATCTCAGATCGATTATCAATTTGGGTCGGGAATGGTTTATTCGTTATGGGTTTAAAACAGCAATAGAATAATTATTTTATTTATTTATTAATTCTTTATTGCCCAAAAAGGTACAATCGGCGGACTTAACGCTAAAAAGCATTCTCTACCAGTCAACCTGAGAATGCAGTAAAAAAGAAAAAAAAAAAAAAAAAAAAAAAAATTATATATGTTTTATTTTTGTAAGATTGTTTGATTGAAGTTTTGAAAAGAACAAACACAGTCTCGAAACAGTTCGTTGGAGTCTCGAACTATCCAGAACATTGTGGAACTCGCTTAAATAACAGACAGGTCGTCTTAATAATGCACGAGCACGTGGGAGGAATGAAACGAGGAGGCTGCGAATTGATCTTTGCTTCAAAGATGTTGAGTAAAATAATATTTAATTTTCAAGATAGTTTTGTGTTTAATGTCGGCTGCTTCGAGCTACATAACTGAATGAATAGACTACGTAGCTAAGCTGAGCAAGCTGCACCATTATACACCAAAAAATTATGCATAATCCTATTGACTCCCTTTATTTGCTAAGTAAGATTTTATTTAAGTGTACCCGAATAAGTACGCGATCTCATGTTGCATTTCATATTCCGTTATGTAAAACAAATTACTTGAGAAAAAATTACATAGTACGATCTTGTAAAAATTACAATGAAAAATAATAATTCAATTCTTCATACTTTAAAAAAGTGTGTATCACTACTTAAATTTACTTAAGGTAATTTTTTTTCCCGTTTTGTTGTGTTTTTTTTATTTTTTTTTTTGGATTTCTTTAGTTTATTTTTTTGCTTGTGTATAACTTTCCGTGTATTTTTTTTGGAAATTTTACTGGCATATCTGTTCTATATTATTTGTGAAATTTACTTCAATATGATGCAATAAAAAAATTAATAAAACAATACATTTTCTGGACAACAACAGAGTCGCAAGAGTCATACGTCATCAATATAAACCGCGTGTCGTCTCTGTGTCGTCTCTGCTCCGAGCTCTCAACAAACAAGTAGCAGAATATAATTTTAGGGAACTTTTCTGATAGATGTTTAATTACAATTAATAACATATTTATTACGGCCCCCCATCTCTTAGTCGACCGTCTCGTGTATTGCTTATCGTCCCGCAAGTTGAGTTTTCTGTAGGTACTTTATTGGCACTCAGAAAAGAAATATACAATATTTATTTGGTTTGAGCGCAATGAGTCAATTAATATTGCAAATTTTTTCGGACCAATTGCGATACCGACGTCAACCCTCGGGTGAGATTGCCGGTTGAAATAACGCTTTACTATAGTATCTTGTCTTGTGTCTGGTGACGCAGCCAACTCTCCCGACACCAGCATCAAGACGGGCGGCGTCGTACTCTAAGCCGCCATCGCAAATATAACTCAAAACATAATAATTCATTTTTCCTTTCCTTCCCGTCCATTAAACCACCCTGACGCAGAAGATTAGATCAACAAAGTCCTAAACATCGTAGACTTTAGTTAAATTTAAATAAAATTAAATAGTCAGTTCGTATGTTTCATCTGGGGCACGACGAGCTCTATTACAAGCAGAGCACAGTTAGCATGTCATAAGTTATAACCGAAGCCTCATTTCTGTGAACGGTACTCGAATAGAGCATTGTCAGTGTTGGTTATTTAAGACCTCTACAGAGGTCTGTACTGCCTCCAGACACCTCGCTATTGTATTTGATAAATAACTTACTATTGTCTTCACGTGTACCGTTGCTAAGTTATTTTTAACTCTACTTTAGTACACGCTGGTGTCTGCGGGCGCCGTGCAGCTTGCAGCTAATGACGACAATGAGAAGAACTTATCTATAATATAAATATCGAGCGTGTTTATTGTTGACGTTATCAATGGAGACACCGTTCAGTCCCGAACCAGTCAGACTCTGAACTACTGATGAACATTTAAATTTACATGAAAAAAAATGTATTACTAAGTTCTAACATTTTCAACAAACAATTTTTCTAATAAGCTGCTTCGTTTTTTAAATGTCAAATTAAACCTTAAAGCGGCCATTTTGACTCTGCTTCATGATGGTAACTCCTGGCTCCTCGTCATTTATGAGGTCCTGGTGCTAATACTGAATCCCGGAAAGGATATCATTTAATTTTTATTTGGTTGAATTTTGTAACAACTGTACTTAATAAACAGCTTCTCCTATCTATATGTTATTATGGTTCAGAAGTAAAGTATAGTTTAGTATAGTACAGTAGTGATGATAGAATGGTATTATTATGTAGGACGGCTGAGCTAAGATACAAAAATCTCTCGAGAACAGTACTAATTATCGCGCTAGAAGCCTACTTCTCTCCTGTACTCCTGATGACACGTTGTAAAGACGAGGCGAGTAGTCAACACCTGAACAATAATAAGCCAACATACTACCCATTGGTCTTGACGATATTAATACAATGACAGACTTCTGTCATGCTCGTGGGTTCGTTTAGTGACTAGAGGGCGCTGCGTGCGCTCCTTCACTCGGATTGTAATTATAGTTTGGTAGTAATCGATTCCTGTCGTCTTATGGCTGCTGTCTGCAGTTAGACTGCGGCGTGAGTCGCGTGTTACAATTTTTGGCTGAAATCAAAACTTTCTGAGCGATATCTCCGCCTGGCGTGCAGCGAGCGCCTCCGCCGCCCCGTATACCTTTTTTATGATTTTCATTTGACAGTTACTTCTTTATTAATTATCCACCTTATTTATTGCATATTTTACTTAATTTATGTAAAATTATTACAAGTGTGACTGAAATGTAAATACATTATTAGATTATAAACGATACTTCCTCAAATGTAGTAATAATTAGTTAAAAAACATCAAGACGCCACTGTATATTGTACTTTGATGACAGCGCCATCTGGCGAGAGACGCTGGGGTTCCTAATTGTTATTTGATATATTGTAATGACAAAACGAATATTTATAAGAAAAAATGTTAGGTTCCTTCTCAAATTATACTCCTTTCAATACTTTCAATACATACCTCGTTATTTCTAACGTACAACTTTACGTAACACACTTGGGTTTGAAAGGACTTCCATTAAATAATACTAAAAATAACAAGAGCGAATCAATATGGCGCCGCGCTGTCTCTGTATGTATATATTTTGTAGTAAACTTATGTATTTAAATAAAATAATAAACTGCGGACTTCTTTACGCAATCAAAAGTAATTATTGTAACTTTAATAAATTGCAGTACAGTTCTAACCGCATTCTAAGAAATAATTGAAGTAATTATCAAATCTGCTGTGCATTTTGCATGAAACAGCTTCCTACAGTTCAGTAAAGATGAGTACCACTAGCAGTGACACCGACGAGGTTCAAGAAATAATTATAACTTTACAAAACAAATTATAAGTTTTATATGACTGAAGAAAGTTCATTCTGAGAGGACTTCGGCGTTACATTTAACTCGGACTTGGACAGTATTAAATATACATTTAAAATGATTTATTAAAAATAATTTTACTTAAAAGTATTGAATACAGTTTTGATTTTGTTTTATTACAGGCTTGTAGCTCGCTAGCTTCAGAGTAGATTAAAAACTTAACAGTAATAGAGTGCATTTCACGAAGAACTTAAAAAAAACACACTCGATACTAAAATGATGTGAGTGTAGTAACAATAGGCAAGTAGTTTCTTATATTTTGTAGGATCTTGATAATCTACATATTGGGAACATAATTTGTTGGAGAATAGTTAGATAATATAAACAAATACCGCGGCGCCGCCTCGTCTGCGCTGTATCGATTGAGGGGAGGCTTTACACGAGGCCGAGTGGCGCCCTATCTGCACAGAGAGGGACAAGCCCGGCGCTCCCGGCCGGGTGTGTGATGGGTGACCGTTCTGTTATAAATATTTTTTAATATATATTTTTTATATTCCTTAATTAGATTTTGTGAAAAAGTTGGAAAAATAAATCATTTCAATCACAAAAATAAATAAATTCAATTACATTACTATTATATTAGAAACAAATTACAGTAGCTATAGCAGTACAATAAATCTTCAGAAAATTATTAGAAACAGATACTAAATAAATACATTTAGCAGTAAGCTTTAAACGTAAATGTTATGAGAAGCGTCTTTAGCGACACTTCCTGATTCCTCCCAAACTTTAATATTTAAATATTACCTGTATTTTGTGTGTGTGTGTGTGTGTGTGTGTGTGTGTGTGTACACAGAGCTATTGTAACCTGTTCCTTATATCTATCCTAATCCCCGCGGGTCCAGGCTGTCTCGTGTCTTACAACTTCAATATGCAGTAAAAAAGATGGAGGAGCTCGCTCTGTACGTGGTAATATGAACAAACAAACACGTTAAAAGATGTAAGCAGGTATCAGATATGTTCAGGTACTTGTCTAGTTCACAGCTCAGGAGCAATGTTTTAAATGATACCTTCAATAATATTAATAAATCTTAATTTATATGTATTGTGTCTTTAGATGTCAGCTACTTGCGCACAGTCGAAAGTGTATTATTGTGTTTATATTCTGTTATATATTTTGTGAACAATCCTCTAATAAGAATTCCTTCGCTTGAACACAGAAACACCATCTAACAATGTAAAAGTACAGAAAAACTTCACTTTCAGAAAATAAAAATGATGTTAAAGGACTAAGAGATATAATAAAATAAGACGGATCTCTACAAAAAAATATGTGTTAAAATATTAAGTACTCCTTAATTAAAATACTATAAATTATATATTTAACGTAATTATAGATAACTTATTTGTGTCGCAATATTTAGTTTATTGTTAATAGATATATCAAACTGTTGGTGCGGCAGCAGACACAGACACATAGACACATAGACACATAGACACAGAACATATTTAGTATTTAGTCTTCTATTAGGAATAGAAGAAACGCGAAGTCACATAATGGAAAGAAAGACTATTGCTTCCTTTGTGCTAAGACGACCTCACCTCGGATTGCTCTTTTGTCTCGGCTCGTTCATCTACGGATAGGTTTTGTATGTGTTTGTGCGTGTGTGTGTGTTATTATTTCGAGACAGTCGCTAAAACTAGTTAAAAAAATAGTTTTTTTAAACAATCCTAAGTGTTCTTACATTAAATACAACACAACAAATAAACGACTTTTGGAGAATACTTCAATATAGATTTTATTTTATTTATAACATTTAGATGTTGGAATAAAGTTAACATCAAGTCAAAATCATTGCTATTCAAGTACCTTCCAACAGTATGAAACATTATCATGCAAGAGAGCCTTTTAACTTAAAATTTCATGAAAATGTTTAGATTATATCATGAAGTAGATGTACTATTACGAATCCCTCAGTCGACTGTGACCGTTGAGTGATGTTACAATATTATTAACAGCGCTGCTACAAGGTTATATACAACAGCTCCAACAAGCGAAAGCTATCCTAAATATTACTAAAGTATTCATAATTGTTGAAATAAATTAATAATTGTTTTGATAACAACTGTAGTGTACTGTACTTGTACAGAATCAAGACTATATTTCGACCGTTACGTGTTACCATTCGTGGTCAAAAAATTCAACAGTTTAAGGTAACAACGGTTGTAGATGACGGCCCAAAGTGGGAAGCACATATTAATAAATTGTATGGTAGACCCTCTACGGCGTGCTTCGCACTCGCGTCCACAAGCATGTTGCAACACCCATATTGCCATACCCATATTGATATTTAATTTATAGTCAAAACGCAGACTGGAAATGCGTCATTGGATACTCCAGCCCGGGCCTACTTCGAGAAACTAGATATACTAACCCTACCAAGTTTACTTATCTTTCATAAAGCAATTTACGTCATGAAAAAAAGACACGAGTTTGATATTAGAGGTGGCGGACAGAAGCTAAATCCGCGTTACCATACACGACTGATGCCGAAATCCTACCACCTTGTTAATGCTTCGAAAACTACCTGAAGATCCGAAGGCTAACAGAATCACCCAAAGAATTAAAAACGCAGAAAGTCTTAACGCATTTAAAAGACGACACGGTAGCTCAATTCCCAAGTGACGGAAGGTTTAGCCAGAGGTCGCAGGTTCGTGTCCTATTCGATATACGATTAAGTTATGTTACATCTGCAAAAACTTGCGAATTAGATGCAAGTAATGATGAAATGATTTTATTTAAAAAAAAGCAATAATAAATAATGGTAATAACAATAATTTAAACAGAAATTTAAAATATGCATTGTCGAGGAGTCTTAACAGCTGCAGAATTTTTAAATATAAAATTTGACTATATTTATTTAGATTGACTTTTAAGATAATATATCTTTATATAATCTAATAATGTAAAAATATCATTTCACCTATTTTTTTTTTTTTTACATTATAAAAGAATAATATGTAACAAAAAAAAGTTTATTTTAAATCTTTAATTGTGACATGATTAATAATTATAAATACTTGTATTCTGTTTGACGTCCAATGTGTATTTATGAATAAATGACTATTGACTATTGGCTATTGTAGTCAGTGGTGGGTCCGCTATCGTACAGTTAGTCAGTTAGTCAGCTACACCAGTCAACAAACATAAAGCAGGAGGACTCGCTATCGACGGCTCGTAAAGAAACGAACGCGCCCGGACGCATAATGCGATACAATTTACGAGTCCCGGGTGTGTATGTGTGTGTGTGTGTGTGTGTGTGTGTTGGTGAACTAGACCAAGTATATCAGTCTGTCTGTACGTCATTATGAGCATTGCGTATTGATTATTTGTTTTTAGAGGAATTTCATTGTTTATGAAATGACTCGTTCGATCTTGTAGTTGTTTTATCGTAATGATACGTCGGTGTTGTCGTCTCTGCTGACAATATTACGTTTTATTATGAGCTGTCACTGCTTCATTAAACTTATAACAAATGTAGAAAAAGTTCCGATCTGTTTTGATCGGTCTTGAAACGCTTAAACACATTTCGAGACTGTACTCTGTTTGAGTTATTTTAATATGTTGAGTTATTTTAATTTGTATTTTCGCTATTAATAGAACTTAATTCACAGAGGAAATAAGATATAAGAAGTATTTTGTTTAAAACGACCCGTGTCTGCGATGGCTTTTAGGAATCCTTTTTGTTGATAATTAAAAGGCCCTCGTGTTTTTAATCAATCACCCTAAAGCTATTTAGTCGTCGGTCGAGAGCCCGCGGCAGGTGGCGCTGATGGCCGGGATATTCAAATGTGTTACATTAATCATTTATCGGTCACCTACCACCTGACGGGCGCCTTCTGTATTAAGTGACATTACTAGACTTTGTAATATTTACTGGACTTATAATGTTTTGTTAAAATAAAAAATCTTTTCGTGTATTACAATTATTCGTAACTCGACGAAACCGATCGAAAACGAAGCGAATACATTTCTTGCAAACGTATTCGCAAGTCCTTGAGGTTTCAGAGAACTTTTAAATTTTTATCGATTTATATCATTCTAAGTTATATTTATAACATTTTAAATGAATGTAGCGGAACAATATGCTCTTAAACTACCCTTGTTAATAAATACAAAGTGATCAGACACCTGGTGGAACTTGCTTCACCAGCGCATACAGCCCTTCTGAGGATGTTCTCAAACTGCAAGTTCCTCTGACACACAGACACTGCTCATTTTATTCTATGAACCTCACTTACCTCGTCCCTGTTTCTTTTACTTTTAGAGTTATTCCTTCGCAGACGACTATAATATACTAGATATTAAATACATATCGATACTATAGTAATATTATAATGCGCTAATCTTCGAAAGTACCGTATATAATTTAGAATTTTTATCTTTCTTCTTATTATGAGAAGTAGGTCTTTGAGGAAAGCTTAAGGCTATCTAACAGCACAGATACGATATCTCAAACATTAAAATATACACACAAGTGATGTATTGATAATTAAATACACATTTAAAACCAAATACAATATTACTTTGAATTTATGACTTGTATTTCCTGACTTATTAGTGTTTCAAGAACGTAAAATGGCTGACGCGTCACGCGACGCACTTCATACAGTATGTATCGTATCTATTGTCTGTTAGATTGTACCGTATACTGTAGTATTGTAGTTGAGCTGGTTGAACTACCCTTTCCGCTACCATTCAATAATATATTTAAGTTTTCTTAAACTATCTTAAAAGATTTTAATGAAGGACTTTTAAATATATATGTTTTATAATGTGCAGTCGACTGTTGGCTATCCAATCCAATCCTTGTAACCAATATCAATCAAATGCGAGATGATCGAGTTGTATTACCTATATAATATGTTTATATTTATTTTAAGCCCTAATTTAATTTAAATGTCACGGAAATATTCAAAGAAACGGTAAATTATAACTGTAGGTTCAATTGTTACTTTAGCTGCTTGTTAAAATACTAATTAGGCAGTAGCTGCTAATTACTTACTTTCAGTCGTTTACAGAACTTTTTATAAAATATTAAATTAGTGTTGTATCACGTTTTTAATAAAAATAAACACTTAAAATAATTACATAATAATTTCATTTCGTGTCGAAAAAAAATATTAATTCCAACTCTCAAGAAAAGCATCCTTACTGTATCGGGCCCACGTCGCTTGATCACATTTTTTGTAAATCACTTTGTATTATATATTTATATATACTTTAGTTTGTACTTCAAGATAAAGAAAGGACATCTAACTGCTAATTTCCGAAAATAACCGGTAAATCTTTAGTCAGTATAATGATATAGAGCTGTCTTACCGAATAGTAATATATTTTGAGATATGACGATATTATGCATATAAACAGAAAACGTATTTACATCAACCATACTTAATAACCAATAAATCAAGTACAATTTTAAATATTTCGGAAGCTTAACCAAGATATTACTAGATTTGCAATAAATAATATAATTATAACTTCAATTATAAATTAATATAATAATACTATTACAAATAGTTAACACTGTAAAGGGCATAATTTTTATTTTTATAATGGAGGGTATAACATAATACAGCTGTATATAGTTTTATAAAACAGTAGCGCTTGTCCTTCTTGCTTTCAATGTGTCCGATGTTTTCTGATGGCCATTATTATTTATCTTGAAGTACTGTACAAGAAGTATTAATCTATAATTCATGGCATACTGTATTATGAAATGACAAATTTATAAAGATATTTAAAGTCCAATTATTTACTGATAATATATTTTGAACTAAACATATAGTTCTTGTATCTTCAATAAAAATGTTTTAAAGTGAGCTGTTATTTCAAATATTACAGACTGATCGAACAAATAGCAGTGTTAGCGCGTTCAGCGCAACCTAGCGGTGACACGCTGTACTAAGATGTTTCACACTTGAAGAAGTATTTTCGTTTGTGTAAAAATAGATGGCGTTTTCTCAAACAGGTAATTTGTTTAGAGTGAAAAAACTACAGATATTATCAATAGCTTTGGTCGTAATGGTAAGTAAGTGGAAACAGTAAGTAGAATATATAAATGGGGATCTTGAAGTTTCGATACAAAAAATATATAATTAAAAGTCTACGCTAAAATATTTTATGATTTTTTTGTAATGTCAAAGGCTTAAATTATTTCATAATTATTATTAAATTTCTTAAATACGACTCGTTTTAAAACATCCTGCAAAAAGCTTTCGCTACAAAGCTGCACTTGAGAGAAATTCTCATACGGCACAGCAGAACGGTAAAAAAAGTAAGTACTTACTAAAAACTACTTTCTGAGGACTTCAGGCTAAATGTACAAAGGAAAATAAAGTTTACAGAGTTCAAAGTGACGTTCAATTTAATAAAATGTAAATATTAAGTTGGTACACTACTTTGTGGTTATTGTATTGGTACATTCGCTCGGCCTTTTGTGCCATTTGAAAATAATTATCAATCTGAGTCTCAGCGCACTGAGCTGCGGGGGTTTCATTTACTTTGTCAAAGGTCAAATGTTGCTAGGTAGTAGTAGTAAGTAGGTTATGTTATGCTTTGTACACAATTTGAATAAAAAGTTAACCATTATTTCAATAAATAATTTATGCATTTGTACTTAATAATAAAAAACATTATCAAATAAGGAGACAAACAACGACCATATTTCAAATCATTTACTTAATATTTGTGAGTTTAAATTGATGGCAGTGTCAATGACATTACTAACAGAAAACAATAGCATCGGTGCCAATGGCGCGCCTCAGCAATTTTTTATCCTCCAGCCGCCACGCCTCCTCGTGTTCAGCTGATGGAGGAAGTTCAGGGTCCGCTTGATTTACACAGATCATTAATTAAGATAACTACAATTCATTTGTTCCACGACCTATATTTTATTAAAATAATTTTATTTACAACGCATTTTTATTTGGTTATTAAACCTTAAGATTAAAATACTAATGATTTATTAGCCTTACAAAATAAATAAACTGTGATAATATAAAAGCCTATGACTACGTTCTATAATAATAATTATAATATGTATAATACATTCAATTTATAATTAACTTTAAATAAAATATCTTATATAATTGCCAACACATTCGGTGTGACTGACACTAGCAGTGACGTGAATAATTACATTTACCTGTAGGTATGTTCAATAAAATATTAACATATTATTGATAAGTTTAACATTATTATTTGAATATCAAAATTCGACTAAGGGTTAAAAAGATGTGCCACTTTTGAAGTTTGTATATACTTTCTATAATATATTTCCGATACGCATTGATGTGTAAATATTAAACACAGCATCAAATACCACAAACACATTACTTACGAGCCGTTAAACCGGATATCAAACGCAGTATAGGGAACTATGATATATTCTGAGCTGTCACGGCGCGGGCCGCCATTAAACGCAGACTCCACTTCAATGGGCGGTTATAGCAAAAACTGCTGATGTCTTTGTCTCTTTGTTGGTGACAGGGGTGGCTTCATGATTAAGTACTTAAAATAAAGGATACCTAATAATGTGGAGTTTGTGTCTATCGAGCCGTTAATTTAATTAACAATAGTTTCTATTATTATGAGTGACGATAGCTGTATTAGGATATACTTTCATTTTTCTGGGTTTTGCGGATTTTAATCCACGTCTTGCAATATTTCAAACGCACAAAGATGGCGGTACTAAAGAGTATTAATTAATATTTATTATGAACATCAATAACCAAGAACAGCTATTACACTGAGCACATTAACTTCACTTAATAAATACAAACATTAAAGCCCATTCTGCATATAATGCGGCCAAATTGAAAATGTAGCAATCAATAATACGGAATCATCGCGGCAAATGGCCTCAGTAATAAAATGTACCCCAGATACATTAGCACGTAAAATGAGATATTCGCTGACTGTAATTTTTTTGCGACAGAATACCGAGATATTCTTTGCAAGATTTAAACCTTGTATAGGCGTGTCATCAATAGCCTAATGAACTCTAGCTCCCCGGAGTAAAAAGTGCAAGTGGGATGAAAAACTATTCAGCGTAATGAGACCGGGAAACGCGAACTCATCTCCGCGATGCCCGGACAATAAATCAATGACAGGTGACGACTTTTTTACATCGACCTTTTTACGTCATTTTAATTAAATGTCAATTTAACCACAGAGTAACTTTACAAGTCTGTGGTTGAAACAATAATCAGAAGAAATAGTCATCAATGTGTTATCATCATCATCATCATCAATTAAATTATTTATTTTTAATGTGATTTTAGAAGATTGTTAATTGTTTAAAATAATTGATGTTTTTCAAAATTATTTAATAACATCTTATACCTGTCGTATAGAGACAAATTAATATAAAAAATATTGCTACGATGCTACGAGTACTTTTAAATAATACCTTTATTAAAAATTGTGACTGTTCTTGTCGCGGGATCACCAAAAAGTACTGCATGAATATAGATAAAAATGTAAGTACTATGGAGTATCCTCTAAAATATTACATGCTTCAACTTTAAATACAAAAATTCCAATTCGTTTAGTTTTGCTAAATGTCGGCACATCATATAAACATAGATCTTATTATAATAAAATAGCTTCACATTTTGCCATATGTATGGCGTGCAAAATTTAATATCATGACATCACAATATTTTGAGTTTTTATTATTTTCCATTTAAAAAAAATATATAAAAAATGTTTTAGTATTCAATTACTTACATATATTTCCAAGAAAACTAGTACTATTTTATATAATGATCTACGGATAAATTGCCCGGAGCGATGCAAAACAAGTAGATGGAAATAGATAGTAAAGTTAAAGTTTGAAGATCGATCAATGGAAAATTTATAGAAATATATAACAAGGCGCGTACGAGTCATACAACTTTTATGAGACAATTAACCTATATTTCATGTTATGTCAACAATTCTTTATATAAGTTTTAATATTCCTTTCATTAAACAGATATATATTTAATTGCCGACCTACCTACCTATTAACTAAGTTATATGGCCTTGTAATATGTATTTGGGGTTTGAAAAGTTTGTTGTTAGTCTAACCGAAACTAAAGTCCGAAGATTTTGGAGCAGCGGCCCCAAGATAGATATATTAATATTAATAAATAATTGTCTGAAACTGTTAGTTTTTCAGTTAGTTAGTTAAATCAGTGTATGAGGTAAACTTGACCTTGTATGAATGCTGAGTAGTGCCATTTTCTTGTCATCACACAATATTTAATTTTTATTTTTTTTGTTAATTAACATAAATAATCTTTGTGTTTTTAAATTTTTTATTTTGTCTTCATTTAGTCTTATTTATATTTTTTTTTCTCTATATTAGTTTTGTGATGTTGTCAATGTTGTATTGTTCTTGAATAAATGTTATTCCTCTTTCTTTCTTTATGTAACTTAACTAAGTGTATAATTACGAATATTCTAATCTATATTATAATTTCCTAACAAATCTTATCGCCATTTAAATTTTTTTCATTCAATATGTTTAATTAACATGCAAGTAGTCATGCTTTCTACCAATATTTCAACAGTTTTTTTAAAAATCTTTTATATAATCACTGCTTCTCACACATTCCAATATAATATCTCAACCATTCATACCTTTTCTATTTTATTAAATTATATTCGCTTCATTGAGAAGCCTAATGTTCTTTTACTTTCAGACATGACTTGGTTCTTATGGTTTTGTGAAACTTTCTCTTTGTAAAATGTTTTCAAATCTGAATTTTTCAGATCTAAACATTTTCAGATCTGAAAAGTATCCTCCAACTAAAGTCTTCGCATAAAAACATGTTTTCAATTTTTATTTTTAATGCAACATTATATTATTGCAACGTTTAATTTTCTTCATCTGAAACTGTTTTAGTAAACTGTTTTGTATTATAAATATTATAGGTCAAAAGTTCTGGTATCTTTTTTAACTACATATAAATAATGAAATTAAAGATAGTTAAGACGATCTAGTATTTTATTTTTTTCATACGTTTCGTACCGTGTCGAGAAGAAAAGATAAATATTGTGATATTGTTTATTAATTTAGATATGCGTTTTCTATATCTTTATTGTTTTAAATAATTCTACGTTACATCTTCTACTACATATTAAAATCTCGAATAATAGTACTCTAATTGTAAGAGAAAGGAACCCTAAGTCATGTTCTGACCAGCATCAATGGACACTATAAACGTCATATTTTTAACTGTATCATAGTATGTATCGTCTTCTTTAGGCATAATTAACATTGAACTGTAATTATTAATATTATCCATTAAAATGGAATCGCTTACGGTTAAAACTAAACCATAAATAGGGATCAGGGAGTGTTAAAATAATTCGCACGTCCACCCCAATGAAAATGGCCGTGGTGGCGACGGATGCAACCAAAGATGGCGCGCGCATGCCCCGTGCGCCGCTCGATACATGCACCCTCTGGCAGTCGTTAAGCATTAATCTCACTGTACCCTTTTGGTAATATTAAGTGTAAAAATAAAATATGTAATACATTAACACTGCACGTATAGCTAGCACTAGTTCACAGGCACTGAAACACTGGAGAATCGATCGTAGTCTCAGGATTTTCGCTGCTACCTTAAAAAAACAAGAATAAACCTGCGAACAGAAACACGGCACAGAAATGTATATACATGGTAATTAGAATATATCGTAGATCCAATTCGTTGCGAGTGCATCATCTCCGCCGGCTTGTCCCGACGCAGCAGTAGCCTGTACGTACTGCTGTGACAGGACAATATGGCAGAGACGTGCGAGGCGGAGCGGGCGTCGGGCAGCGTGTGAGGCAGCGCGTGAGGCAGCGTGGCCGGCCGCCGCACCCCGGCGCCTAGCGCATGCGCGCCCCACCCCACCCCTGGCCGACGCGCCTTCCACACCCTCAATGAACGACACCCTCAATCGACTATCGATTTTTCACAAGAAAAAAACGTTAATTCATTGTTTTTTGCATATTTTAACATATCAATTAAATACTTTTACCTTCCATATATTGTCGTTATTGATATAATTTGGTATAGTACGTCGCCGGGAATTGGGTTATAGGTCGTTGACCTGAGTCTTTTCTCCCCGCTCGCCCGGAAATATGCGAGCCCGTTGTCATGAGTTTTCGTCGAGTGGATCTCGCCCGAACGTAGTCCATGTCGAGTGAAGTAATTCACACTGTAGCCGGCTGTAAGAGCTACTGATTCACTCGACTACTGTAACAATGCAACATAGTGCTAACTTGAAACCATTTTAAATGAGAATCATTAAGTCATTCTGTAGAACAACATTCCGTAGATTGGAACAAATAGAGCAGTTATTCGGTCCTATGGCACCGAGAGCGCTGAAGTATGGAACAATAATATTTGTGTAAAGTTTTTCATAGAACTTTCAAAAACTGAATGATCCTATTTATATTGTGATATCATAAGTAATAATAGCTGCTAAGTTCATGAGCTCACTTTGAAAATCAATGTATTTTATTACTTAACGTACTTAGCTTCTAGAAAATTATAAAAATGTAACAACATACAAATCGTGACCCCTCTATGAAATGGAACTAATACGTATTTAATTTGATGCTCAATTACGTATCGACCTTTTGATAAATTGAAAATAATTAATTTAAAGAATATATAAAATAAATGAGGACAATTTGTTGAATATTTCTGACGTAATTATTATAATGCGATAGTTACTATTTTCAATGAATGAGAATTTCAAGGGAATGAGATCCTTAACAACTTAATATATTTTTTTAAAGATACACTACGTAGATTTCTAAACGTCCCGTCATTCTATCTATAAAGCTGCTGTGTTTTTTAGCAGAGTGTCACGAAAGTTCACCAAAGTTTGTCCGCACCGATGAATTATATATTCATTTAAAATTATCGTTATTTTTGTTACATACTAATTCCATGTTATCTAAATATACATTAATAATATTACCATTACTTATGGAAGACTGTCATGAAGCTGAATAGATGAAAGATTCTTAACCCACATAACTTTCGGAGAAGATAAATTGCTTGCGTTTGCACTGATTTATGGCAGCAAAAGAAATTCTCAGTAAAAGATCTTTTCTGTACGGACATCTATCAACCAACTTTGTGACAGCAGATTAGCGGACCGCGGTTTTTTGCATTTATCAAATAAATCCTGCTAACAATGAGAGCAGGTGCTCTTTTATTAATAAATTAGTTTAAATTAAGTAATTAACTGTTGTTCTCGACTTGTAGAATAAATACAAAACGATAAATAAGATAGACACAGTCAATGTTAAAATTTAGAACAAAAGTTAACATATATCTTTAATACTAACCATTTAGCGACTTTAAGACTTTTTTTTAAATCTGGTTATCAGTTTTAGAATGATTAACAGTAGTTATTATTTCAATAAAACTAATTTACGGATATGAATCGCGTTTATTTTTACATTTTTTTATTTCGAGTTTCGACGTTTCGAGTGCTTTGCAGCAAACGTGTTCGCGGTAAGACAAGATGATGGTGTAGTTATTATTTTCATATTAGTATATAATTAAGTTTGTTAAATTATTTCTTTATTTTCAAAAAAGACGTCCTCTATATATGTATGACTAATATTTTACAAAGTAAAATTTTTAGTTTAGTTCATAGTGCGAATGGAGTTTTACCCTTCAGTAAAAGCGAGAGGGTATCGAGAAGAATCCCTAAGTAAAACAAGGAAAGGTTCATCTAAATAAAGGGGAAAATGTATTCAATGTTCGTTAGAGAGAGATAGAAATAGACCCATCCACCCGCTGAGATAAAATGGCTTTCCCTAAGAGGGTAATTTTTGAGGAGCAGCTGGAA
Organism: Mechanitis mazaeus; assembly: GCA_959347395.1. Taxonomy (NCBI): domain Eukaryota; kingdom Metazoa; phylum Arthropoda; class Insecta; order Lepidoptera; family Nymphalidae; genus Mechanitis; species Mechanitis mazaeus. The sequence goes on from OY365756.1 coordinate 358,603, forward strand.
TAAACTGGAATAAAATTATAAAGATGCTGCCCGCAGCCTCTTTTTCTATTTCACCGACTTTTAACAACATTCCCAGATATAGTAACCATAAATACAGGTTAAATGTATGGTCTTATATATTTTAACATTCGGTGCCAATTGTTAAGAATATTCATACTGAACTAATAATTCACATAACCGATACCGAAAATATTAATCTATCGATCAAATCACGCATTACCAAAAAAAAAACAAATGGACAAAGCAATCTATTTCCTTTATTTTTGAACTATTATAAAAATCTTAATATATCACAAAATTACATTGAAATAATATATAATAATTATTTCAATACATACATTAAATACTTATATAATATACTTCAACATTATCAAGGAATAATAAATTTGAATAGTTTCGTCACCGTAACCATTTACATTCTACTGTAATTACGTCAATAATTGTCAGTTTATCAATGACAATTGACAATTATTGACCATAGAAGCAATCTAGATTTCTAGAGACTAGAAGTGTAAACTATCTTGAACCATAAACAATTAAAGCATTATTTAAAATGCATTAACGAAAGATTTTCTGTTTTATTTTGTAATTCTTAATTCTACAATAATATGATTGCTGTTTTCGAGATGTAAATATCATCATTTATTTTAGATTATCGATAGCGGAAAATAAATAACGTAACAAAGTGAATTGTAACTGGCCGTTTAAAAAGTAAAAAAAGTGATCGTCTTTTTTTAAGAAAGCGATACGAATCAGTGTGAGCAGTCGACCGTGTCGTGGTGGTGTAGCTAGTTCAGTAGTGTCTCGTGGTAAGATGATGGTGTATTCCAGCGGTGCGCTGGGCGGGCTGGAGGTGGTGGAGGGCGGTCTGGTGGGCGGTGAGCTTGCGGCACATGTGCTGAGCGCTCAGGCAGCCGCCCACGCAGCCGCCACGGCTGCAGCTCATCAGCAGCAGCAACAACAGATGGCTGTGCAGCAAATCCGTAAGTGATATGCACGCCTTCGATTTACTGTTAAAGCAAAATATAAATTAAACAATTTCAGTTACTCTTACAGTGCAAACATCTTTTAAAAATTACATAACAATCATTATTATACATAAGTACTTAATTTTAAACAGAAAATATTAAAATATACATGTACAATCTCAGTGTGTCCGTCAGAGAATTCTCCCTCATCCGGGCGCTCCACACCAGTCACAGCAGCTACTGGAAATGCCTCACCATCGCCAAGCAAGCTGTTTGTTGGAGGCCTTAGCTGGCAGACCAGCTCTGAGAAACTTCGAGAGTACTTTGCAATGTTTGGAGCAGTCACTGATGTACTGATCATGAAAGATCCAGTCACACAGGTAATACTTTGGTATTTTTGTAGTTAATTAGTTTTTTAATGAGGTTACTAACATATTGCAAGTAATTAATTTAAACTGAAAATTTTAATAAATTTCTTCATTTTTTCAATTGTAATTTAAATAATAAATATAAAGCTAAGAAAATATAAAGTAGTTAATTATTAAATTGACAACAATTATGTTGTTATTTAAAAGTATTTTTGTGAAAGTTAGGATTTTTTTTACAATTTGTGGCCAAATCTAGATTTTTGTAGATGCTGGACTCCTGATAACTGTTTTGATATATTTAAATACAAAAATTGCAAAATGAATGTATGTTAAATTAAACCACAGATAATCATTTATATTTCTTCAAAGACAGCCATAGAGTAATGAAGCCGGAGTCTATGGTCAGTGCCTAGAGTAACGCCTGGCAGTTAGGTTTGAATACTAGGTCTCGGTCTGATTGTGTACCATAAACAAAATTATTTTATTATTATATTCATGTATATAATTAGGATTGATTTATATGCTTATTTAGTAATGTAGAAGACCAAGATATTTTTTCTTTTTCAAATATAATTTTAGATCTTTTGATTTGGTTTTAACCTGTATGGTTCCTGTGAACTTTGTAATAATTTGATATTAAAGATATTAATATTATTAATAAGCACCCATAGTTCATTTAAATATATTTTCTTGAAGTAACTCCAGCACTAGGCAAGAAGTCCTGGCAATGGAGGATACGAAGTACCCCACATCCAGAGCAACAACCTTTGAATCACAATTTGCATCATTACCACCAACAAGGGCAATTTGTTATATATTATATACATTTATTTAAATTTTAAGAAGTGGAATGACAAGTTATATACGCAGGGATCCAACCTACGGGCATCCCGCGCGTCGCTCTGTCCACAACACAATTAAAAATTTGTCAGTTTAGTTTAAAATTTTGTCAAAGTTCTGAAATGCAGAGTTTACTTGTAGTTTCCGTGAATGTTTTATTTATTAGTATCTCTGGGAGCTTGACTATCACTAAATGTAACTACTTGAAGTTTTGTTTATGGTACAGTAGTGAACTATAGTTGGGCTATGGTTGAAAATGAAGTATTTAGGTACACTATAACATAGGAGGCATGCTAGAATCACTAACATTATAGATATTGTTAGGTACAAATCTTTTCTTTGTGTCTAAATTTCGATGGTAGAAACCCGTTTTGTAAGTTGGTGTTGCCATGTAAAAAATGGTAGTCTTTGGTAGTATTTTTCTCAGTCGTTCAAGATTAGCCTAATTTTGGTTAGTTGATTTTTTTTATTAAATTTTAAATATCATTTGTAAATTATCGGCTGTATAAAACACATGAACACGTATTTAAATAAGTGCATGTAGCAACACTAACACGATGTAAAGGACGACATATCACTCATTAGAAACTTAGCTAAAACAGTAAAGGACTCGAACACAAGTACAAGTAGACACACGGGGGTAGAGTCAGGGGTGAAGTCGCTCCCGACCTGTTAGAAATTTGAGCTAGCATAGTATCGATATTGGGTTAACTAAGAATACAAACCGTAGGGTAGTTTTTAAACCACTCGATCCTTTTTCAGTAATGAGTATTTTAAATTTAACTCGAAGTCCTCTAGAACAATTATTTAGAAAGATAACTTGGCATGTACAGTCGAATCCTCTCCCTGGATCATAACAAGTAGGTTTTAGGATAGGTTCCGTACTTAGAATAACAATAATTTGATCGACGGTCGTGCGCCTTCCGAAGCGTAGCGGCGCCGGAGGACGCACGCGAGGTGAGCGACTCACCGAGCGTGGGCCCTTCGCGCCGGTGGAGGAGGGCGCACGCCATGGAGCGTGCACGCGGCGTGACCCCTCGCGCGTGGGTGCCGGGGGGGCACGCCGGGTTTGCGACGCATCTCGCGTGCTCTCTCCCCCCGTAGTGGCAGGAGGGGGCACGCCAGGCGAGCCACGCACTGAGCGAGCCGCGCGCAGCGCTCGCGCGGCTTCGGCTTCATCACGTTCCAGGAGGCGGCCTCCGTGGACAAGGTGCTGGCCGTGCCCGTGCACACTCTGGACGGCAAGCGCATCGATCCCAAGCACGCCACGCCCAAGTCCGCACCCAAGCCCGCTAAGACCAAGAAGATCTTCGTGGGGGGCGTCGGCCAGGACACCTCCGCGGACGAGGTGCGCGCCTACTTCGCGCAGTTCGGCGCCGTCGAGGACGCCGTCATGCTCATGGACCAGCAGACCAAGCGCCACCGGGGCTTCGGCTTCGTGACCTTCCACTCGGAGGAGGCGGTGGAGCGCGTGTGCGACATCCACTTCCACACCATCAAGAACAAGAAGGTGGAGTGCAAGCGCGCGCAGCCCAAGGAAGCCGTCGCGGCCGCGCCGTTGGCGCTGGGCAAGCGGCTGGTGCTGCGGCCGGGCCGCGGCCTGGTGTACGCGGGCGGCGTGGGCGCCGTGGGCGGCGTGGGCGCGGTGGGTGCGGTGGGCGGTGTGGGCGGCGTGGGCGCGCACGCGTACCGCTACGCGCCGTACGCGCTGCCGGGCGGCGCGCTGGTGGCGCCCCCGCCGCCCGCGCCCGCGCCCGCGCTGCCGCAGTTCGGCGCGGCCTACTCGCTGGCCGGCGTGGACATGTCCTCGTTCCAGGGCGTGGACTGGAGCGCCATGTACGGCGTGCCCATGTACATCTGAGCGCCGCCCGCCGGCCTCTTTCGTTTCTGATCGGTTCCTAAGCTTTATTTTTGGATTCGGCGTCGTCTTGCCGCGTCTCGTCGGCGTCAGGAGGAGGAGGGGGGGGGATCCTCGCCCTAGGTTAAGTCTGCTCCCGGGGCGACGCTGGCCCGATGCGGGACCCGAAGCGAAGAATGCGCATTTCGTTTTTTTTTTTATTATAAGGCGAAGATCTCAGATAATTTAGTTTGCTGAAACTATTTTTTCCATATTATATTTGTCTTGAATTTGTATTGTTATAGTAGATAGTGCACGGTCGTCGATACGATGGATATTATTTATACTTAGGAGTGGACGCTCGAATCTCATTGCAGCTCTGTATTTTTATATTATAATGTCGTTCCCGTCGCTCCGAGGCGCGTGGGGCTCGTCTGTGACCACATCTCGCCACTATTTTATTATTTGTCATTTCTATCAAAATTGTGCCAAACCGCGTAATTAGTTTGTTCCGATTTCTATATCTCGAAGTTCATTAACTTCCGAAGCAGCCCAGAAGTCAGTGCTGTGACGTCAGCCAGCCTCACGTCACGCGCGTCACGCGGCCCGGGCGAGTCACTCATACATATCTAACGAGTAAAGCAATCATTACATGCCACTTGTATGACATAGTAGATATACCCACTGCAGTGGTTCGAGACTCGCTTCGATGCAAAACAAAAAGTAAATCCATCTCAAATGCTACAGTTTGAACATTTGTATTTTTGATTGCAATTTTTAAAATGAACGCCGGATATATTTCAATAAAACAAAGCTCAAAAGAGGCTCAATCACGAAGCCCTAGAACCACTGCAATACCAGCCGCGACGGACGTCGAGTCGATTTGGTCCCTATATTTGTAGGATACGGTTGAATATAACTCGACGGGTCGTAAATCGTCGAACGACGTTTTGGCACGTGATATTTACAGATACATTCGCTTTGAAACATTTGATGAACAACAAATAAATGATAATAAAACCTCTTTCGACGGTTACGCGGCGTGGGTTTATTAGTTTGTAATTTTAATTAGTTTAGCAGTTGTAAGGGAATGCGAACTAACACACCGAGTGTACCGTGACAATAAGTAAAGTAAGCTGCCTTAGACGCCGCTTGTCTGTGCCTGGCTTTCTCTTTTGGACTATTGCCTAAAGTTGAAAGTAGAATCTGAATGAAATGACAGGTAGTACCAAATCAACAAAAGTTAAGATATTTTATAAAAGCTAATATGGGTGATTAATTGTAGGATTTGTTTAGGTTACAAAATAACTTAAAAATGTACTTAACTCTCATTATATAGGATAAGACGTCTAAAGCAATACTCGAACGTTGACACTGTGATTAGAAAAGTATTATTATATTAAAAGACGATTAATGGTTGTGTTCGTGCAATTTGTAGTTTTTAAGTCTGAAGTCGAGGACCTGGTCCCTCTCACCCGCCACTCGAATGACAGCTCATTTTTTAATATTTAAATGTATAATGTATCAACCAGGCAAAGGCAAGCGGCAAGTAGAGCCAATGCATGCGGTAGCTTAGTCGGCCCCATTCCCTGCCGGTCGACATTTCCCTGGTTTGTATTTAATTTGTGATCGTCAGACGCCTTGTTTGATTTTACAAGTCAGGGTCACATGTATACACGCCCTTTTTAGCAGTATTGTTTATATTAAGTAGGTTAGAACCCTCTGAGATTGCTTGCGGTTACCGCGTCTTCCTTTAGTTTGAAAAATGACTGAATATTTGTTTCTGACTTGGCTTCTCGAGGATGCGGCAATCGCTTCGCCCGATAACACCTTTTGTATAGTATTTCTGAAAGTCAGTATTAGATGGTTGATGTTATTGTGATGTTTCTAACCTCCGAGGCATCCGTTCGGTGTCTTGCCAAGGAACCGCGGTCTTGCCTTAGAATGTACTTAATTTTACACCCTTATGTATATCTGAAGTCTCAACACCCGTGATGAGACTTCACTAACAAAGTATTTATATTTTCTTTTTATAAAACACTTGTATTAGTTTGGTATCTAGTGTAGTTTTGTATGTAGTGGTCTTAGTTCGCTCGTACATACTGTATGTTAGAGCACTTAGTACCGAATGTGTCATTACATGGATAATATTAGAACAATAATGTGTTTTATTTCATAGAAACCGTTTGATTATATATTGCGTTGGGTTTCCTTAGCGTAGAGTGCACGTAGTAGATGTGCCCCAACATGGGCGCCAGAGGTGGCGACGGCGAGTCGACGCTAAACCGGCATGTAATTACTAACAAACAGTTCATGGCATGGTTGGCATGTAATCATACGTAACAGATTATCTTCCAAATTCACTGTCAATTTTCAACAGGCGTTTGCCTCACGTTGGTTGTGAGACGTGCTATTGCGGTGTTCGTCTTGAATTCTGATCTGAATTTGAGGTGAATACTAGGACCTAGACACGTAGTTAGACCTTGTAGTGATGCTTCGCTTGAGGCCTACAGTCTTCCTGTTTTAATCTGATTTGCCAAAAATAGGCCAAAATTTTTGCTCAACAAAACATTAGAAGAACGCAGCCGATTGTTGAAAAAGTAAAACGGCGGCTGCGACTCTGAAATGAGTGTTGCCAGAGAAAGCCAATACGTCTGTAGCTTAAGGATAAGACAATAATAAGGGGGAGACGTTGCCAACTAAGACGCTAATTTATTGCCATAGAAAAAGATACATTCCTCTCTAGTCATTTTGATAAGTTTAATTCGAACGTTGGTCATTACTTGTAAAATTCTCCATTCTTGCTCAACTTCTCGCCTAATGTAGTATCTTCTCAACAGACTAATGCTTCGCAGTAGTGATGTGCCATACACCATACATGCCATAGCACAGCAACGTTACGATGGTGATAGCACCACAGCTTCTCGCGATTCCAGATTAACTGGACCAATGTAAACAGAAAATTATATTCTTAATTATTAAGGTTATAACATATACATGGATTAATATACAACTTTTGGATTCGTATAATAAAGTATGTTATGAAAAAAAATTAAATTGTTGTGTGTTTTAATGTACGGCAGATGCTAGAGTAGTGAAGTAGTGTAGTGATTTTGAAAATTTACATACATATATAACTAAACATAAGTAACTAACCGAAAGCAATAACATTTATTATAATATAACGCAGCACGCGCGCGCTGCGGCTGCACCACACGAATGACACTTGGTTTGACATTGCTCTATATATATATATGTGTGTATATGTAGTCGCTCGAACAAGATGTCGGACACGGCAGCGCGCGCTACAGTTAGATTATTATTATACACTCATGCATACAAAATATTACGATATTTTTGTATATTAAGATTGGTGTAATCTGTAGTGAGTTGGTATTTGTATTTTAAAACGTTAATAATCGTGATAATTATTCAAAACTCGTTGATAAGTGAGATATGTGATTTAATATGTTTAAAATGTAGAGCGTGGGTAACGCGGCTTGAGGCGTGCGGCCATGTTTATTTGTTACACGCGCTGAAATAATAACCCCGGATAAAACTCCATTGAAGCGCTGTTCTTATGGCGCGTTAGAAAAACATGGCGGCACATTCAGACATAAAATAATGCTATTGTGTTTTATACATCGCGACTCAATTGAACTTTACGGTGGCTGCGATCACTGAGGTTTATAGTCGAGAAAATCAATATGTTGGATGCGAAATGTTATTCAAGACGGCCTTCGAGTGGTGTAGAACGTGGCCTATCATATACTAAAACTCATCGCTCGCAACTACCGTACAACTATTACTTTGTTCATATAGAGGCTGTATTTACATTCCTTCTTATATTTGGTTGATTGCATTTTTATGGTAGTATCTATTTGAAAAATAGTTTACCATAGACAAAGTAGATATGGGCTGTTTTTTCTCCACAGACTGCTATTAGCCGAAAATGTGCAATATTGTAATATTCTATTGTATTATCTGATAAGATATCCGTAGTAGGGAGAGTGGGGGTTAGTAGTTGTAGATTTTGTTTTTTTAATCATTAAAAGATTTCTTGAGCATAGACTACCGTCAAATGGACAAAATTAAAAAGAGCGTCATTATAACGATATGAAAAAGTTTTCAATGTGCAATAATAAGCGCGCTTCATAATGTCTATGCGAACGAAGTCTGTTCTGAAGTTGCTTTATTTGCAGAGTATTTAAGATAACTGGATGTTAATGTTATGGTGAATCGAGACAAACCATATATTATGTAGAAATGTATGTATCTTGCGTCTTTTTTTTATGAAAGTGCGGCCATTCCCCGCCTAATAACAAAAGAGACGTAGACTATAGAAATTCGGGTTCTTAGACGCCCTAGCAAGTGAACGCAGTGCGTTTGCGCTGGCCGCGCGCCTTCTTCAACGCCTTTCAATATCTATGGTTCATCTTCACTTAGCCGAAAATTAGAAATAAATGGTAAAAAACACAGCTGTTCTTTCATTTATCGCTTCTCGTACCCTACATTAACTAGTACTCGGATACAATTATAAAGATCAAAGTAGATTAGCGTAAGCTTCAGGTCCCATTTTGGGCGCCAATTTTTTCTTTTTAATTAGTTAGGTTAGTTTGAGAATTCCAAGTTTTGGTAGAACTTAGTTTATAATTGGATAGTTTGAATATTTTTCAAACCCCCCTCGGATATAGATGCATGAACAAATAAATCGATGCAGAAACTAGTGGTGAAGTGTGCATGAGTCGGTGTCTTCAAGCAAGAATACTGGGACGCCTAGAAGACTCGAAGAATCCACCGTTTTCTATACCTAGTGTGAGATAATACTGACTCGACTAATACCAGCTACAGGCGTGACCTGCATTAGGACAGGTATCTAGTATGTACATCAGTATTGTCTTTGGTACCCACTGCTGCTTAGTAATTTATATCTAGTACCCTTAGTGAAGTGCATCCCAGTATATAGACGTAGTAAATAGATAACGTGGTTTGGGTGCTGGGTTAAACTTACTTAATCGTAATTAGTTGAATGGTTTAGACAGTTTTTCTTTAATAAACAAATGTGATGAAATCTAAAGTAAATTGAAGCTTGTAAAGAATTTATTTTTCAAATCTCGTAGAAGAATTAGTAACGTAGATTAGAAAAAAGCATATCATCAGATATCGACCTGAGACACAAGCGCATTGTGCCTTAAATTAGGTTTCTTATAACGTTGCTTTGGTTAAAATGCTAGAATCGTTAGAGGTAGAATACGGACCAATATAGTTTGGGAAATGAAGACAATATTTTTTGTAAAATTTTATTTACCCCGTTGTATTGTAATGAAGGGCTAGCGACTAACGAATTAGCGAGTGTCAGTGAATATAGAAACCCCTTCTGTAGAAGTACAAAGTATAACATAAGAGTTTTGTAATCTTTGTAACGTCTCGTAACATGTCTTCCTTGACGAAAAATAGACTGATATTTAGTCACCTTTGTATTGTTTTGAGAATCCCGATTTGCTGGGATGCACTAGTTATCATTTGACACCTGTGAGGGCACTTGTTCGGATCTTACATCTGTCGATATTACCGCCTTCTCTATGATTATAGAATTTAATACATGAAGATCTGAAAAAGTGCTTTTTTCATTTATTTAAAGTTTGGTATGTTTCCGAAGTAGTGTAAAATGTGTTCAGTAGACATAACCCTGTTACACGTGTCAGTGCCTCGTGTGTGACAATAACATTGGTTCACACTTTAACATTTTGAGTCAGTTGAGATAATTGAAATGATTTGAATATGAATTGTAAAATAATTTGGAGCGCTTGTTAACTAGTCTAGTCTTAAACTGTTGTTTTTGGTTATAGTTTAGTTTTGTAAAATGCAATTATTTTTAAACCACTGATAGTATATCAATTCGCGATTATATAAGATTTCTTTAGTTAGATTGTAAATAATTAGAATAAGATTGTTATTAAAATATTGTGTGTATTTTAATGTACCTTATCTTCGTAGGGTTTAGATTAAATCTTTCTCTTATTTCGTCGTGAAATTTGATAATAGTGATTTCTATTAGTAGATTCTTCAAAGTTAAGATCGTTTGCTGGCGAAACCGACTATTTACAGAATGTACCTAATAAAGTAATCAGCCTTAAAGTTGGTGGAATCGAAATTGAATTATAAACCTCAGATCCCAAGTAGTCGGGCCGCCAACCAGCGGGACATTGGTAACGAAAATAATATTACAAAGTGCTCTACGAATTTGTATAACTTAAGCTCATAATTAAAGTTTTGGTATTTACATCCTTAGCAGTAGTTTGAATTTGTAATTCATACTTTACCCGGAATGTATAGATTTTTTACGGCATATGATATGGCAACACAGTTTAAAAAATATAACTTTATTATCTATTACAATAAAAAAAAAACATGTTATTAACTGTGTTGCCGTTGGCGGAGCCCTGTGATTTGACCATTTGAAGTACAAAATTACATTTAATTAATATCAAGGACTCGCTACGTGTCTAGGCGATCATTGCAATCATGTTTTAGTAATTATTAATTAAATATTTAAAATATTCTGTACTACTTTTCATCTTCTTTAATATCAGTCCATACAATACGGCGACACTGTCAATAACATCGCAATTATAATACATAACACTTAGCTGATCAGATGAATCCAACAATAAAAATGGTCTTCTCACAAGAGTTCGTCGGAGGTAGTTTTTTATTGTGAAACATTGAATGTAATGGAGTAGCTTTGATAATAATTGATCCTCGGTCGGAGACGCGGCGAACTAACAGTTTAAATAAATGGTTTCGATTTCAATGTGTTTTTTTATTTTATTAACTCTGCCCTCAGATCGTGTTACTCTTTATATTTATCTATCTAGTTTAAACAGCTTGCCAACCATGCGAGTACGATGAACGTTTGTAGAGATGTGGCGTACAAGAACTATTTTAAAATGAATTTAAATTATATTTTTACATAAAGCAAATTGACGCTAACTATTCTGGAGGTTCAAGCCATTAGTTACTCGTCACTAAAAGACAGTACATGTAATTTCTATTGATTGGCGGTTTGGACGCAGTTCCTGGAATATTGTTGATGCGCTGATCAAAGATGAAAACATAGAAAACGAAGACTTATTATTATAGTTGCACCAACTCTAGCAGTTCCCAGTGATTTCGATTGTGTACAACCTGACTTAAATATTATAATACATATACATGGTAACTATATAAATACATTACTTTTAATGAAATGCCATTCCAATATTTGATTTAGAACCAAAAATAGTTTTCAATCATTTATTTACACTCGCCATGGCTTGATCTAGTTCATACATAATATATTTATACTTTAAATTACTATATAAGTCCGTAAACGAAGACTGTGTGAGGAAGCAGAACCTGAGCTAGGATACCCTTAGGGTTGTGGAATACTGTATTCTGTACACCCATCTCCCCTCACCCGTCACCTGGACAAAAGTTGAAATTTAGAATGTATATTTGTTGATACATAAAGATGTGGCTGCGTGAGTGCGTAAGTGTGCGTGTTGTGTGTGTGTAAGGGAGCGTGTTAAAGTTTGTAAGATGCTGGTGCTCCAGAAACTACGAACTATCTGAGGTGGTCGAGTGTTTGTCTGTTTAGCAGCCTATAATAGTAATACTAAAAAAATATTCAACAATATATTCCAGATGCATTTCACCCAAACCTTTACACGTTTACGAGTTACAAGCGAGCTAAAAGCTATTTATTTGTATGAAGTGAGTGATAGCTTAGATGTAAATTCTCTTACATAAAAACCGCACAATACACAGCAGTAGTAACACTACTAACACTTAAAAATCAACTCATTGCGTGCACGCACTAAACTAAAATTACTTGTCGTTTTTGATAAAATTTTGTTGTTAAATTACTGTTTTAGCTACCACATAAGATTTGTACGAGAAGCTGATTTAGACAATATTTATCCTTAAACTAAAGTATAGATTTATATAGTGATAGATGGATTATGGTCAGAGTTTGAGGAGTAAGAGAGGAGAGGGTCAGACAAGACACAGGTAACAACTTGTGTGTTACGTATTTTTCTGTTAGTCTAACTGATATGAAGTAACACTTAACAATAACAACATGCCTGTTGTAACCTAAAAACTACCCTTTCCTAGATATAATATGATTAATATAAATATGGCTCTACAAGTGCCACTAGACTTAATATGAGTGAGTCTGATAGCTCTGTCATTTTCAGTTTCACTTGTAACAGGTAGTCAAGAATTGAAAGAAGGCTTATAATATCTTCATCCGGAGAGCTGAAAGCAATGCTGTTTTATTTATCAATAATATTTCCATTAGCTTCTTAATGTTATGAAATTTCGGAAATAAGCATTTCAAGTATGTAGATATTGTAAATGTAATTGGCGTTTTTACTGTACTTATTAATAGACAGCTAGTTTTCCGGTATCATAATTTATTATCTATTCAAAAGTATTTATTTCTCAAATAACAGAAGCTATAAAATAATTGTTAATTTAAGAAAATAAAATATATCTAATAAAATAATAGATATTCGCTTTAAAATACGAATAGAGATCTGAAATTTTCTTATATTCTAATAGCTCTACGTAAAAAATGCTCTGTTATCTATAAAAATATAAGAAGGATATTCTATTTCATATTTTTGAACACTTGTTCTGCTCCCTCTCACCCCCAGTCTTTTGCTATATCTCGGGAATCGTTAAGCAAACCATGCAATGTATGTTGATTTATTATTTTGGAAGTCTATTCAAATATTATTTGGTAGAATACCCACTAACTTCTCAGTCTCAGTGGATCGCTACGGCGTCCGTCTCTTAGTATCCTAGGGTTAGATGGAAGACAGTCCAATAAATAACATCAGACAAAATATTTTACATTATTCTTCTATTGTTCCATCCAACAAACCAAACAACCAACTCAACCAACTTTGAAGACGTTTGTTTAATTGTTTGGTTGGTGAGTTGTTCTTTAGTATGCCATGTTCTTCAGTTCATAGCCGTTGAAAGTAACTCAGCAACCTCTGCCAACCGGTGTAAGGAACGCCTCGTATACTTTAAATTGAGCCGCTTTTTTGCTTCTTAGTATTAATTAATTATAATCTATTAGTCAAATATATTATATAGGTACCAAAATATTCATTACAATAATATCTATCTAGTGGTACCTTTACATACAATATAAAAAGGAAGTACTCAATACTATTAGAGGATAAAAACTTTCTGCTGAAATAAGTTATTTTAAAATCTAAAAATTTATAATCATAGAAAAACAATCTGAGTCATGGCTACAATTTATACCTCTTTAATTAGATGATAATATAAAATATAAATTTATTTCGGTTTTATTAAATACGAATGTATATCTTATATGTCAGTAGGTACTGTTCCAATCTGCGTCGACTTCCTATCCGTGAATGAAGATCTTCTATACTTTTACTTGTGTCAGCTGTTCTCTATAAGTATAGATAGTTAAGTTAACTATCTAACGTCTTTTCAATGCTTAAAATCCTATTTCCAATTAGTATCAAGTACTCACCACTTACACGTTCATCTCTGGAACGCCCTCTCTGAACACATTGCACATTCGCATACGGCATAACAAAATCAGTTGTTAAATAAGAGTATCTATTTTAAAAAACAGGCAAAAGACAACTGGATGGTACTGCACCAGGATACTTACACGAGGGTTTTAGACGATCACTTCCTAAAAACAGACCATCACGCTCATAGGTGCTTTTAAAACCCCTGGACATCCCTACCTTTAAAAGCACTGCTTACTAAGGTTCGTTTACAGTTCGTCTTTGGAATTTTCTCCCCGATGAATTTTATGTATCAAAATTCAAAGTCTTTTAAGTATAAACTAAGACATTACTATTTAAGTAATAACAAATATTTATATATTTATATGTGTATGTATATATATGTATAGTAATTTGATATAATTTACTGTTTTATAAATGTTAATGTATCAATTAATCTAAGTTTATATTATACAGTGTACCACCTAATTACCTTATGAACAACTTTCTTAAAATTAAGGGTAGTTGGAAGACATCTCTCTGTAGATATAAGCTATCCTATGTACATATTTTAAAATTAAAATGTCTCTGTAAAATTAAGGTACATATATAAATAAATAAAAAAATAATAATAAACATAACAAACTTGCCAGCAACAAAATTTAATAATACCTTTTTGCTCATGCTAACAACTGGTTACAATAATAAATCTTTAAAAAGTTTGAAATCGTTACAAACGACATACGCGTCCATTTGTTTCTAGCACTCTAAACACCGTAATGGCGGTTTTAATATTTCTAAATGTGTCATGTGGCGCCCGGTCCCGCTGCTGAGGGTGTTATTATATAAAATTATAATTGTATAGCATGTTTGTTTGTTTCTTTATAATTTTAATATTATTTATTTATTTTAGGAAAGGAAATATTGTATACTTTTTAATTATGAACAAAAAATTTAAAGCTATTGAACATTTTTAATAAACAGAACTAGAAGAGAATGTGGATTCCATTAATAACAATAAAACCTTCGACGAGTCCGAGGTTCAAACTGTGAAGACACGTTAAGACCTGCGGCACACGTTTATTTTCCGTGTACTAAAAGATATATCTTTTTTTTTTAAAAGTTATAGATTTAAAAAACATTAATAATACTAAAAGATAAAGGACCCACAATGAAAACTCGCGCCGCGTCCGAATGAAAAAATACTTCTTATTTTACGACAAAACGGCGATTTGAATCATTCCCACGTACGAGAGGAATGTGCTTTGATTTTTTTAACAGCAATTAAAAGTTGTATATGTCATTTTGTGCACATTCTGGGATATTTAGAAAATGTAAAAAAGTTTCGCATACATACAACTTTTTAATTAAATATTTTGAGGAAGTTTCGTAGATACAAACGTTCATTTGTTCGAAATAAAACACGCGAAATTATATAATTGCAAGGATTTATTCTGACAAATGATGTGAAAACTTTATAAGGTTTTTTTTTATTATTTATATTTCTTTAAACTGCTATCACTATTATTATTTATTGGAGCAATAAATACTATAAATAATAAAAACAGACCTGAATGAATCCCTTTGAAACTTCTCCAAAAGAATAACACTCTCCAAATTATATTAGATCGCTGACTGACTGTAGAAACAGAAAATCAAACAGTCAAGACCCAAGATTTGAATCCAGGATGTTTTTTTTTACACATTTTAATCATTAGACAAAAGAAAAAACTCACTCCTGTCTTATGTCAGAGCTGCCTCTTGGCATTACTCACACAATCCATTCATCTCTTAGTTCGTCACACCGCGCACACTTCTCGTCTTACCATCCAGTGTCGGTACAACACACATCCACCACAACATTCTCATTTTGTTTTTCTATTATCTATTTTTATTTGTTACATTCTTTAAAACAATCTGATCATCTTAGACCTTGCTTTTCGAGTATTTTTATGATTTCGTCAATACAGAAATAATATAATGTATAAGAATATGCAACATTTTAATTTTTTAATAATAATATATAAGATGGCAAAAAGTTTTCTAAAACGCCCTGTACCTACTATAGTTGTTTTCTTATAACGACAACAATCCAACCCCGCCCTCCTGATGGTAGGTGGAGGTAGTGGTAGAGGTGGAGTCTAAAATAATAGTAATACATACAAATAAAAAAGGAAAATATTTCAATATTTTTTATTAAAGACGTATCTGTATTCAGACACAACTCAAAATATAGTTTTTCAATATTGTGTTTGTTCGCGCATCACTCAAAAACTTCTGGACGGTTTTTTATGAAGCTCGGTCATAACCATACGAATTATTGCCCGACATATCATTATGTTTTTTACAAAAAAATCTCTAATTTGTATTCATTATCAGATTGAAAATAAATAATAGTAGAGCGTAGAATTATCTAGTTTTATGTAAAAGGTATATTGATTCGGACTACATTATATTTAATATAAAA
This sequence comes from Mechanitis mazaeus, assembly GCA_959347395.1. Classification (NCBI taxonomy): domain Eukaryota; kingdom Metazoa; phylum Arthropoda; class Insecta; order Lepidoptera; family Nymphalidae; genus Mechanitis; species Mechanitis mazaeus. The sequence continues at coordinate 374,628 of OY365756.1, forward strand.
TTTGCAGTTTCGTACATACTTTTATTGACTATAATAGTAACTTAAAATTGTTAATCTAATTTAAAAAATAATGATAATACAACGTAAAAGAACATGAAACATATACATAGTTATATGAAATAGTCCGCACGAGTAAACAAACACAGTTCAACTGTTAAACACAATTTGTCTCCTGACAGTGACAGTGACGCAGCGTTCCCGCGCAGTGCTGCCAACCGCGCGCACTGAACCCGTCGTCCGCAACGAGACGTGCTCGGAAATATTGATGACATGTTGGGGAAAACAAAATCACTTTTTGATAGCTTTCTGTTATTAAATGCTAAATACAATCATGTTCGACTGTTTGTAAATGTCTTGAATTTTTTAATTCAAGTGCAGTTCTGTTCTAATATGCTGATTCCTTTGGTATCAAACAGGTTTTGGTTTTGTATATGATTGATTATAAAAATATTATTCGCTCACTGTGATTCAAATTAAGTTTCCGTTTGACTACAGCTTGCAGACTGATGTTGAGCATCTTATTAGGAAATTTATCTAAAAAGTAGATATATGCTCTTGATTTTAAAACCCCTAGATTGTAATTCTCAGGTAACGTCAACTTTGATAGATAATTTCTAAACCTTTCACTTTTCTCAATGAATGTAGAAACAAACCTTTTTGTACGGGACCTTAACTTATCTTTTAATTATACCTTAAGAATGTTCTTAGATAGCACTCTTAATTTACATCAACAAGATAATGAAATGTCACCTAAATTTTGTTGTACAAGTCGGAGTAAGTTACATTTAGTTAATTTGTTACAATTGTCTCTCCTTTAGTACGCGGATGTGTGATACTCGTGTGTGAACGACAATGGGATACTTTTTAATAAACTAGATCGCGTACTTAATACCTGTATCCGTTCATTCCTAGACTCCGTAAATTTGACCACACCCGTGACTGTAGAACAAAACTTAAATGGTTATTCGAAAACGGAGAAATCTTAGAACTGTCTACTCTCTCTCTTATTTCATATCTCCTACTCCTGCTTACTTAAAACGCAATTTCTCTTTTTTAGCGGATGTACATGACAGATCACCTAGTTCTTCAAGTAATTTACTCCTTGCACTCCTCTTTATCGGACTCTATGTCAGACTATGGAACAAGTGACCAGAATATATAAGGAAAGTACCGCATCAAAGGCATTTAAACACCGAGGAAAGGAACCTTATCTTAGACAGTAAACTATATATCCACATGTAATTTGTACATAATATGTATATTATATTTTTATAATAATTATTTTATTTGTATATTACATATTTTATTTAAATAAAATATTTTTATTTAGTTATTTTAATTTAATTATTGTAAGAAATAAATAAATATAATACATAACTACTAATATTATACATACAAATACATGACCAGTAACTGTTGAAAATGTGATTTAAAAAAAAATCAACGTAATAGCTTATTTTACATTCTCATAGGATATTCTTATTAGAGGCTGAGAAAGCAGCGACTTTGTTAAAATGTCTTATTCTTCAGTAGCACAAGTAGCACATGGCATCAAGCTAAAACCAGCCGACACGGTTATAACAGCACGATACAATAAACTGCATATTTACAACGAAATTCCCTATCAAAAGTACACAATTTGTTTCATTTTATTAGTTTTCCATTAATATATTAAAGTTTAATGAAAATAAGAGATAAACGAAATGTAACTGCGTCCTGGAAAATAAAATGATTTGGAACCTAATGGCCTGTTAATAGATAAGAGTTTACGATCGCATTAATTTATGTTCCCCGGAGCACGCAGGAAGCTGTGACCGCGCGCTTGTTTAGATTTTGGTAGTTCTGTGTGGTTTTTGTTAAAATAAATATGATTTTTAATAAAGAAAATATATTATCTCAATGAAATAATACTCAAAGCAATATTTTTTTGCATACAACAGGGTTTAATCCCGAAGAGATTTGTAAACTTGTCTTACATAATACTATAATTCATACTAATCTGACGGCAGGTGTGCTGTGCGTCAAGTGAAATTTATTACCCGCTGGATACCTTTATAGGTTCTAATTACTTCAGTTAACAAATAGGCAGTTCATTTAGATTAAGCTGATAGACAAGAACAGCTGAAAAATAAGTAGCAAATTAAAAATAATAAATCTTTCTTAAACGTTAAGTTTCGTTAAAAAACCGTCACTGCTTCAAACGTATTCTGCATGAAAACATCAAGTAAAAATCACGTACCTATTAAATATTTTGTCTTAATATACATCTACGGTTTTATTTGTATTGTAGTAATAATTTAAAAACTCTTTTATATAGAACCGGGGGATGACAATATATTAAAATATTACTATATGTTTCGTATAAATCGCGCTGGTTGTTTTGCATGATGCATATAAACATATTATTCGATATATTACACATATATTCAGTATTAACGAAGTTGGAAGACGAATGTTGTTAGTTGAGCTCGAATATTTTTTTACTCTCCGTTCTTTTGTTTCGATATCAAAGCTGATTTGTTAAATTCAGTGGTCAAATAACAAACAACCAACCGTCATTTGCTACCCTTTTAAAACGTTTAATATTTCAGAGAATATTAGGTTAATAATCATCCGGTTATGTATCCGCCATTACGAGGCGCCATTACGTTGCGACAAAATGGACGAAGGAAATGACGTGTGAACTGATAACAGCGGGCTGCGAACACGGTGAAGGGGATCAGGGTATTTAGAGATTGAAAACTATTTCTTAAGTTAGAAAGAACATGAATCATGTTTTTTGTTTTTAACAATAGCTGCACACAATTGGATAAATGGAAATGCCACCAGAGCGTAGGCACCACGAAACAAGCTGAGGATACTCTGCTGTACCTGAAGAAACAGGAATCAAACAATAGACAAATTGCTTTTTTATGTTAACGCAATACTTTATAATTTGAAGTATATTCCACAAAAACATTTCGTTCTCAAGGACGCAGTTATATCTCTTTAACTATTCTTCAATGAATGAACAATGATTTAGTTGCAAAAATAATTCCTATAAACCGCTCCGTCCTACATCGCCCGCCTCGCCTCTCTCGTGGGGAAGTCGTAGCCTAACGTGGCAGGAGTCACTGGTTTTCTATTCAATTTATCAGCGCGTTAAGTGAACAGTGAGCCGACAGGATTCGACACCCAGACCCCCGAGATAAAAGTCATGACTATGTTTTTATTAACTAACCTAATAATGCAAAGATAATCAAAACCATTCTTTATCAGAGTTTGTTATTTTAATTCGGCATCTTCTATGAATGTTGATTTTACTTATATTCTTAAGAGTACCCAGATTGCAATCAGTTGTAAAAGACCAACAAGAAACTACAGACAGCGACGTAAATTTACTCAGCTCTATTGATAATTAAAACTTTACAATAATGACAATTAATATTTTTTCAAATCTTTTGATGCACCTCCACCAAAAAACAGATCCCATATACACAACATATTTTAAACTTCACCTGCGAAAATTACTTTAAATAATAATAACTCATCACTTTCCGTAAGCAGTGTGAGCATCGTTGTAAGTTAACCAATAACGAATCATCAACTCAGAAATTGGTCCAAATTAATCAGACCATCATGTTCAAACTAGTTCATAACTAGTGAAGTCAATTTTATTCCGACTCAAGGATGAGATTTACGACCCGGCTTACTGTCATTTAAACTAGGCGATTTAAAAATTATATCTTGTAGGTACCATGCAACAATACTGGCCTTGGTAATAACAATAAGAGATGGGCCTACTACTACCTTGGCCGACTAGAGGACTAGTCGGCCTAGTAGTGGGCCAAACCTATAATTGCATTTAAAAGTTTTTTTCTGTTAATGTAAAACTTGTATTAACTCTTCATGTTCAAATAGTAATTATTGAAGTACTTTACATTTATTGGATAAATAACAACAACAAAAAAACAAAAATTATCATACAAATATTATTTATTTAAAAATATAGATTGATGGAAGTAGGTAGGGAGGTAAAGTGCGGGTGTTAACGAAGTAAGTATCCAAATACAAAAAAATAGTCTTGATGAATTCATGGAATATCTTTTTACTGATCTAAAATTCGCTAGGAACAGATTTTAAAGCTCAATAAAATGACACTCAAATGCAAACGAAAGTTAGTCAGTCAGTCAACCTTAAACTAAAAACCAATTTCCAATAAGACTCGATATCCATAAAAATTACGAAATTATTATTCTTTTTTACCCTTAGGTCCTATAATATACTCGTATAATCGTCGCTTCCTGTCGCCTAACCTGAGACTAGTCACCGACTACAAAACATGAAAATTAAGATATCTTGTGGACAAGAATTATATAAGACATTTCAAGGAAGTTTTTAGTTCTTTCTAATAATGACAATTAACTGTTATGTCAAGACAACTTCATTTCCTGTTGTAAATTCGCCGTAAATGTATGGTACATTTACCTAACCACGAAAACCAAGAAATACAAATAATACTCCTATAACAATGTACACAATTAATGTCCAAAATAACATGTAATAATTAAATATGTATTAATGTTTTCTAAGATTTACACGAGTACTACACATTTCAATAAAACTATTTTTCGGATATAACTCACGTTTATTATTACATTACGAGACAGACACCATCATCTCGTCTTACCGCGAACACGTTTGCTGCAAAGCATCCGATACGTCAGGTTAAATATAAAAATGTAATAATAAAGGCGAGTTATATCCGAAAAATTGTTTTATTTAAATATATATTTCTTATATTATCACATAATATATAATTACTTGAAAAACGTTTATTATATTCGCATAGTCTATTATTCTGATAATATAATGATATCAGAAATCAAGGTTTGTTCAACTTGTTTTCTCTGTAACCCTTAAATATATTTCATTTATTATATTCAATCTTATCTCCGACGTTTGACTTTTGGTTTTTAGCTTTTTTTTTTATTTATGAGAAAGCAGGGCTAACTAGCGTGTGGTTAGTGAAATATGATCACTACCGCCCATGAAGTCTTGCAACATACGAAAACTCGCAATTGTTTTCGGCCTTGGAGGTAGGACATACGCTTTTTTTTAAGCTACAAATGTTGTATCGATCTGGAAACACCGCTGAAGAAAGTTCTTTCCACATCTTTGTGGTACGTGGAAGAAAGGTTCTTGAAAACCGTACAGTAGAAGATCGCCACTCATCCAGGTGGTAGGGATGATAATGAAGGAGGTGGCGCGCTGTGCGGTGATGAAATTCGGCGGTAGGCATTAGATTAAATAGCTCTTCAGAACACGTTGTAAATGTAATAGAAGATGCACAAAGAAGCCACATCTCTTCGCAATGCTAAAGGGTCCAGCCGTTCCTAGAGCACTGGGTGCCCGATAATCCGAACGACTCCCAGCTATACGCCGTTAAAAGGTAGAAGCCGATATTGGGGTGGTCCGGACTAGAGATGAGAACAGTACTTCATATATGGCCGGACCTGCACCTTATAGAGCGCAAGTTTTGGACCAGGATTAAAATGCTGCCTCGCCTTATGGATTACACCCAACTTTTATAAAAAAAAAAAAATTATAATTTTTTTGATTTTGTATAATTTTTTTTTTCTTTTCTGCACATAACATTATCAATAATATTATCTACGACATTGAAGTTCATTAAAAAAACTCACTCTATCCTAGATTGTGACTTTTTTTTTAAAATCAAGACCACATTCAAAATATTTTGTAATCTATTGTCTTTGATATTTCCAATAGTAGGATGGGGCAATGGAAGTATTTCAATTTCTAAAGACTGTTCGACATTGTAATAATATGGTATTACAATTACAATTTTGGAACTTTGGTTTTAAGACGATATGAAAAACGTCAGGTGAGTTACCGTCATTGTCAATCAAAATCAGCTGCGAACTGTCAACTGATATAACCTAAACCGCAAATATTATATTATTATTTTATATAAATTATTTATTAGACATGAGACTCCTGTCACAAATATTACAGCCGGTGATCACGATACCCAAGGGAGCTAAAATTAAAAATACAGACATCACATGTAAAAGTCAGAAAGTAAGTTTTTCATAGAACAATTTTGTTAGTTCTTGAAGAAAAAAAATACAAAAGAAGTAATCGTTTCTAATATTATATATAAATCTAACTTAAATCACTAATTAGCTCTTGCTAGAATGCGGCCTCATACGACCTACAAGCTCAGGATTATTCAGTCTGCTCCCACTGGCCAGAAGAGCGCTAACAAAACTAGAAAATATAATCCACCGCTGCTTAGAAGATGTTGGAGCACAGCGGATATCATTGCCATGTTTAACATCCAGTAAGTTGTGGGAAGCCAGCGGGCGGCTGCAGCGTGTGGGCTCAGAGTTGTTAAAGGTTGAGGATAGACATGGGAAGAAGTATGTATTGGCTCCGGTAAGCCATTTATTAATAAGCGTAATGAAATAAATTATTTGTAATTCAAATTATTTTTTTGGTAATACAACATTTTAATATTAAATACTTAAAACATTAATATTTTGATTGTGTCATAAATTACATTATATTGTTATGATATCCGGCTGTGTGTTTAGTCTCAACTAAGCTATGTTAACACATTGTGAAACAAGTATAGAATGTTGTGGAACAATGTGTTAACAATAAAAAATAATCTCTAAGTATATTTGTTTCTTAGGAGTATAATTTAAAAAATATATATTATTTAATAGTAAAAAAAAGAAAAAATATAATTATTTTAATACATTGATGAAAGAAAATACAAATAATAAATAATAACAATAATGAATCAATATCCTCTTACTTATAAGACAAGACTTATCCTGTTCTCGTACAAATTGGGAACCGACTTAAAGACAGAATTTGTTAGATTCAAAGACCCTAAACATCTAAATGTGATTATATTTACTTAGAAAATTCGTTCATAGTTGAAAGTTAACAAATTTATACCTACAACGAATTAAAATGGTTATTTTAGACTCATGAGGAGGCAATAGCCGATTTGCTGGCGGACGTGGGTCCGCTGTCCCCCAAGCAGCTGCCGTTGATATTGTACCAGACGGGCAACAAGTACCGCGACGAGCCCCGTCCCAAACACGGCGTGCTGCGCGCGCGAGAGTTCCTCATGACGGACGCCTACAGCGCGCACGCCTCGGACCACTGCGCGAGAGACACCTACCGGCGACTCACACACGCCTACTACGACCTGTTCACCACGCTGGGGCTGCACGTGCTGAGAGGTATACGCACACACACAAACACACACACGCATGCACTCTCTTATAACATTTTGTTTCCAGTGGAGGCTCCTCCGGGCGACATGGGAGGCTCCCGGTCCCACGAGTGGCAGCTGCCGGCGCCCGCGGGCGAGGACAGCGTGCGCGTGTGTCCGTCCTGCTCGCACGCACAGCTCGCCGCGGCCTGCGAGCGGTGCGGGAGCGAGACGGAGATACACACCAGTATTGAGGTTAATTTAGCATTTAGACAGTAATAATACTATTTCTTATTTTTCGAAACTAATGAACATTCCATTTTTTTTCATAAGTTAATTCATCTATAAAATGAATATATAGTTTTTTATTTTCTAAAGTCACAAGCTACATAAGTTATTTGTTAATCTGCCCACAGGTGGGACACACCTTCATACTGGGCGACAGATACAGTGCACCCATCATGATGGCGTGCTACGGCATCGGGGTCACGAGGTACACGCGGCGGACTTATAGTATTAGTAGAAATACAATATCATAAATAGCGACCTCTAGCGGTGTCCGGTCAGAGTTCCATCATCAGTCATCTTACAAGGTATTTATTTATTTCAGGTTGCTAGGGGCGAGTGTTGAAGCCCTGTCCTCGGAGCGCGCCCTGCGGTGGCCCCTCGCCCTGGCGCCCTACAAAGCACTCGTCATCGGACCCAAGGTGCTACACATAATGAGGAGTTTATCAACGCCTGAGTCTGTGACGGAACAAACCTGAGATTGAATTCTATGTGACTCGAGATGCCGGTTGAAGTAATTGGCTATTATTCTATTTCAGGAAGGTTCTAAAGAGTGGCTTCAGCACGACTTCAGCAAGGTGCAGGCTGTGTGTCAGGCTGTGTCGCGCGTGCTGCCGGAGGACGTGCTGTGTGACGACAGACACCACCTCACCATAGGGAAGAGACTGCACCTCGCTGAGAAGTAAGACTGACTGTAATACTCTCTTTATTTACTGTCTGTAATACTTTCTGTAGTATTGTCTGTAATATACTCTGTCGTACTGTCAGCAGTACTGTCTAAAATACTGATTGTAATACTCTCTGTAACTTTGTCTGTAATACTCTCTGTATTACTGTCTGTAATACTTTCTGTAGTATTGTCTGTAATATACTCTGTCGTACTGTCAGCAGTACTGTCTAAAATACTGACTGTAATACTCTCTGTAACTTTGTCTGTAATACTCTCTGTATTACTGTCTGTAATACTTTCTGTAGTATTGTCTGTAATATACTCTGCCGTACTGTCAGCAGTACTGTCTAAAATACTGACTGTAATACTCTCTGTAACTTTGTCTGTAGTACTCTCTGTGTTACTGCCTGTAATACTCTCTGTATTACTGTCTTTGATACTCTTTGTATATACTCTATGTCTGTAGTACTCTCTGAAGTGTTGTCTGTAGTAGTCGTCTGAAAGTCGTTCAGACATCTAAATGCTAACATATGAAACAATTAGTTTGTTATATTTAGTGTTAGAATTAAAAAGGTAGTAAAAAACACTCTTAAATAGATATAAGTGTCATTTAAATAAATTATAAATATAAGTGTTAAGTACATCTGATATCAAAATTATTTTTTGATGTAAATTGTGGAGCTATAAATGTAAAATACAACACAGTATATCATGCGATGCGATGAGGAAACTGAACTGAATACAACAGTACAGTGTACATTGTGTACAGTGTACAGTGTACAGTGAGGGGTCGCGGCGACTCACATTAGTACAGTGTCGGTGAACTCCGCTACTACAGACATACAAACAAAAAACACGTACAGACTAGTTCTTGTATCTAAAACCTCTGCCTTGTGTTTTTTTATTATAACTATAATTTCTTCCAGAACCGGCTACCCCTACGTCATAGTGTGCGGGCGCTCCGCCCTGGAGTCCCCGCCGCGCTACGAGCTACACCGCGCGGAGGGCGAAGCCCTAACGCTCACCTTGAATGAACTGTTGTCAATTATAAGTGATGAAGATAATTTTCGCGTAGAATTAAGTGAAGCTGTCAAATAAAATTGTTTAAAAACATCTGCCCGATTATTATTGATAACATATTATTATGACTTTATTATTTTACAAATAACCCACATAATTATATAAATATATAAGAATTCAAAAAAACCACAGCGAAATCACATTATGGTAAAGAACGAATTTTTTTTGTTGGTTTTCAAAATGTATGAGAAACAACACACTTGTGATGACATCAAAGAACAACAGACGAGGTGAACAAACAAACTCTCCACCGCACTTAATGTGTGTTACTTTATTACATAAACAAATCGAATAAAAACTTAATATCCAATTATATTGGTTGTCTGCGGATGGCTTGTTGTCATTTTGCTTCGGTCTTATACGTAATAGTTCTCAACTGAGACTGTTCACTTCCAGGTCAGCTGAACTCCCAGCACTAGTTGAGTGTTTAGGACTTGGGAGCTGAGGAACAGATGAACTAAAACGAGCGAACGACCTGCCTCTTGTTAACTCAAATAGGAAGATTGTTCGTTTGTCATTAAAACTGTTCCTGCTGCGACGAGATTAATGAATGCACACATTTATAAATGATGGGCATAAAAAGTAGACAAACCTGTAAATAAATATTTTTTCAAAATTACTTGGTTCAAAATTAATTGTTAATGATTTATATTTTTTTGTAATTTTTGCCTTTTTATTTATATTAAGTTTTAAATATTATCAAATATAACCTTTTCATATCATCCGATATCAGAAATATTAAATTATTAAAACCCCTTTCTTCTATTATTTTTCTTTCTTTTTCTTTATTTATTTTCGGCTTTGTTCTTTAGTTAAGAAATATACTTCTATGATAAGTATTACTTACACGTATAATTATATAGTAAACAATTATTTAAAACGTAATTATAATTAATTTACATTTTAATATAATTAATAAATTATCCTCTAAGAATTTAAAGATTATAGCTTCCAATTTGGGGTGTTATATATATATATATATATATATATATATATATATATATATATATATATATATAATGAAGAATTGTCAATGAACTTATAAATCATAAACAAGAATATTAAAGTAAAATGACGTAAAATAAAAATATTTATTGAATTAAAACTGTACATAAATACAATACAAATCCTCTGTCACCAGGCCTCTTGATGTTTCTCTACTGAATAATTACCAATAACATTACCTATAGGTACTAAAATATCATGAAATTTAAGATATCGACAAACAATGAATATTTCACTGTCACTAAGCCTGACGATAAAATCTCGTTATTGATAAAATCGTTTTATTTTACGTCAAGAAGCTTAACTAAATAATAGTTTTATACGTGAAGAAGCTTCTTAGGATTCCATTTACACACCGATGCGGATGCCGAACCCATCGCGTTGCAGGGAGACGAGTCCAAACAATGCCTGGGACTTGAGATCCAGGTGCAAGTTTTTAGGGGCACCTTCAAAATCACCTTCACTTTCTACGCTCCTCTCTCTATCTAACCAAATATGAAACGAACCTTCTAATGCATCCTTTGAAGTACGTTTTAAAAATAAACTGATGATAATTGTAAAGAGACCAAAAATTTTAAGTAGGTCATAGAGAGTTTTCGCAGTTACGCCTCATGTTCGCTCTTATACAAATTAACTATAAATTTATTCCTGGTCAGTCCTTGTTAATTGTTTATTGTTTATCTCAAATGTGTGATCTTTGGCGTTGTTTGTTTATCAGAGAACAGTAAGTAAGCGCCATAAGTATCATGAAGTACTTATGGTGTATATTATGGGAGTGAGTGAGTAAAAGTGAGGTTTTTGTTTTGATTTTTAGGGGCAAGCCTTCTTTAAGAAACTACATTTTAATGGTTGTTATATACTTCTGTGCTCTAGGTATTGAAAGTCTAACCACTTCACGTATCATTTCTAATACTTTAGCTTTGCGACGCTACGCCTAGCAGTACACTACGCCTCCGCCCAGAATTTTACTACGCCTTACACACAAGTGTGTAGCAGTTTCTACCGACTTCGCAAATGTTGAAAGACTTCGGTGGCTAAATTCCATCCTATTATATATTATACGGATGTATCCACAATGTAAGGATTCCGAATGGGTTTAAAACTATCGGGCAAATACCGATTGTAACTACAGTACGTGAGTACATTGTATAATTATATGTAATAGTAATCATGAAAGAAAGTTTACATTCGAAGAATTCCTTGCTGCTAAATTACTTTGATTTGGCAAAGTCATTTGGAATACATTTAAATAGTTTCAAAAAGCTGGGGACTTTGTCCTTTTAAATATGAAGTAGAGTGCACCACCTGAAAGCAAATGGAATCCAAAAGTCGTCTACGATCACTCAGTCGTTTCGTATTTCTGGAATCATCGCGTATAATCAATAATTGTCATTGATCTTGCCGAATAAAGAATTTTGTTAACTCTTATAACTTTTCTACTCGATCGTAACCCTACTTTTTTTTTATCACGTCAGCAAGTCGTGCCTTGAGTGCTGCTGCATTTATCTTTTGGGTGAGAAGTTACGTCATGAGATTTTCCGATGATATTTCTTTTGTCTTTTGATAGCTCTTAGACGTTTACAGAGCTCCGATGGTTTATTTATTGTAAATTAATTCCAAATGACATAACAACGTCATAACGTCAATGTCTTTATGAATCTCGCATCAAACTTTGACAAGAGGGTTTAAGAAGATCATAAACTAGAAAAAGCCAGTTTAGACGTGATGTTGGATAGTTGTTATGTAAATTGTATTAAGTGTTCTGAATTGTCTTGAGTTATGTAATTTCTTTTGGAGCAATATTGTCCATAATTGTATGATCGTTGACGCTGCGCTACAGTTAATAACTTTTGCAGTGTCATCATGTCTTTGTTAATGTCACACTGTATTTTTCGTTCAAAATAAATAAATAAATAAATAAACAATCTGTTTTTCAAAATATGAGCTGAGGAATTAATAACCCCCACAGTAGTAGACTAAGAGTTAATACAAATGTCGAGGACAAATTCCATAACATAATGAATTATGAATGTGTCCTTGATGTAGACAGCAGTAAAAAATATATACGTTCGGGTATATATTTTTTGCTGTCATAACTTTATATATTATCTGTATGATGTTCTTCCTCCTTGTATCTCTCGTAACTCTGATTAAAAGTCAATTCTTGCTTTTTCTTTTCTCCTTTCAATAATACGTAGTGGAGATGTAGTCACTTCACTGCAGCTTGCAATGAGCCGGCTTAACCGAGAAAAGACCACCCACAGGAAAATGGCAAACCCTTATTTTGATCGTGAGTGACAGTTTTCAGAAGTTTAAATTTTTGTCTCCTTCCATTCCCCCTTTTCCTCTTCCTTCTTTTATCCTTCTCCAAGACTGGCACCGCTCTTGTAATTCCTCTGGTGTTTCAAGAGTTCATGGGTGGCGGTTTTTATTTGTGAGCAGGTGACCCCACACGTTTGGTTTCCTCTCACAAAAAAAAAATTATCAATAATAACTAAAAATATAAATTAATTTTGGATATTTTTATTTTATTTTATTTTTTATTGGGATACAAAGTAAATTTAACAAATAATATAAAACAGATATGCCATTAAAATTTCCACAAAAAAATTACACGGAAAGTTATACACAAGCAAAAAATTAACTAAAGTTATACAAAAAAAAAATATTAATAAAAACACATAACAAAACGGGGGAAAGAAATTATATATTCTAGCAACAGGGGTTCAATATTTCGTATGATTTTGGAAACCTTTGGAAAATTAAAAATCAAAATTTAAAGTGATGCTCTCACGACTGGACACTGGCAGAATTAAAATATCGAAATATCGAATAAATAAAAAGAAGTATCGAAACACAGGACCTCGACATTTAGTTTGACTGACGCCATGCGGTCATCTATCACACTCTGAACATTATTATAATATTGCATTAGAATAACTCAGGTCATGAATAGTTAAAACTCTCACAAAACTTAATTCGTTTTTTTTAAACCAATTAAAATTACAAATAAAACTATTTTTACGGATTAAAACTCGCGTATAATTTGATTACATTTTTTTTTTAAGCCGACGTTTCGAATACTTTGCAGTCATCGTGTTCACGGGTAGACGAGTTATCAAATTAAATAAAAAATAAAATTAATTTAAAAAAATGTGCTGTTTATATGTTTTAAGTACATATGTACTGCAACTGACTTTATATTTTCAAGTCAATTGACTTTGTTTTCTAGTCGTGATGTAAATCGTTTCGCGCCTTTCACATATCACAAAACAACACAGTGCTAATAACGGTAACACTTTAAACTACCGTTGCCTTTAACCGAAACTTAGTTGTAAAATTAATTATTTGATTGATTTTATATGTATAATATAAAAATTATATAAATTTCTTTTCAACTATAGTTTTTGTATTAAATTTTAATGCAATGTTTTTATTAATCAGAAAATAATAACTTCTTGTACTAGGTAATTACATCGATCGAATGCATTTTTGTTCCCTGTCATTAAATAACGCAACGGACACGTTTAGATATCAATAGTATTTGCAACAAGTTTCTTCTCCAATAATAAACGCACACAGTTTCCAAATAGGCTTACTAGTATTCATTATTCAATATGTTTCATTCGCGAGGCGACGCGTCATGAAGGGCACGTTAACACTGCGACGACACGACACTGATATTACGACGTAATGTTTAGAGTTAATTCAGAATATATATATATATTATAATTTGTAACAATATGTTGTAGGTGATTATACATAACTATCTTATGACCTAGGATTCTAACTTTGCGCATAACAATACGTTATTATTATTTTTTTAACAAATAAGAACAAAAGAGTACAGCAAAAAAATCACAAAATATTGAAGAAACCTAAAGTTAATCGAATTGAAGTAAATTTAACAGTTTAAGTTTATTAGAAATAAATATCTTTTTTCTAAAATAAGATGACTGTTTTAAGATAAAACATATAGATTGTTTTAAAGAAAGCTTTAGAGATTTAATATGGTTGATAAAAATAATGCACTTGAAGGACACTTTTAGATTCAAAAAGTTTATTTTCACAGATGTGTAAGAAGTTTTATCTTTACATAATAAAATAGCAACGAAACAAAATCTATTCATTCAATATGATTAGCTAAAAGTTATTTGTTTGTGCCCGGTGTGATCGTACATTGACCTTTATATGTAGGGCTCAAAATCATAGGTTTTATAATTTGTCAACTACTTGTCAGTTTGATGTCGCATTGAACCAAACTCCTATATATAATACAATCAAGAAAATAAAATCAAAGAAAAAAAGAGGTTTACGACTTCAGTAGACGAAGTCGGTGATAATGGTAGTTTTAGTTTAAGAAGTAGGTACAAATAACTGTAGTCGTACCGTCGGAATATAAATGAATCTCATTACTTTAAAATAAACAAAATAAACCCGCTCCTATTACAAAGTAATAAAGCTCGCTATCCGATATCAAATAATCGGTAATTCATATATTTCATCAAGGCGCGAGTCCCACCGTCAGTCGTCACTCGCGTCAGTCGTTCCTCAGCTCGAGTGCGGTTCGCGCCATTATTATTTAAAAAAAGTTAAAGAAGGCTATTGTTTGTTTTTTTTTTGTGAACGGGTTTTGTGGTAAGTTTTTTAACTGCCGTCAAATCATGGCTAATTCTAAGTTTGGACTATGCTTTATTTTCCATTTTTATATTGATGATTAATGTTATTCGAAGCTTCACTTTTTAGTATATTTTATATTAATTAGGAGTATTAAGCAAGTTATATTAATGTTCTTTTTTTTAATTTTCAAATATAATACAATAAAATTATTGTATAAATAGCTACCGAAACAATACTTTTTAGTTTTATCACTACCGCAAAATGTTGGCACAAAATATAAATACTGTAATTTAAAAAACTATTTTACGGTCTCTGCCCATTTAACCTGGCCGTGTGACGGCCTACCGTGGACTCTTAAAAATATCATAGTTTACACAAGTTTTGTGTCATTATTACAATAATTTTGCTTCGGAAACTTTTCGAGTATTAAGAGTAGTGCAAATTTTTTCCTCAAAAAGAAAGTGTATCGCAGAAAATTGAGTAAAAATCTATTGTTTTATAAAAATTTTGAGAACTAAAAAGGTGATAAGATTGTTGTAATAACACTTTAACCCCTGAAAGAAAACACAAACTTTACTCTTCTTTTTGTACTTGTTTAATATTTTGTTCTTAATTACTTATTTATCTCGCTGTTCAAAGCGCATAGTGTAACAGGTTACAAATATTTTTATTTAATATAAGTTATTATAATTTAGACTTCTGAAGTATTAATTACATTAAAATGCGTGCAATTAACTTAAAATAAAGTATATAATATGATTCCGGTCCCAGTTAGTTCCCACGTTATTTGTTAATTAATTAATTATTGGTCCTCATATTAGGAGCACACGTTCTCGTAGTGCAACCATTTTTGACCTTGGCGTCTTACAACAGGTTTAAGATATCAAACGCTATTTATTTAAGACCTCAAGGATATTATTTGTCTGTTTGTTTGTTGTTCTCTTAAATTATAATGACAACTTTTGAATTTCTTAACTTTTCTATTATTCTAAGAAGTGTATTACTTTGAAAGTACTTAATTGACGCCACTAGACTATTGTTCTTTAATCGTGTCCACAGAATATTTAACATAGCGTAACACTTTCTCAACTCTAAACTCTCTTGAGAGTTATTGACACGACACGTCTCTGGAGTCAAAGAGACACTTTCTCGCTGTATTGTTATTTAACACTCGCTTTCTACTTAGAACAAACTGATTTTGTAATTTTACCTAAAAGTTATATTTTTAATTTCAGTTTGTACAATAAATAATTTTGTGATATATATCTATCATCGACAATCGTTAATAACCTTAACAGGCGGGAAATACTAGAAGTAGGTGCTTATGTTTTCCTCAAATGACATCATCATCAAGAGCAGCCACTTACAACACTTGCTGTTGCTTGCGACTTTGCTTGATAGGGCAGCTATAAGCCACGCCAGTGATCACAGCATATAAGCAACGCCACCTGGTGGTAGTTAGTCGAAGTAGTTAAAAAACAATTACACCATTTAACAGTAAAAAACTTTACATATTTTATTTGAGTTTTAATGTTTAAAAATATATTATGAATATATTTCCAACCCATAAATAAATATATAAGTCGACTATCGATGTAACAAGTAACTATTGGGTCGAGATAAAATGGCGGCGCCTCGATAGCACCGGGACCCTTGACCAGAGATTGCTGTTGCTATAAATAAATATATAAAATAAACAAGGATTACAAACTAGATGATGTTTAAAGAGTATATAGAGATTGAGATGAGCGTGCATTCAGGACAGTCGACTGTGTTATCAACAGAATTATAAGTATATTATATTATATAGTTAAATTTTTATGTAAAATTCATCATAGAAGAACTCTTTCTTCCTCGTCTGTCCATCGTCGGACCTTCGTCACCAAGTTCAAAAGTCAAATCGTTCAAAGAACTCGTTCTACTTTCTTTATTAGTTAGTGATAAAGTGTTTATTAAGATAGATGGTTATCTGGTCATTTATTATCATTGAATGTTTGTAAATACTCCTTAAAGGTCAACGGGTGAGGCGTCGTTGACATACAAATAAAATAACAAAGCAAAGAACACCGTTTCTTCTCCGGGATCAGTTTCTCTTTTGCCTTCACGCTGACTTTTATACGAAAGAGTTATAAACTGAATATCAGATTGAATGAATTAACTTTTGCAATGAGCTGCATCTCTAAATCTGGAGCGGGTTAATTAATTTAACCCAGCCCTCAGTAATTGAGGATAACACGCGTCTGACATACTTCTTCAAACCGGAGGGTTTACTGATATCCCGCTTATACAGATTAGACTGTGTGACGAGTGCAAGCTCCATCTGGGGAAGGAAGGTGGCATTTTTCAAATAAACCATTTTTTGCGCTAACGCGATAAGGTTGTCGTTTGTGTTAATACAATCACGGAAAATATGGTATCTTCGAGAAGTTTTTTTTAATTCTTAGCTTTTTTAGCAATAAAGAGAGAGAAATAAAGTATACTAATGTTTCTAATATCCTATTTCGAACTAAGTGTTCCCACTGCACTAATAAACTTTACCGACTAGTTGTTGTTTTAACGCTTTCAATCTCCACACAGATTTTATTTTATAAGAAATATATGTATAAAAATAAGAATCATATATATGACGTCTACACGAAGACACTTTGAAGCTGAAAACAATACATTTTAACAAATGTTGTCCTTAGGGTCATCGCGTTGAACAATAACACAAATCTTACCAGCGCCATCTATGTTCTGTAAAGTCACCTAACTCTGTCATTCGTGCTTTCGCGACATAACTCTGTGTTTATATTACGCCGTACATTTTGTGATGATTTCACCAATTATAATTAAGCGATATTTAACAAGATTTATTCTTATATCTTAAAAGAAATGTTACATTGCTTTTAAAAAAGCATAAGCCGTTGTTCTATCGTTGCAAGTTCTAGTTTATTAGTTTTCCTCTATAATAAAAATATCTAAAATAAAATAAAAATACTTAGTCAAGTAATGTTAAACAGTAACTAACTAGGAGCGCGAACCAGACCTCAATTCTGACTCGCTGCGCTCGCAACATCTCGGTATGTGTTAACATATTAAGCGAAGTGAGGTGCAAACAGCACCGAAGTTGCATTTACAAAACGTCAACGCATTCTGTCCGCAACTATTATTTAAGATAAAAAAATCTAAAAAAAAAAACAAAAAACTATAAAATCTGTAAATTAAAAAAAAATCGGCACGCGCATGTCATTGTAAAGCTAAACTTTCGTTCGAAAATTTTTTCTCATTGAAGTCTATGGGATTTTTATTTTTATCTATCATTCCACAAGGACTTAGAATTTTAGAAAATTCTATGTTACACGTCTTATTGTGTTATACAAGCCCTGAAAATTTGAAGGCGATTGATCGCGCCGTTTTTGCGCCAACCTCAGACAAAATTGTAGTCTCCAGTAGACCGCTTTGTTCAATAAATACTTAAAAAATAATTATTTATAAAATTGTAAATATAATATAACACTTAAAAATGCGCTCTTTGTTCTAATAAATACAGTACTGAATATAAATACGTATTAAATATAATTACCTGTACTTCATTATTATCGGAAATGCCCGACTAGTTTCAAACCCATTCGGACTCGCGGCGTGAACAGTTCACATCATAATAATAACGTGAGTACAGCCGGATAATTATATTTAATACGTAGTTATATTATAAAGAAGGTCAATAAAATTTCTCACTTGAGGTTGAAATCAAACCTACCTACAAACTCATACGCAGATCTGTTATTTGATAACTCAAAACAGATATTAAATTTAATCTTTAGTAACAATATTGTAATCACGATGAGAATTCTATGAGCGTACAAAGTATACAACTATTCAAACGAAAACAGACATATTTTTAATAATTCTTAAATTTAATTTACTTTCCAAAAAAGAATAAGAAATGTAGTAAATCAAAAGATTTCTTTCAACCGTCATCGTAGAAGTCGTCTTGGAAGCCGTAATTAGGACTCACAATAAAATAGTTATAACCTCGTCTATATTTTCAAAATGTAATTATAGATAAAACCAAAAAGAGATGCATTTTAACATAAACTGTGTATTTTCCGTATTTTATGACGAGTTTTACATAAAACATGACTTAAATCAGTAAACACCAGTGAATAGTGTGCAGCGACGCACTGTGCGTGGGACCTTCTCACGTTCTCACAAACACAATACCCGAGTCCTTGGCGTCGCTGTACTCTGCGCTGTGCTCTAGCTCCAACTTAGCGACTGAATTAACAGACTTCTTTAACATTTTTACCTCAGTACTGTATTCACACTGTAGTCTCTAATCACTTACTGAGTTTCAAATGAGTCACAGGTTTATTTCGATTCTATAATCAGAAAATCGGGACTATTTTAGCATAGAAATGCTACAAGAATTATAAATAGTAATTAGTTTTCATAGTCATGGATGTTCAGCGCTCGTGTGGTGTCTGATCTCATTGACATGCACGCATAGGTTTAAAATTTACCTGTTTTTTTTAATTCAGATAGTATATATAGTAAGATTATCCTCACTTACTCATGGTTCATTTTGGTGTAATATCATGTTGCTACGCGCAGTTTCACTGTGCGCTGAGGTCAGTGAACCTAAGCAATAAGCCATTACAAAACCACAAAGATTGTTCTTATTACATAATATAGTAAGAGTTCTTCTTCAACTTATATTATTAGATTCAGAAAAGTCTCATATTCTTTTACTTACGCAAGCAGTTGCCCATCCAGGTTAAGAGCAGTAACTTAATCCTCTGAACAAAATGCGGTCAGCGAGTGTGTTGGCGCTCTGCGTCGTGGCATTCGTCTGCGGAGTCCTCGGCAAGGGCAAGCAAGAGGAGAAGGTTTGTAATATATGTTTGAAATAGTAATGGTGTAGTCATAAGTGACTTACATCTTAATTTGTAAGAGATACAAATGTCCCGCGTCAAATCATTAATCTGCTCTAGACCCCTTGTTTGTGTCATATAGTCATATACATTTAAAGGTGTATTATATATAAAAAAAAAGTCTTTTGTCTTACAAACGTTCCAACGAAATATAATCTGATTTAAACTTTTAATAGGTAAAAATTGCGGTGTACTACGAGTCACTGTGTCCGGACAGCAAGAAGTTCATAACCTCCCAGCTGGCCCCCGTCTGGAGAGACTTCCGAGGACAAGTGAAGGTCAAACTCGTGCCCTACGGCAAGTCAACTGTAAGTAATAACTCATATATACTAATGTTACAAAGAGGAAAGATTCGTAACCGATAAGCACTGTTATAAACTTTAGAACTGTATTTAATGTAATATATCGCAACATAAGCTATTACAAAAAAAAAACTCAGAACGAGATCTATGTACTTGATTGTTTTGAGCTCGTGTGATATATATATATCTTGTAAAGCCACATAAAACCTTTAAGTTATATTGATTTCCTCGAGGAAATTCATATAAACAAAATTTTTATTACTTTATATGCAACCATGTTTATTAAAGGATAAAAACAATATATAAGACTGTGATTCATATCAATTATTCCTTTTAAGAATATGTACTTATATAATGAACGACGCAGTAGCGTTAATGTGTCTTATGTATGTAGAAAATAAGTAAACCACTTTTAAAACTGTTTTATTTTATGTAAGTCGCAATTGATAAAACACGAACAGAATTATATTTAATTAGGGGCCTCCGCCCCTTATTCGCTCGTCAACCCCCGGGCTGTCGCCGGCAAACGCAATTGTTAAATTAAAAATAAACTCTTTATTTCCGATTAAGGCAACGTACGTAGTTACAGCTTGTTCCGTTAGATGTCGCGAATTACAATTTCTTGGTGAAAATATAGTCTGACCTTTTTATTGATACCTGAATTTGTTATACCTCTTGGTTAAGAGGCCGAGCATTTTCTCGACAGTATTAGTTAGTAGTTTGCATCAAAATCCGTTCAGCCAATTTCAAGTAATGCGTAGTCAATTAAACAGATAAAAAATAAACAAGACTATTGAAATGTGTTCTGTTAACGATTGAATGGGTTGCCAACTATTTTTTAAATATGTTCCATGCAGTCTTTCGAACCTATTTATCTTTATCATATTTAATATTTATAATAGAAATCGATTGCTTTTGTTTTAACAACAAAATAAAAGATAACCACTTAATATTATTAATATTCTTATAAATTCCTCCAGTATGATAGAGTGGACGACAAATATCAGTTCCTGTGTCACCACGGACCCGACGAGTGCTACGGAAATAAGGTATCTATTACAAGCTAATAAGTTATATGTTTATTTTTATATTATAACTTTGTACCACCTGCCTCTGTTTCTTTTTTTAAAATATTAGCCGTTCGATAAGGTTGCCTGGAAGAAATCGCTCTTAGGTGTACAATAAAGAATATATATATCTTACATCATGTACTTTGTTCCAACCACTCTACCATCTCCTCTAATATTGATATAAAACTAATATTACATATTAAATAAGTGCTGTTAAATAATAACGATTGTTCCAGGTGCAGGCCTGCATCCTGAAGGACCGCAAGCTTCAAGACACCGACAAGATGGAGCTCGTCATCTGTCTCATGGGTCAGGAACAACCGGACAAATCACTCGACACTGTGAGTCTTGAGTCTACATTACATTCTACAATATAATATTAAACGGATTATGTTAAGTGGTAGGTGACGAGCTCGACTCTCTGAGGACGGGCCAAGTGGAACTACTGTTTTCAATTATTAACATATTGTTTTAAAGTATATTTGAGTTGTTTATAACTGTATTGTTTCAGTGTTTAGAAAAAGTGAACAAGCTATCAGAATCAACGAAGCTGAAGAAGTGTGCCTCGAGTCTCATGGGTGACATTCGGCTGGTGGCGAACGGAGACAAGACTGACGCAGTACAGCGTCCGCTGGCCTTTGTACCGACTGTCGTCATCAACGAGGTAACTCCTTCATTTACATCATCAGCTAGCGGAGACTTCCACCTAAATCATCAGTGAGGTGAATCTCACACTAACATCTTCAGCGTGATGACTCTTCTCCTATATAATATAATGTCGCGAAAACGAAGAATTGGTTTTTTAAACAAATATTTTGTTTCAGAAATTCAATCAAACCGTCCAGGACGAGGCCGTCGCGGATCTGAAGTCGGTAGTGTGTCGTCTCCTCCCCAACAAGCCGGCCATTTGCAATTAGTTTTAATTCGTTATAATAAAGTGTAATATTACTACTCGCGTCTGTTTTTTTTAATTTATTTATAATAAAATATAATCGGTTAATATAAGATGTAAGTGCTCTTAAATCGGAACCAATTAATGATAACAGTTCAATATTAGAGCTCAGAGTTTGATAAAAAAAGAGCAGCTTGTAATGAATTCATTAATATTACTTTATTTACACAATTTATACAACAGCGGCCTGCACTTTAAACATTAAATCACACATACGGCTTACAAGTCTTAAATGATGGCAAAAGGAATTAAAAGGTTAGAAAGTTCAACAACCTAACACTTCACGCTCCGTCGGCCGTGACCCGTTGCTGTGACACGCTGCGCTGGCGAGCCTGCAGCGGGGTGAGGCCGTCGGCATCCACGACTACAGTACACGGCATCGAGTACTCCAGCTGACAGTGACAGCTGACACTGACAGGTGACAATGACGGGTGACAGCTGGCGGGTGACAGCTCAGCGGGTGACGGTGACAGCTGTGGGGTGTCAGCGCTGTCGCTGCCGTGCGTCGTGGTGCGTGCGCGCGTGCCTGGCGAGCTGCGCGTCGCTGGCGGCGGCGTGCCCGCAGCGCGCGCACAGCCGCAGCACGGTGGGCGGCGCGCGCGGCGGGCGCTGCGACAGACGCTCACCTCTACACTCCGCGGATAAGAAATGGTAGGGTGTCAGGTCGTGCAGCGGGAGGTATACTACCGAGTCGGGGTCGAGGGTCACCTTGCTCTTGCCTCGCTTCCGCCCCCTCTTCTTCCTGCGGCCCTTCCCGGCGGCGCGGGGCCCCGCGATCTTCCTCAGCGGGCGGTCGTCCTCGTCGGTCTCGTCGGAGACCTCCACTATGTCGATGCGGGGCTCCTGGATGATCACGTCGTCGTCGTCGCTGGACGTCAGGAGACTTATTGGATCCTCTTTCCTAAAATGTATAATAGTCAAACACATATATGATCATCATATGTATAGTTGCCATAGATACTATTGTATATCAGTGTATAGTATGTCGTATGTCATTGTCGGTCCGAACCTGTCCGTGTAGTCCGGCGGCGGCTCGAACAGGCCGGGGTCCACGTCGCACTGCACGCTCTCCAGCACCATCAGACAGTCTCTCCCCTGACCACCTGCGAGACAGATCATACAGATCATCATTATGTTCAATGTTCTAATATTAGTATATTGTATATCACACTACTTTCATCTGCAAAATTTAAAATCTTTGAAATAAAATAAATACCACCTTTAAATTTTAACTAAATGTAGAATCTATATAAAAAAAATTATCAAGCATTACGTATAGCCCTTAATCCCTATGTTTTTATTAAAATAGCAAAACATGTTTAAAGACAATTTGTAATATTTACAAATTTATTACATAATGGTGCACTGTATTGTACATGTAATATTATTATATTGAATTTGATCCGATAACTATATTAAACTCATTCATTTAACATTAAAACACTACACATTCAGAGACAGTTCAGTGTGAACTGGTGAGCCCACTGTGTTTGTGAACTGAAACACCGTGTGTCAGCGAGAGTTACCTTTATCAACTGATACTTCTATATAAACAGGATCTGCATCTTCCTCTATCGTCACCACATCACCCATATCTTCTCTCACTATGTTCCATCTCTCTCCGCTCTCTTTTATCTCTCCATTCTGTTTTTCTATTTCTATTTCTCTATTTATTGGCCGTATTTGTTTTATTTGATAGTTTGTAATTATTTCCTCTATGTCTTTGTTTGCTTCATCTAATGATAAATTTGGTTCTTGTCTGAAAAATGTTAATTCTTGAAACCACTGAAGCAAATTGTATTTGTACAAATGTAACATATTAAGTAATTAAAAAACATTAGCCAGTACCTTTTAACAATGTCGCCATTTTGTTCTATTGGTTTATTCTCTGATTTCTTTTTTTTGGTGGTTTGTGGTGTGTTCTTGTCTGTACTGGAGGGAATGTCTTTAGCTACATCGGTTATATTCTGCTGTGGTTCTTTGGGCGGTGAATTTGGTTGACTGGTCTGAAAAATAAGACAAATATTACTCAACTAAAAACCTTTAAAATTATATTTCTTTGTGGGTATATATGTATGCACTTACATTAAACACGCTAGGCACGACCTTGGCTTTAAGACGTGTTTTCCCTCTGACCCATTCATATTCATGATCAAGGAAGTGTTGGCTACATATCACAGAGTCCATAGTGACCTTTTCCTTCACGGGGGCCGCCTGGAGCCACTTGCGACGGAGTGTCTTGCTTGCAGGGAATCTAGCAATACAATTATACCTTAGTTAGATGTCAAACAAAAAAAAAAAACCTTATGAGGGTAGGAGAAAGTTAATATAACAGAGACATATGTATACAAACCGCCACTTTATTGCAAGTGTTGATGGATTTTATATTATAATACATTTTGTTTAAACCAGGAAGTTAATGTGATGGGACCCGCACCCATTACTGCTTATTTATAAGTGTAGTGATACAATGGTTCAATTAGATTGAATTCTTTGGTAGTAATTTAAGGTCACAATTCAAATTGTATATAAACTAATAATGTGACTATCAATTAAAAGTACTGTTTTAAGTCATAAGAATGGGTGAAGAGTACTTACCCTTAAATAAAATGGTTGAAGTGATAAAAGATTTGTGTGGATATTACATAATGTAGATATTTAATATGGAGGAAAGAGAATCGTGTTGTGAGAAACAATCTAAGAATGAGAAGAGGATATAAAAGGAAAATTAATGATACATTTACAGTGGGACTGATCATTTCACTGTGTGAGTACAGACTGAGATTGACGGTAGAATTGACAATTGATGGTAGATTGATTGATGGGCTTGAAATAGATAATAAGTTTCATTTAATATAAAAATTTGTCATGTTTCAATTGTATGAGTCTTGTTGCATCTCCTCAAGGTTGGCTAGTTGTACCAATACATAATGAAAGTTTCACAGATATTGTAGCAGTGGTCAAGGATCCAGCTTAAGTTTTATTGTGACGATAAAACAAAATTTCATTTTTATACAACATTAGAGTTGTTTTGTTTGTATTATCACTATTCTGTAAGTTTTAATTCTCAAAGCTACCTCTAGTAGGCAAGCATAGGTCTTAATGTAAAAAAATGCAAGTTTGCGATTTTGTCTTTTCATTCAAAGCTATAATAAAAATGAATACATACGTAAAGAAGACATTGCCATCGGCTGTGCCTGAGCATCTATCAACACAACATCTACTCATCTTGTGAGACTGGAAATTAATAATAATTATCAAATTATTTAATATTTTTCAGAAAACATTAAAACTAGCATGTAAATTGATTTTTCATATTTCATTTCAAAGTTCATCAAGTCTGTAGTATCCTTTATAATCACACATATACAAACTCGTTGCGCGTCCTTATTCTGTAACACTAGAATAATATTTCAATCGCTGTAATATAAGCTCTATTTAAATAGCAGTAAAGTTGAAGTTTACCACATCATGCGACGCTGAAATACAACACAAATGCGATGCAATATAAAGAATAAGACGCTTTAATTATATTTTTTGAAAATAAATTTCTAGCTGTATTACATATTACTAAATTTATTGATACTTTTCATACACCTTTTGGATATAATGGCTTTTCGCGCGCAAACAAAACAAAAACACGGTAGGTAACAAAATTGATTTTCAAACTTACCCAAGTCACAAAATATGTGTCGCTGTCTAAGATATAAAAACCTACCTACATTATAATTTAGAATAAAATATGCTAGTCACATTTATACATTTATACACATTTACAGTATAAAATAGAAAAGAGTACGAAAAATATTTACTAATATTTCTCTTTTAATTGAATTTTTGACAGACTTCAGTGATGTAGTTTGTTGTGTCGTTACGATTCCAAAAACCGTAAAATCGTCTTATTCTGTTTAAAGTCTAAATTATACCCTTTCTTTTTAATGGATCAAACAATATTTTTTATTTTAATGTATCTAAGATAGAGTTCATAGAGAGCCATTTATTACAAGTATCAATTTACATTCAACAGTAAATTAATAAAAAGTGTCGAGTTTATCTAATAATAATTTGATGTTTTGTCTTATAACCAAAGAGTACTATTTTATGACGTTGTTTTGTTGTTTTCTTTTATTTCAAATTATAATTATCAAAAACCTTTACATTTTTTAAATAAAACGGAATAAAGTCGAATTGATTTGATTTGTAGATTGCTACATAATTCCTATAATAGAGACTATATATTAAATCATGGATATAATAAAAAACATTCTCAATACAAAAAAAGAAGAGTCTAGTGAACAACTATTTCAAGATAAAGAATCCGACAATTTATCTTCGACTCTTGAGCGTTCAAGTCAGAACGAGAATACAAGTAATATTAATGTTAATAATCATAGTATCATACAAGAGTCGAACAATTTAAGTGAAGATATTAAATACAACTTTGACTCAATCAGCGATGAAAATGGTCAGGTGTATCGTAAATATTGTTTACGTGAGGTTAAGTAAGTCATCATTTTAAAATTTATTAAAAGTTCAATTTTATTAGCCAATATGTTCTTATTTATTGTTTTTGGTATAATGAAAACAGATTAATTCTACTGTAACTAACACTGATCTTGCTTTTAGCCCAATAAAAAAATTACCAGAATACCGATCATCAGAATCCTATTCTCAAATATTTATCTTAAATTAGATAGATGTACATACTCGATTGTTATAATGTGCTGGTATTTGTATAACATGTCTGTTTTCAGAACTGTTGTTAAACCATTCCAACATGAAATCAAAATGAGAGGGAGGTATGTGAGGGGTGACAATAATGAAGAACCCCCAGAAGAAATGGAACAAGTGTGTAAACTGTGTTTTAAAATTTGTAAATCATATTCAAGTTATATGAATCATATGAGACAGCATTGCTCTACAGTCAACACATTCACTTGTGCTCAATGTGATGAGCAATTCTCTTCCAATAAGGAGTTATGGGATCATAAAATTAAAGGTCATAAGGAGGCTAATTGTTTTTTGTGTCAAAAATGTCAACTTGCATTCTCAGATCATTACACATACTTACTGCACACTCTCCGCCATATGAGCAAACCGTATCAATGTCCTGAATGTTTTGTGACAGCAATTTCTTACAAGTCACTTGCAGCCCATATAAGAATTCATTTCAACCCACTAATTAAATGTCATTTATGTAACAAAGAGGTTCGCCAGAGAAGATTGCAGCTGCATTTAAAAAGCCACCAGAACATAATTAAGTGTGTTGAATGTGGTAAAGAGTGTAAAGATAATGCATCTTATAAATATCACTTGATTAGTCATACAGGAGTGAAGCCGTTCCAATGCCTCTATTGTGGCAAAGCATTTTCAACTACTTGTAATTTAAAAACTCACACGTCTCTTCACACTGGAATAAAACCTTTTCAATGCAATCAATGTCACCGTCAGTTCAGACAAGTCACTGATTTAAATCGTCACAAGGAAGGACACGACGTCGAGGGCAAATATGAATGCGACTATTGTGGAAAGAAATTTAAAGGAAAAGAGAGTCTAAAGTATCATATACGTTCCCATACAAATTATAAGCCATACAAATGTCCTAATTGTAAAGAATCATTCACAACCTTAGTTCATTTACGATCACATGTAAGTCACTTTCATCTTGTTACAAAGGAATATATTTGTAAGATCTGTAAAGTTGGTTTTCACGTACACCAGAAATATTTGAGACATCTCAAGTGCAACAGGCACTTACAGAATGCATTTAGTTCACATAATAAGGAAGCTACTGAATAGAAAGTATGAAAATAAAAATAAAACAATTTCAATTTTATTTCTTATTATTTACATTATATTCAAAAATATACTGATATAATTGCCGCCAAACAGTTACAGGTATTGTTTTCTAATTAATGGCCAACCGAAAATTAAGATGGATTCCAGTTTAAATTTCAGATTAAAATGGCGGAAAGTAACCGAAGCTCGACTTTACTTAACATATTTATTAAGTTTATATGTTAATGACAAAAATAAAAATATATTTGTTATGTATACATATTTTAATAATTATCATTTTCCTTTGTTTAACACTACATATATACATAACTGGCTGTATGAATAAGCCGATAAATTTGAAAAATGCATTGAGTTGAAATGTAGTACATTTAGTACAGATTCATATTATTTATAATTTAAGTTTAAGTATGTTCCAGTTTTGATTTGTGTTGAAGAACCTGTTTCAGTCATACACTAATGAATATACAATCTCAAATATAGATTAAGTATAAGTGTTGTTTGTGGATTCTCAGTACCCAATACAAATACACTTTAAACTATGATGAATTAAAATTAAACTTTAAAATGTTATTAAGAAAGACTTCAAAGAAGTCATTCATAAAAAAATTACAACGGCAGTTAAAAAAAACTGATGGATTAGAGGAGACATTATGTTTGCTAATTATATGAGTTTATACAACTTTTATTTACATTAAATGGAGTGTAATAACTGATTTATGAAGCAGTTTTACAAAAAGATTTCCTCAAATACTTCACCTTATTTCAATAAACTAATAGTGTGTTATTACAAGTTACAGTTAACAATAGATTCTTATAATTTTGCTTCTAAAAATTTAAATTACTATACATTTCTTGAATTCTGAGTATGGTAATAACATATTGTAGTAGAGTTGGAATGGAGTGTTTATATACACAATGGTGAATCCGGTGGCGGTGGTGCCTAGCCCTAGAAGACCCTGTCCTGGTAGCCAGAGTCCTGCGCCTGCGGGGGCTTGGTCTGCGCGCCCGACACGTGATGGTGGTGGCGCAGGTGGCCCGGCCGCCGTGGAGGCGCCAGGTACTCGAACATGGACTGCGTGTGTTGGGCCAACATGTTGGCCAAGTCGCACGGCATCGGATCCACCCAGAAGAAGTCGTGGTTTAGGGCAGTGTCGGCGTCGTATCTGGGAATTCATATAAAGTACTTTTTTTTTGTATATTTTTATTTTATTTGATATGTCACTCACTGCGGATGGTTCCAGACAGGACCAAATCAAAAGTACTGAAAGTATTGTTTAAATTCTATTTCTTTGATTATAACATTTGAGAATTTTAAGGGTATTATATAAAATCAAAATAAATGTCACTCATATTAAAAGAGAGTACACTCACCTTTTAGCTGGATCCAGTTGTAACAGTTTGTCTAGTAAGTCACACCCATATGGATCCTTCACATAGGGTTTCAGCCTTTCCTGGTAATGAAGTAATACAATACATACACTGGCTTTGAATTAGGTTTAAATTAGCATAATTGAAAGGGAGCTGATTTTATAAGTTTGTTTTTAAAACTCTACACTCTGGAATAGCGCTTCACTTATTCACAAGTAACACAAGTATGACACATACTTTATTCAACGGACAGACTAACGCTCTGTGCATTACAACCAATATTAGAAATTTCAACTGTATCAATTACTATGAAATAAGTTTGCATCCGGTACTACCTGGTTAGTACATAAGAACATCAGCTCTTCCAAAATACCTTAACCTTCCGTTTCTGTCCCTTGGGCAGTTCCATCTTGGTGTAAAGGTCAAGACTCTCTACTCCTGGCCAAACATCTGGAGTGCATGAACCACACAGCTGAGAGATCAAAATTAACTGCTGTTGTTCCGTGGGACCCTGAAGATAGTGAGATTGTTGATGATCAAAGTTGAATGTTTCATTGTACAACTAAATATTTATGTGATAATTATGTTTATTCTGATGTTTTTTATTAATAAATATTAAATATTAACTGTGTAGTAGTTTTTTCTTCTTTGCCTTAAAATTCAACCCTGCTTTATTCAAAAAAACCTTAATTTTGTGGTTATGTACTTTTATAATTACAATTATTAAATATAATTTCCATAATTTCCATTAAAAAATTGATACTCATTGTCTTTCCTTCATTTAGAAATATTTCCTAAATAATCATTATATTATTTTCATTCAGCACTAAAATTAAGCTCATATTAGTTTCCAAAATCCATTAATAAAAAGGATACAAAGTACAGAGATATCAAGTGATGGTGATATAAATATAAGCACACCTGCATGATGGGTGACCGTGTCCACATCTCAGCCATGATGCATCCTGCACCCCACATGTCCACTGGAGGACCGTAGTTCCGGTCACCTGAATATGTTATACAGCATGAAGGGTTTCCTCTTAAGTCCGGTAAAGTTAATTTATTATGTAATATGATTACTTTGTTTCACAAATTTCACAATAATATTCAATATTGAGTGACAGAAAATAATAACCTTGGTTATCAAAGACATTATTAATACAAAAGAGAAACAAAACTCACCAAGCAGTAGTTCAGGAGGCCTGTACCATAATGTAACAACCCTATTTGTGTATTTATTGGCTTGACCAGATTTTGCTACACTGAATGCCCTCGCCAAACCAAAATCAGCAAGCTTAAGTATTCCATTTTTCGTTATTAACACATTGGCAGCCTTCATATCCCTGTGCAAGATCTTGTTACTGTGTATATAATACAGACCATTCAAGAGTTGTTGCATCACTTTTTTTATTTCTCCTAAACTAAATTTTACATTAACATTAGATAATAATCCCGCCAGATCATGCTCGCAAAAATCGAATACTAAATAAAATGTCGATCTATACTTATTGTGTAGTGTGGCTTTAGTTCGGCATATTTCGATTAAATTAACTACATTTTCATGTTTCAATAACTGTAATATCTTAATTTCTCGGAGTGCAGTGATAGGAAAACCTTCTTTTTCATTATCCATCAAAACTTTTTTCATAGCCACGAACTTTTTACTACTATTTCTTGCGCGAGCTTTGAACACTTCCCCGAATGTGCCTTGACCGATTTTGGCAACTTTTTCGTATTTTGAGGATTCGTCACAAAAAGGAAAGTCGAAATCTTCTATATATTTCTCTTTATCTCTCATATTAAGTATAGTGGATGTTGTGCTTAGAACTGGCGCAGGCTCCCGAGGAGCGCTGACGCCTTGCATTTTGGAAGCAATTTTGAAGATTTAGATGAGACTTCTTCCTTAAATGAATTAGCTTGTGTCGTCTATTATCAATCTTGTTTTTCAGTTGGTCATTTCAAATAAAATACACGAAAGCAACGAATGCCTTTGAGTTTCCCTATATACCAATTTTCAGAACAACGCTCATATATTGCTATTTGCTGGTAAATAGATATTTTTTAGGATCTATTTTGACTTATGCTACGTCAAAAATTAACGCCACTTATACATATGGTACACAGACATTACATTTCTATAAAAACTATGTATTATTGTTGTAGAAGTCAATATTTAGAAAATTTCCTTGGCGTTAATTGAGATACATTTTATAAAAATTTATTAGTGTTTTCAATAACAATTACTTCTGACGGTGTTTTTCAATGGAAAAACTATGTACTTAAACCTCTGTCAACTGTCATTTTCTTGTCAAGCAGCAAGCGTCAATAAATATACTTTTGAGTTTTGAGTGCAAAATTTAATATTCAGTTGTGTTTTTCATTGAATTACAAAAAATCCGGTTTATTTTTTAACAAGTAAGTAGAAGTGAATTAACTATTGTCATAAAACCAAAAAAGAAGTGTTGTGAGAAGAAATTTAAATATTTAGTCACTGCAAGTTGCATTATCGATCCACATTTGGCGATGTAGGGCAATTGCAAATTTCGCTCACCTTTCTATTGTTATCGTCGTAAAGATAATAGGTTTATTTAAAAAAAAAAATTAAAGCAGTTAACGCCTACTTTATCATTCTTATAAAAGGTCCAATAATTTGTTTTGAATGTTGTTGTTGAATCTATATATTCCTAACAATAAATATATATACTTGTTAAATATATATACTTCTTGTAGACAAAGTTAATAAAGAAGAAATACCTATTTCTTCTTTATTAACTAATATAAATAGAATTCATCTATCCTTAATACCTATTAAGGATAGATGAATTCTATTTATATACATTTATATTTAAAATACAATTATTTTCTTAGTCATCTTTAATGAGTAATATTTCATTTTCTTACCTGATACATAATTATAATACATATATACATACATTTCTTACAGTATTCAAGATTCCAGATATGATACAAAAGAGTAACACTATTTAATTTTATCTGAACTTGCAATCTTGAAGTTAAAATAGAATTATCATCATTTTCACTCCATTGTATTAATTTTTTTTTTATTAACTCATCCATCATCAATTAAAATTTACACAAATCCAATTTTTTCTATCAGTCTATCTATAATTATAACAAAACATATTCTATTTTCCCATGGAAATAAAAACTAGAATGTGAACAATGTTGTGTGATATATAATATAAGGTTATAATTAACACAAATTGTTTTTCCCATAAAGAAAATCAAATTTCCATACTGTAATAAACATTTATTTTTTGACATTTATCCTCTATAAATGCACCAAAAAACTAAACAGTGCTTTTACATAATATATGAAAAATAAAGTGCAAAAAAACAACCATTATTAATTAATAAATATAATTTAATGAATGTATAGAAAAATAAAAATTTCTAATTAAATATACTATTCTCAAATTTGTAAATGACAAAAATGATTTTCTTTTATTCTTATGATATTAATAAATAACAATACATTTCATTGATATTAATAATTAATTAAATATCACCGAGCCTGAAGATTGAACCTTCAATAATAGTGATAATGTGGGCCTTCAGTTAGCTATTTAACTGAAAAAATACATACAAATGCATCTTGTAAAATAAATCAACTCAATATTTTCAGCTTTTTAAAAGCGTTAAAGACTTCGTAGATGCATATTTATTTTGGCTTTTCATTATTAGTTCCATTGCTATAATGTAGACATCTATTTTAAGTCGGAAACCAAAATATAAAATGACCACAGATTGAACAACTACTTGAACTACTTCTGCGCCCAGAATCACTTTAAATAACTCTGTTAAATACAGACTCAGAAACTTATATCATGTATCTTTATTCCCAATATAATATTGTATTAAAGAATAATATAGTAAGTATGATGAGTACTGGCACAGTCGGCTACTCTATAGGAACCAGGAGATATACACAAGGACACAGAGTGGCTGTTTGTGACGAGTTTTTATTAAATTTAATTGCTCATTTCAAATAAAACTATTTACGAATTAAAACTCGCGTATAGTTTGGTTCCATTTTTATTTTAAGTGTCTGTCAGTAAGTCAATTAATTAGTGACTGACACTTACATCTCGTCTACCAGTGAACACGATTGCTGCAAAGCATTCGGGACGTCGGGTTAAAAGAAAAATGTAACAAAATTATACGCGATTTTTAATCCGTAAAAAATAGTTTTATTTGAAATGTGTACTCGTGAAAATCTAAGATAATACTATAATTGCTCATGATGTCGGTAACATGTGTTTGATCATTTAAATTTAAATATTTTTTAAAAAATTGTCGGTCATTGTATACACCGAACAATTGCATTAAGAACACTTGATAATTAAAGTCTGGGTTATTTTAATTATATATAAGATAGATTTATGGAAATTTCAAATAAAGTTTATCACAGAATGGCAAGTGAGAGCAGTTCCGCAGTTCTAGAGCTGAACGACGCGGATGCGACGGACACCGAGGCACCCAGCGTGACGGACGACGCCCAGGAGGGGGCTCCTTTGATCATGGAGCACGGATACGACATTGCCGTCAAGGTACGAAAACTTAGGAAACTTAAACACCGTGAACGAACGAACGACACGTGGATCCGAAGGTAGCGACGGCTGAGTCTGTTGTAGGTGGACGCGCCCATGAAGCAGCTGTCGACGCTGGAAACCTTCGTGACGTATCGCGTGAGGTGTGCGTGCGCCCGCTGGGGCGCTCCGCCCCCGCCGTACGTGCGCCGACGATACAACCACTTTAAGGTATCCACTCGCCGCCGAACGTCGTGCTCGTTACAGCCGCTGTAGTGTGTCTGACGTGGTCGCGTGTCCGCAGCTGCTGCACCGGCGGCTGTCGGCGGCGCACCCGCTGACGGCGGTGCCGCCGCTGCCGCCGCTGCACTCCGCGCGACAGCACCTCGACCGCTACTCGCCGCCCTTCGTGGCCGTGCGCTGCCTCGCGCTGCACGCCTTCCTCGGTACACACACACACACACACACGAACACTACTACACTCCTTTTTCGGTACACACACACACACACACACGAACACTACTACACTCCTTTTTCGGTACACACACACACGCACGAGCACATTTATACTGTTTCATTAATACGCTTTATTTCAGACCGAGTCGCAAAACATCCAATACTGACGCACAGCGAAGACTTCCGCCTGTTCCTGACCACCCCAGATGAGGAGTTGGATAAGGTTTACTTATAATATAACATGAATGTGTGTGCGTGTTCGTTTTATATTAATTATATTTTGTCGTTTCTTTGTCAGGTGTTCAAAAGTGAAAACAGTGCTCTGAACCTGTGGGGTCTGAGCGGCGCGCTGTACGGGGGAGGAGAGAGTAAGCCCACCAACGGAGCCAGGTGATCTAATACTAGTGTTTATATACTAATATTGATGACGAACATATATTTGTTAATGGACCGAGTTTAATGTTTTTTAAATATTTTCTTTAACTCTTTTTAATTGTCGGTATGTATTTGCAAAAAATATGTGCCGTAAAATCTGTTCGCTGCGGCCGCCGTCCGATGCGCGTGTGTCGCGACGGCCTCTCAGTATCGAAATATTCTCAGGGTGAGGGACCCCGAATTCGCGTCGGCGGGCGAATACCTGGTGTCCCTGCAGCACAAGCTGACCTCGCTGTGCGCGCTCACCGTCCGTCTCTACAGGGGCTCCGCGGCGCTGGGGGACGAACTGCTGAAGTGAGTACGAGTCCTAAAAGCGAGTATGCGGTGCGGCACGAGCCGAGCGCGAGCCGCAGCGACCGCTGCCGTGCCGGCCGCCGAGCGTAATCATACTCGACGGTTATATGAGAGGGAGTGCGGTACCCGGACATATATATATATATATATATATATATATATATATATATATATATATATATACATCTTATTTAAATTTAATTGTATTATTCATCGACTATAATCTTTGCCATATTACGATGAATATTAAAAATATAAATTTTAAGACGTTTAAATTCTTTCCGCGGAGTACCTAAGACCGGGCTGCAGGTATAGAGGCCTCCGCCCGTCCTCTGGAGGACTAAAAATTTAAAAAAAAATCTTTCCGCGGATCCGTGTCGCGCGACGCGATCTGTCATATTTGTAAGCTTCAATAAATACTGACGACAATAAGAAATACATATAGCTCCGTAACGAGTCGAGCGGTGTGTCGCCAGCATGCGCCGCGCGTGCGGTCCGTGGGTGTCGGGCGGCGGCTCGTCCGCGCTGGCGGCGTGTCTGTCGGGGAGCGCGGCGGGCGGCGGCGCGGCGCGCGCGCGGGCGCCGCTCCGGTACCGCGCCGCGCTGCCGCTGCTGGCCGCCTACGCCGCCGCGCACACAGACAAGATACGAGCCAGGGACGCGCTGCACGGTACGACGCGCACTACACTACAGCCCGCCCGGGGTTAAGCATAGACCGTAGTCTAGGGCGTGGCTCGCTTACCTAATAAGTACCTATTGACTTGATCGGGAAACACCGACTCCTACTCGTTTCGTTCGCTCTATACGGTGTTCGTTTCGTGTTGCAGCCGCGTACGTGTCGGGCGGCGCGCGGACCGACGACCTCCACAACAGGTGCGTATATCTACGTACACTTCTAATGTCGATAAAAATGTCAAAAGTCCATTTTGTGAGATCTAAAATATGCCTACCGTCCGGACACATCGTGCGTCCGAGTCGGAGAGGAGAAAATCAGTATTGTACATGTTTGTGTTGTTCCTATTTCGTGAGGTGCGTGCTTCAGGTTGGAGCAGGCGTCGGAGGCGCTCCGGGCCGAGCTGTCGGACTGGATCCCGAAGACTAGGGCCGAGATCAAGTCCATCCTGCTGGAGCTGGCCGACCGGCAGGTGAGCACGCACACGCGCACGCTGCAGGGCTGGGAGCACGCGCTGAGACTCTCCACGGAGGACGCGGCCGACGTCTTCAAGACCGTCTCGAAGACGGCCGTGAGGAACCTCTCGCCCTCCAAGTGTAGGACCGTCGGCGCCCCCCCCGCGGACGGAGACCCGGACGACGGAGAGATCGAGAACTTCAGCAACGACTCCGACACCTGCGCGTCCAACGACAGGGAGGAGAACGTCGACGACGCCAAAGCGGATACGAGGAGTGAAAATGTGCAGAGTTTTACGGACGACGATAATAAATTGGATTCTAGTTCAAATTCAAAATTCTCCGATCCGCTTCAGGACTTCTCGGAGGTGGATCTGTCCTGATTCTGCGATACGTTGTTGTGTAACATCGTCAAAGACTTTTAAAATACGTTATACATTATAATCATTAAAAACACTTAATTGAATGGTGTTATGCGATTGCACCTGTCGTCACATACTACGTACACTACTGATTCACGGTTGTATTGTCATTACTCATTCTAATAAATAAAAAAGATTTTTGTAAAAATTATAATTATTGGCATATTATTGCATAACACTACTCAATTCCAAACTTGACTTCGAAATCGAAATTAATAAGAATCCTGATAATTTTTTCTCACCAAGAATTAAAGTTTCACTCGTTTTCTCAAGTCAAGAGTTGTGAGCGGTCGAGTTCTGTATCGCATTATATATTAATTGTTAATTTAGAATGAGAGCTACCGTACTTCCATAGCTGTATATTAACTTATATTTATATGTGAACATATATAATACTGTATATAATATTGTCTTCAGTGAGGATGTCGGGTGTCTATAATTATAGTACAGCGACATTGAGCTGCTTGTGATCACATTATTTTCATATTAATCAGAGTCAAGAGACCGGCGGTTAGTATTGTAGTTGTATATAGTTTAGACGTCACGGTCCTGAGACAGTACCGAGGTATCGGATAATTAAAAATATTAGGAATATAATATTAAAACATAGTTAAAATGTAAAATGATAGTTTCATTTGTACTATTGTATTTGTTATTGAAGGCAGGTTCCTGTAGTCTCCGTCATGTTCGAGATCGTATCAGTGAGAGCATTGAAGCATAATTACGTACCAAATATAGTGTTTGTCTGTATATATAGCAATATAGAGGACATTTGAAGTTAAACTTGTTTTTTATTGTTCCCGAACACCAGCTGTTCCCGTCGTGTTATGAAAATTAGTTAAAAACTACTGATAGAAAGAACAAAATAAATAGTAAGTAAACCCCGAGCTCAAGTTTAAACGACCGCAACGTTGGTAATGAAAGAATTAATTTGTACCTCAATGCAATCCGACCATCACGTATTTTGAACAGCGCCATCTAGAGTGTGACAACGAACTGATTGTACTATGTAGCGCTCTTGTATGATACTAAATGTACTTGTACTGAATTACAGGTATATATCTTTTAAGACGTTTTTGCATTTGTAATAGTATTTGTATATTTACACGAATTTTAAATAAAAAAACAAAAAAATGACATTGTACATGACATTCTTCAAGACATTGTACATTGACATTGTAATGTACATTGACATGTACAGTCTTCAAGAAAAGGTTTTAATTTTAAAGAAGGAAATATATTGAATTTAATTTAGTTTATTTCTTTAACTGTAGTACATTTTCGTATAATAATCACCTACGACATGCCAGGAAACGATTATAATATTGTATATAATATTGTGACGTCACAGAACATTGAAGTATTACAACTCGCCAGTCTGCACACCTCTCGGTAAGACACTAGTTTCATTCACACATTTACTTATTTATTTCCGTTAACTCTTTGTAATATTATTTTTTTTGTGTCTAAATCAAATATGTTGAATACAATAAAACACAAACTATTTAATCATCATTTAATATATTAACAAAGCTGTCATTGTCTGCTTTGACTCATTAATATTTTAGTAATATTTTGTTAAGTAGTACCTCAATCGCTACATTTCGTATTTTTTAAAGTTAAACGACGGTGGAAGTATATTTGTATATTTCGTAACAATTTGTGTGACTTTTTAAACATCACTAAATAATTAAAAGTGTGTATATTTTAAGCAACTGTCACAGAGTACTATTAATAACAAATAACTTAAACATTCAAGTGTATTGACTCATAATTTATATTGAAACAAAATGGAGAATTATACAAAATAATCCTAGCTCGTATAATGTCTCTACATATCATCAATGTTTCCAGAAGAAGATATATATATAAATTGATGACAATCGATAGTCTAACCTCCGACAACACTTACATAGAGTAAAAACTATACAAGGACTGACTGTTAGTGTGTGTGCGCGTGTGTGAGTGCGTGTGTGTGAGTGTGTGTGTAGACAGTCCCCTCATAAACATTTTCTATCTAGTGTCTATGGAAAACTATATACATATAGAGGAATAAATTAAGTTTTATAATAAGTATATTAACTAATTTTCTTATTTGTGTAAAATCAGATCTGTATAAAACTAATGTATAACAATACAAAATTAACTATGTTTGAACTCTGACAACCTAAAATAATAACAAGTTGAAACACTAAGAAAACAAATTTACTAAATCGGTATGAGACCTATATTACTGCGTATCCGGGAATATATCTCTCAGTATCGTGTAGGCGTCGTCCCAGGGCACCACCCTGGCGCTGACGCGGGGCTCCGGGGACGCCAGGTCCGCCGTGATCAGCTCGTGCATGGGGTAGCCCCGCCGAGGAAACACCGTGGCCTAGGGAGATAGTAGAATAAAACACAGGTCCATTTCTTTGTCCTGATGTAGTCAGTAAAATATCGACTGTTATAATAAGAAACAACGTATAATTATATAATATAATGTAAAAATAATAATGAATAAAAAATATTTAAAAAAACCATAATTCAACGTCGCGAGACTTGTCAAAACTACTATGGGTAAATTATGAAGTTATTGTATTCAGGTATATTTTTGTCCGTATCCTTAGAATTTGATGTTTCATGAGAGCCAGTAATTTGATGTAACAGCCACGGAGACAGACACAAACAGCTGTCGGAGACCAGCTCGTATTGATACATGTTTCATTGTTTCTTTATTAATTATAATTATAATATTTTTTAGAATGTGTAATGTTGTACTATTAATGTACTAAAGATGTCGTCATCAAGTGCTAACAGCTAACAGTTCTGACATTGTTTAATGTTAATTATTTGGTTTATTTATCACTTTGTTTCTTGAAACAATGACGAATGATACGAACTAGTATAATATTATAATATTTATACAACAGTCCAAATTTATGTAATCATTATTTAAAATAATATACCCGTCACTCGTTAGATGACTGCTATATATTGAATTTGTAAATGTTCCAACAGAACAGAAGTCTGAAGAACGAATTATTTAAAATATTCCAGAATTGAAGAAACATCAGAATTTAGGTTAAAAATCAACAAGTAGAGAAAAAACGTACTGTAAGTCTTTACTTTAAATGTCTTAATATCAACTGCAACTGCACAGTCATCCGCCGAGGTGGCGATCGCAGAGGGGGAATGGAGAATGGTGCGACGAGGACAGAAACCGAAGAGATACCGTTATATGGGAGCCGCCGGTGTCTCCAATGAAGAGAGTAATTTTAAAGCGGCAGACCGAAAAGTACCCATGTTTATAACGATGGTTCATAGGGACACGACGGAAAACGATATTATGGAATATGTTTACAATAAAACGCAAGAAAAGATAACACTTGAAAAGATTTTCTTTAGTAGACAAAACAAGGACTACAACGCTTACAAATTTTTTGTATCAGAGCGAAAAATAGAAATATTTTTAAATAAAACGCTCTGGCCCCAGGGTGTGATCTTCAGACGATTCGTCAACTTTAAGCGGAACCGTAGTTCTAGCACGAACGGTGTAGTGAATACCGTGAACGGCACTACCCATATTGTTAATGGATAAAGGTCTCCCATATCGTTTTGTCAGCTTCAATTGCAAAAGTATTAAACGATCAGCTGACTATGTGAGGCAGTTGTGTCAGTCATCGGATGTTATTGCGCTTCAAGAAACGTGGTTATTCCCATATGATATTCAGTATCTTGGCGAGATTGATGACCGTTTCGGCAGCGCGGGCACCTCTGCGATAGACACGGCGTCGGGCATGGTCTGCGGCCGACCATATGGAGGTGTAGCGTTATTGTGGAATAAAAGTGTGTTTCAAAACGTGTCAGTAATAAACTGTGATAATCCTCGTATATGTGCGATAAAAATAGTGCTGGGTGATAGGTCTATATTAGTGTTTAGTGTGTATATGCCGACGGATACAATGTTAAACCTAACGGAGTTTACGGACTGCCTCAGCTCGGTGAGTGCTATTATTGACAATATGAACATAGTCTATATCCTCGGTGACTTTAACGCGCATCCTAGCGAACGCTTTTATGAAGAGTTGACATGTTTCTGTGACGAACAAAACTGGTCATGTATAGATGTACAGTTTTTAGGGGTAAACGCTGGCACATATACATTTGTTAGTGAAGCCCACGGGTCGAGAAGGTGGCTAGATCACTGTATAACCACGGAATCTGCGGTATCGTCAATATTAAATGTTTATGTACAGTACGATGTGTTGTGGTCTGACCATTACCCTTTAATAATTGAATGCAATTTGGATATTGTTAAACCGAAGTATACTTGTACAGGTAATGTTGTTAGCGGGATTCTATGGGGAAATAGAAAATCGGAGGAGATATCTTTATTTACGAAATTATGTCATGAAAAATTAAGAACAATCAATTTCCCTAAAGAATTTCGTTCCTGTGGTGATTTTGCTTGCGAGTCTACCGATCACAAATTACTTATCGATAAACTATATAGCGAAATTATAGACATTTTGACGGTGGCTGCAACGGAATCCAACACTGTAAGATTACGTGATAGGAAGCGGCCAGTGGTTGGGTGGAACAAATACGTGCGCGATGCTCACGGGGAGGCCAGATCTAAATTTTTAATGTGGGTGTGGTGGGGTAAGCCAGAACGCGGTAAAGTGTATGAGGACATGCGGCGTAGTCGCAACTTATTTAAATCATGTTTACGCTGGTGTCAAAACCGCAGCGAGCAAATTAGAATGGACATCGCGGCTACGCAGCATTCAAACAATGACTTTAAGAACTTTTGGAAAACTACTAATAAATTAAATGGTAGACCTGGCTTACCAGTGAGCGTTGACGGTTTTAACGATCAGAGTCGCATAGCGGACATGTTCAGGGATCATTTTGCGGTGACTTCGCCATTGGGACCATCACAGCTTGGAATAGATGAATGTAGGGGTGGTCGGGAGATTAGAATCCAATTTACAGCAAGGGATGTCAACAATGCTATAGCCTCTATGTCCCGCGGCAAGTCTCCCGGCCACGACGGTCTGAGTATTGAACACCTGAAGTATGCAGGTCCTCATTTGCCCGGAGTGCTTGCAATGTTTTATAACTTGTGTATGTCACACTCGTATTTGCCTTCAGCGCTGATGAAAACTGTGGTGGTGCCAATTGTGAAGAATAAAACTGGGGATGTGTCTGATAGGTTCAATTACAGGCCTATTTCACTGGCCACGATTGTTGCGAAGGTTCTTGACAGTTTGCTTGGCATCCATCTTGATAAACATATAACTTTACATGATAATCAGTTTGGTTTCAGGCCGGGTTTGTCAACTGAGTCGGCCATATTATGTCTAAAGCAAACTGTTAAGTACTATTCGGTTAGAAGTACACCTGTATATGCCTGTTTCCTCGACCTTAGTAAGGCGTTTGACCTGGTTAGTTACGATATCCTATGGCAGAAATTGAAAAATACTGGACTGCCTGAAGAAGTAACCAGCATCTTCAAATACTGGTACCGTAATCAGGTCAATGTTGTGCGATGGTCCGAAACCTATTCGCAGCCATATAGGTTGGAGTGCGGAGTTAGACAGGGAGGCTTAACCTCCCCTAAGCTCTTCAACCTGTATGTCAATGCCCTCGTAGAGGCCCTCAGTGGCACACATGTCGGTTGTCACATTGACGGAGTATGTCTTAGCAATATTAGTTACGCTGATGACATGGTGTTGCTGAGTGCTTCTGTCTGTGGCTTAGCGAAACTGTTGAGCAAATGTGAAAACTATGCTCACAGTCACGGCTTAGTGTACAATGTTAAAAAAAGCGAATGTATGGTCTTTCAGGCCAAGGGAAAAGCATTGCCATCAACTGTACCACCCATTAAATTATATGGTACTCCATTAAAAAGGGTGTCGCATTTTAAATATCTAGGTCATGTGGTAACCTTTGACCTGAAAGACGATGCTGATATCGAGAGAGAGCGCAGGGCATTGTCCATTAGGGCCAACATGATCGCTCGCAGGTTTGCTCGTTGTTCCACCCCGGTTAAAGTAACGCTCTTTAGAGCTTACTGTATTTCATTTTACACAAGCAGCCTGTGGATTGATTTCACGCAGAAACAATATAATGCCCTGCGTATACAATACAATAATGCTTTCAGGATGTTAATGGGGCTGCCTCGATGCTGCAGTGCGTCAGGTATGTTCGCCGATGCACATGTTGATTGTTTTTACTCAATTATGCGCAAGCGGTGCACATCTCTGGTGCGCAGGGTTAGAGATAGTCCCAGTGGCGTCCTGAGGGCATTTGCTGACAGGCTGGATTGTCAGTACCTGAACCACTGCCGTATGGTGCACGTACTGACAAATCAGGGCTGTCTTAGATATAAGGCTTAGATTAAGGTAGTTATTAAGTTTACTAACATTAGAGTAGTGATTTCTTATATATTGTATTACTAACAAAATATGATCTTTGAGGTCGAAATAAATGAGTTTTATTTTTTATTTTTTTTTATATCT
Source organism: Mechanitis mazaeus (assembly GCA_959347395.1). Lineage (NCBI taxonomy): Eukaryota > Metazoa > Arthropoda > Insecta > Lepidoptera > Nymphalidae > Mechanitis > Mechanitis mazaeus. Next base: position 417,717 of record OY365756.1, read on the forward strand.
CACAGTGTGCGGCAGACTGGCGGCGGGACAGTAGTCGTTCCGTCCGTCCCCCGCGTACACCAGACGGCGGTGGAGTCTTCCTTTGCGCCACTGTGCCAGGGCCTGTGACTTGCACAGGTTGGAGGGGCAGCGCGCGCACGAGCTCTGCCTCATACACGGCTCGATGTACAGACGGTCGTGCTTCCAGAACGCGCGGTTAGTTAGGACTGACGTCACTGCTTCCTGAATACACACACATACATACTACTAACCCAAGACGTAGTAGAAAGTGCTGTTGAAAGAAGCTACTGCAAAGGATTCTTCATGTTTGACTTCGATAACAAAAAGCATTTTCTAAACCGTATTGACGTAACTATATAATTCTCAAAAAATAAATACTATTATTTAATAGTATTTATTTTTTGAGAATTATATAATTATATAAATTATATAATACTATAAACTATACTATACTAATATACTTCATTTCTTATGAAAACCCTACAACTGGTAGTACAGCTGTGTGTTCAGTACACACTCGTAGGTAAAACTACCAGGCATAATAATATTTTACCCATCAAAAAACCTCAAATTTTCAGGAAAACAAAAAAATATTGGATTAAAATTATAATTAAATAAAAATTAATGATTTGAATTTGAATTTTAAAGCTGTGAGGAGCAGACGAAGTCGGTGGAGAGAATGCCCTTCAACAACTTGTATTGATAATAATAGTAACTTAGACACGACTTAAGGTGTTCTATAAAAGTCGTGTACGAGGACCTTGAGGTCAAACTATATTTTGGCTCCTGATATGACGTCATGATGACGTAACATCACTTGTAAGACTTGAGCGTATTTTTGATGGTAATGTTATCAACCTTCAAGGCTAAAACTTTTATGACATTAGGGTACTCGTAAAGTAGCACTAATTTAAAGTAGCATTTTTTGTTTAGCAACACAAAATATTATTTGTAAACACACACACGCACACACATGCACACACACACAGGTCCTCCGTGCAGCGATGTGTCAAATTATTGTGTTATAATCATGATGCAATAATTATAATATCTGAAACATCGGCTCACCTGGAGGCCATGCGTCTGGATCCAGTGGTTCACGAACACGCTGTTGGCGTCAGTGAGGATGAGGACGTCCCACTCGTGCTTGGCCAGAGTCAGGATCAGTTGTTCGATGCCTGGAGTGGGACGCATTGAGCTGATGCTGTCCAGGATATCCGAAGGGTGGAGCCCCGCGGAGTACGCGTGCTCGAATACCTGTACATCGTTGATCGTTTATAAAACTAAGTTATCAAATTAATAAAAGAACAAATAAAAAATACATTAATTATGTATAATTCCAGTTTTAATTAAAAATATTAAAAAATGGCCAACAAATGAAATACATGAATATTAAAATAGTTACTTAATTTATATGTCTTGCTGTGCTTAGGGGTATATGTTATTATTAATTATTATTATTGTTTGTTTGTTAGTCTACCTGTTATAGAGTAGTTGTGTACGTTACACACCGTTTTGTGAATAGTAAATAGGAAGTGATGAAAGAGGGGAGGTGAGGTGAGGAGGGAAGCCTTCCGTTTTTCTCGTGTACCAAAACATGACGTTATTAGCAACTGCCTACTGGTATACTATGAGAGAGAGCGATGGAACCAGCTCGTACAGCCAGAAGCTATTATAAGATATTAAACACCTCGAGTAATAATAATGATGAATGACGTCATCGACGTCATCGACGCCATGACTGCAGACTCTCTCTCCGCTGGCAAATTGTCAAGATCTCGTTGGCCTTCACCTCGTCTAGATAACGAATTTGAAAATCTTTAAGTGAATCTTATATAACTTATTATTTTTAAAAAATTATTTATGGATGTAGGAAGTGAAGAAAAATATTAATTTTGATGTGAAATGTGTAAAATATCATTTAAAAAAAGTTGGTATTTTAGTAATGCTTTTTGCGACGTGCCGTGCGACGTTCCGTCATGAACTGTTATGGAATTGACCCTTTTTTATAATTTTCTTATGATATTTATCAAGAAAACACTTTGGTTTTTGAAATATAATATATTAGGTGTTATATCACGGGTATTAGCCAACTAAATCAAAATGCTAATTTGTCTCTAAAAATTTTCCATATACTCGACAGGTTCAAACTTAGTACACGCATATAATCAAACAGATATACAGTTCTCGTTTCGGTCTTCGATTTTTCTAGCTACGTAAGTATTTCTATTTACATAGGTAAATTAAACAAATATCTATTTTAGATAGTAGATTTTGTATCGATTATTCGAATATATCGAATCAAAATATATCTGCAAAATTATCAATACATCGATAATTTTTCTACCAGACGAAGTTGTTGAAAAACTACGTATAGGTACAGACAATAATCGAGACGTCGCAAGTTCGAGTGCGCTTGTGGTACAGAAACTAGTTGATGACAAACACACACGTATCATCATTTATTATTGTAAAATAATTAAAACATCTCGTTATAACGTATAAATAATTATTTTTTTTTCCTTATTCACCAACACCGTCCATTATATTCTCGATACGTTTACTAACAATAACATATTGAAAACAAACCATACACTCAAGAAAGGTATTGAAACATAAATACTAAATCTGGAACCTAATTAAGTGTATCAGCTATCAGCGATATCGCTTTATCGTGTAATATCAGAGATACAATACAATTTTACCATTAATATTATTTAAAAAACCAAAAAACTATGAAAGATAGGATCGAAAATTCATCATGTTTAGTGGACATCTGTTATATGTTTGTTTATTACAATATTGTATATAATATAATAGTTGCACCTAATAGGCAGTTTAACAAACATGGGAAAATAGATTAGTTTTAATTAAAATATATCGAGGTATACAAAATTCTAAAACCCCCCAAACATAGTGCTATAAAAACGCTACTGAACATTTTACCAAAATACGTAATTATTAACTTCAATATAGTCTTGGAAATTGCTATCATTTACATCAAGCAGATCTAACAAACATGTCGATAGACGAGACTTTCGATTTTAAACACCACCCTCGAGATCGAAAGACATAAATACACATAAAAAGATTTAATTTTTTTTAGAGAATCGGGGTTGGCATTTGACTATTAATTTAATTTTAGCAACTGATACTTTTTATTATTATTAACATAATATGATCATGACGCGACAATTAAGACGTGGATGCATTTGTTACTTCACTTCTAAAGATTGTCACGTGTTAATTAAATTGTTCTTAATATGTATAATATTAAAACTATGTTCGTAATATTATGCAAATTATAAACCCAAAAAAAATATCATTGTTTTGATAGCGTAAAGGCTAATTGATTAAAATTTTAATAAAAACCTATTTTAAAAAGATAATATTAAGGATACATCCTGTACCTGTATGCTCAGGCAAAATTAATCACAATTCACAGGTTTAACAGGTTATTTATTTGTTCAATTTATAAAAAACATTACCATGGTCAAAGTTATTATGTGCTTTGAAAACAAAAATATTAAAAACAAAAACTTACATCGCTCATGTACGGAGTCCAGTCGTGGTTCCCGGCGTCCCATTCCGGCGGAGGCTTTTCTTCGCGTAATCTATTTATTATTGTAGCATCAGAATCATCGTCAACAATTGTGCGGTCGAAATCAAATATTGCTAGAGAAGCCATTTTAAAAATGCGCGCGCACACACCTCCGGTCGCTAGTGAACTGAATTCTTTCAGGAAAATCTGAATTTCTGCGCACTGATTTTGGCATAATGGATTTTTTTAAGTTTTTTCTCAAACATTCTCCTAGCAAATTTTATTAGCTTTGACACATAACAGCTGACGTTGACATTAAAATGAAAAGAGTGTCGTTTTTGAATGATCAATGATGCAATATATAATATTAATTATAAAATATAAATTTTGAGTGTTATATATCAACCGAATATATAAATTTGTTCTCTATGAAACTAAAGTACTAATTTAATATATTTTTATTAATGAAATTTTACAGTTACAATTTTAATCTGTGCTTTATAAAGAATAGTGTCAAAGGAAGAATTCCGAGATAACCCCTGTAACGTGAAATTTAAAAGGGACGTTTAAGTTATTATTTATTTATCTAAAAAGTGAAATGGCTTCACTTAAAATATATTCAGTAGGACGATTAGCGAAATATGTAACAGATTCTTCGTTGCGGAATATAAGAACAAGTTTATACAGGTAATAATTGCGCAACTTAAGATCCAACCTACAAATGTATTTACATTGAGTTAATCTATTTATTTTATTTTAATTTTTATATAATTATAAAGAGCTAATAAAAATCATCATATATTTAGTTGTAAATCCTTTATTAAATATATTTTTATTATTCATTTTATAGTTTATCATTTAACTGACGATATAAACATTAATATTACAAAATTATTTTTCTTTATAGAAGTTCAGTTCAGAAATACAGCACAGAAGAGAAAGCAGCGGAACCCGAACCCGAAAAGAACTTACCGACATCTTTAGAAGAGTGTCACAAACAAATTGAGAGTCTGTCCTCGGAGGTTAGCAACTTCAAGGTACAGGTTAAGGAGTATGAGGTAAGTAACGATAAGTAAGAATTTTGTGTGTGTAATATTAAATTTTAATATGTTGTAATTATGATGTCTTTAGTTCATATAACATATATCTTTAGTTTCCACTATAATCCATGCTATAGTCAAATGGATGATAATAATACAAACTATTTCTTATTATTTAATGACAAGCTTGATTAAAATTATAAGGAATATTTTTGAAAAATAATACATGAATAGTATTGATATAAATGATAATAATTGTTCTCATTACTTCAAAGGATAAGTATAAAAGAGCACTGGCCGATGGTGAAAATGTTAGACGGAGGATGATGAAGCAGGTTGAAGACGCCAAGTCCTTTGCAATACAGAGCTTCTGCAAGGATTTACTTGATGTGAGTTAGTTTAGGTTCAACAATTTTAAAATGTACTATCCATTAGAGAAAATGAGGTAGTTGTGGAAGATATAATTTGTTTTATTTGTCTAGTAGATTTTTGTTAACTTCAACCGCAATAACAAAAAAATCTCTATAATTTCAAAAAAACTATCTTTTACCTTCCCCTTGAGTCCACAACTTTTATTAATTAAAATACCTCTATAAATTTGATTAATAATTTCAGTATTGAACCTCAGTAACTAAGAGAACTCTTTCAATGATCTCCATAACAAACTGTCCACCATTAAATCATTTCAACAGTTGCTAAAATGTATTGTTTGTGTGTTTTACTGTTAATGTAATCAATAAGGGTTCATATATTTGTATATCGGATGTCCCCTCAAACTGCACTTATATTAGTTCTCAGTTTTACTTTATGTGACAAGTGTGTATGTGATTTAATAAGATTTTTCCATACATAGTACATACATAATATAATAATTGGTCATAAACTCAACCACTTTAATGTATAGGTAAAAAAAGGCACTATATTGACTCATCCTTATTGTAAATGTGGAAACTAAACTGTTGTTTTCCCTGCATCCTTATTAACTTACTTATAGAGGTACTACCGTATACCAACATGCCATTGAGGTACCTTTTTAACATAATATGAACATTTGCTAATAATTGTTTGTCCGGACTTATGTCGACCACTTCATAACTCTTTTTTATGGGCTTTAAATAAGTATTTTATATTATATCTTTTGCAATGTTTGATCGTAAAGAAGGCTTAGGCCATGATAGAGCCCATTTTTAGGTATAAAAAGAAATATTATGTTACAAATATATCTGAAATTTGCAGACACTAGTGACTAAATATTAGAAGTGATATTTGTTATATATGAGTGTGGCGGCAGGTGGCCGACACCCTGTCTGCGGCGGCGGAGAGCGTCCCCGAGGGCGTGGAGGGCGAGGGCGCGCCCGCCGCCCTGCGCTCGCTGCGGGACGGCGTCACGCTCACGCGCGCGCAGCTCACACAGGTGCACCACACCACACCGACACATTACTACTATATAAAAAAGACGTTCCTTAGCTATCTTAAATAGTGAAACAGACTTGTATGAATTTGGAACAAGTGCATAGAAGAAAAAAAAAGCTTATATAATATATCGATTATTGTAATAAATTCACACTAATAAAGGTATGTATTTACGTAATTCTTAATATTATATTTATATTTGTTAAAAAACTAGTTCCTGATAATAATACTTGATAATATGTATATATGAAATATTATTATCAAGAACTAATTTATGACGATACAATTTTATGAATATAATTAATTTAAGAAATATTAAACATAACAACTTTGTGCCCAAATATTGGAGATAAATTCGTTTCGTCTTATTCTATTCTATATATTGCGGTGGAGATGTAAGAAAGTCGGCATTCTCGTTGCGGTTTGCTGGGAGCGAACGCATTCTACTCAGTCAGTCGAAATTAATACAAGCGTTTGTTTCGACGTATTCAAGATGCGATAAAAAACACATCGGTGTTAGCCACAGTCACATCAAATAGAGCAAAAAGGGATGTTTTTTAACCCTTAACCCCATCCTAGCTATTATCTTTTGTTTGCAGGTGTTCAGCCGGCACGGACTGGAGGTGGTGTCTCCTCTGCGAGAGAAATTCGATCCCAATCTGCATGAAGCACTCTTCACACAGGTTTGTTGCTACTATATATATATATACATATATAACTTTGATCTAATTTAACTACTGCCACAATCAATTACTGTTTTACAAAAATGAACTTTATACTTATTATGATAACATCCATAAAAATGTTCTACTTATAGCTTTTATATTACTATCAATTTAATGTTATATTTTTTACAAGAATATAAATTAATTTCGCTTTAAACTACTTGTTCTATTCACTAGATCTGCTTACATAACAATGTATAGCCGGTATATCATTAATAAACTGTCAGTCTGTGTTGACTAATGTGTGTGTACTGCCGGTGTCAGGAGGTGCAGGGCGCCGCCCCGGGCTCCGTGGTGGCGGTCAGCAAGGTGGGCTATAAGCTGCGGGGGCGCTGCGTGCGGCCCGCCCTCGTGGGGGTCGCCAAGGGGGGCTCCTAGGACTGCACCCCCGCCCCGGATGAGAACTAGTGACATCACTCAGTGCTTCTCTGGGACTTAAATATTATTCTTAAAAACCAAATTATTTTGTAATATCTATCTGTATAGAATTGGGATTTAGGTGTAAATTATTGTTGTATGTTTTCACACACTTCTACACATTTTAATATAAATAATCTAAATAATAACAGATGGATTGCAGCCGCTAGCTAAAATTGCATATACTGTTTTATCTCAGGTAGTTAACCGCTATCTGTAGTATGAAACAGTGCGTCTGAAACTAAACGGAGCTGATTCCAAATGCTAGCATTTAGTTTAAATGACTATTACATTTTTGTTTAATTCCATATTATTTTATTTGGTAGTGTATGGATGTATGTTTGTAGTCGTAGAAATAAAGTGGATTTCTGTTACATATATTTTTTTATAATAATAATTATTAAGCATATTTTTAATTAATAAGCACAATATAACATAAATAAATTCAATATTATTGGAAATTTCTCTTCCGGCGTTACATAGACAATGAATGGCGATCCATAAAGGAATTAATTTGGAAACATGTGATCTGATAATTATAACAATGTTTATTTGTGTATAAGTCTGTCAAAGCGCCTCACTAACCTCAACACGCGTGCTCGTACACTAGCCACTGTTCTCATACTAACTGCACATATAATAAATCACTAGGTTTTACAATCAACCCTTAATTTAGGGGTAAAAAAAACAATGCTTCGGATTAAGAAATAAAACGCCCAATAGTCTTAACCATACGTTTAATGTTCCCCGGGCGCGTCCTAGAAGCCCTCCTGGTAGGTCTTGGAGTCCAGGCGCTCCTGCAGCAGCTCGAGCTGGCGGCGCGCCTCGCACGGCGGGAAGTTGTTCAGCTCGTAGTACTGCGGGGCGATGCGCAACAACCACTCCGCTGCGGACGAGAGCCACTTTTAGTTTTTATCAGAGCTAGTATTCATTATTTTGGAGGATTGATGCGAAGTGTTTACAACCACAGTATCGAACGAGAAACTACAACTCAATTTCACTATTTCGTGCAAACTACTATCAATTTTAAGCCTAGCCAGACCTGTGACCGCCATGACAATGTGTTATTGGGCTGACTCGCCCGAGGTGGTAAAAAAAAAAAAAAAAAAAATGTTTATTCATTCGGATAAAAGATCCATAATGGTTAGTAAAAAAATTAAATCCACTCGTAATTACATTTCGTACAATGAGTGAGTGAGAGACACAGACGCCAAATTCCTTTTCTCAATCTATATTTTCTTGTTTGCTTCGTCCCCCCTAATTCCTAAGGAATTGTCATCCTTAAAATTAGTATTTACAATTTTCCAATTGGTAAGATGGAGGTGAAGTTGTTACTTACGTTTGATATCGGTGACGGTCCGTATATAGTTCTTGGTGGTGAGGACGAACTCGTTGTAGATGACCCAGTCGGGCTTGTGGTCGAGGCAGGTGGAAGGATGCAGCTGCACCTGCTGGTTGTCTTTCACCGTGAGGTAGTGGCCCGTGCGCTCGAGGTGAGCCACCTGGAACAAAATAATTTATTTTTAATTCTTCAACTAAAGCTTGGAACAATAATAACAACAAATCTTCCTATGTAGAAAACAATTTACACTATAGTATGGTTTTTGTAGTTTAATTTAAAGTTACCATTACAGAACGCTACCACTACGTTCCAAACACGTTACATCATAACAAAACTCTTTTGTAACTAACATAATGAGATAAAAAATCATTAGACTTATCTAACATGTATAATATCTTTAGGAGTAAATTAATATATTTTTATCCAAAGTAACTAAATAATTTCTGTATCGTCCAAAAAGGATAATATTCTAAAACAAGTTACAAACAAAACGATGATAAATGTTTAGTGAAACATTTCATAATAACATAGCTCTCACCTGCATGAAGAAACCATTGACAAGAGCTTTTCTTATATTAATATAATAGTCTTTACTTGTGAACTCTGTGCTCGTCCTCTTCAGATGAAACCTGTAATAAAAACAATAAAGATTTATACCAACTTACACTACTATTTCCTGACCATTATAACCACTGTATCTTCTACAAACTATTCCACAGTATGTCAGGATGACATTGAAAACAGTCAGAAAATAATGTTTAACTTATACACAAGAAAGGATAGTAAATGTGAAAATATGAACACTTATTTAATAAACAACATATGTATAAGATGGAAAGAATAGCATTATAATAAATAAAATTTATTTTCGGATTCTACCACACCTACAAAATGATGTGCCGTGGATTAGTATCCATTGCATATTTTATGATATTAAGAACAGTATCTTAGTTGTATTTTTAATATTAAATCATATAAAAACTTATTGAAATTTATTTTGTAAATGTCTATCCTATACTGTCTTTTCATTTGATGTACCATGTTTTGTGTCATGTATGTATAATCACCTATCCATAATCCGACTGAGTTGTTGTCTCACATTATCACCAGATTTAAGTGATCTGTAGTTGATGAAGTTGTCGTAGCACCAGTGGGGGTCATCCATGCCTGGAACATACATGTATATATTTAGGTATTATTAAAAATCAAGTAAACTTATTGCTGTAAATGATTAATAAATAATGTGTTGGTTCTAAAAACATTGAAGAGTAAACCATTTAGTACTCCACCGATACATTTTGCACAGTCTTGGTCAGGCCACAGAATAACCCCATGTCCTATTGTCAAAGATGTCAAAAATAATTAAAGAAGGGCGGCCTAGTAAGACCACTACATGTACTAACTCTGCTTGAAGGCGTGATATACGTTCAGGAGAGTGAGGTGGTCTCCGTCGATGTGAGCGAAACGCATCTTGGCTTCGTCGGCTGCCTTCCTCACCTCGTTGGGGCGGACGAAGCACTGCGGAACTAAAACATACATTATATTGGATCAATCAATCAATCAATCAACCAATTTATCAATCATTCTGTCTATCTAAATCTCTCTCTCTCTCTCTCTCTTTATCTTTGTGCTAGCTTAATCTTCTTTATTTGTTTTAAGATCTATGAAGATGTTGAATATTAACAGTGTAAATTACAGGATTACAGTTTTTTATCAATATTATGGACCATCTAATTATAGAACTTGTCACACTGTTTTATTCATATAACTTTTTGTAGTAAAAAGTGTATATTTCTTATTTTTAATTAATTTAGTAGGTTAGTTTGATATTACATTAATTGAAAACTAATAGAGCTATATTCTGTATAAATTCTCTAAAAAATGGTAATTCTTGGTGTTGAAGACGCCATGTACAAATGAACAACAATATTCAAATTCAATAGAGAGCGTTAGCACCAACCCGACAGCATGGCTGTGATGGAGAGGATCTCGTTGGAACAGTTGTGGTTGCAGCTGGCGATCAGCATCTTAGCGAGCTGTGGGTCCAGGGGAAACTCCGCCATCACGGCGCCTAAATCCGTCAGGTTGCCGTCGTCGTCTGAAACGGAAACAGTCGCTGAAAATCGTACACTTTCTTGATGGTTTGTCATGATCATGCACGTACTGTCTGACATTTTATATCTGTAATGCCTATTTGCAATTAAAGTATTTAACTGCCGGGATGGTTTTAACAAGTGAAGCTTTACTATTTCATTTATACTCTAAAATGCCGGTCACTAGTTTACATCAATTAATAGTATTGTTTAGTGTTCATTAAATAACTATATAGTAATATATATATTTATTGTTTGTCTGTCAGTTTTGTTAAATTGACATCATAGAATAGAAAATATAGAATGTACCAGTTAGGATTAAATTGAAACATTCACACATTTTCAATAAAATATTAATTATAAATGTAGAGAGCAGACTTTAAGACGTCCTGTATGCTATGGTGTCAGTGTGAGGGTGTAACCGCGTATCGTCGTAATGGTGTCAGACAGTGTCATTGCATATGGTGTTAGAGCGTATCATCGTGGGGGTGTCAGAGCATGTCAGAGCGTGTCATCGTGAGGAGTCAGAGGGTGTCAGCCTCACCGAGCGCGGCCAGGTAGTTGAGCAGCTCGAGCGCGCGCATGAGCGTCTCCGGGGCCGGCGGGTCCATGAAGTCAAAGTGCACCAAGTCATCGATGCCCAGCTTTTTCAACTGCAAAACTACAGATCCTAAGTTTGATCTGCAAATGCAAGGCGGCTAGCATTACATTGTGGCCATTAAATGCTAGGATCATATTTGCTACACCCTCTTGACGGGTTACACATGATATCGTTATGTTAAATTAAATTTATAAAAGCTAAATTATGAATACATTTTATCAAGGAAATATAATTATTATTTCTCAGCAAAATATTATCTCAACACAAACTTTTTAAGATGGTAAGTACTTTATGATAGTAAATAGTGTGTACTTATCAAAAATATAAAATAATTACTTTAAGGCATATATTATACATATTACTTTATAGTTTGCTTTGTCAAAAATATAAATCAGTGGTTCCTCAATACAATGAATAACAATAATATTATAATTCATACCTTAATTGCTTCAAATAAAAATAATAATAATAAATTGCCATTTCATAAGATATATTGTGATCTTTCTAAGTAGGTGTTATACAACAGTATGTGTAAGAGCTGTATCTCATCTGACAAACATGTCATAAGGAGGGTATATGTCGATCACCCATTTGTCTTAAATGACGCCTGGGAATCAAACCCAGAGGTTTTTCTTATTCACAAATAAAATAAATAAATAAAAAACACTTATAGCTAATGTCACCTCAATATCTCTGGGTATGTGTTATCCTGCATTTCATTTTTATAAGCCTCTTCTGTGTACAGCCTGAAGCACTTCCCGGGGCGCGTTCTCCCCGCGCGGCCCGCCCGCTGCTGAGCCGACGCTTTGCTGATGGGAGACACCAGTAGAGACTCCACTCTCACTCGAGGGTTATACACCTTCTGCTTTGAGAAACCCGTATCTATCACAAACACTACACCGTCTATAGTCAAAGATGTCTCCGCTATATTGGTAGACACCACAACTTTTCTTCCTATCCTGCCGTTGGGACGGTTTGGAGGTGCCGGTTCGAAGATTCGTTGTTGTAAATTTGGTGGCAGAGTTGAATAAAGCGGAATGCACTTCAATTCGCCCACATCAGGTCCCAAATTATCTACTTCACGCTTTATTCGTTTACAGACATCCTCTATCTCCTCTTGCCCTGTCAAGAATAGAAGTATGTCTCCGGCCACCTCTTCACAAACGTGTATCTGTATGACTGTGCGTATTGCAGCTTCTAAATAATCTCTTTCGGGTTGTGGCGTATAAAAAATCTCTACAGGATGTGTCCTTCCGGGGACGTTCATAAGTGGGGCGTTGTCGAAGTACAGCTGGAACTTTCCAGCATCTAATGTAGCTGACATAATCACCAATTTCAAATCTGTGCGTTGCTTTATTACCTCCTTTAGAACTCCCATTAATATATCCGTTGCCTGTGTCCTCTCGTGAGCTTCGTCGAGGAGTATAACCCTATATTGGTCTAGCATGGGGTCTGACATGCCCTCTCGAAGCAACATACCGTCCGTCATGTATTTCAGTACTGTGAGTGGTCCCGAGCAATCCTCAAAACGAATGCTGTACCCAACTTGTTGACCAAGAGCAACATCCATCTCTTCGGCTACTCTTTGTGCAACAGACATAGCTGCCACTCTTCTTGGCTGTGTACAGGCAACCCCGTGGGCGTTGACACCCGCTCCGGAAGCAAACTCTACACACCACTGCGGTATCTGTGTAGTCTTTCCTGAGCCAGTCTCACCAACGAGCACCACACACTGGTGTGTGTTAAGAAGCCTCATGAAATCATTCTTATATTCCCACACCGGCAGGCCGAGACGGCGTCGCAAAAGTTCGTGGTATCGTGATGAGTGTGGTAGACCTGAAAATAAGATTTTCATATTTTATTTATTAGTAGAAGTATTGATAGTATTGTAATGATAGTATTGTAGAGATGCAGTAAAATGTATAAGAACTTAAAGAAAACAAAGAAACACAGAAGGCACTATAAGTTCATATAGAAACATAAAATAACCAAATATAACCTGTATAGGGGTTAACACCAGGTGTGCTAGTTGCTGTGGGAGGAGGTGCAGTCCCCAGAGTAGCCACAGATTCAGAAGATTCCCCACTCCCACCAGACTTGGCTGCTGCCGCTGCTTTCTCCTCTCTATAAGATTTTTGTTACTTTTATTATAAGGGAAAACATGTTACTACTGAGATAAGATTTGGCTAAAACAAATGCTTTAGGATGAATTTCCATTTTCGAAAAACAATGGTATCTATATATAATTGTATTTTTATTTTATTTAACACTTACATTGTGTTAGCAGAAGAAAAAAATTAAAACTAATGCATATTTTACAAATTCATATTATTTACAGAAGTACAAATTCTTAAATTAAATATTTCATCGCTGTTTTAATGCCATCGTGTTTTCTTTTCTCTTGTGATGTGTATGACATTATTTTTACCTTTTATGTATGACATTATTTTACCTTTGGGACAGTCCATCTGAGCTCAAAAAATTATCTGACATTCTAAAATAGGGGGTCTATGCACTGAACAGCAGAAGTACTTAGTAATTGATTTGTGACTTATATTACAGTATTGCACGCTATTAAAATCACTCTAAGACATCCTCCGCCTAACGGATATTTATATACTTTAATCTGAAGTAGGTTCTTGATTTAATAATAATAAATATTATACTCAAACAATATACTTCTTTATCAACTTGTTGAAAATACTTCAAAACCCTTGAAATATATACTTCTTAAAACTTTTGGATATTTTTACAGTACTCAAATTTAAACTAATATATATATATATATATATATATATATAAAAATACTATTGTTTGGAAATGTCTAACATTAGTTCCAAATGGAAAAAACACATGAAACAAAAATTCTTAAGATTGATAATAATCAACAATGCAATGCAATAGCATGCAATGTTGGTTCATAGTGTATAATAACATTAAGTACATATAATCTGCAATATTTCATAACATATTTTTTAAATGTGACTGTTTCCGTGTTTGTAGCACATGTAAATTACCTGTTACAACCAACAACATGTAAATTACCTGTTACAACCATATCAAACATGTTACAGTTATACTCCAAAAATAATACTTTTTTAAAATAAATATTTTTATAAAGACTAAAAACTCTCAAGATTGTTTTTAAAATGTGTTATACTTGATTGTTAGTGCTGGTATTGTATTTGATTATTTTACAAAATATATCATGCGAAATTAATTGAATTAATATTAAATGTGAAGACCGCATTGAAAATATATGTAAAGAAAACGCGTTAGAAAAACAAAGTAATTTATTTAGCGCCTAAATATTGTTGTTATATGCTATAACAAGTAATTAAATAGAATAACAAGTCAACAACTTCTTGTTCTTCATATATGTAATTTTAAAGAAAAACCATACTAAAACTTTAAAACAAAGAAAATACAAGTTGATCATGGAAGGTAAAAAATTCATTTCAATCACTTTATTTACCTCTTTTTTTTAATAAACGGATCCATCACTTCAATCCTTCTTTTAGACATTATAAACTCAACACATAAAACAACAAATTATCTTTAAATCCCAAATAGTTCTCAAATCTTTTGCTAAAACGAGGCTGCAAACAAAATGGCGGTACTCCGGTATACAATCAATACAGATAACTGTAAGATCAATTCACAGATTAATTAATAAAAAAAAAACAAATCATAATACTAGGAATTATTAAAGTAAAATATAGTATTGAAAAAAAAAAAGAAATGAAATATCTCTTATATGTTTAGTTGGATTAAAGATTCTTTCATTTATGTTTTCACATTGTTTCTTTCCACGCATATAGAAACACAATATTTTATTAATTTTAACTATGTTATCGTAATGTTTTAGGAGAACCATTGCAAAAAACAAAAAATATTATATTTCTTTCCAATGCTATAAAGAACAGTCCTTATGATTAAGTACTAAAATATCATAAAAAAAAAATATTGTATAAAAAACTTTGTAGGTATGGTTTAGATTAAGATTCAGTTCCGGAACGTTTGCAAACAAAAAATAAAGATTAAAGATGTCACACTATTGTACGAACTGCGTATTTGTCTGCGTACTGTTTATTTAAAAAAGTATAATATACTATGTAAATTTGTAAACAATATTAATACAGTTCCATTGTAATGTGTATATTGTAATTAATGTGATTTTCTAAATAAATAAAATAATTGTGGCCTTTAAACTATAATGCAGTGAAGTCGAAATTGAATAAATCAAGTGAATATAACTGTGTTGTGATATTATCCGAAAACGACCACGATATATAGTGCATAACAAACAAATAAATCTGACAAACGTAAGTATAATTTGTACTATTTATTTAAATCCATAGTGGATTAAAGTGGTTATTAAAAGGGATCATGACTGCTTCAAGATGGCTGCCAGTAATTTCAAACGATTTGTTTATCTAATAAACATTAATGAACCGCTTCAATAGCTTACGTATGTTATATCTCGATATATTTAGCCCTGAGACACTACGTCTCGTAGTGGTATTGATATTTTAGTAGTCTTAATACGGGTCAGATAGGGTTATTGAACTTGTCAGATCTTGTTGGAAGTTAAAGATCTTAAGTACATTTAATTCGCGTGATAAAATATATTTAAATAGTTTAAGTTCGTGTTAATTGTATAATCACTTTTTAAGTTTCTATCATTAATTATTTGAAGTTTATTTATTAATTTGAATAAACTGGAGTTTATGAGAATGACCTAAAAAGTAATATCCTGAACCTCCTAAGATAAATGGAAAACAAGATTATAAAAACTATCTAAAAATATATGTATAAAAAAATGCTGCTTATTAAAAATGATTTTACAATATATATGCAAAAATAATAAAAACTTCTATTAAGATTAAACAATATTAGGTTCTGTTGAACTTACTTATCCAGTTGCTGCTGCACTCCAAATAACAAGTCACCTGTCATCATAATTTCTAGTTTTATTGTAATGAAGTAACTATATATTTAATTAGTATTTGTATTTTCTCAGTGACAGTATGTGTCTTTTTAGTCTTGGAAAATAATCTGATTCTACCCTCAATTTTATTTAAATTCTTTCAGTAGTTTATTTTATTGTTATTATAGCCTAAATTCAAAGATTAAAAATATTGTTAAAAGAAGAGTATCCCACATATTAATTATAATAAGTAATCATAACAATTTTTATAATCGAAAAAAAAAAAACATTCAATACAAATAGATTTACAGATAAATTAATTACATTTACACAGAGTTAGTCTGTATGTAGTTTGTATCTTGTCTGTATCATGTCACCATCAGACATGAAAACCAATCTTAAAAAAATATTAGTAGTATGGTTTTGTTTTTATTTATTGAATTGTTAAACATGAATTGTAAAGTCTACTTGAAGTGACTCACTCAACTCAACTAGTATAAAAACATGCATTAAAACAATTATGTTTTTGAGTCATACATTTTCATGTACGGATTAATTGCTACAATAGGTTTAATTACACTCTTTTCAATATAAAGTTTACAACCAAAACTGAACCCTGTTATAAAGACAGACCGACCGTTAATCAACAATTACTAAGAATATATGCCTTTTAATGTATTATCTGTCAATAATATCCACAACTAACACATGAATATTGATATTTTGCTAAGGAAGCATTCTAGTAAGTAATTAGTTTGGAAGTAGTGCGGAAAGAGGAAAGTGTCTTAAATGTTTTATTAATTTACAGATGGTAGTTCATTTGTTGAACCACACATAGTTACGTGCTTGCAATATGGGTCAGCAAACTTCAAGGAAGAGTGAGTTTATTATATTGTAATGTTGACGAAGTTAATGTCATTAGTGTTTCTTTCTAGCATTGTATCTGCTTGTCGATCAAAATATTGTATGAGATTTGTATTAGTTGTTTTTTGTATTAACTATATACATGATATGGCTTTAGTTACCAAACTATTGAGCATAAACTTTGGATAACAAACGGTGGAATTGGATTGGATTATTTGTGTTTGAAGGCGGTGAGTGCACGTGCGGCTGTGGTGCCTGGGAACGCCGGCGCGAGGGCGACTCTCCCAGCAGCGTGCACAGATACGTCAGCGCTGTAACTGACAGGTTACTGCAGTTACTATTTTTGTATAAAACACACAATGACAGTTTTTTACCTCGGGAACTCCCTAATGTTGTTTTAAATATTTGCCTGAAGCTTCTAGTTTTAACAATTAATTAATTTATGTATAAATGTGCGAACTTAATTTTAAATTTGGAGTTTCTTCATTAAATGCTATGAAAGACTGCCACAGCTATAGTAGTGCCTAAGAGTTAACTTCATATAAATGATATAATCTTTGAAAATGTGTTATAAAATGATAGGAATAAATTCATAAAAACCTATTGAACCCATTACAAACTTAACTTATATGCATAATAATGGAAAGACAAAAGTGCAATGTAAGGCTGGTCGCAGATGGAGCGGTCGCGAGTGCGCGTGTCGTCGGCGGCGCTGGCGGCGGCCGGCCTGCGTGTGCACGGCCTACAGGCGCGTCAGCGACGCCTGCCACGACGACAGGTACAGACACAGTTACAGATATGTAATTGTATACACTAACCCTTATCAAAGAGTTCATATACTGGCTAAATTGTTAAACCAGCGTTCGGGACGACGTTGTTGGTTGAATCGGTTGAGAACTTATAACTTTATACATTTATGTGCAGTTACGACCACTCCAAACAGTAGTTTTCCAACGAATGGTCAATCGTACCGACTTTAGTTTAAAGTTGTGTCGGAGTCAAAACAACATCCGTATTTTTAAATATTTAATAGTTTAGGAAAACATATTGATTATTAAAATAGTTAGTAGATATAATAATACATTTTATATAATATATTTAAACAATTGTATGTAGATTTTCGATCTTAAACACGAAAGTCGGTAACAAAGTGTATATAAGATAGGTCTTAAAGATATTTCTATCTTGTAAGTAACTTAGCTGGAAATTGTGTTCTCTCAAATTAACAAATCGTGTGTGACAATCCAATCCTTATGAAAATTTTGGAGAACTGAAGATAAACCTTTTCTAGGTGTACAAAATCTCTAAAGAACTAAGGAGTATAGTTCTTACAAATGTGAACCATTGACATCGGCATCTGAACTCAATGTGCCAAAATTTTTCCTAATAATAATAATGATATTTGGATTTTTATGGAACAGGTTAAGTGTGCTTCTCATTTTATATTCTTAGTATCTGCTTCCTTGGTACTCTGTCTGTACCTTGGTCGTAGGTAGATAGTTTCCTGAATTACAGAAAGAACAGATTGCGTTTACGCGTATTTGCAAAACAAGTGTACTTACTGTATGTTTATTAAATACAAGACGGGACCTAGGATGGATCCTTGCAGTACACCCTTATAAATATTTTCTTAAATCTGACAAAGTTCTTGATATTCACTCTCTCTCACTTGGCAGGTTCTTTGCCGTAACAATGATGCGACCCATTTTATAAATTTTCTAATTTTTATTATAAATTCTGCTTTATGTAGAAACCTCTTCTATGAGACTTTATCAAAAGCTTTTTAAATTTCAATTAAACTATTTTTCGGTTATAACTCGCGTTTATTATTAATTTTTTATATTTAACCCGACGTTTCAGATGCTTTGCAGCAAACGTGTTCGCGGCAAGACGAGATTATGGTGTCTGTCAGTCAGTCAGTTTATTTGTCACCTACCTCCAACGGTTCCTGAGTTTACGGGCATAGAGTTCAGGATGCTCAAAATTCAGCTTTTTAAATGTCAAAATAAATTCATCAACTTACTGTTATCGTTACTTACTTACTGGAAAGGTTGTATCGTTAACATGAGAGATCCTATCTTTCTTTAAAGTACAGTATATAGAATATTTTCCACAAACCTGGTAGGATTGCAGTTTAACAAGACATCTGTTCGTCTGAAATCAGCTTTTGTAAAAGTGTGAAGGACTTTCGTCTCGGACTATTGCAGAAGGCGATGTCATCTGTTTATTAACTGGTGTTGAGTTTTATCTTATTTAATAATCAGTCTCTAATACTTTTTAACTCTCAAGCGGAAACTTAAGGGGTTTAAGATAGAGTAGATCATGAAGTTTATTAAACGAACGCATCAAATTATTTGATTGAAGTTTCCATGTTTGGTACATACAAGTATTATACAGACATCTATAAAAGTATTGATTATATAGTTTTATTTACAGGCCTTTGATATTACTTTTAGCTAATTAATGTAACATAAAAAAATATTGTAGTATATTAATATATGATATTGGCTTTTTCTAGGCTGGCGGCGGTGCTGACGCTAGGGGCTAGAGATCTACGGAGGGAGCTGGATGCGATTGTCATTAACACTGGTAAGTATTGTAATAATTATTATAAAGAAATATAAATGAAGACTCTTAATACAATAGATGGTTAGTAAACCTATTTGGAAATTGTCATATATATTTTTAGGTAAATATGAAATAAAAAGTTTATTGACATTGGTTCCCCTTCGAGACCCTACACTATACCAACTGAGTTTCAGTATGTTGACTTTAGCTTTGTATACACAACATGTCATGGCTAATATGTTCAAAGACAATTTCATATTAAATGATAAATTTATGAAATCATAATTATTATATTAATGCAATAATTTAATTATTAGTTTGTACTCACACAGTTATGTCCTAGATGGTGACACAAGCAGAGACATCGGAGAACCCACTGCAGAGGTGTATGTGCTGTCAGTGGGGCCTAGAACGTATGTATTACATATATATATGTATTAGCTTTTGTCAGTGATATCGACTGAGCCATGTTATATTATAATATCAGTAACTTTATTTAATCTGTCATTTGACCATTACATTGAGATTGTTCATAAGAATTAATCTTCTCAACTGTAATATGATACTATTACGGTCAGTACTGAACCAATTGTAATTATAATTTTCTTTGTTATTGGTAAAAAGTGTATCACTATGTTACAGTAATTAAATCATAAATATATACCAACATTACTTAGAACCTATTAAATGATTACAAATTAATCAAAATTGATTTTGACAGTTGTAGAAGATATCTGTATGAAATAAAGAAATTGTTTTATATTTATGTAGTATTTTTATTAAAAGCAAATAGTGGGTTGCATTTCATCTCTAATGTATGTTTGTATTGTTTCAGCGACGGCGAGTCCTCCGCTGAGGGTCGTACCACTGAGTTGGTGCAAGCGAGTGATCAGTCCATACGAAGGTTCCAAGTACGTAATAATGAACAATTGTATATGGCATATGTCCTATGTAATATGGCGATTATTTACGAGTAACTGTCGCAGGTGGTGTGCGGAGGAGAGCTGCGGGCGCTGCTGCTCCGCGGGCCGCTGCCGCCCGCGCCGCCGCCGCCCACCGTACACACACAGGTACAGACACACTACAAACACACGGGTACAGATACACTACAAACACAGATACAGACACACTACAAACACACAGGTACAGACACACTACAAACACACAGGTACAGACACACTACAAACACACAGGTACAGACACACTACAAACACACGGGTACAGACACACTACAAACACACAGGTACAGACACACTACAAACACACGGGTACAGATACACTACAAACACAGCTACAGACACACTACAAACACACAGGTACAGACACACTACAAACACACAGGTACAGACACACTACAAACACACAGGTACAGACACACTACAAACACACGGGTACAGACACACTACAAACACACAGGTACAGACACACTACAAACACACGGGTACAGACACACTACAAACACAGATACAGACACACTACAAACACACAGGTACAGACACACTACAAACACACAGGTACAGACACACTACAAACACACGGGTACAGACACACTACAAACACAGATACAGACACACTACAAACACACAGGTACAGACACACTACAAACACACAGGTACAGACACACTACAAACACACAGGTACAGACACACTACAAACACACGGGTACAGACACACTACAAACACACAGGTACAGACACACTACAAACACACGGGTACAGACACACTACAAACACACGGGTACAGACACACTACAAACACACAGATACAGACACACTACAAATACACAGGTACAGACACACTACAAACACACAGGTACAGACACACTACAAACACACAGGTACAGAACACATACAGACCCTCACACGATGCTCTAACCCATCGCGTAAGAAAAGGGTAATACTGTATGTTAATGTTAAGATTTAATTTAATATTTGATTTCTCACACACAGGTAGACTACAAGCACTGTCTAGTGCCAGATCTTCAGGAGATAACAGCGTGCTCATTCTACTGGGGGAAGATGGACCGGTACGAGGCGGAACGACTGCTGGATAACAAACCGGAAGGTATGATTTGAATTATAACATCTGGTTCTTTTAATTTTCGGCTAATAGAATATATATGCATTCTGTTATATGTTAATGTTACAATTTAACAAATGTAAATAATGGCGCTTCAGGTACCTTCCTGCTCCGCGACTCCGCCCAGGAGGAGCACCTCTTTTCGGTGTCGTTCCGGAAGTATGGGCGCTCCCTTCACGCGAGAATCGAGCACTACCAGCACCGCTTCAGCTTCGACTCGCACGATCCCGGAGTCTTCGCCGCCCCCACCGTCACCGGCCTCATCGAGCATTACAAGGTGGCCCCCCTCCCGACGCGGCCGGCCTCGACCGCCGACCTCACATACTAACGAGCCCCCCATTCCCAGCAGGACCCGGCGTGCGTGATGTTCTTCGAGCCGATGCTGACGGCGCCTCTCCCGCGGACGTCGCCCTTCGCCCTCCAGCAGCTGGCGCGCGCGGTGGTGGTGTCGCACGTCAACTACGACGGTGTGGAGCACCTGCCGCTGCCGGCGCGCCTGCGCGCCTACCTCAAGGAGTACCACTACCGGCAGCGCGTGCGCGTGCGCCGTCTAGAGAGCGACTCGTACGAGCGCGCCTAGCAGACGCTCTACCACCTGCCGCCGCTGGAGTACCTGCCCAGGCTGCTGCACCAGCGGTAGGGGGGGGACGAGCCACGGTGTGGTGACAGGTGTATGGCCAGTGATGGTGTAGTGCCGATGGAACTGTGCAACAACATACAAGCTATGTATTGGATGAAGTTGAACTACTAACATGTGCCTGACATATATATAAAGAAATTAATGAAAATTACTCGATCGTTACTCATCCTCGTCTTAATAAGTCGTCACTAATCTAAACTATCTAAGTCTGTCCTGAACAATACAATTGAAACTAATATTATATAATATAGGAATTAATGAAAAGTGATACAATTGGGCTTATTTAACTATTACATGTAAATATAATTAGATGTTTGTTTTTTGGCGATGAACAAGATTATTAAATTATATTTTATTTGGAAAACTTAAATAGTTTTAAAATCGATAGCCTCCTATTTGTGGTGATGAGTTGTTAGTGTGTAGTAATATATATATATATAACTATGTATGTCTGTGTGTATTTGATGTAGTTGCTGTAAATATTATTTATGATATGAAATTCTTTATATATATACACTAATGTATTTGTAACATGTCTCTCCTAAACTGAGGAGTGAGACTTCTCTGTCTTCTTGTTTCGGTCATTTAATACAATGGAGTTGTTTCATTTGTTATATTTTAATAATAACATAACATTTTTGAGTATTTTGTTTCAAGTCCAGTTCATTCACTATCAAGTGGCGGAGAAGTCTCTTTCATCTGGTGTTAATTAACTGCTATATATTTTGTAAACTCGTGTAAGGTAGTGACAAAATGATTATTGATGATTATTGTGTATCTATCGGGGGTCAATGACCCGCAGTAGTCGATGTATATTGTAGAAGTTAGACTGTGGTCTGTAGACGCTAAGCGTGCGGTCACCACCTATATATATGTATTATAACATATATTCTTTTATTTGTTAATCCTTTTTAATAAACATTTATAAATTCAACTGATCACCAGGTTGGTTTGCCTAAATAATAAGTTTATCCAACTTATTTTAATAGATGTGCCCGCGAAGGCATTGAGTAAAATATCACAATGTGTTCCTATATATATGTTAATAGAGTTAAATGGTAGAACTGGTTTGCATTTTTACGTAAAAATTATACTTTTCCTTCAGTAAAAGTTCTTAAAGCTTGACAATTCCATGAGCACATTCAAATATCACTATACCAAATTTCAATAAAATCCGTCGCGTAGGTTTTGCGTTATGTATGCACAAACATACAGACAGATAAATGCTAAACAATTGGTGACTATCACACTCCCAATAAAATATATTCAATACACAGACATTTTATTAATAGATAATTCACTGTTGTCTTGCTCTTGAGACTAAAGGACGAAACTTAATATGTTGTAATGATGCATTATTTGTTATTTTTTGATGTGTTAAATTTGACAAAAACACAAACAATTTTTAGTTCCGTAAAAAATAACAACAAGGATCTCTCGGTGAACATTTTTCTAGTTATTAGTATTTTTTTTCTAAATATTGACGTTTGTGAAAGATTAATTACATTTAAAGAATAGCCAGCTGGGTTTGTAACGAGGTCCTCATCGATCAGGGTGCGTTTGACGTAGTTTTATCTAAAAATTGAAGAGTATCTTTACAGTAAACCTTAATGTGATAAGTATCGTCCTGCTGACACGACCACTTGATGTACGTAAGAGGTCATTGATATGGTTTCATTGAGAAAGAAAAGAAAATAAATGAAATTAATGTATGAACATGAATTAAGATTAGTGATTGATCGGTTCGGTTTCCGTCAACTTTACGACGTTATCGAATCTCGAATCTTTGAATTTTAGTAGGAATTCTAAGACCCGAGTCTATATAAACTTTATTAGCATTGTCCATTTCTGAAGTAAGCTTTTCGGCTACAATACGATGACTCCACTCTCGCCAATGACAATGCTAAAATTCATGTATTCTATCAATCTCGATTGATTAACCTTTTTATCAGTTAATGGATGGCGTCTTAATGATACTCATTTGATTTTCATTAAAGTCAGTTGTAAGTGATGGTAAGTATACTAAATTAAATACCAATTTTTTTTTATTATAGTCTGACATTATTGGACGGACAGGGAACATACTGGCATCGTACCCACAAGCGTTTTGGTGCTTAGCCAAAGCGGTCGAGGTGAAATTCTGAACATCCTGCTGGCTACCTCCATTGCAAAAATTTAATAGGTCACTGGCTCACAACGCCAAAGAAAAAGCAAAATTATTTGCGGAGTCTTCACGTTTAGATGCTGGTAGTATAGGTAAAGGTTCTTTGTTGCAGTTGAATGGTAATACTGCACATTCGAATTCGCATAAGAGAGGTTTTGAAAACGCTACGCAATCTGGACGTGAACAAGGCCAGCGTCCTTATGATATTCCTACAACGGTACGGTACTAAAGGTCTCCCATACAAATCAAATCAAATCAAATCAAATCAAGAATCTTTATTTAGACAACCTATACAGTACAATAAAAAAAAAACGAATACTATTGAAGCTAATTAATTAAAAAAAAATACAGTTATCCAAAAAGATTGGCCACTCAGCTGCTTGTTGAGAACAATATTCTCAAAGCTGGTATTCTGTGGCTGCCTTTAAACGAGTTACGTCGCTAAGTATAAACAGATATTTTACATAAAAATAAAAGAATTAAAAATGATAAACGTTAAACTACTACTAGTAGTAGTAGTAGAATATAAAAACACCTGTCAGTAGTAGTACTGACAGGTGTTTTTATATTCTCTCCAGACTGGAAAAATGCCGTATTCTTGGAAACTTACCAACATCCAACCTGTGGCTATAAAAGGCTGTCGTACCGATCTTATTAACTACAGGTTCATATCGTTCACGTCCATACTATGTAAGTGTATGGAACGTGTCCTTAATAGCAGGCTTATGCTTTTAAGGACGCGTGCCTGCGTGGACGCGCGCGGCGGAAATTTCTTCGTACGGTTCATCGTCTAGTTTCTGTGTGTGGATTTCTTTTTGAGGAATCGCTCAATACGTGTTGTCATCGATAAACCTTTCCCTCTAGGCAGTATCCGAATGGGGATACGCCAATCTGGTTAGGTTTTGTGCAGCCAAGACATAGGACTGTCTACTTGATGCCAAAAAGAGGCCATTCGGTCTGGCTTTTACTCTTCAGAATGTGCCCGTGAAGTGTCATTACTGCTCGTATTTTTAGGATAGATCAGTAAAATATCAGCTAAGAAGCTTGGAGTTGATTTTTGGTAAGGCAAAACTTTAAAGTAAAAAGTAGTAAGTGAAACATTTCCGCAAGGTAATTTATCGTTCTTTTAACGGATACATTTGGAGAGTCTGCAATAGAGCTACACAACCTGAATCCTCAGCTTCTTTACATTACCGAACAATTAGAAGTTCAGCAAGAAAACATCGATTTGCGGTTCAAGTTCAAAACTAACGTACAAAGTGTTTCGCTTCAACTTTCTTTGTTAGTACGAAAGTTTAACAGTGTGCTGGGTCCATATTTCCTGATAAGTATAATATTCAAATACAAAATTGCAATTATAAAAAATCCTTTAATGGTACTATCAAAGTTTTGAATAGATTTAAGTGGGCACTTAACCTTAACAAACTTAAAAATAAAAAATATAGTTAAACAATTGTTAACTAGCAGCTTGTCTTTCATTTCATTGAGTTTGTCGGATCCGCTATTTTTCTTATGACATTCTCCAGTCTCTTATTATATTTATCTCTGTTCCTTTTGCTGTCTCGTGGTTATCATTCTCCTTTCTCTCGGACATCTTATGGCCTGCCCATCTTCACTTTAGTTCTTTGTAAGTATAATAGTGAATTAGTCGTATTATATATCTATGTGAATATATGATAACATATTATATATGTATGTTTATAGTATATATAGGAGTATGTATTTATATATGTATGTAAGTAGGAGTATATGTATATATAATATGTATGTTTACCTTCTATCTATCTATGTTCTTATGTACACACACCCACACACCGTCTCATATATATTTTCTTTCTAACCTAACTGGTTGCCTGGAAGAGATTGCTCTTAAGCGATAAGGCCGCCAAATTTGTACCATTTTATTTTTGTTAACTTTTTTTTAAATTCCATTTGTATTTGATTCGTGTGTACAATAAAGATTATTATTATTATTATTATTATTATTATTATTTATAGTTTTGACCTTTGTTTTTACTTTTGTTGTCAATCTTTTTAAAAAAAACCTAATAGTCTATTTTTTTATCTAATTAAGTTTGGTCCTAGCGAAGGATGCAAAAAAAATAATTTATTTCTTAAAATATTAAAAGTAAGTTATATTTTGTTTTGTTGATGAGGTCTACTTTGTGAACTCCACTCTTAATAGGTAAGTCTTCCCTTATAGCTTTAAGTTTATTTGAGCGGTACTCTTTGAGTATACCCACGGGCTGCTCTAGCTCGTGTAGCACCCGTGTGCAATGGAATCCTGAGCCTCCCCCCCAGCGCCGCAGTCTCAGGGGACGCCGTGGCGCCCGTGTGCATTGCACACCCTGCACTGTAGGTCAAGCCGCCTCTAAGTATACCTTGTTAATCTCGACAAATCTTTCGTAGTACGATTTATTTTACATTAATACCCGTGTCGTAAGCAAAAAGTGTGAGTGGGCGATTACTTCATACCTCGGGCTATAATTTTTCATTTATTTATTTACTTTGTTAAAATAACAAACTTTCTTGTGGCGGTTTTGCCCACTTTAAATTTTCCCGTAGGAATGACATGTTAAGGAATTTGTAAAAAACAACTCTGTGTTATTCTAATTATTAAAAGCACAAACTAGGTCTGTTGCTAGCGTGTGGCTGGAGTTTTTTGGAGCTGTTTCTTGCAGAGCAAATACTTGCAAAGTCTACATTTGAGCTTTTCGAGTATCAACAAGAATTTTATATACTTTCTGTTTTGAAATAAATTTTGAATTTCAATAAGGTAATTTTGTACAGTTGAATACAAAATTCATTGAAATGAGTACGAGCTCCCACTTCTAATTTGTGGAAGTTCAACAAAATAAAGAGAATGTCTAAATAAGTAAAGCTGTTAATTATACAAACAATAGTAGATTGTATCACAAAAGAGCAAAATAGTGTTTACAGCACGGGCGCTGTTTTGAAACACGAGCGAAGCGAAGGATTCTAGAATAGAGTATTGCCCGAGGGAATAATAATTTGCTCTCGAGTCACTTTACTTTTCATCCCCTTTCAGACAATAGGTACCTACTGATTACAGGAACAGAATTGAAGTTTCGGTCGGTATAAGAACATATGATATCGTTAAACGAATCAGGTGCAGTCGTGTCGCAATAAAACATTATTCTTTATCTAACATCCTCTTTTATTACATCCAATAAATTATAAAGTTCATAGATAGTTATTAATTTTAATTATTATTAATAAAAAGCGCATGCACTGTCATCTATGGTAGAGTTAACTTAAGCTTAAATCTAGTCGAGAAAAATCCTAATACATCTGTTATCGAATTTGTGCTGATTTGATAAAAAAATGTGTAAAAATAGATTTCTCTCAAGTAACATATTACTAATACTGAAATTGTTATAAACGTATTGAGTTTTGGTTTCACTACAACAGCAGACAATAAATACGGAATGCGTTCATAATTATCCGAAATACTGGTTCCTAGTTAGTAATCTTACCTACAAATGTACAGTAAACAAGCCTTAGCGAGACTCAGCAACAAAATGCCAATAAATATAATAATCTATCATATCATACAAGAGGACTCCTCGATCTAAATCTATTACAAAATCTGAACAGCGGTGGTGTGACCGCCGTCCTTCGACCGGCCGTCTTAAATAATCTCACGTATCTCGATCTTGACTAATAATCCATATGGCAAGACTGATCGTAGATTTATATAAAAAACGACAAAATTATTAACTTAGAGGTCTTAAGTCTAGCTCTAATAATACAAATTACTTAACAGATACCTAAATATATCAAATGAACACAATTTAAAAATTATGACATTACCAACGACCGTGCAGTCTGTGTTGAAGTCACCGTCTACTGAAACATGTCCACTAAATAATACGACGAGCCTCCAGGGCTGTAACAGTAAATGCACAAATTACCTTCGAGTATATTTAAATATTTCTAAATGATTACAAGTTAGAACTACTTTTAAATACAAAACACTAATTATTTTATAGAGTGATTATTAGAATTAAATACCTACAAATTTTAAATGGCAGTCAGTTTAAATAAAATATTGAGACACTTTTTTGTGTTTTTTTTATTAGGCCGCAGTGTGTTGTATCGACTAGGCGCCGGGTGGAAAGTACCATTCTAGACTAGTCCGATTAGTTTTCGAGAAAAAACAGGAAATAGAACAACTATTTTTAGTTATTTAATTTGTCGAGTTATATCGACAGACAGGGGTCAGTATAAGCCGGTGGTCGCACATCCAGCACATCTAGTGTAGGAAGGGTGTGTTTTTTGCGGGACATTTCTTCCCACACGCGCACTTCCGTACTATTTCTATGTCTTTGGTGTACCGCGTGCCGTCCGAACAGACGAGACGAATCTGAAAGTAGTAAGTACACGATTTAACAACAAAATTTATAACAAAAGGATGTTAAAACACTTCTTTTTCTTATACTTACCTTTCTCTTTTTAGTCTTTCTAGGAGCACAGCACATGGCCCGTGCGCAGGGAGCCCCGACGGCGGCGGAGTCCCCCGGGCCCCCGGGGCCTCGCCATGAGGAGCACCGCGCCCCCCGCACCGGGCGGCGACTCCGACACAGGCCCTCGGTTATGAATTCCCGTGTTGCTTCCTGGTCATTTTGATAATATAAAATAGATATATACAATACTGTTAGGTTTAGTTATTTAAGATTATTTGCTATGTTATCGATATAAAATAAAAATATAATAGTGTTAAAGAGTCACCTTTCGACAAGCCGAGTTAGAGCTAGCCGGTGCCGCGGCCGCCTCGTCCGGAAACTGCTTCTGTGCAGGGGCCGCTGGAAATATATAACGACGTATAATGTTATTAACATATCTTAAAATATAATGAAGCGGCTCCTATATGTATTTTTACCTGGCGACGCCTGGACGTCATTGATGATCTGCTTCCGCGGAGGTAACTTCGATTGCGCAATCGCCGGACTGCCCCCTGGAATTTATCGAAAATTTATAGGTGACGAGGCATCTAAGATTTGTTGCACCCTCATATCGTGATATAACCCCTCACCATCCGACAGTATCGTCGTAGAATCTCCCGTCGTACTCTAGGGAGAGAAGAGAGTCTCTTACCGCCTCGAGGAAAACGAGCATCGACTACTCGGCACCCCGTGCCTTTTTATTTTTCCTCAAAGTTCGGCAAAGCGGATCATTTGCCTCGGGCCATGTGCTCGTCGGCCGTCTCGCCTGATATATCGTAAGCGTCGCGACTCACCGACGGAGGCTCGTCGCTCGCACTGCGCGCCGGCCGTGCCCGCGCGGCAGCGGCACGTGTAGTCCGAGCGCGAGCCCGCCTCGCGCACACAGCGCCCGCCGCGGACGCACGGGTTGGGCACGCACGGGTCCTGCGACACACATGATACATATTCTTTACCAGAAGGAAAGAATATCTTTGTTTGTTATATGTTCTTCCACCTCTCACTTTAGAATTCCTAAACTGATTGCTATAATTTCAGAGAAATTCAGTTTTTATAAATTTGTCGCTTAGCGTAGTATATACTATGTAACTATAATTAATTAATAATAATATTAGGCTTATCACTACGATATATATCTTGGTTTGATCGACTAATTAACGGACTTCCTGAACCGGAGCAATCTGTTTAAACCCGGTGTCTATGGTTATGCAGACTCAGTCGTAAAAAAATATCTCCAAAGTTGAAATTTGAAAAAAAATGGCTCGGGCCAGGAGAAATCGAGTGCAGTCTGACAGAGAGGCCAAGGAACAGCGTTTGAGAGAGTAGCTTTAGGCTGCCTTTGTGTGTCTGCAATTTTGTTAAATTCTACGCGACCAAAACGGAAACGTGTTTGATTACCGTGGGTGCTGCAAAATGTTACCTTGCAGCTTCGGACTTAATTGAAAGGCGTGAAATTGGCGACCTGGATTTGGTTGATGCCCATATACTCGAACAGAGGCGTAAAATGGATCTATAGGACGTATCTTGACGAGTGTTCCCACAAATTACATGAGCTAATTCCCCACTCCCCGTTTCACTATCGGAAGTTCTGACATACTACGAGTATCCGCTCATAAGTCGTGGATATAACTTCTGTCGGAACGAAGTGATTTGATTTGAGTTTTAATTCGCACTAAGAAGGACTGGAACAGCTTGCCTGCGCCGGCGTTTCAGTCCGAGTATAGTGTGTTTGTCTTTTATGTGAAGGTAAATAGACTTTTACTACGTTAATGCATTTTATCACGAATTCCCAAATTTTTTTTGTAAAAAAAATTTTCATAAAATCAAATAATATAACTGGAGTATAGAAATGGTGTGGATACTATTAAATCGTGCAAAGAATAGGCTTAAACGCAAAAACTCCGATGAAAATCGCCAGAAATACAACAAAATCTGTAATCGCTGCAATACATTATGTAGAGATGCACAACAACGCCACATTTTCCATGACGCCATAATTCAGTCGAAAACGGCGATACACCCAAAATATGGAGGTTTCTTGAGTCACTTGGAGTTGGTAAATCCTTATCTAAACCTTTTTAAAAAATATCAACATCGATTCTCTTATAAAACATTTCACTACTCATAATCCCATGGACAGCTCTGTTAAGTTGAGCACACTTAATTCTATCGCCTCATTTCCAACTCCAGATGTCCGACTTTTTAT
Organism: Mechanitis mazaeus; assembly: GCA_959347395.1. Classification (NCBI taxonomy): domain Eukaryota; kingdom Metazoa; phylum Arthropoda; class Insecta; order Lepidoptera; family Nymphalidae; genus Mechanitis; species Mechanitis mazaeus. The sequence goes on from OY365756.1 coordinate 448,803, forward strand.
ATTTTCCCAATTTTCTGAATGTAATGTTAAAAGAATCTTAATATCTATTTCTTCCAAAGTCATCGGTACTGACAATATAAGCCGCAAAATAATCATTCCTATTGTTAATATCGTTATTCCTATCCTTACCTATACCCTTATTACATCTATATCCGCTTGAAAATTTCCTTACTCATGGAAGGATGCAATAATTACTCCTTTACCTAAAAAATCTAACGCTGGTAACTACTGTGCCTTCAGACCTATATCCATATTGCCTTTCCTGTCTAAAGTCCTTGAGAAGCTTATCAGCGCTCAATTAAACGTTTTTTTAAATAGTCATAACCTCCTCAATCCTTTCCAATCCGGATTCCATCATGGTCATAGCACAGTGACTGCACTTGTTAAAGTTACTGACGATATTCGTTGGGTCATGGATTGAAAACAGCTTACAATATTAACTCTACTTGACCTCAGCAATGCCTTCAATAGCGTTGGTAGTGATATATTGCTGTTGTGTTCTTTTAACATATCTCCATCAGTTATTGATTGGTTTCATAGTTATCTACGAGGGCGTCGGCAACGAACTCGTGCAAACAAGATTGTATCCTTGTGGAGTGAAATTTGTGCTGGAGTACCGCAAGGTGACGTGTTGTCTCCGTTATTATTTACAGTTTTCATTAATTGTATAACTCATAAAATATTTTCTCTATCATATTTATGCAGATGATTTAAAAATATATTCACACTGCACTATGGAAACGTTGACGAGTGCAGTCGCTGGGACGAACAAGGAAATTGATTTTATTTTCTATTGGAATTTATCGTATGGTCTTACAATTAATGCGTTGAAGTCACAAATCAATATGATTGGCATTATTATATGTATTTCTTTTTGTATTTTTGTTATTTATTTTTTCTTTTTTTGATGGTGTACAATAAAGAATATAAAATAATATAATAATCCCCCTCACCGGCTCGTGTGCGCCGTCCTCCTGCAGAGCGTGTGGCGGGTGAGCGGGTGGCTCGTCCCCCCCCGCGCCGGCCCCGCCCCCCGCCCCGCCCCCATCCAACTCCCCCTCCCCCGCTCCGCCCCCGCACCCCGCGGTGGTGCGTGACGCACGGGCTGCGTTCACGAAGTCCACGCGCTTGTGGTTGATCCACGCCTCCTTCAGGCAGCCTTTAGGACATTTAGATTAAATGTTATCTCAGTGCATCAGAAGTTACAGCCTCCTGCTTTATTTTTTAATAGAATACCTTTGAAGCTAGTGATATTCCTGAGATGCCACTTGCTGAAAGCGTCTTTGGCGACGTCGGATGGTACTCCCCCGATGAACATTGGACGGTCTAGACGCAGGAACTCGTTATTACCTTGGTAAAGTAATTAATAGTTTTAGAAAAAAATATCTTCAGTATAGGAAATGAGTTACAAAAAAATATTAAAACTATTTCACTGTGGTTAAATATGGGAGACATTTATAGGAAACATTGGACCGATGGGAAATGATCAGATTCTTAAATTGTCATCGTTTGCAACATATTTACCTTCATTTATAATAGACCTGGCGGGGCCGTCGTCGACGCGGAGGGTGAAGTTTTTTTTGACAGCAAGTAGTTCAGCTTTGTGGTAATTACCGTCTGATACCATTTCAAAACTAAAAAGATTTTATATTTTTCAGAAAGGTAGCAGAAGCAATCGCTTGACATATACCAACTTAATAAAAATTAAACTAAAAACCCAGTTCATTCCATCTTACCTGTACATGGTAGAAGTAGGGTGGTTGCCGACATCGTAACTGATGCGGATTCGTCCATTGAACAGTTCCACGGCTAAATGCTCGTTGTCACCGAAGTACATGAGGACACCGTGCAGCTGTTTGGTGCTGAACACTACACAGAGATTCAATGATTATTAAGAGCACACATTCCATATCAAAAATTATTATTCAAGTAAGCACTTATAAATATTTATAATATTTATTATAACAAAACCTTTACCAAGAGTTACGTTAGCTTGCGGCGAAGTCCGTAAAGGTTCCAGTTCCACGAGAGAGTCGTTGTGATTGAAGGTCAGAGAGGTCAAATATTCGCAATATCGACCTACAACACTCGGTACATTAATGACACAACAACGGAGACGTGTGCTGAGGGTTTGTTAGACAATATATTTTCATTAATAATAACGAAATATTTATCATTTTAAAGCAAAAGCTTTATAATTTATAAGTTGTTAGTTTTTTGGAATGTACGTAATAGTTTTCTGTAGAACATATTCTCGAAAGAACTAATATATCTTACGGTAAAACTTATTAATAAGTTCTATCTCTCGACGGTCATGTTCATTTGCGTATGTATGTATGTACCTGAGTAGCCCGGCGCACACTTGCAGAGGTAGTCGGCAGGCGGCGCCAGTAGCGGCCGCTCCATCATGATGTCATCCTGGAGAGCATCCACTGATATTTAATTATACACCCGTCGGGCGTGTGGCCACCATGGACGCAGCACCTCGTCAGTGTGTGTGTGTGTGTGTGTGTGTGTGTGTGTACGCACGTGTAGCGCGAGCGCGGGCAGGTAGCACACTCCGTGCAGGCAGTCGTGGTGCGCGCAGGGCGAGGTGCCGAGCGCGGCGTGCAGTGTGTGTGAGTGTGTAAGTGCATGTGTGTGTGTGTGTACGCACGTGTAGCGCGAGCGCGGGCAGGTAGCACACTCCGTGCAGGCAGTCGTGGTGCGCGCAGGGCGAGGTGCCGAGCGCGGCGTGCAGTGTGTGTGAGTGTGTAAGTGCATGTGTGTGTGTGTGTACGCACGTGTAGCGCGAGCGCGGGCAGGTAGCACACTCCGTGCAGGCAGTCGTGGTGCGCGCAGGGCGAGGTGCCGAGCGCGGCGTGCAGTGTGTGTGAGTGTGTAAGTGCATGTGTGTGTGTGTGTACGCACGTGTAGCGCGAGCGCGGGCAGGTAGCACACTCCGTGCAGGCAGTCGTGGTGCGCGCAGGGCGAGGTGCCGAGCGCGGCGTGCGGCGCGGCCTCGCAGTAGCGGCCCGCGTGTCCGGACGCGCAGGCGCAGCTGTACTCGTCCAGCCCGTCCACGCACGTCGCGCCGTTCTAGGGGGCGCCACAGTGATAATTATGGGCTTGTAACTGAGATTGTAAATGCTGAGGTGATATATACGAGTCACCCTATGGTAAAAGATCACCGTCACAAATGTCAAAAATTGCACTCTTTTTGGAAACTGCTTCGTCAGGGTCTGCAAGGACCGTCTAAAAAAATTTAATAACATCTTGATGGTTTGTGGCCATAAGTTACATGAGAGCTGCAGTGTTACCGAACGCCGCGGAATCAGGTGATAGGATGGTATTTTAAGCGGTAGAATGCAGAGTGTTAATGAAAATTCATCTCAAGAATTCGACGAAATAACTTTTTGAACAAATTGGAAACACCTAAAAGTGCTCAGTTCCTATGTCAAAGTATTTAGCCTTTTATGAGTATGACAGATGTTCTGAAAATTTTCCTTTAGATAAGATGGAGAAGAAGAATTATTTAAAATAGAATAGAGAATATAGAGCATTCGAGAGTGACGTCTTTTTTGAACGGAGAGCCATTTTAGTTTGCGACGGTATTCAGAGACATGATCAAACTTACGTAGACGGAAATTGTACCGGATACAATTATTGTTCAGACGCTCTAACTTATTAAGAAATTCCAGCTTAAGGTGAGTATACACACATCGGCAAAAACAATTATGGGCAATAGAAGATATTGAACAAGCATGAGTTTGGTCTTAAAAGTAATAAAAACATTTAACCTATAAAGCGAATGCAAGGTGGCATTTACTTTCTTACTAACACTTAAAATTTGCTCTTGCCAGGTAAGCGTATTATCTACAATTAAACCTAAATTTTTAAGACATTGGCTTAAGCGGATTATATTGCCGTTGTAGTAAATAGAGGGCAGTGATTGGAATCCACCTTATCAAATCGTCGAAAACTACCAACTAGCATAGCTTGACTTTTAGAGGAATTAACAGCAACCCCGTAACGTAGTGACCACTCCGAAATAGTCCACAGATTATAATTGAGCCGATCGATGGTACTATGAATATCATCGACTTCAGTTTCGATGTACAACTATAAATCGTCAGCATACAGATGATACGAACAATTAATAATGGAAGTAATAGAGTTGATGAAAATAGAAAACATAACAGGAGAGAGTATACCGCCTTGTGGCACGCCTGTTTCAAGTTCAACCCAAGCGGAATGCTCCTACCCAGAGATGACAGCTTGGTGGCGGCCACGAAGATAATTATTAAACACAGTTATCCAGGATTGAAACTAGGATATCATGGCCGACTGTGTTAAATGCATTAGAGCAGTCAACAAGCACTAGCATTTTCACTTTTCTATTATCCATGCTTCTTCTTAAATCATCAGTGACCTTAATTAGTGCAGTAGTGGTGTTATGACCTGACCTGAACCCACACTGGAACAGACTCAGCAGGTTCTTATTTGTAAGAAATGTAGAAATTTGCTTAAGAACACAGGCTTCCAAAACTTGAGAAACGAATGGCAGAATAGAAATTGGACGAAAATGATTGGGGTCTATAGGATTTGCAATTTTGGGGAGGGGTCGCACTAAAGCCTTTTTCCAAAGAGAGTATTCTCCGGAGACCAGTGATAGTTGATAGAAGGTTATCTAGGATTGTAGTGTTCATAACCCTGCTAACGTCATCACAACCCACGACCCTGGATCGAATTGATATAACAGCCTTACTAATCTCGTCCTGACTTACAGAATAAAATTGAAATAAAGATTTTGAAGGAAATTTAGTTTTGGCACTCGTCGTCGTCGTCGTCACTTTTTCGTAAGAATTCTTAATATACTGCAATCCCAGTGTTGTGATTCACTTAACAAATATGTCATTCTCATTCACAAACATTTTTTAAAACTTTTAAACAACTACGGTCACTGACCTGGCACATGTGGTTAATACAGTCGTCGGCGTTGATGGTGCAGTTCTGGCCTGAGTAACCTTTCGTGCAGGCGCACGTGTAGTGGCTGCCGAGGTCCACACACGAGGCTCCGTTGTCGCACGGATTGAACCCAGAGGTACAGAACGGGATCTTCTTTTCGCAGAATTCTCCTATGGTTTGGAAATTTTGGTAAGGCTTTTAGTATTTCGTATTTAAGTGACGAAATAAGTCAAACATTATTGAACAAGTCATGTTAAGTCAAGTAGAGAGTTTCAAAGTCATTTTAGATTTTAACATGATAGACTTAAATTATGGATATATCTGCCATTTATTGTTTACAAGATTGCCTTCACATCACTCACCCATGAAGCCGGGGGCACACTTGCACGTGTACCCCTCGAGGTGATCCACGCATGTGGCGTTGTTCATGCAGCGGTGCTCCACGCAGTCGTCGATGTCCACTTCGCAGCGCACGCCCGTGTACCCCGCGTGACACTCACAGCTAACAATACACGCATAGCTACTGTATTTATTAAAATATTAAGAATTCTTTCTAGACATCTAAAACTTGAAGCACTACAGAAGAGGAGCAAAAGTGAAATTAAATAAAAAATATATATTTATATATTAACTATATTATTATAAAATAGACAGCTAGCAGATTAGCGGTGGATAGTAGCAGATCATAGGAGAGGTCACCCACCGGAACCTCCCCTCCTCCAGCAGATGGCAGGTGCCCTGGGCGCACGGGGATCCGTAGCAGGCATCGATCTGATGCTGGCAGGTGTCCCCGTGGAAGCCCCGGGCGCAGGCGCACGCGAAGCCCCCGGACGCCGTCGCACGACACGAGCCCGAGTTAGCGCACGGGTTGCGGTGGCAGCGGTCGCACTTGGAGACGATTTCGGGGGGAGGCTCGCCTGAGACAATATTGATGGACTTCAGCGATATCTTCACTACACTCGACACGGAACTGTCTTTTATATAACTCCGAAAATTTAAAGTGTGTATTTTTATAAATTAATGACGGCGACACTTGCAATATTAATGGCGAAGTATATTTCGTGTTACATGTGAAAGAATTAGAAGAAAGCCTAGCCTGGTGTGTCTCACCGTCGCAGAGGAAGGCCGCGCTGTGTGTGCTGAGCAGCAGCTTGTCCCTCATGCGCGCGGGCGCGGCGCAGCGAGCGATGCCGGCCTCCACGAACTCGCCCGACGTCTTCACCCACTCCGACAGCCAGCGAGCGCTGCAGTCGCAGTACAGCGGGTTGGAGCCCAGCGCTCTGCACACGGACGGACTCGGTACACTTCACCTCTTTGAAAGTAGGAGCTCCGGCGAGCTCGTGTCACATCGTCGGGGAAAACGAGAGATAGCGCACGGGAGAGAGGGAGAGGCCGACACTTTTTTTTTTAAACATACGTATTACACGTGCCACTTACACGTGCGATATCGACTCCAGGTCTCGGAAGACGCCGTCGGCCAGCATCGATATGTTGTTCCCGTGGAGGGACAGAACCCGAAGCTGAGTGAGGCCCTTGAGGGCGTCACGCTGAAAACGAGGACATCGATTTATTAATCGTCCGACCGATTTATTATAAAAACGATATTCGATTAACAATTACAAAACGGAAATGTATATTCCGATGAGAAATTATTTTTTCATGTATTTGATCCTCTAAATCGTAGTAGAGCGCAGTTACAGACTCGAAAAAAATTGAAGAATTGTACTCAGCGGTAACACGTGATAGAAGTGTACTCGGAGTAAGTGAATGGGGAAAATATTTTAAATAATAATATCATTAATTACGCGTAAGTCGCGAGGGTGCTACAGTATGATGTATAAAACACAAACCTGTACGCATCGTAGCCTGTTGTAACTGACTATGAGAGTGGAGAGCTTGGTGAGACCCTCGAAAGTGTTGTTGGAGAGCACGCTGATCTTGTTGTTGGAGAGGTCGAGGCGAGTGAGGTGCGTGAGGTGTCGGATCTGATCCGCCGAGATGCTGGTGATCTCGTTCGACTCCAGGTACCTTGAAAATTGGATGTGTTTATTTTCAAATTCGGTGGAAAGGTTTAGTCCGTGAAAATATAATTAATAATAATTAACTTCAAATGTGGTAGCCACGGATAATTAGAAACTTTTTACATGATCCGAGTGGTTTACCAACATGGAAGATGTATTTTTTTTTTGTTCTTTTCATCTAATTTAAGATATTATTCTTAATCTTTTTTGTTTATTCTACTATTATTATAATTTTTTAATATATATATTTTTTAATCGTTTTAATTTGGTACAATCTGAAAAAAATAAGGTATTTCTTAGTAGAACTGCTCGTTATAGAAATGTAAAGCAATGCCCTGTAACGGTGTAGTGGGCTACTCACAGCTCGGTGGTGTGCGGAGGGATCCTCTGCGGCAGGTGGTCGAGGCTCCTCCTGGCGCAGCGCACCACGGAGCCCGCGCACGAGCAGCGCGCCGGGCAGTAGTCCGCCGGCAGGCAGCCGCGCTCCTCCGCTGAGGACACACACAGGTGAGACACGCTGACTACATTCGGATCGACACTTCTTATAAAGTCATATTTTTTTATTTTAAATAACTAGAGATGAGCGATCCCAACTTTTATCGAAGGCTCCTCTCGGTGCCGAGGTAATTAGAAGATGTTTTATACTCGATTACGATATACGAGTGAGGCGAGGTGAGTGGCGGTACTGACGTGCACACTTGAAGTCCTGCGCGTCGAGGTGCTGCAGCTCTGTCCCCCGCAGCGCGGCGGGCAGCGCGCAGGCCGCCCCCGCCGACAGCCGCCGCGCGCGCAGCCAGCCCGCCAGCCACGACACGTGACACGAACACGACAGGGGGTTGTCGCGCAGGGAGCTGGGGGGAGATAGGTAAGTCTCGAACGAACCAAAATGGACGGGGAGACTTTTTATAATACTTACAGCGTGGACAACGCCGTGAGGTGGTCGAAGGAGCCCGGCGTGATGCAAGCTATCTTGTTATCGGTCAAGGATCTGGAATTATGAAATAAAATTGAGAGAACAGCAACCGAGTTGGAATATTCTCCGATTAAAAATTGAAGGATTAAAAATGAAAAGGATCGATCCAAACTCACAGGGTGTTAAGGCTATGTAGCCCGAAGAACATCTTGTCTCCGACGGTTTGCAGCAGGTTCCCGTCCAGCAGTAGCTCGCGCATGGCGGCCGCGCCGTCGAAAGCATTATCTTCGATGACAGTGATACCTGGAGGAAGACATCTCCGACGGTCAGATGAGGACAGTTTTTTCCAACATAATTTCAATATATGCTGCTTCAATCTTTTTACAAATTCTTTTACATTAACAATACATTTTAATGTTTAATTTTTGACAGCATTGTGTAACATTTGATAATGAGTTTCAAGAATGATTCCTCAATCTTGAGTCGAAATAAAGTTGTCTTGTTAAGAAATAAAGGCCTTTATAACAGTTTCAACAATGTTGGTTCATTTCAAAAGATAAAAGCACTCTATAGGTAGTGTCGATAAGGCATATTTTTCTTTGAGATTGACTCTAAACATGTATATTAAGTGTATTAAAGTTTAATTAAATAGAGAATGAGAACTTAATCTCAGAAGACTAAGGTTGTTTGTGTAATTTTAATAAAAAGAAACGAATAAATCTTTTTATTTGTACGTAAAATAGCATCAAAGCCGATTTATTACTTTGATCGTAAATTTATAAATATTTTGCAATACCGTTATTCCGAAAGTCCAGCTTCGTGAGGTCTGGCAGTCTCCCGAATAGACCGTCGGACTTTATCTGTCCCAGATTATTCTCCGGCATGATCCTAGAAATAATAAAAATGATCAATCAACAATCAGATTAAATATTTTGTCTATTGTTTTAGTCTGTCTCTACACGTGTTGAGCTAAGATCAAATAGAAATATAATATAAATATAAAATATGCGTGTGTGTGCGTGTGCGTGTGCTCACAGCGCGTGTGTGGAGAGCGGCAGGTCCCTGGGCAGGTCCCTGAGCGCGGCGCGCGCGCAGGCGACGCGCAGGCCGCGGCCGGCGCTGGCGCACGCGCACGGCGCGGGGCACGGGGGGGCCGCCGGGCACCCCGCCGGGGGGGGCTCGCCCGCTGGGGGACATTTATTATTAAACAAGCGCACGGCACGTCAGGTTATTTTAATTTAGTTTATTTGTACGTAATTAAATCTAAAAAAGTATAGACTCAGATGAGACATTATAACACATTTGTAAAGCACATTACCTCGTAGATTTCTCTCACCGTGTAACAATGTAAATATTATAAGAATTCGTTTATTATTATAAAGATACTCTCCTCCTACGAAACACCATGTTGTTTAATACGTATCTTCAAATTTGGTGTAATTTTTACACCGCGGGCCTCTTAAATAACCTCAATACCCACGTTTGCACTTAAAGTTCTCCTCTCGCAGCGCGTCGATGCGTTTCCGGTTCATCCTCTTGGGCGCGTCGCACTTGGCGCCCGAGGTCTCGATGGGGTTTCTTCTGAGGTAGGCCCCCAGCCAGCGGAGGGAGCAGTCGCAGGAGAAGGGATTGCGACCCAAGTGCCTACAAACAAAGCGACAAGTTAAATGACGTAAAAAAATATTAATTTAGGAATATCTTTTCATGATCACTGAGCCAAATACAAATCGAAAATATTTAAAATCACGTAAATATTGACATTCTATATTTATATTGTATTATATCTTAACGTTATATCGATCAGGTTCAATTCATACTTACAAAGTCTGTATTCCCGTGAGAAAGTCGAAAGTTCCGTTCGGAAGAGACCTGATGTTGTTGTCGTACAGAGACCTAGAAGAAACAATGTGGTTGTGGCGTGATGCTGGAGTGTGTGTCAATAATTCTATGGAAGACAATCTTTCTCCTTTTTTCTTCTTCATTCCTCCGTTTTTCTCAAATTTCTCCGTTTTACTATATATTTGTTGAAGATATACCTTTGCTACGGTATTCGTTTATCAATTATTTAACATTTTACTCTATTTTTTTAAGAAATAAATTGAAAACAGTAGTTTTTCGAATGGATGATATAAATATACTGTAAGTCTCGCAATATGAAGAAATTTGATGAAACTTAAAGGAGAAGAATAGTAGAAGAGAAGGAATCTTGAGTATCTGATTGAACACGGCCATAATAGAGATTGAACGCTGTGATACTAGCGCTAGAGTCGATCCAACGCAAACTTTTGAAAATGATAAGAAGGTAAGGACGTCTGTACTCACAGTAACTTGAGGCTCTGGAGATCCCTGAACGTGTCTTTTCGGACGCAACTGATTTCGTTTGAATTCAAGAGACTGTAACAATAAGACAATAACAGAATGTAAAATATCTCTTTCTTTTTCGATTTGTTTAGTATGTATAGTTATAACACTAGATACTTACAGAAGCTGTAAGGACACCAAACCGTGGAATATACCAGATGGAAGATCTTTTATTTTATTTCCATACAGCACTCTGAAATTGTGTATTTTTAAAATTATTATGAGCCACGATCAGTCGTAGGGCACAACTCAGTTGTTAAATAGATTGTAAATGAAGCAATTAAAAACCTCTTATTACTTACAAAGAAGTCAAATGCGTCAGACCGTTGAAGGCATCAGCGGCCATCTTTAGTATTTTGTTGTTGGAGAGGTCGATGCGAGCGACTCTCTTCACCGCTGAGAAAGCGGCCGCTCCTACTTCTGTGATCTCGTTCTGTTCTAGACGACTGGAGACATGGACATTTTAAAAAGATCAAACGGTTCTTTTATAAGGTTTTCATTCGTGGTTGCAGTGCAATAGAATATTAGATCCAACCCATTTCGAACACGTTTGCTGCAAAGCATTCGAAATGTCGGGTTTAAATTAAAAAATGTAAATATAAACGCGAGTTATATCCGTAAATTAGTTTTATTGAAATGTGTAGTACTCGTGTAAATCTTAGAAAGTTCGATCCAACCCAGTAAGTAGTAACTAAATTTGTAAAGAAAAAAATTTTAGATAACTTTTCCCGTTGCATGAACACAATATCTGTCTTCCAAGGAGTTTTGAGTGTATCATTGCTCTCCATCGAGGCTATTCTATACTTGGCCGTTCTAGCCCTAAACTTACATCTCAGTGGCTCGATGGGGGATGGTGGTGGGCAGTTCGGTGAGCAGCTTCTCGCGGCAGTCGACGGTACCGTCGGGCGAGCAGCGGCACGCAGGCGGGCAGCGAGGCTCTGACGAGCATTCCGCGATAGTACCAGGGCCTACGGGACGAGTTATAAGTAGAGGTAAAATTGGCCTAAGGAAAATTATCCAAGATATGGAAAATTCAGCAGGTGGTTGGTGTTAGATACCTTTAGTCATTTTTCATCGGACAGATTGGATCTATCAAAACTAATTTCTTGACTATAATTTGTTTTAATATATATGTATCCGCTTATCACATTTAAGGACTAAAAGGGAATGTATTGAATACCCACTAAAGTATATTTATATCTGTGCCAGGTTAATAACCTACCGTTGCAGATTAAATCTTGTGGCTCCAGCTCGGTCAGCATAGCGCCTCTCAGCGTCGCTGGAGCCTGACATCTGGAACAAGGATTATTTCTTTATTCTCTCTGCAGTAGCAACAAGTGTATACTAATTTTGTTAAGTTTTGAACAGCTCGGGGCAATCAAAATTAAAACTAATAGGTTTACTTACCTTGCTCCCAATCCCAGTATGCCAGCAGCGCGCACACATGCAGACAAACGAGCGACACGACAGTCGCACACGATTGGATTGTCTGTCAATCGCAGCGTGTGTAAGCGCGCTACAGACACAGCCTCCAGTGACAAGTAGGTCAGATTGTTGTTGTTCAAAGTTCTAAAAAGAAATTAAAAATAGTAACAAAAAAAAAAACAGTTATAAATTCATGATATTATAGGTTAAAAGGACAAAATGTTACGTAAGAGTAAGTGCTTACAATACTTCCAAACTCTTCAAATTCTCAAGAGCCTTTTCATCGATACATTTGAGCTGGTTTCCATCAAGATGGAGACTCTTCAACGCAGTCAGGCCTCGGAACGTCCTCTTGCTGATGGCCGTCAGCTCATTCCGGCTCAGATCCCTGCAAGGAATCCTAATTGTTAAATATGTATAATGCAATGCAAATGAAGCCCAAAATGATAAAAAAATGTTTTTAGGTGAAAGATTCCGATTAAGAAAAAAAAGAATTGTTTAAGTTTTTTTATTTTTGTTTGACATTAATAAACAAATTTACAAAGAAAGTATATTTAAATTGTTGGTAATTGACACTTAATAATCGGGTATTATTTAACTGTTGATAATATTTTACATAGGTGGTTTTATACTTATAATTTATACATTTTCTTCTGCATTTTACTTTAACATTCGTGTGGCGTCCTTTCATTAAAATATTTACTTTCATTAATATAAACCGATTTTAAAATACTTGTTTGATAATTTATGTTTGTATCTTTTGTAGTAAAAATTAATATATTTATACTATTTAATCCATCAACTTGACATCCACAACCCACAAGAATACAAAGTCGCTTTTCTTTTAGTTAGAGCTATATCAGTTTAGGTTCAGCCCCTATAAGTAAAAGAACAAATACCTACTATATGAGATATTAAATAAAATTTGTTTTCTATAGATTTATACTGATTTTTATGCAATATTATATTTGTAAAGACGGAAAGGACCAGTGACAAGTACCAAGTCAACTTATGAAGCTGTCAGTGTTGCGAGGTGTTGACGAGTTCTATTACAATGTATCAACAAACTAACACAAAGTGCACTCGTTGTAAGAGTCGTGATGTGATATTATAATATATCTTGTGACTTGAGAATAAGTAATTACAACTAGCAGTATTCATTAAATAATAAACCGGTGACAATAAAATTTCCAATTGAACACTTATAACACTTCAACCTCTGCGAGGTCAAAAGCTTTTGTTTTAAAGTTTGAGAGCTGCATTAGAGCCATCATGACGCCATGTTGTTTGAAGAGCAGAAATGGCTCTCAAGAGGCGTGTGTTGAAATTCGCTTTTTGAGGGATTTTTCTGTTGAATTCTGACGTGTAATCGTTATTTAAGTTATAATATTAATTGTACCATAATTAAATTTTATAATAAACATATTTCGTATTTAAACATGACTTTAGAAAGTTCTTTTAAGTGTATTTATTAAAGTACACAGTACACGGACAACACAGGTAGAGTTTATTGTATAATATATAACTTTTATTTATTAGTAAACCACAATTTGTTCATCAAGCCCTCTGTAGCTTAAATGACCACCAGCTCGCTTCTTTGAACTATTGATGATATATTATTTTTTGCTATTTATTATATACTGAATTCTTCAAGATTTCGTGTCGATGTTAATTGAAAACGTAAAAATTTACACATCCTGAAGTATTGTTTCATTAGGTTTTTGTGACAAACGGTATCCAGTAATGATTATTAAGTTAGAAAATATAAAATTGTGAAAATTCTTCATTTATTTTTTTCACGTTAATTATTATAAATTTATTCTTAACATGATTTATTGCTATTTTCTATTTGGAATCCACTAAGAAATTACTAAATCTGTAAAGTTTGACCTTTTTAATGCGACCTTCTTTGGAACGTAAGTTTGGCAAAGAACTGAGAGGCTTGACATTTAGCGCGAGAAATACTAACGTTCAAAATAAGGGTATAAAAATACATCATTTAACACACGAAGTCAGTGTATGTACATATGTATGTAAGTATGATTGTATGAACGTATGTTCGCCACAAGCTTCATAATGAGGTAACTTAACCTACAATCGCGCTTAAGTAGCTCGTGTACACCAGCCTTAATGAACCCACGAGGAACAAGTGTACTGAAACTTAAAGAAATTGCCTACGGGCGCTCTAAATAGACTGAGTTACTAAGACATATCATAAAGATGCCATAAACATCAATTATTATAGAAACTTATAGTAAATCCATTACTGTAAATGATTTAACTATTTTTAATAACGAATTAAGGACAAATTTACAAAATTTTAAGTGAAACTCAAATCTCTGCAAGTTTAAATTAATTTTACGTGTATTCATCGTTTACTAGCAGTATTTTGTCGGTTTGTTTGTGTCTGTTAGAATTTTTGCTAATGGAAATAGGAACAAGGTAAAATCATTCTTCATTTAGCAAAACCACACTCAGTAACATAATCTCAGCTAATTTACTCACAATCTCAAGTTTCCGTGTCAGTAATTAAGTCTGTGTAATGGCGCCATCTTGCACAGCGGAACGACAAAATGGGGAAATTTAAATTAATTACATACTGAAGTGAGGCGTTATTAATATAAAGTTTTCGTATTATTTCTCCTCAATCTAATTGAATTTCAACCAAAGACTGTTGGAGTTTTGATTGTGACGCCGTTCTCGGTCTTCAAAGATTTTCTATAATCTTCTTAATATTTTAATGTTTTATATGTTTTATAGAGCTCCTGATAATATCTTTTTATGCATGTGTGAGTGCGTCACACACAGATAATTCAATGAAAAAAATTAATAGTTTTGTAATTTGCTGCCTGAAGCTGAAGTTCACAAGATTTAGATGAGATAATGATAGAGGAACTTCATTACGAAGAAAAAATACAATATCTGAAATAATACAAAATGAACTGAAAATGAAATTAAAATAAGACATTTTTGTTTCTCATAGAATCCATCTTTGTAAAATAAATTGCAATAAATGCAGTTGAGTAAGATATTCAATTCACCACAATACTAACATCCAATTCATAATAGAAATCTCAATTCTGTACCAACGTTGCGCACGTCCGCTCCGGATGACAGTCAGACGACGAGTGATCGCACCGGATACGCCGCCATCTTTCACCGGAAGCGCAGCGGTTAATGATCACCCTTTGACAAGATGCTTTGATGTTTCGTTATTGTGATTTTTATGTTACTTTAAGCATTGTTAATTTAATAATTTTGTATCTATTTTTTTTCATAAAATATTTTTTTTTTATTAATGTTTTTATCATAAATACACTATCACAACTCAATTGCTTTTTCTTAGTTTTCTTTGAGAAAGCAATAAAACGCGAGGTTCTATTACTTCTTAGTTGAAACCTAACAAAGAAAATAAACTAAGTACGCCATTGTGTTCAGAGGTCGCCTCGCGTCGGTCGCTTATATAAGGTTTGTTGACAAACACTCTGCGCTGGAATAGTTTTAAAGTAAATGTAATAAAATCAAATTAAAATTTTCCACTACAATAGATGGCGATATTTTAGCTTTTTATACATTTTTATTCAGTACCATTCACACCTAAATATTTTTACGTAACATTCTAAAGGCACTGTATTTTCAGTAAAAAGTCATCAAAGGCAATGTCATTGTTTTGAAATCCGCCATTTTACAAATGACAATACATTTTGTAAGGACGCGTATACTTTTATTTTAATTTCAACAGATAGCAGCCAGTGGGTTAGGAGAGATTTGTACCAAGAGAATATAATAATGTGACACTCTATTTAAATAATTTTTATTATAATTAAATGTAAGGTGAAAAAAATGTGTCTTAACATTATATTACCGTATGTCTAAAAATGACAAATAAAAATATGATGAAACTCGTTAAATTTAAAATAAAATAATTTGATCTTATATCTTAAATAGAATAGTTTTTCTCAAAGCAGTATTGTCTGTCGAGCGCGCCCTAGCGCTTATTAGCGCCGAGAGCCGTTTGTTTTACGTCACTTGAGACACTGAAACCTTTTCGGGGGAGTTTTATTAGTTTTTTGTCGAAATGTTTTTGCTAGGCTTCGTTTTTACATTGTTTTCTTTACGGATTATAAATAAGAATTCAGTCCGAAGAAGATAATCCTGATTTTAAAAATAAACAAAACTGTTGTTCAAGTCAAAGTTTTGATCTTTCTGTGAACTAGGTTTGTGATTGAACTAATTTTTTTATTTCTTAGTTTTGTTTTAGCCATGAAAATATTTTTTATATTTCAGTTTTTGTATTTTGAATGTTTACTAAAGCTCCTGAATTATGCACTTTTAAATTCAATAACCTCCCCTTCAGTCAGCTGAAAGAATATTATTTTACTATGGATATGGTAATTTCAGTCCTTTGGGAATTTTAACAAAAAGGTCGAAACTATTTGTGAATACGAAAAACATTTTAGAGTTTCGATATATACTCGTGCGTTACAGTTTTTGTAAATTAAATATATACATATATATATATCTTTTTTTCCAAAAACATAAATTTTTATTAAAATAGGGTGAAGAATACAATAAATATGTCATTGTCTGTGAACATTTATTATTCCTTCACAAAAAGAATACTCTCTCTCTGTCCCCGGAGAGTTGTTCAGAATTATTCATAAAACCGTTCGTTTCCGTTCCGTTCTGTGACGATGTTATTGGGTCATTAAATGTTTCAAACGCGGCTCTTGTTTCGTTCTAATGTATACAGTTCATATTTCATTGATAACTTGGAATTATATAGCGATATCTTTGAAAATATATAACAAAATATGCTCTAAATATATAATTACAACTAGATTATTCTAATTATAAAATCTAAGGTACATTTCCGCTGCGGAGGAAAAATGGCGTCGCTTCCGATGTAAATTATGTTCAGCAACGAACAAGCATGGCGCTGCATAACTAAGTCCTAGATTTTGAAGAAAAACTAGATAGTACAGCTGCATTATCTTCACATAAGACACATTACATAATAACTGTATAAAGAAGGTCGACACTAAAATAAAACGACTGTCATAAAACCAAGGGAACTACATAACGTCGGGTAAAAGGCATTTTCTAGGATCCTTTTGAGATATACGTATTACACGGCGGGCTGCGAAAAGTATACTACAATATTAATTTATATATGTATTGACTTTTCAGAATTTGGATAATTTTAGGCTTCTGTCCTTAAATATTGTTAATTGTACTTGAAGCTATTAAAATTTGATTTAATAAACCCGATAGCTCGTTGAGAGTTGATGTTGTCAGTCAGTGTCTTCTATATTGTACAGACAGCAATATATGGTATAATATTTTTAAATTGCTCCGACATACATATGCAATACAGGGGACTTCATTGTAAGATAAATGATATCCATATATCGAATTTTACTTATGTAAATATTAAGTGAGTGTATGAAACTCATCGGGCTCGTAGTTGTGAGAACAGCACCTCTTTTCACAGCTCTCAGGCGAGGCTTCAGAGGCGCTCTGTGTAATTGTAAAGTAATCCGCGCTTACAGTGCTTTCAGTTCTGAAGCGTTTTCATGAACATGTTTTGTTAATACAATGTAAATAAAAGCCGAATGAAATTTGCAGAATAGTTTGTTTAAACACTTTAGACATCTGCGCTGAAACCTGTATTTTAGTTTATTTTAAATTATTTAACACAGACATACATTCCTACTTTTATATATTAATAAATTTATTTGTTTTTGAATCATCTTACTTAATATGTAATATTGCTCTAGTTTACATCTCGTTATGTACTTGTGGTGTCGTAATGAAGACACACAGTATGGTAAACTGTGCGTATATGATAAACACTGAAAATCTAAACCAAATAATGGTATCATCTAAGCGACGTGTCAGTAGATCCTCATTAGTTTGAACTACTTGTAGTAAATCCTCGGTACATCCTACCTCTTAAGCCATGCTCCAAGTAGAGCAGCTAGACTCCGTTCACATGAGCATTAATCATTCTGTCACTGGGTACGTTGTCCCTTAAGTAGACATTTGGGGTTAGAGATGTCCGCCCATCCTCTGCTATCGATTTTATACATACTATATTTTTCTATATTCAATGAAGAGATTTTTGTTTTAAAGATTTTCATGAATTTCTTTAAATTCATCTTGAAATAGCAATTAAAAAGACAGTTTAATTTTAATAATGTAGCGTAGTTTTATATTTTTATTTGAATACATATTCATACGACTCTAAAATAGGCTTATTTTGTCATTATGTGAGTCTGATGCTTCAGTAATTTTGAAGACATAACATTATTTACGCCTTCTTGTTTGCGGGGTTTGTTAAGTGCAATGTGTGATTTGAGTAACTTTTAACTTTAATCTGTTTATCTCAGCTTAACTCGCAGCTCTGAGTCGTATGTTCTTGTAGCGTAAAGCATATATATAATATAAATATTAAAAGACCTGGTCGTTAAGAAAAAATATGTGACGTCAATTGTTGTGAATGCTATGATAGTATTGTTTATAACTGCAATACAGCAGCGTGGTGCGTTAAGGGTTTTTTCTCCAACAAGAAGACATGGAAAATAAATACATTTGACAAACCTTTTAAAATAATATAAATAAACAACACTACAGAAGAATAAATCGAGGTCCCAAGTGTGACCAAACATAAATGCTATAAAGAATAAAAAATCCTGTCACGATAGAAGTGCACACGTATTATATCGATAAAAGGCCTCGTATCCCCGCACTAGAGGCGACGTCACGTACAACATTGTGGACTTAATCGTATTAGGTGACTTCCGGTTTGATTGTTAGCTCCTATATTATTTGATTGGTTTAAAAAGGTTTGTATTGATTGCTCTGTCATCTTAAATGTTATTACTTATATTTTTGTTAATTGATTCATTTTATTATATTAGACGATAGACGTCTGAAGTCTTATGAGTTTAAAATTATTATTATTTTGTTATTTCTCGTTTTTTAGGTCTTGTTTTTATTTATTTGACTAGTTTGATTGTTTTAATAGTTAGTATTAATCTAGCTTACATCTATTTTATTTACATGGTACACAGAAAGCTGTTACCCTGGGGTAAGTACACCTTACACCACGAAGCCCAAGGGTCACCTAGCTCGGGGAATGTTAGAACTGTGTACGAATATGACGTCTTGTGATTATTTATTAATACTTATACATATATAGTAATATATATTTATTGTTTGTCTGTAAAATATTACAATATTCACAATACGTCGTGACAGTATTGACAACTGACCAGCGGAAGGGTAAAGACGATTAATAGAGATGGACCCACTAAGCGGGGGTAAGGGTGACTGCGAAGCGGGGTAACAGGTAACAGGTTGGGGTACCTACATGAAGACGAATTCTTAGAAATACAAACTTATGTAATTACTTATGTGCACTGAAACACTTGTATTAATTTGTTTAAAAGTTATCAGTTTATAATTAAATCGAATATTTTCATTAATAAATATAAAGGTTACGCAAGTTTGTTGATATCTCCTTGAATTCGAGTTGATGATTGTTAAGTTACCAAGACCTTCAGCTCAGTTCATTTGCGATTCAATATAACAATAACAAATAAACACTGAATCGCAAACCATACAGAGATGATGGTAAACCTGTATGAATGGTAAATTCTCAATCACCACCATGGGGAGCACCACACCATTGGCTGGGACATCCCATGCCAACTACTCACAAACGTTGTAGATGCCTCAATCTCACAAAAATACCATCAGGTATGTGGCCGAGTCGATTATTGCTCAGTTTCCTGTAAAACAAAGATGACTACACTACAAAGTCACCGCACGGGTAACTGTGGGGTAACTGTGGACCAACATGTCTCAGCGCGGGGTCAATCTAAGATACTTACAATCGCTCGAGAACATTTAGCTCCAAGAACGCGTCTCTTTCTATCGTGTGGATTTGGTTTTCTGATAATTGCCTGGAACAAATGTATTTAGTTAAAAGTCTTTTAAATTAGTAACACAACCTAATTACAATTCATGGGCTTGTTTAACTGTTATCTAACTTTCATCTTCTATATCAATATAAGGTTGAAGAAGATACTTACAAAATCTTTAATTCTTTCAAGTTCTGGAAATCGCTCTGAAAGATGATGCTTATGTTGTTGCCTTGCAGGTCTCTGAAACAAAGAATAAATATTAATTTGTATATAGCAAAATGACTCGAAAGAGTCCAAATTGTTTTGTACCACGACCTGCAGTGTGAAGCAGTCTTCATATTCTTTTATGTTAATTTTAACAAATATTCTTTACAATGAGTGTTGTTGCAGTTTTCGGACATGATTAACTATTTCATTTTTTTATTTCAAATGATCTCTGCAACATTTTAAAATAAACAGACATGTCTACACACGTTCTGTAAATAGACTAAACAAGTCGAGTTAAAAACACAACGTGTACTTTATTATTGTTATTGTGATATATTATTACATTTTCATTTTATAATAAAATAGATCACCGACTGAGAACTTCAATTTATTGAAATAAAAAAATTGGAAACTGATAGATTGTTTCTTTTTGGATAATTAATAATAATATTAATAGGTGTACTTCTCTCCTACACTGATCAGATACACAGATCACTCCCTAGAACTTATCCAATGTAGAATAAATGCATATAATAGAACAGTAACACATGTTTGTTATCCGACGATGTTGCAGTCATTTTAAAAGTAGGTTAAATAATTTGCAATCAAGCGCGCCTGACCCCGGACGTGTTGTGGCTACATCTAACTGAATATTACTAGGCTATAGTATAAAATAATGAAAGTGTTTCATTGTGTATATAAGAAAACTCTCCAGCTATCCAATTGCACTTAGCCACAAAACTGTACCACTTACGAACTTTTTTAAAATGAAGTTAATCTAAGCTGTCTGGTAATGGTTTTATCTTATTCTTTAAATCTTTCTCGTTATTAAATGAAATAGCTACATGGTTTTATTGTAATTTCTCAATCCTGGTATTGTGTAAAACTAAAAATGAGAAAATTTTCTGAAATTCAATGTAGAGTATATGTAACAACAAAAATATCTCCAGTTCAATTGCATGATGAAAAAAAAACAGATATCAGATTGAATCAAAAAAAGAGAGTTTGTATCGTTTTAAATTAATAATAATAATAACAAACGTTTTAAAACTCCTCTGAAACCTTTTATATTTCACTTAAATGTAAATCACTCAAATTATACTCAAAGTCTTCAAAACCCATCGTAGCTCGTATTCAGAGCGCCCCGCAGCTATTAGCCGAAGTTACTCGTCTTCAAAGGCAATTCATTAGAGCTCTAATAGATCGGCGCCGCGACCCGAGAGCACTTTACTCACAAGTCGGCAGTTACCCCGGGGTAAGTACCACGTACCCACCACTACCAGAATATGGTATACGTATACTATAATTTAATTTATTTGCGACCTGATGCGGTGAGGTTATTACATATTATGATTATATTTTTATTACAGTACAAGATTGTTAAATATATAAGTATAATATATTCATATTAATAATATGTATGTTATCTGAATTCTTTTACACTTCATACTTTAATAGCGTATCAACTTATAATGGTTTCTCATTTGAAAATTCGTTAAGTATCAAAAAAATGTAAACAAAGTGTGTGTATATGTGGGAGTATTTGTGTGTGTGTTAATTGTGTCAATATAATTTGTTTTATATAAATGTTTTAATAAAGCTTATCATATAACACATATTTTTACTGATAGATATACCTATAAGGACCGTGTGTTGGGAAGTGAGATATATTAGAGAAAGTATTACATTATATTATGTTGATAAATTCTTCAGAAAGTAAAATAATAATTAAATTAATAAATCTAAACAAAGTGGTAATCCTTTGGAATATATTTTTTCTGCTTAATGTTTATAAAGTCAGTAATATTTACTAATCGCATACAGATTGCTTCTCACGGGTACTAATTACTAGAAGGTGTCCATCATGTCGTGACGGACATACAAACAATAATATAAAAAATAAAACAAATAATATATAACATAGTTTTGGTAAATGTAGTTTTCTTATAATGTTACATTTTAAAATATATTCTACATAAATTGTAAATACTTGAATCATACGTACAAAACCTATTATTTTTTTGGAGTCAGACCAATTAATATTATTGCTAAAGTACAGGCTGGTTGAGGAGAGCTCTTCATCATTTCCAAAAACTTTAATTGATACCATTCTTTCGTATCTACTAATGTTCAAATAAATTTTTTTATCACGGTCTCACTTCGACTATCATCAAAATATATTTGTACTAATATAATTTATATTAATTCTGAAGCAACTGTTAGTAAAGAACTTTAAATATTAATTTTTATAGATAACTCATGGCTCCTCCACTCGATCATTAAAAGCTAATTAAATCATTACACGGTGGGTGTGTGTGTGTGTGTGTATGTTACAGCGGCTGTGTGTCTGTGTGTGTTATTCTTTATCTGTGTTATTTAATGTATGGTATTCATTTGAATATGTTTTATTAGACTAACACTCTAATTACACTGCAATATATTTTGATAATATCATTATATTGTTGAATACGTTAACTCCCAACTCTTAAACCTCCGCGCTCTACCAGAAAAACTGCAATAATTAGCTTTGTATATGTGTATGTGTGTGTGTGTGTGTTTGTGTGCGTGTATGTCGTACATCGAAAAAACACGAAATGATTTAAATGTAATAATGTTAAATCAACCTGAGACACGTCCCGGTCTCTCGACCAGTTGAGCTACCACGTTGTAGGATTTGGCATTGTATGTATAACCTTTAGTCTTTATATAAAAAAACCAAGTAGACTAGACCAGCACAATAAGCATCGCCAATTAATTCTTTAATATACCAGAAAAAACATCGCGATCAAGATTTTTCCTTAATTCAAAAGGAGCTGTAAAATATATAACATTATAGAACTCGAGAATTAAATTCAAATTCAAAAGTGGAAGCACACACAACGTCTCTGTTTTGTTGAAGTCTACTGTTATTAAAGGCCCTATTTTAATAATAAAATAATACTAATTAAGAGTGACGTACCGGCAGCTGGTGCTAATTAAAATGGCTTCATGTTATAAGTGCGTATGTCACGATCACCGGCGATTGGAACATTTACAACAACAACTTGAATCTGTTACATTTAGTAACGTTTCATGAAAGAAAGGACCACATACGTATATAGTGAATGTTGTAAAAGATTCTCTCGTCCTCATACTAGTAGAGAACAACATGAGGTCCCGAGTCTTAAAGAAGCTTGTTTATCGTCAGTAAAAGACAAGACGGCTGAATAATAATATTACGTATTTAAAGTAAATATATTTGTGTTATTTGTATGAAGCAGTAAAGTTCATAAACATACGACTATAAACGTGAGGTAGCATTAATATTGACTTTAAATATATATAAGATGGCGTCCTGTCCGTGCGTCGCTATACCGCGCTATGATAACACTACGTTGGTTAAACATATTATCAGTCGTTAATTTATATTTATAAAACGGTATAGTCCATGAATACTATACATAAAAACATATTTTTTTCAATGTTTTATATTAAATAAACACTCTCAAGTTAGTATAAATATATTAATCGCCTCGCAGCTGTATGTTTTCGATCCTAAAGCAAAGCAAGTAAAATCTACGAACGTATCACTTTACGAGCGAAGTAATTCAATATCTTTGTAACGAGAAATTTAAACTTTATTACAAGATTGGAATTATTACAATGTTGATTCAATAAATAAAAGAAGGCTGTCCACCTTATTGTGTGTACTTGTATTTGTCCTTATTTGGGGCGGAGGGGGGGGGGGGTGTTAGAAGGAATAAGTGTTTCTTATCCATTTTATTTTAGAGTCATAAAATATAGGTTGGTTAGAGAATCGATTGCCGAAACCTCTTTGAGTATTTCGATGTCGCAGGTATCAATGAAAGGCGGCGCCACTTATCGTCTAAACTCGTCGACGGTACCACCCCGTCTACTAAATGTGTACCATTGCACTTACCATCGTATTCGGGAGTTACCGTACACTGTATGTAATCCTAAATGAAATACTAAGACACTGTAGGAGTAGTCATGTCTCTATCGAAACTACCGCAACCGGAATCGCCCGTAGTACCACCGCTCACACTTTCAAGACACGGGGATGTGGTACAGTCGATGATAAAAGTGTTAAATTTACAATTAATTTACAATTAATGTTGTCATAATTATTATTATTAATATATATAGAGCTTGATTCAAGACAGGATTTTAAAATGTTTTTGTACATTGCAAAGTTACAAACATTGCTTAGGATTTTTGAAATAAGTTATAAAATATCATAATCCTGATAAATTAATTAATTTATCAGTTTAATTTATCGAAGCGAGCAGCGGTACTGTAGCCCAATTGGTAGAGCGACGGAAGGGTTTTCCAGATGGCGCGACTTCGAATCCTGTTCGTTTCGATTTCGATTCGAAATTACTTTGGCATGTTTAAAAACAATTTCAAAAATTTTTATTTTAAAACATTGAAGAAGTTTTAGTAAGACAGATTTAACATCTGTACATAAGTGTAACATGATACAAACATACATGAAGGTTGTCGGTTTTTTTGCTTTAAACAAATATTAGATGAAATTTCATTTACCTCGGTCAATAAATATGATACGTTCTGCTTCATTCCAAGGTGATGAGGATTAGGTTGATTAAAAAAATATAATATTATATTCCGAACGAAGCCGCGCGCATCAGCAAGTTTAAATTTCAATAAATGCAAATAGCGTACTCGTACAGCGTGAAATTAAACAGAGCCTTCAACGGAATAGTTTCAGAAGTTGCCCTTTGAGTAGCGAACGAAATATACATACATATACAATATATAATATATATTGAAGTTGAACTGAACTTGCAACTAGGGTTTAAACGAAAAAGTTAAGCTAACGTTTAATAAAACGAGCTCGCGTTCATTGAACTCGTAAATTATTTTTAATATACTTTTAAGATGTTTAATCTACTTTCACCATTTTAAAAGATTACAATATACAGTTCTTCTTCTTGATACGAGCTAGAATACAAATTTGTTGTTAAAATTATTATCAATCTTTACAGATAAAGTTTCACGTGTAGAAATATATTAGAATCTTCTAATGAATGAGCTCTTAAACCGGAAATACGGGGGTACGAGTGTTATAGAACTGTTAGAAACATTTAACATTAATTGACCTGGAGTCACTGGAGGAGTAGATAGATAAGATATTATATGATTCCTTCACACTGAAACATGGAAAGACAGGAATGTCTTTCCATCACTACATATTTAAATTATTAACGTATCATATCTATATTTATATAGTATTAATATAATACTAAATAAAATTTGTACATTATATTTTTCTCTGCAGGCTGAGTCGCTGGCGACAGCTTGTATATAATATATTCTGTAACAGTTTCGTTCCCGTCAGTACATCCAAGTTAATTTAATTATTGCGAGATTCCTTCGGGAGTGTCTCACGTAGTTAAGAATTTAGACTTACCAGAAAATGTAAATGATTCAATGCTTTGGAATATGAAGTAGAGATATATCGTGTGTGTTGGTTTGTTACGGTATAACTTCTGTACTTCTGTACTATATATACAGACAGCAGTTGCTAGGAGGACTATTTACTTTACTAGGCGCTAACTATAATGTACGTGTAAAGACAAGTAGTTTTATATGTATGCCTCTACAAATACATTTTCACGAAAATGAAGAGTCGTCGTTAAATTAATTTGGAATCTGCATTGCGCGCTGGCGGGCCGCCAATGCAGCTCACACACGGACACTGCACCCGCAATATACATACATATATAAATATATACATATATATATACTTGTTTTAACACCGGGCTCAGGACACCATGTAGCTAGTAGGTATCAACCAGATATAAATGTCACTTGAACTACAGCTAAAAACAACAAATAGAAGATAATTTGTTTTAAACTAAGAATGAAACTTAAGAAGAATCTGTAGTAGAAATGAAAAGGTGACGACGTCGAGGGAAACAGCTAGTTGTAGAAAAGCGAACTTTATTTTAGTATGACTTCTTTATCATTTAGGAACAGTATTATATATTTATTATTGTACATAACAAAAGATACATTAACCTCCAACCAGACGAAGAAGATTTCTATGAGGCTTTGATTTTGCTCAGAAACTTCAAGTGGTCCAAGTCAACAGTGAACACTCAACATAAAGTAAGTTATAATTAATATACAATTATATGTATGTCATATATAATATGCTCAAGGATTACTTGACCTACTTTATATCATTATAACTTATTTGGACAGGCCAAAGGTCATTGACTCGAGACACACATAATTGATATTCGACTTCTATTATCGATATTCTAATATTTGAGTGATCAAAATGTCGATGAATAGTAATAATAATAATAATAATAATATAATATATTGAAAAAAACTCTTTAAAAGCGATTCTCTGTTGAACCATTTAACTGAATGAAATCTCTTATTTAGATACATTTACTCTTAAAGGACATAACCTTTATAAATAAATTAGTTTTGTGCAAAATGAGCGAAGTCGAACTATTGAACTATGTTTCATTTGTCATTACGATTCATTTGGAATTATAATAAAGATTTAGGACCGCGTCTAGACGACGGTCGTAAAGGCACTAGGTGTCTGAATGTTAGTCTGAAAATAAAGATTGACTTGTATTTAAATGAATAAAGAGTGGAGCAATCAACACGAGTAGGACTCGAACCTGCGACCTCTGAACTATATTATTATAAATTTATTAAAAACTAGTAGCAATCTAAACACTATTAATATATTTATATATAATATCAATATTATTAATATTTAACATATATTTATTTGCCTGTCAATTAATGGATTTGTATGTTGCTCTGTAAACAGATAGACAGTGATATTAAAAGGCATACTCATTATATCAAAAATGAACAGAGTCCCTGAGGATGGAAAACCATGTTTAAGAGGAGAGGATGTGCCACGACTGTGACTTTCTTTAACAGGTTGTTTCAGGATGTGTTCTGCTCTCAGTACCTGTACGGGAACGAACTGCGAGCAACAATGATAATGAAATATATAACTTTAACTTACAATATAAACTTTAAAATATATAATTAAAATTAAGACCTTCCACACTGACATTATATTTGTGTGTCAGTTTGTTTGTTTGTTACGTTCTTACTGCTTAACTACTGACCACTTTTCAGTTTTGCACACACGTCGTCAGAAAAGAGAGAAAAATGGATTTAGACCAGATACTTTTTACTTCGAAAAAATATAGTTCACGGGAAATAGAAAGAAAAAACTGGTACAAAGACTGATTTTTCACCAATAAAGAAGAAGCCGCTGACAAAAATTAGTATCCTATAGTATCCTAAAAGTGGGGACAACTGGCCCTAAGCCAGGTCTCAGTTGGCAGGGTTCCGCAGATAATTGAATTAAATTGAAAACAAATTGCTCTGCAAGTGAGTTTTGTGCAGTAAATAAAAAGTTTCAAGTAAATAATGTTAGTAACTGTATTAGTTTTATACTTCACTATTATTTTCAAATAATTGCTAAAACTTGAGCTATTTTGTTCCAAACTTTGTTATTTCTATATAAATCATAACGGACAGATATAACTTTAAAATAGGTTCTGGATCCGAACAATTCAAGTTTGTTACAATATACACTTAGATGATAATTGAATTTAATATTTATATACAAATGTTTAAATCACAACTACAGTGTAGTATCCTTTTAATGTGAATTGCATTTAACACAAATAATACAAGTAAACCTGCAATAGTGTCTGTACGTGTAGCTCGTTTCAAAGTATCTGCCTCGCCCGGGACGGCCCGAGGCAGGCTTGTTATTACTAAGCTTATTTCAAGATATTTCTTATAAAATGCTATTGTAAGTTAGAGAAGTGTCTTGGGAAGGAAGTATACTATATGTCATCATAAATATTAATAATTAAACGAAAATCTGAACTCTAAATAAGTGTTGAATGAATTTCTACAAAAGCTATTTATTAACTCTCAATTCTTATAAGCGGGTTATTAATAATTTGATTGCAATTATTTCAATTTATCCAAAAATAATGGTATAGATTATTAATATTTACTACTAAAACTACGTTAAGTAATATTGTTTTCGTCCGCTCCTGAGCCTCTAGACTCGAGACAGCCGCGGGCATCGAGTGATTACGCTATATCTATCCTGTAAATAGTTTTATATTTTAAACTTCAAGTGCAGATTAGACACCTTATTTGTGAGGAAATGGCGGGAGGGGGGGGGGGTTCCTTAAAGAAGGGTAGTGGTTCAGAGAATAAACTTTCAAAATCAATAATATATTCCTTGTAAAGTGAACTTTGAGTTAGGTTATTGTTACATTATGTAATGCGGTACGCCTGTATTAAACTAATACTTCGCTGATCTTATGTCTGTTCTTATTTGTATGATTATTAAGAATAAAAAGAAAAACAAAATAATATATTACATATATTATTAAGATAAAAATGTGTATAATGAAAACCTGATTTATTGAAACCTCATATAAATATAATTTAATATACGTCTGCCGTGTCAGCAAAATTTAATAAAACTCCCCGCGTATATTGTAATACAATTCAGAAAGAAGTACGTATAAATGTACTTTCAAAGTATTTTATGATTTTATGAATCTTATAGAAATTATATATTATAATAACTAGTCTTCGTCTTCGGCTTCGCTCGCGCTGTACACACAGACAAAACTGTATTATATATATTAAGTAGAAACAATATGTTATGAATATATAAAAAGTTTTAACAAATTAAATCTTTTCCTTTGTAAATTAAAGATGTTCAGAGAGTGCACTGAGTTGAAGATAAAAAAGTAAGAAAGTTGTTATATAATTAGTGTATAATTACAAAGTATGTCTCTGTACGAACCAACATACAAAGGAATGCACGAGTCATTTGTTATGTTTGTGTTAATTCGTTTGTCACGAGATGTAACTCATGAACTAATAAAGAGACGTGCATACTTCTATATATATAATATAATGTGTGTGTGTTTGTGTTTAGAACTTACTACTTTGCTGGCTCCTCTTTTCTACTAGTTCTCGGCCAAAATGACAAATTTTTTTTATTGTATTTTTACAATAACAATTACTTTCTAAGAGATAAAATGTCAATATTATTTTGTACTCCATTGCTTCCTTTCAATAAAATGAAATGGTATACAAACAAATAAAGTACAATTTGTATCTTAATATCTCCGTAACATCGAGCCGGAATATCTTTAATAAGCTATCTCTGCACTCGCTCCGCCCACTGTGTACTCGCCTTTATATTGAATACAGTCACACACAGAAGTCTTAATAAATATATAATTTATTATTTAGTTACATTGGTTCCAAGTTTGACTCCAGAGTTACAACATATTTCTGTGATATTTGTTAAGTTTTTGTTTGGTTTTTTTTTTGCAAATTTTTGCTAAATGTTAAATATCGCTTTTAAGGACATATATTTATTTATTTACTTTGTAGAATATGTAATGAACGAGCAGTAAGGATCGGACTTTGTGACTTATACGAGAAAGGTTTTTATTTATGAATACTCAGCTATAGAGACCTCAATATCTAATACTGGTATCAATTATTGATTCATAAAATTGTATTAAAATACAAACAAAATAACAGCTCATATGAAACTGAAAGTAATAAAATTTAAACCATTCTCTATATTTCATTTAAACATTAATGTGTTTTGTTTTATAAATGATGTTAAGTGAAAGTTGCACAATTATTTGAATTGAGCGGACTTTGAGTGAGTAAGACAGGTGACATGTCTCTCTTTTGTTTTTTAAAGCATTGTATATTTACATTTTAAGAGACTTTTCAAATATTTCATACTTATTGAATTGATATTATCAAACTACGAATTTTTGCGTTTAAATGAGTATTAGTTTTTCTTATTAGTTTGTTATAATTGAAGCACTTTTGTGCTCAACTGTATCAGTTATTGCGTAGTGCATTACAAGTTGCTTTATTTGAAACCACACACAGAGGACGAGCGCACAGACACACGCACTTATTTATAAATAATATTGAATATTTAATTATAAGACAATACTTGATAACTCAATTTATTTCGATGAAGTTGAGGTATATTTAAATATTATCATTCATACATATTTATTTATAAAATATGATTAAAGTTGTTCTTTATATATTCGTAGAAGCAATTCAATAACAATTTTGTCTCATCCGTAAATCTAACCCCGGAATCCAATAATATTTAAGAATTAGTTTTGTATATTCCTAACATATGTATTTGTATATATCTGTTGTCTCTACGGTCGGTTACTCTGCGCCAGCCCCATAATACGCCATAAATGGCCGAGAAAATGGAAAATTCCCCTTAACTTATAGGTATTCGCACGTGGCGGGGTTCATGGGGAATTGATGGTATTGTTCTGAGGGCGGGTTGTTTGTACGTATTTGTTATAATACTACTCACTATCAGAGCAGAGGTCGGCGAAGTTTAATACAGTTATATGAAGAAAATGAATTCTCTGACGTGTTTCTGTCAATATACGTGTAGAAGACTAACATTATCTTTAATAATTTTATCTTTAAAAAGACTAGACTTGATATTATATGATGATACTCGGGCTTTTCCTTTGAGGACTAAATGTATTAGTAATTTGCGTGACGGAGCTCATATAATATGTGTTAAGGGATTTCTGTCGTGAAGAACACTTCAAACTACTACACACGAAACTGCGTATAATAAGTGAAAACTATCTAGCAAGAAAGAACTACTAAGATGGGTTTGTATAAATAAAATATATATCTCTAATTGTTATTTGATTAATTAAACAATCTTGTGTAGAAGTATAATGTGTATCCTATATGCCCTCTATGTCTAACACACAGTCTAAAGAACTGTTTAGTGTTTGACTGTGTTATCTCGAAGCTATTTTGTTCTAGATCTTTTTTATTCTAATATGTGTCTGTCAGTCACAGGACACCTGAACATGAATACAGTACTACAGTGTCTTAACATGTACGACATGAAATACGTCACTTAAGAGTTATTACAGCTTTAAAGTCGATTATAAATTTTCACAATTTTACTTATAATGATAGTGTAAGGCTGTGTCACGTGCACTCACAGTCTGTGCGCGTCCAGCGGCAGTCTCCTGGGCGTGTGCAGCAGCGCCCTGTGCGCGCAGTCGGCGGCGCTGGGGCGGCACGAGCACGCCCACGGACAGGCGGCGCTCGCGCCCACCAAGCACGCCACCACCACCAGAGAGAGCATCGCTGATTACGTCATCTGGAGGAGAGACCAGAGTTAGTTAAAATGTAAATTAAACTCCATCTTCTTATGAAGAAGTAAAGTCACCGGTCGCACTTGTACTGTATCTATTAACTAAAGTGTTTCAAAGAGGTCATTACTGTGAAATGACCGTTCGTCATAATTATCTAAAAATACACTAAAAGCGTATAAAGTGCATTCAGAACGATTACGTATATCCGGTGTTAGGATTGAGTTCTACAGAAGCGATTATATCTTTCATCAAATAAAACAAATAAATAAGGTTCAGTGAAAATTATTCTTTTTTTTCGTTGTATTTAAATGTTACTTTTTATTAGGTTCTAATTCATTATTTGTAACAATTCAAGTATTTATATTATTTTATATGTACGGAAAAGGACAGAAGATTTGGTCTATTCAGAAGCAATTTTTCTACTGAAAACTCGATAATTTAACAAAAAATATGGACTCAAATAATATTAACACTTTTACTTAATATCTCCGATGTAATCAAAATTACTTTGACGACGTCATATTTCAATGCTATATCGCTGTGTATATCATAGCTGCTAGTGTATCTGAACCCTGAGCTATGGTAATGATAAACAGACACGCAGATAAGCACTCACAGGTTATCTTCAAAGTGAGACGTGATGCAGCTTTTAGCATCGAGTAATACAGAATAAAAATAATATACATTTTGTTTTACAGCTTATTTTTATTATCTAATAAACATTAAACGCATTAAATACAGAACCTCCCCTTTTAAATCGATCTCGTTTAAAAAAAGTATACAAAATATGTCTTGCAATTATTTATTAGGAAATTGAAATGTATTCTTCTATCAATATTTTATCAAGTAATAAAATTAAATACAATATTTATAATGTTCGTAATACTGCCCTGTTCGACTACCGAAACTAATAATAGATCTTTAATCCGAGATAGAATTCAATCTACAATGACTTGTAATAAAACTCAATCAGATAATAAGATCTTTTTGCATTCATTTCTTAATAAACGTATAGTGTAGAAGTCGTGTCATAGAACTGATAATTCAAATTATTGTTTTATAATTGTTATTATATATTTGTATGTTTCTATATTTGTGTATATTGTTTCAGGGAGGCTAGTGAGTAGTGCCGTATTTATATATTCATACAATACACTGTTTACTATCAACTATTTACTATATTGAATCAATATTCAACACGTATGTACACGTGTGTTTTGTGTGTGTGTGTTTGCGTGTGTGAGTGCCAGCAGCAGATGGTAGTACAAAAGAATCTTTGAATAGCATAATCAATTACACATCGAGGTCAAATGAGGTCATATCGATTCAGTGGATCGATTCATATTTGGATGTGCCTAATTATATTAATATCAGTTTGATTTATGACTTTCTTCAATTATGTACTGTTACGTTAAGAAACAGTTCTATATAGTATATAATAAACATACACCGAGAGCCTTTATAATATATAAAAGATGAACGCAAATTACCAACTATATTCAAACTGACGGCTGTAATTTCTCGTACTTGTCGACCATTTTTCATGAATGTTTAAAACTGTCGTGTTTATTCCCAGGAAATAATTCAATAAGCGCCAATTTCACACGCTAATTGCTTTTAACCCTATTAATGTTTAATTACCGATCATGAAAATGCCGCCATATAACTTCATCACAAAGCTCTGCTTCCAAGCCGCTTTTAAAATTAAAAAAGCATTCAGCTGTCAAAGACTATTGTTCGAATTTGAATTCACACCTCAGCGCCATTGTGTCGTTCACAGACAATTTATAACTGTCAAAAGATAGATTTTAAATTTCAAACGTATTTTCACGTAGTTACAGCTGTTTTTAATTTGTTTAGTTTTATTTTTTTAATTGCTACGAATCCTTTATAACATATTTTGTAGTTTTTTTGGATTTTCAACCTCGGAGGTTTTATTCTAAAGTTCATATTCCCTCAAAGGTTTTTTGAAATCCGGACCTTGTACAAAGGTGATCTGACATTTCAATTACGGCACAGGTTCTGAGAAGTTTGTCTGTTTGTTTATTAAAATCGGTCACGGTATGAGGTCTGGCGAAAGCTACCGAAATATTGTACCAAAGACAAAGATGACTTGACTTTTAACAAAGAACAATATCTTTTGTTATATCTGACTTAAATAATAGAACTTTAGATATGACTATAAAGTTAAAATATCAATAATATAAAGTTATTTATTTCTTTTCTTTGTAATTTAATATGAAGTGTTTCACGAAACAATAAAAACTAATTGCTACTTCCAAGTTAGTAATAAAAGAGCAATTATGGCAACTCTTAAGAAACAGAGATCCTTATTGAAGGAATTGAAATAGAAGAAAAGATTAAATAATAAAATAATTAGTAATAAAACCTAAAATTTTAGAACTTTACTATCGTTCTCATTTACAAATGTTAAGTTAATTACGTACGAGTAGAATTAAGAAGAGCTATCAAAGTATGATTGATATATTTCCATTATGGTGACACTATCATCTCGTCTTACCGCGAACACGTTTGCTGCAAAAGCATCCGAAACGTCGAGTTAAATATAAAAATGTAATAATAAACGCGAGTTATATCCGAAAAATAGTTTTATTGAAATGTGTAGTACTCGTGTAAATCTTAGAAAACGTTATATGATTGATATATTGTTATTATTTAAATTTTCTTCTCTAATATTAAAACATTACAGTAGTCATGATATAGTCCGTCATGTAATTCATATTATCAATGGCTACGGAACCATGTTATTTCTAAATTCACACGCATCAATAATTATTGAACGTGTTTCAAGAAATTGATTCCCGCCTTTTTGTGATTATTTCAAAATGGCCGCGTGACAGCTGTCAACGTAAATATTAATACTAAAATATTGCTACAATACAACTTATTTTTATAAAAGAGAAATAAAAGAAGTTACATAAAATATTTTTGAAGAAAATATTATATTTTATTTACACTAAAACTTTTAAGGTGAAATTATATACCTCTTTATGTCTCAGGTTAAGGACATTTGCAAATATACATAAAAGAAGCTGGAAGGAGTGTGTTAAAATATATATATTTTTTAGAACATTGCGTCCATCGTTCTTAAAATTTAACAGTATGAAATGTCTCTCCATATAATTTTTTTATTATTGAAATATTATCTTACTAATTCTATCAATATTTAGAAAATTGTTTGAATAATAGAGTTCGGCTAAACTCACGTTATTACTATCGTAATATACCTGGCCAGACCATGGCAGAACTGAAGGTTTTTTGTTTTATCAATGAGATAAAAGAGACGAGAATCTCTTGAACATCTTTTATTTAACTTAATATCTCTGTTAGTTTGTTCGTGAGGTACAAATCATGCAACTGAATTTTAAGTCAGTTAAGATGTATTTGTGTGTTTACTAAATTACATATAATTATGGACTAATGTTATGTTTTAGATATTTTTTTTAACATAAAACATGCTGATAGTTTTATCGTCTGGTGAAGACTCAAAACGGAAGCATCCACTTCTTTATAGTAGAGAGTCCTTGAAGTTAGGGGCAGTGAGAGATGTAATTGTTCATTTCCCCGTCTCTCTTAGACTCACTTTTATTATTACTAAATTTAACAACACATTATTAATTAAATTTTATCAAGTAATTTCGATACATTTAAAAAATGATATGTATTTGAAAAAATGTGAGATATCATGTTGATTTATTTAAAAAACCTTGAAATGATATTTGAGCTTTATTTATTTATTTAAACTTCTTATATTTTTGTTAAATAAAGTAATTAATCTCTAAAACGACTCCCTCCGTCGAGTCGTCCGAGGGTTGTTTCTCTGTCAGTAGTCGTCAGTCAATCAGTCAGTCGAGGCTGAAGCGTAACAAGCCGCTGTGACAGTTCAGAGCGTAGTAGACTTACTTGTAAATGTATTATTACACTTTTAATAGTATAATTAAAATTACTAAAGTCAGGTTTGAACCTGATATCTCTGACACTTTAAATAAAACAATTTTTTACGGATTAAAACTCTGATACTGTCCCGTCGCTCATTATATGGGGACTGAGGTGACCTCTACAAGGCTCTTTTCGAAAATCCTCACCAATGTTTCTGATTAATAGTATAAAGTAGCATTGATACGGCAACTAAAATTAAAATTTTATAGTTAAATTGGCTATTTTATAGCAAGATATACAATCTATGTTGATACAAAAATTCTGTATCTGATAGGGGACTATGTAGTCAAGTAAAGTCGCGTGTAAAGTCATAGTATTCATATAGTATATATGTGGTTGTTAGTCGTAGTATGTGGGACACAAATTGTTACAGAAGGGTTCCTAACGGAGATGGACAGACGACACGCGCGCTGCTTGCAAGTACACTCGCACACATAATGTGTTATTATTTGAAATATTTGTACAGTACTCGTTTAGAGTATTATGAAAATAGGCTGTTTAAGGCTTTTTATTTATTCAATTAATTTAATTAATTTAGTAAAATGACATGATTTTTAATTTGTTTAATTCATTAATGTAGTATCCTTGGAGTTTTTAGTCGATTCTTCTTCATGGACCTATGTCTTGGTGCCGTGGACCTATGTATTAAGTTGAAAATATATTAAATAATATCTATTTAACATCTTGTAATATGGATATAATTCTTTTTTAAAATATTTGTTATTGTTAATAACAATAAGCAAGTGTTATAATTAACTAATTTGTTTGTTTGGCTACCTTTTATTTAAAAATCAACGATGTTTTGAAAGAGGTCAAGGCTCCTTTTCATCACAGGAAATTGTTTTACCGCTTTTAAAGCTACATTCCCAGCTATCAATGGTTTATAATATTACCAGTAATTAGAAAAATACTATCGATTACCTTATAGTAAAAATATAATATATAAAAGATAATGACATAAGACTTGTGCGCGCGAGCGTACAGCACAATACTAACCTCTGATTGCCCGCTGCATTCACTTAATTGTATTCCACTTGTGTGTTCCACTGTACATACCTACGACCTCTATAGATATAGCGATTTGTATTGAAGCACGTACAGAAAGACGAGATACACTTCTGTGGAGATTATTATTAGAGATTCATAAAAAAATATAATTTGATTTAATGATTCAATCATTCGATGATTGTGTTGTTCGTTGATTCGTTGTTAGTAATCATTAAGTTAAATTACAAACATTTATGTATTTTTTATATTAAATATATAGATATTGTACATATATTTAAAATATAAAAATAACAACTGCTTCCCTTCACTAACTCTTGGTTTTAAATTGTAGTTAGAATCGTGAAAGTTTAAACAAAGTTTAGTATTAAAGAAGTATTAAGATTTTGGTTTCAAATACTTTTTACAATATCGAATATAACATATACTATATGTTTTAATTGAAAAAAAAATTTCAACCCTTAGACCTATGAGGCAAAATTCTGTCTTTTTAGTTGGAGTTAAATTAATGGTGGAAATCTAAAAATTTTAAATAATGGTCCTTAGTTTTAATTGTTTACAACAGCTATATAACAAATACATCAAAATGGTTTGGATTTTACAATGAATTAAAACTACTGGAAGCTTTTTTATGAAATAAATAAATAAATCTATATATCATATATTTGGTACCACCAGTGTCAGGTATCAATCGTAGACGCATCTCTCATACAGTACACGCGTCATCCGTCATAGAGTTAACTCTCACACATCATTGCACTGAGAGTGCACAGGCTGGTGGTCTGTACTCAGTGCTCAATGCTCAGTGCTCAGAGCTCAGGGCTCAGTGCTCATTGTTCAGTGGCCTCACGTAGCTTTTTTAAGATAGTGTGTTTTCTTTGTGTATTTTCTAAATTGTTTTAAACTGTTGGATGTCGCTTTTAACCAATGTTATATTTCATATTTCTAAAAAGGTCAATAAATCAATAAAAGTTTTTTTTTCATCTTACTTTTACCTCAAATAAGGATGAAATCCTATTTCAGTTAATGATTGTCATACAATAAAGTTACAATAAACATTTCATATTCTATTACTATCGGTATTGACTACGTTCATACAACAGACAGACTGATCAACTATTTTTATTAGTTAATGCTGCACAAAGACTTTTCTAATTACCAGCAATGTAGAGTGACTACGAGTATTGCCGATTGCAGCTTGAAATATATTTCAAGATATTTTATATTTCGTAAACAAAATCATTCATTAATATAATGACATTATTTTCACTGACTTGAAAATGTCATATTCATTGATTATAATTAATATATACTATATTGTTTTGTAATTATGTCACGTTATACTACTGTTACGATCAGTGTGAGAAATTCTCTAATTATCACCTACGTGTCACACTCTCGTGTCAATACAAGACACACAAGACATACAGTTCAAGAGACAAACATATAAACTTGATGTCTTTGATACTACTATTATAGATTCTTGTATGTTAACTTTAACAATTCATACAGTATTTTCTTAGATTTCAACGAGTACATATTTGAAATAAAACAAATTTTCACGAATTAAACTTTCGTATAATTCGAATTAATAGAAACATCGGGTTAAAATTAAAATGTAACCAAATTATACGCGAGTTTAATACGTCAAAAATAGTTGTATTTTAGTGATTCACGATTACTATTATATATAATTATTCGGTTCTACTCATGTTAATATTATCAGAATTTTCCGGACTAGTTTCGAACTCATTTGGGGTCCTTATTCATTTGCTCTGAGCATGGTGGAATCGCGGCGTGACATTTTCACGAACATTCCCATAGTACTTACATGAGTACAATCGATTAATTATATTATATATAATATATATAATAGTAATTCGTGTTCTGCTGATCTCGTCTACTCCTAGATACGATTTTATCATTGTTTTTAAAACACATTTAAGACAAGCAGCTATTTAACCAAAATATTATTTACGAAGTTCTATCTCTTCAAGCTCAATAAATCAATAATAATATTATAATATAACAGTTGATCGCGACTGTACTTGTGTAACACAATTCATAGGTTAATATTTGCAGAGAGGTACATCCGCTGGTCTCTGGACTCTGTCGTGATGAGAGCTTCATACATCTCAGATACAATCTACATTATCATTTATATCTATATCAAACTAGTTATAGCACACGTCTTCTCCTTTAAAATGGTTCTATTTTTTATTTACCAAATACTAACATTGCTGTAAGAATGTTTATAGTAATAATGATATATATATAGTAACAGCACTTTTAAGAGTTCGTTTGTCATTAGAAAAACACTCAGTCACAAGGATTTGAGTTCTTCAATCAGCGTGACAGGATTACATCAATTCCTGGCGAAGAAGAGAGTGGAGAGCTCATTCTCCTCTCCTTTAGGGGATGATATTTGAGATTTTTTCTGAACTTATTCATATATAAAATATTCTTAATATTCTTTATCAGGAATCTAATCCTAGTTCATAACAAAAGTATTACCTTTACACTTGACTGCGTTAACATAGTTACGTGTGCTTAAACAAATTTATACTCTATACAATTAACATTAGGTCTACTATCTCTTAGCAATAGTAATCCTGTCAATATATTATGAACTGTATGTGAGATGCGTAGAGTTTAATTTAGAACACGTGTGTTCCTAAATCATTGGAATGCTTCCTTGATCTCAACAGGGCTCCGAAACATTTTGTTTTCAAAATATACATTTTTTCTATTTTTTTCTTTTTGTAATGATTTCATGAAAATAATTTAATATAAATTATTTGTAAAATAAAACATTCAGTTGATATGAAATAAAAACAAAACTAAAGGTATAGATTCAAACAAATGCATAATATAAAGTTTTAAAAGTTAATTACAGTCTATAAAATAATATAAAATATATAAATACAATAATCAATTTCTCTATAGTTTCCGGTAAATATTTGTGGGTATCTAATAAGCATATATATGAGAAGGTGCCTGTGTATCTAAAGATAAATATAAGTATTTTAAAATAAGATTATATTCGAAATAAAACTATTTTTAAGGATTAAAACTCGCTTATATTTGGTTTAATTTTAATTTTAACCCGACGTTTCGAATGCTTTGCAGCAATCGTATTCGTGGTTAATAACTAAAATGTAACCAAATTATACGCGAGTTTAAATCCGTAAAAAATAGTTTTATTTCAAATGTGAAAATCTAAGAAAATACTAAGATTGTATTCGATCTGTATGTACTAACAACACATAAAATATTTCTTAAGATTAGTAAAAGGTGTAGTACCCCTGAGTCACTTGATACGATCAGCCTCTTATTATATACATTTGTTGATGACACACGGACAGATAAACTAACTACTGTTGAATGTTTGTTTTAGTAATAATGTTTGAAAAAAATATTTCTGGGTGCTACATATATATATTATATATGTATATAAAACTAAGAAAGAACGAGTCTTTTAAATAATATTTTTAAACCGGAAGTGCGACATAAATATATATAAATACGTCGGAGGAGATTCCTTAGCGTTAAGTGATTTACCGCATTCCGTCTTCAAAATTTAGGGCTGGAGTTATTTATATAGTAAATAGGTTTTAAAACAAAAACATACAATGAAAATAACAATTATTTCATTATATATATGTAATACGTCGACACAGACCAAGGATCAAATGTGAATTGAAGTTTCATTTAATAATTTGAATTATTAATAATGTTTTTTATTTAGTCGCTATATTAAGTGCAAAAGATTAAACTGTATAATAATGTACGTGTGAAATATTAAATATTATTTGTAATAAAAACCATATAATTAATTATATTATTGATTTATTGTTATAGAACAGTATATATTAATATATTAAAAGATTCAGTACATGTTTAGTAAAGCTGTAGTAATGTCTCTTGGTGCTGTTAGATATAAAGCTTGCGCAGTCGTCTAGTGAGAGACCGCCCTTAAGCTTAAGACTTCGAGTGACAGCTTAGGGCTAAACAAATAGTGATTGTATCTTATAAAAGGTTTCATTCACTATTAAGACACTAAAAACCCATGAGATT
The DNA here is from genome assembly GCA_959347395.1 of Mechanitis mazaeus. Taxonomy (NCBI): domain Eukaryota; kingdom Metazoa; phylum Arthropoda; class Insecta; order Lepidoptera; family Nymphalidae; genus Mechanitis; species Mechanitis mazaeus. The sequence goes on from OY365756.1 coordinate 488,884, forward strand.
CATTGTGCTCGTAGGCATAGAACCTCTTACCTGTTATTTGTTCATTAAAATATCATATATCATCAATAGTATGATAGATATGTCTATATATTATAATATAAAATCATTATTATGTTATCGTATATAAAATACATGTATCGATGTATTTTTTTATCGACCTGCACTCATCTCTACAATAGAAAGCAGCGGCGCGTGCGCAGGGGATAAGAATCCTGTTCTGTTTTTGAATTCCAATGTGTATTATTTAACTTTCAATAGTTTTAACTATATCTGAATTAAAATTATTTTTTTTTCCGATACTAAACAGATTAAAAATAAAAAATATATAATAAAAGAAAACATTTTTGAAGAAAAGTATGTAAAATTTCATTTAATATATCCCATTTTTTAAATATATTAATTTATATCAGAATCTTCCCTCTCCCATAAAACTACTTAACAAGTACATACAACCTTAAAAATAATAATCAATGCAAAATAACTCATATCTCATTCACACAGGGGTGAGTATCGTTTGATCAATAATAGCGGTCAATGCACTCGTGGGGTGAAACACGACACGTCGGTTAAGTTGGGTAATGCGTTTGTAGGTAAATGTAATTTATGTACCTTATTTAATAAAGTATATTTTAGTATTTATTTATACTATTTTAGTGTAAGAGAAGTCGGGGTCTAGAAGTTATTAAAAATAATAGAAGCCGTAAACAAACCACCAAAGATGTTATCTTAAAACATTAGTTCTAACAAATTAAAAACCTCAACACAAAAAAATACATACAAAAAGGGGTCCTTTTCCGTCTCTTTCTCTCTCAAATGAAAAACAAGGTTGCAGATAGGGTCAACTTTTTACCCCGTGGGTTTTTAAAATTTATATAATAAAAATGTATAGTAGAACAACATTTTTGATATTTAGTATTAATTGAATATAATATTATAAGTTTAAGAACTACAGGTTTTGATGTTCATAGTTTAATCAATAATTCATTAAAAAAAACATAATATATTTATATTTTTATTCTCTATACTCATTTGTTATATTCTCACATCAGATAAATATATTTAACTTGTGCATACAATATATCTGAGCTGAATAAAAACCGTGCCAGCAATAGTCAAGTGATCAATATATATGAGATTTTGATAAAATGTTTTTAAGAAAAAAGACCGTTACGAGTACTTACAATTATTTAATTCGAGGATTCCGTTAGAGTCAGTGAGAACTAGCATGTGTTTGTATTGTTTATGAGTTTTAAACCTAAATACATACACATAAGGTATATTGTGGAATGTGCAGGATGTAAGGGTAGTAGCGAGGGTTGGGGCGAGTGCTTTTTGATTTTAGTCCATGTAGAGTGTAGAGGGACGGTCTAGCCGCTGGCAGGATTAAAGATTAACGAGGATTGTCGCTGTATTGACTAGTGATTGACGTAAAAAAAAACTAGCCGTTGCCTGAAACTCCAGAGTCGACTACAGACGGTAGAATTTGTATTAAAGGCATTCTATAGGGCTTTGTTTCGCACACTTACGTTTAAAGATAGTTTCCTAGTTGGCGTCAATTACCAAAATTTCTTCTAAATATTGATTATTGATTAACGAGTCCTTGATATCTGATGTATTATAAGATGAAGTCCTTGCAAACCTCACTTATATCTTTTATCAAATTTGGTTTAGGTTCAGTAAAAACAAAACCATTGCTTTTCAAGTGAGATAAGTCGGTTTCCTTAAAAAGCTATTCCTATATTTTGTATATTCATAATATAATTTAAAATATTTCAAGTACAAATCGCTGTCGTCACTCATTTCTATTTTTACATTTTATAAAAACGTAAAGTAGCGAAATGCAAGTAATTGTAAGAAGATAATTTAAAATTCATGAGTGAATTCATTCCTCTACCTGCCAGTAATCAGATTACTGTGCTGAGGGTGCACGGCGGCCCCACGGTGGCTCCACTGCGCCTCTACGGCGGGTGCACGCGTGCCCCCTTTAGTTGTAATAATCGAAAATTTATTATGCTAATAAAACGAAAATTGCTTGATAAGATTAATTTAAATGACATCATTCTTAATTTTTTTAAGGCATTATAAATAATTATTATAATTTATGTCAATTATCTCAATTTAAGAAAACGAATTACATATATTTTGTAACAATAAAATTTTTATAATAATAAATTTTTATAATAAAAATTTATATATATATATACATTGTATAAATATAATGTATATTTTAAAGTATAAACTAATTAGGTCTTCGTCTAATTCCAACCCAGCTGAAGTGCAAATATGTAACAGAGAGGGTGATCATCCCTCGCGAGGGTGTCGGGGTGATCCTCGGCCACTTCAAATAATTACCATTGTCTGTTAATCTCTACATCCCGCGTGTTTTAACCCTATCTTAAAAGCAGAGTGTACATTTTTAGAACTGATTGTATTACTTTTTTAAACAAAAAATCTGTCATTATTGCTGGTAAGGTGAGGAATTCGAGAATAAAAAAGAGCCTCACTCTAATCCCCGATAGAATTTCATAAGAGTTTTGTGTTACAACAAAAAATATAATCCTAATGAGACGAGACGTAAATATAAAACCAAAAACTTTTGACAGTCATTAAAAATCTTTTTTTAATGACTGTCAAAAGTTTTTTTAATGACTGTCAAAAGAAATAAGAAGGAAACAAGAAGAACGATAGGAGCCTAACGTTCTTAGAGACCTTGAAACTCTTAGGAATAGATGATATATTAACAATACCAATTGAGATATCTGCAACGCAACTCATTTCGCAAGAACACAAGACATTAAAAATCTTCAATTTAATTTGTTATATTTAAAATCATAAATATTCAGAGTTAAATGTTTTGTCTTAATAGAAATAAAGGTTCATTTCATACATGATTTCCCAAACCAGAAAGTTCAAGAAGGGAAAAAATTGATAAATGAATGAATTAACGAATAAGATACAATAATTTCGTTATTTTTTTTGTAGGTTTAAGACCAACATTATCATTATGTAAGAGTTGCGAATAGATAAAAGATGTACATTTCAGTCTTGTTGATTAAATGATGGGAATACAAATGTAATTAACAGATAACTGGTAACCAGTTAGCGTATAGTAGTTAATTCTGTTAACATGGTTAAACTGATACTGACACATGCATTGTTACAACAGACATACAGATAAGTTTGTGCATTTGTGTTTTTTTTTACTTTTCGAATGAATATTTTAGACCTTTTTCTGTTTCTGGTCTGTGCAACTAGAATTTAACAAGTTCGAAAAAAGACTTTGACATTTATATTTCATTCAATTTCATTAACATTCTATGCCTTCCATTTTGTTGCTCAAAAGATCCATTTCCTTTGGAAATTCTAAATTTATATTAAAATAAACTTTGAGAACGTCACATCAAGCCAAAACAAACACTGCTCGTGCTAAAAGATTGAGTGATGGTCCAGTGAATTATAATCTTATGATCTTTTAGATATTTTGTTTAATACACTCTGTCATTTAGACTAGCTGTTGCCCGCGTCTTCTGTTACTGGTAGAAATATCATCGTTGTGTGTTATTTAACTCGTAATATATAACAATTATCTGCTGTCTATTGAGATTAGAAATAAAGAAATTACCAACTATTAGTCTTATCATTTTGTAATTAAATAAAAGTGATGAGATAAAGATTATTCTTTCAGTTTCTTGCTGATTCATCTCAAAGAAAATACTGTCTTCTGAATTTAGTTCAGTGCTAAGAAGACCCAAGAGATCACATGAATGCCGTTTAACAAAAAAGTTACTAACCTTTTGAAATGTTTAACTGATGTTTGAAGTTAGTCAGCGATCAGTTACTTACAGACTGAACCAACACGACACACTTAAAAACACACGTGTGAAATTGTGTATATTATAAAATATCTAGAGAAATATTTGCAGTGACTCGGTCTGCGGGTTTGCATTATTTAATAATTATTGGTGGTATGATGTTCCTGTCTATGTATGTACCTTCTCTAATGTATAAAACACGTATAAAGGTAGCGTCCCTCAACAAACTGATGACTGTGAACTTCATTATTAAAATGTATCTTCTCAGGCAGCGATGATCAGAACCACAAATAACACTACGTTGAAGTTAAACAATATAAAACTACAATAACTAACATCTTAATACAAGATATATAAATAAAAACAACTGAATATATAAGAGTCTGTCACTTGAGAACGGTTCAACAGATTTTTTTTTTTTTGTAATTGTGATAACTAAAAAAGTAGAATCAACAAAGAAGTATTTATTAATATAATAATGTATTTTTTTAATAATATTGTATGAAGTTAATAGAAATATATATATTTTTTAAAATTTTATCTTTTTCTTGATTAGTATATAACACCTGCGAAGCCACGTCACGTCACTAGTTAAGAATAAATATGAATGTTTGCATTACATTCCATAACAAAACGTGTAAACGCCCACGCACTCGTGACTAGACGTGCGATCCGATTATACAATTATATTTATATATATTTGTTATCAATACAATGCAAATGCTCTCACAGCTTTGTACAAAGGTCCTTATTACCTCTCATCACAGACAAAACCTCAAAACTAAGAAAATATCAGATAATAAATGGGGTTTATAAAGTTTATTAACAGTCATTCATCATTAATTAATAATTAACAATTTGTACGTACAAATTAAGTATATGATTTGAAACAATGAAATATCGAATATGTTCTGTAATAATATACCTAACCTAAGGTGATAGAGCTCTATGTTTGTGAACCCACGTTATAATATATTAATTAAAATTCTACAGACGAATTCCTTTAAACAATAAATTAATATCAGAATAATTGAAACAATAATAATATTTCATTTGATTCATCAAAATGTCGTAAATCTGATCGGAGGCTGGAGGTTAACTATTCAAGAGTTACGACTTTCTCATTATTACTGTATGTATATGTTAAATATTCGTGTGTTAAATATGTATGTGTTAAATATTCGTAGCGCATTCAAACCCTTTTAAACTATTAAATGTTAATAATTTTAGATATTAAACTTTAATAACATCTCTGTTTTACATAAACCAATGATAATTTCGCAATTGTCATTCTTATTTGCATACTCGCTACACAAGAAACATTAAAATAAAATTTCGTTTTCACTTAAGCGTTCGACTCCATCGTTTTTAATATTCCAAGGCAGCATAATCTTTTATTTATTACACACGATGTTAAAAGGTTGTTATTTTTAATTTATCGTCTTCTCGACGTCATATGATAATTTAAAATATTTTTTTCTATGATTTATGGATTTAGGGTGTTTCAAGGCACCGGACCCAAGTTGTTCCTCGTATATGCGAGTGACTTTACTAATTGGGGGAGTATTTATCTGATCTTTATCTTAATTGGATTCAATGACTTTTTTATACGTGAGAATATATAACTATGATGTGATATTAATGTTGCTTCATTAATAAAGGTATTTTTTTTAGGTTTTCGTATTCTATAATTATTAAGTTGGAGGGATCTTCATATCTTTAGAGAAGAATAGAAAAGTTGGGTGTTTAATATTATAACGGGCTCACTCTCCCTTACACGAATTTAAAAAAATACTACTGTCTTCTTTTTTTGTTAGGTGTAAGTATTTGATTGCTTCTCTTTTATAAATTCAAAAGTCTTAAAGAGTAAAATTATGGTAATATTTAAAAGTAATTATAAGAAAGTTTTTATTAGACAGTTTTATAACCTTGGATAGTTTTAATAGTTTATTGTAGACCATCTGGCGGCTAACAGCCATCTCTTAAAGCAATATTACAATCATTAATAATATAAATAATTCCATTTTCTTGCTCCGACATCCTCAAATATTATCATAATATTATATTTCGCTAAGAAATTTTGATGACGTCATCTTTAATTATTCTTTTACAACAATGTTGATCCTTACCATTAGGTGCTTTTTAATATTAGAAACATTAATGTAATATAGCTTATACAAGTTACGAGACACTTTAAAAGTTACAAGAATGTAATATTATTAAAACATTGGTAATGGTCCATTTGATATAAATGTATAGAACTATTTAAGATACTGAAGGAAGGATAAGCAAAGCCACAGGAACATTACAGATAATAACAAAATGTTGTGTTTGTAATAATTGTTAAAACAAATATATGACTCGTATAATATTATGACAAAGCCTTTTATATTTCACGGCACATTGAGAGTGATCACGAAAGGCATATTACAAACTAACAATTATATAGAACATTACCTTATTTAAATATTATAAAACTTTTATACTTTACTCCATAGAGAAATCTATTTGATAATGATACTTATTTGTTTTTTATTTAAACTTCTAAAGTAAAACGTGGATATATGACGTTTCCTCTTCAGCTGCAGCATCACAGATAGAAAACGATTTGATTGAAGTGACAGAGAGTTCATTTTTATTATGTTTGAAGGCTGGTTTAAGTCTATGTTATATATTTGGTTTCTTCAATAGTTATTACACTATATCGTTAATTACTTCTAAATTTCAAGTCAAAATAAGAACTAAGTAGAGATATTTTATTGTCAACTTCAAGAACAACCTTTAAATTCCAACTACGATAACTAGATATACAATAGTAGGCCTAATTAATGTCATCTTGTTAAGGCGAGGGTGACGCGGTACATGGTGACACATTGTCATTAAGCGTGAGATAAGTGACTCCATCATTACCACTCGTGTGAAGTCTGCCTTAAAACATGGCGCCATTGTCGATCAAATACTATGAACAATTAATTCAACCATTACTAGTAGTAATAAAACAGAGCCTCGTAAACCCTTCTGTTGGTAGTTTGTTTTGTGTTGTTTGTATCATGTTTCACGAAATACAAGGAACTACCAGAATATCTGATGTCCCTCTCTCGCTTTACGAAGGCCTCCTTTCCAATTAGAAAGGGCATTGCTTAACCTACGCTGCATGAAGGCGAGTCGGCGGGAACTATCAGATTAAATCTGATACCTATATTAAACAAACCAAAAATAAAATGAGAGTAAATCATCATGAGACAGTTATATCATATACTGAGTGTTATAAATGTAGATCTCTTGTGTATAGGAAGGCTCTCTGACCAGAGAGGAAGGAAGGAGCTTAATTCTACTCCACTGCGTACTGACAAGATACAGAGTAAAAATGAAAATAATCTCAAAGCTCTATACTTTATGTACCAGTAATATTTATCACGAGTATCAAATCCGGGTCCAATCTATGTAAAAGCAATGTTATTTGATGAAAACTAGTAGTCCACAAACTGACACACTTATAACCCATTCTAAAAGTAACAAATATATTGAAAATGTCTTACTATAAAATGTATTGGAAAGAAAGAATTTTGGGACACTATTGACCATTGACTATTGACTATTGACCCACGGTTGACATGACATGTCACTGTTAGTATAGTGATGTGACAAGATAAGACAGTTTGTTTATCGATAGCCGAAGGTCGGGTTTATCGACTGAGATGACACTTTATAGACCAATAAACTAAAAGGTGAGCAATTTAAATATTTGATATAATAGTTGTTAAATGTTTTTATTGTTTGTTTTATTTATATTTTTTGTCTGAAATAAGTTCGTTGTTTGTAAATGACATAATTTTGAAGCTTTTGTAATTCGTAACAATAAAAAAATCCGTTTTGATTTTCATTCTGTCTGTCTATTTATGTCTGTACGGAGATTGTCAAAGATATCTTGGTCTTATATGAATCAATATTATAATACATATTGATGGGTAACTTTCTATGTATGTAACAAATAAATAAATATTTTTATTCGTGTATACAATATTTAAGTTAAGATAACGATGTCGATGTTTCTTTTTTGTTATTTCACAAAATATAAGCTATACTTATTTAAAGTATGTCTCAACCTCAGAAACAAAAACAAATAATAGTCAACTCTATATGAGTATTTTTATTTTATGTACAGCCACAATAAATAATGTTTACATCATTCTGAACTAGAAGATGAAATGACTGCATATAAGTTTTTAGCTTTATTTAAATTATAATATATAAAACGTTTGTGTTTTTCTTAAGTAGGTAGAGGTCTTTACGGAGCTCTGCTTAAGAAAGAAAAAGAAACCTATGAAGTAATCTTTCAGTGTCGCGATGGTTCATGGAACATTAACAACAAATAACTCAAAGCATTCCTCTGCATCTCCTGATTGGCGAGAACTTATTCATTAGAAATTAGAAAATGTGTGAACAAACACACAATTATCACGCAAATATAAGCGTGAGAAATGCATATGTAAGTTTAAGATGTTACTTTGTTGACTCTTGTCTCTTGTCTTAGAGCTTCCTCGTCTTATATATTTATATTAATATTTTCTCTTTGTCGTATTTATGTTTCAGTACTTGCTTAGTGAGGACATTCATACTCTGTCATCTGTCTATCGATACCAATTTGCTTTTTGGTTGTCTTTCTTTCTATTCTTTGATAGTATCAAAGGCAAAGTCAATATTTTTTATTAGGTATAGCTTGCGTTTATAAAACATTATACTGTAGCTCCATTACTGTAGTTCCAGAAACTAGGTCCATGGAGAACTCTTAACTTTTTTTATAAAATTAAAGTAAGTATTGATTATTTGAGTACAATTCCAGTAAAGTGTGACTAGAACAACCGACGTCAGTTTTACTACTAGCTGTATGAGGGTCTCGTATTTACGAGGGTTTAAAGAATTATAAATTAAAACATTAAAGGAAATAGTATGTTACTATCATTATCATTAACGCTAATAGACTGAACCTTGGACGGTGTTGAAGTGAAGAAACATGTACAGCACTGGTAGACTCTCCGCTCTTAAACAAATTCCTTAATATATTATTTTTCGTTTGTTTTCGAATTAGAGAGTCCTAGGTTCGATATCCATAAAACTCTAATTGTTGGACACTTGTAACCTTCAAAATTATACAAAAACACATATTCTTTATTAAATATATTATAAAAAATACATAACCACAACCAAGACTCGAATCTGAGGTCTCTAGGAGTCCGGCGCGATCATTGAGACCACTAAGCATTATTTATTTATTTAAAATGTGATTAACATTTTTTTGGCCGCGTCTATAAGAAAGAAACAAAGAGTCTTCTATGTGTTAGAAAAAACGTAAGATGTATTTTAAGTAGTGAGGTGGGTAAAATACTTTTTGTACGATTTTAATTTTCTTTGCTCATCGACGTGTAGAGACATATAATATGAAAACATTTAATGCAATTGAAATAACTAATATATGCAAGTTTTGTATGAATGTAACCGAGAAGTGGAGTCGTGATCTCATCAAATAAATTAATCAGCGCCGACACCAGCCAATTGATGCATTTGTCCCGCGCTGAGGAACAATAAACACTCAAACACATTGTTTAAACTTTGATTTTGAACATGTTGAGAACTAAACACTGCAGCGATGGGATAGATACTAATTTGTATTCAATATATATATTGAGTCTGTCTGTATTGTGTCTTTTAAACTTATATATTATCTGAAAAAAGAGCGTTCATGTTAGTTTATTTCATTCCTGGTCTGGAGGTCTCAGCGGAATAGTGTTGTAGAGCGCGACTCACGATCGATATGTAAATATTTGTCTTTCAGTGTTGTACTGATTATCGATATTGTTACAATTATCATTAAAAACCAAGTTATAAAATTACGAATGAATGTTTATTGTGAAACAGATTTTTTCTAAAATGGTTGTATCATACTAATTGTATATTCACAAAATATTATAATTATTCAACATTATTTCAACATTAGCTGAGTTAAGACGAAGTTACTTTAAATTAGATTTATTGTAATATTTCGTAGTAATCTTAAAAATCTGAGTTATGTTAAACCTTTCTATCTTGTCAAAATATTTATGATGTATTAATATAATATAGATATAAATAAACCGAACAAATTTAAATTCTCATATATATAATAACTTAATTTGTCAACATTTTAAATAATTATATCAAACATCGTAATATTTAATCGACGCGCCGCACATCCCTAGTTAAGAACCGATGCGATAGGTGAGTCACGTCGCGTCACCTGTGTCCTAACAATTGCTTTTTATGACAAGTTTGGAGACACTTGACGCTGCTCTGAATAATTGGGAGTTTTGAGATTTTAATATAAACTCCCCGAGAGTTGAGGACGCCTCGGCAATTACGAATTTTGTATTACTTTTACATGCGACTAACATGATGGAGGTATTTCAAGATATCTTGATAGAAAAAAAAATATTTATTAAATATGAAGAGTTATTTAATGACATATTTAAAAAAGTTTGAGTTTTAAAGCCTCCAAAACCACAACAGAGAAGACACATATCGTAGCATAATTCAAAATCTGTGCACATTTTTTCATTTTAACCGAGTTCAAAACAGTTTTCTCTTCAAAAAACTAAATATTTCGCTGTGAAAATCCAATAAGTCGACTCTGAAATGAAGCTGACGTCGCGCACAATTTAATTAATATGTGTCCAGATTTGTTTCATTGTATTTGTATCAACAATATTTTATTTTCACGGTGAAAATTGCGAATTCGACGAAACAAAAAATACTTTTGTGGACTCCGACACTAAGCTGTACTGATAATAAATTGCATAAAAATCAGTCCAGTGTTTGCTCGTTGCGAGAAAAAACATACAGCTGAATATTTTTTACAAGAAACATATGTTTAGAAATTAATTCTAAACATTGTGTACGTTTCATTGTTGGCTGATATTTACTGACTTTGTTCTTCCGACCTGTAGATATACGAAGAAATAAATATATGGTCTCAAGTTACAGTGGTATTATATCATTAATATTAAAACTATAAACAGTAACTTCTCAAGCAGGTAAAAACATTAAATAACTCATACGTATTCGTAAATAATTTTCAATGTGGACCCCCGGCGCGCTCTCTTCATTAATATTTTATTGTTATTCTTTTAACTTATAAAATATCTTAATTAAAAAAGGATATTTTATATAATTCTGTACATTTATTACTCTTTATACGATTTAAAATTCTAATAAGATTGTATCGTCTGTCTGTTTGTGTTTTGCTGCAGTTTATTAGTTTATTAGTTTGAAATTTGATTATTTTTTGTTTGATTAAAATTTGTTATTATTCCTTGTTCAGTTTTATGCAAACTGTGTTCGAGACATTGTAATTGTAAAATAATCTTAATAAGGTACAGTTTATGATGTGGAAAATAAATTGAATTGATGAAAAACTACGCTACTATTTTTTCTAAAAGATTAGGCAATGTAATATTAAGTTCGAGATGTTTTAAAAATACATCGCATACTATGATATGCACCCTCGGGGTGTTGTACTGAGCTTAGGAAGAAGCTGTCTTCATTCATCGTACAGTACTCTACCATGGTACAACACTAAAAAAATGTACCACTCCGGTCAAATATTTTGCCTTATATATTTATAAATAAATTGGAACAGTCAGTTTGATTGTGTTGTAGGTTCTATTAATATTAATCAGTATATAATAACTATTTGTCTTGTCATCATAAAGAATCCAATTCCAACAGACATACTTAAAATTTTTCAGAATTTCATCGATAACAAAGACATCACTAGCAATCCTAAGATGAGCATATCTAAATAGAAATTATATGTTATATAATCCACTAATCTTAGGTCGAAAAACGTAATGGATTACGACCCATGCTTTTAAAAAGAAAGCCTTTTGCTCAGCGCTGGGACATATATATGCTGATATTCGTTTCTTATGTTTATTTCTCATGTTAAGTTATATTGTTATATTTGTTTATGTGAACATTTAAATATACGATAACAATATAAGTATAACTGTATTTGCTGTGACCGCTAGTTTACAATATTTCTACGGGAGGAAGACTGGACCACCCCAGTGGAGCCAGCTCGAGCAGGAGGTGGTGCTAAAATAACTAACTGGAGGTACTCTCAGCCTCATTTATTTAATATTCTATTGCCTTATACGTATAACTATATATATAAATATACCAATACGTAGGTGTCTGTTTATCAACAGTAGTGTAATAAGATACGTACATTTAAATATATTATCATTTTAATTCAATAAACAACATTTGCTCGTGGCTTCGTCTGCATTTTGTTTTATATGAAGTGAAAAGAAATTTAAATATTTTTTTATATATTATTCTTGTCAATTTCATTTTGTCATTATTATTGTTATACTTGTATAATAACAATACAATATTATAAAAAAATTGTAAAAGACCTGATAAGAGACACCATGGGCCCTCTTTAAAGATCCTTCGTTACTGGACGCGCCATCATAAAGTGGAGTGGTGGTGTGTTTGTACATTTACTGACTATTTACTTGACAGGCATCGACTCTTCAGAATTTACTTAAAAAAGCTGTTACTATGTCTTGAAGTTTCATTAAAATAAGCAGGCCCGTAGTTTGTATGCGTGACAACATTCAATAAAGCTCTTTATAAATTGGCGTATTCAAATCGGACGGCGATCCACAATAACACTTTATTGACTACAAAATATTCACATTGAAGTGTTTTAAAACATTTAGAAAATATATTTTGTTTAAAGAAATCTGTTCAAACTGTAACGTCAACAAGATGGCCGCTTGCTGGGCCTTTTATGAGACGTCTCAATGGAGTTCCTTTGAAGGGATATTGTCTAAAGTATGCGTGTTAGTGTTTAAAGCCTTAACAGATAGGACGCTTTGAAACTGTAGGTGACTGACTGACTTAAGTATCGGTCTACATATTTTACTACAATGCTGTACCATAAGTGTTGAAAGTTCAATAGTTGTTAACAATTTATAATTTGTTGATAGACGAACCTGAATTTCGTTTTGATCTATTCCGATATTTTTCTTATAGTTACAGGCTTATTTCAAAACAAAGAACGTTTTATGTTTTATGTTTTCAATGATGGCTGATGGGTTTTATATGAAAATAGTTTCCATTCCATTACTTTAAAAATGAAAATTCTCGAAACTTGACAGCTTTCAGTCCGCCATGTTTGACAATCTGTCATTGTCGCCTCGTGATTAATGCAGATGGCGCTACACAGTAGTGAGGCGCGTTTTATCGATAACATGTGAGAGTGTTAACCATCGATCAAAATTTTCTAAAATGAATAAATTTCTCATATAAATAATTGTAAAAAAATTGTAGTTTCTTGATAATAATTATTTCTTATTATGACCGGCGAAAACTATAACTGTTAAAAAATTCCATTCAACCCCTAAGTTTTTTAAAATTCAAATATATATACGTGTTCTCTTGCTCCACGGGGGTATAGTAAAAAGCTTTCTAGAGCCGCTATTATTTGTTTAATCTTAATCAGAGCAATATAATGTTCTTGAAATACGGTTGTCGTAAATCCTTAAACAATTATAATATTTTTAACAATGCATTAAAGATTATTTATGCACATGATTAAATAAGAACAAAAAATAATCTCGGCATGACATACGTTTTAAAAATTATTATTGCTACGTGTTCGTGCATTACAAGAAACTGAAAAAAGTACTAAATTTTTGTATCGCGTATCACGGACTACGAAATGTCTGAATTTTTAAATAAACATATACAATTTTGAAATTTGGTATGAGTAAGATATTAAACTGGTCAAAATGTATAAAGCTTTTTACATTTGAAAATTCTCTGCCTCTCACCGAAGATCATAAAATAATTTAGTCTATAATTAGTATAGAACTAGAAATGATGTCATTTAAATTAGACAGAGATGTAGCTAATGAAGTTTATTATATATTATATATATATATATATATATATATATATATATATATATATATTAAAGTATTATTGTTAAACTTCGTATAGACTCTTAAGTTATATCGTATATGTTTGTTTGTCACACATTACACAACAATACATTAAACCTCATGTAGGTGATGCGTCTGTTACACATTAGTGCTGTCGTTAGCGAAACACAAACACAACCTGTGTGTTTAGTGATGGTCCGGCATTTATGTCGATTATCTTTACTTGAGAAATCACCATATATTTAGATTTTTAGATTAAACTTTCAAGAATAATCACAGATCTTACATCAGATCAGTTTTCTTCTATATTAAATTTGTTACAATGTTAATGGGAAAAACAAAAAGTATACAATCGATAAACAAAGCACATCTCTACTCCCCAACTGCACTGACAAGATAACCTGTTCAAATAGTGATGTGCATGCAATCTACATAAATTATCGATTAGGATAGAGCGGCGAGCTCTCGATACAATGGACTGAATTTATAATCTGTGTAATTACAATGTTTAATTGAATTGAACTTATTACTATTTATACTGGAAGTGACATTTAATTTAACTCGTTTATTGTCAAAGTAAAGAATCCAGACTCGAACCTACTATCCTCTCGGGCGTGCTCTAATTTGCCGCCCAACTTCACAATTACTTAACATTAACAGAGTCTGAAATTCTCAGAATTTCGATAACAGATTAAATAAAGTGTCTAGACAGGAAACCAGGTCTATACAAACTTGGGAACATCAGCTATATGTAGATATATATAGTCTTTGAGATATTTACTATAGTGCACATAAAGTTATCTTTAAATATAATAATGTAATCAAAAACAAAACACCCGCCAATCAAATTATTTATGTCTGAGGTAGCCCCCCCCCACCTCCCCCCATTACAAAGTAGCTAACGATAGCTGGTCTGAGAAAATTACGAAATGAAACAAATTCTATAAAATTCGTATTAGCTTCAATATTTTGTGAGATACTTTTATTAGTTCAATGAAAGCTGAATATCTTGTAGAGGACTGTTTATGAGGAAGTTGAGTTGTTTCTGAGTTTTATGACTTGATTTTACATTCACACACACACACACACACACACACACACACATGCATACAAATTTAAGAGTCTATATTTAATTTAAGAATTAATTTATTTTTACGGGAGATCAGAGTCTTCTGGCACAGGGATAATTATTGTATTCTTAAAAGAAGACTTCTACTTTGTTGATATGTATGACAGTTTGAAATTGAAATTAATTATTTTTATTATATTAACATTAGACACAGGTAAGAAGAAGTATATCAACAGGCCTTTGGTTGAAGAAACGTATCGCTCCAATTGTTTAACATCTAATCTGTACCTACATCATTTAATGTATATATAAATATATATATATATATATATATATATATATACATAAACAGAAATAAATATTTATATATATTTCTGTTTATGGAAAATTCGTCGGCAACCTTATTTTACAAACGAAAACTACTTCTGGCTACATTGAGTGCTTGAGGTATTTTGTATATGTACTAACATTATTATAAGATGGCGGCGCAAGAAGCAATCAAAATATACTGAAAAGATTTTGAACAGAATATGAGAGCTAGAGTGTTGAAATCTACATATACATATACATAACATTACGTTGGGTGCCGATATATTTATTTAAATATTTATTATATGAGGTAACTATTACACATTGTATTTATTATACGTAGATATAAAAAACAAATACGGAATCCTCAATATCATCAAATATGGCGCTTGATTTCGTCTTTCATCTTATTTATGCGTAGATGTTACAAAAGTTAGATTTTCTAATATTTTAATAAAACTGCCCTCAATATGTAAAAATATAATGAGATACACAAATATAATCCTATTATTACTTATTTGTCAGGTTTCACAGTTTTCATATTTCCGTCGGCCATCTTGAATCATTTATAATCATTTCAATATCACTCAAGATGGCAACTACACTTAACTGTAATATTGAATACTAATAGACATTAAATGATAAAAACGTTATCAGATTATCATGTGCCGTGTGTTTACATTCTCACGGATATCAAATAAAACATCGAATATTTTTGTGAAAATTCTGCGAACATTTCAATGTTCAAGGTAATTGAATGAAACGAATGTACTTTTAAAATCATTCGTTCTTTTATATTTTCATTCATTTAATAATTCAAGGAACGTACCTGGATGTTAATGTCCCCTTCACGGCGGTGTTAAGGTTTTAATCAAAAAAATTAAGTGCAATCTTGAGCGTACTGTGATATTAATAAACCTCAAGAGATGCGGGTTCCGTAGTCAGTGAAGTATTCAGATGAGAATATTTTAATATGCCGTTCATAACTCAACTCAGATGTTTATGGCAATATTATTTTTTTAATAAAAGAAACGTTCCTTAACAGGACCTGAACCTGCTACATGTTTCTCTGTATCCGCGGCTCTGCACACTGAGCTATCGTATCAAAGGGCGAGTCCACAATATTGAGAAATATTCATCTAAAATAGTATACAATGTTCAAATACCATGTTTAATAATTCACATACATACACACCGGCTACGAAATAAGCTAAGAATTATAAATTTATTGACTTCTGCTAGTACTGATATCATAATATTAAACAATTTATAATACTATGTTAGTCATAGATTCGATTCCTGTTAGAGACATTATTAGTATATTATTTGGCTCTGTTTTTCAGGGTGCATGTAAAAATGTCGTCCATATCTCTTAGTGTTGTGACAATTGCGGAGTAATTGATGGCGACGAGAACACGATTATAAACGAGAATGCTATTATAAACAGAATAATGTTTTACAAATATATGTTTTATTAATGTTTTAATACGTTACTTTAGTTTTAAAAACTCCACAAATTAAGTTTTAGATTTCGGAAATTTTATGAATCCTAATTGGTTAATAATTGGTAGTTATTTTATTATTATTTGTATTATAGATAATATCTTCTACATTACTGTAATACTACATACTTATTAGATATAGTCGAAACGGAGAAGAGACGATTGACCGACATACAACATACAACTGATAGCAGCACCATAATATATAAAATGTAAAGGTTTTGTTGGAGTGCAAATATATAAATTTTTTCACATTAATCTCTAAAGAAAAGATAAGATCTTTTAGTTTAAATTATTTTTATTTTAAAAAATAAAAATTGTCCAATGAAAGAGATTCCTATGAATGAGTAAATTATTATATAATTTATATAAGATTAATATAATTTATTTATAAAAATGACCTACATTATTTTTCCCTCATTTTTGAGTCAAACCGGTTTTTCCGATCATTATTTACAAAACACTATTGTATTGCACCGCGCGAACACCGCTATTTACAACCCTTCAGCGTTATAATTTAAATATATTTATATTATTAGTTAATATTGCGGCTAAAATACAAGAATAAAAAAATATCGATTAATAAAACTATCCGTTGTTTTACGAGACGAAATTTTAAAAAGTCTTTAACATATCAGAAATGCAAACACCTTTATATTTAATATATGATTCAAGAGATTTTAATAAATTTTATAAAACGAGCTTTAGAATGTTCTTTCTATGTAAAAACATTAAATATTTACCAAACCTTCGATAGCGCTCGAAGCCCTCAAATAATTTCACAAGCTTTAAACAAATTGCTTATTTATTGACATTAATAAAACTTAGACTTACCTTTTTACTGAATAAATAGAAATTAACCTCGGGTAGTGTTCAATCACAATAACACAGAAAACACTAAACTATATATACGTATCTCCACTTTTATCGACACCGACTCGTCTGAACCGAACGAAAGTTCGACAATTACTGGGGGCAAGAATTTTGTGTTGTAGAGTCTTGGGGTTCAGTGTTGCTAGTCTTGGTCAAATATAGTTAGATTGATGGAGAAAATATATAGAAGATAGAGAAATGGACAGCCATGCAGCTTTTTTAAAAACTGTTTGTCTTTTTTATTTAATTTTTTATACAATAATTTAAAGGATTAAGGATGTTTCTATTATTTATTATTTATTTATTATAAGAAATATGAAGATTACTGGGATGTGTATTATATAAGAACAAGCAAACTTTATTTATAGAATCCCTCCTTACTATCACATGACAAATCTTTATAATATAAACATTTATTTTCAATTTACCCCAAAATAAGGGTATATTTCTACTAAGCCCATACAATAAACGATACCTGTATTACACACACATACAGGATCCTTTCACAGAGCATTATATCACATCAAAGGGCGCCACGCACACATACACGAGCACTAGAGCGAGACAGAAGACTGATTGACGCGAGCATTCAAACTGGTTTCGGTTCGATTCTCGCGTGAGGAAATGTTTCCGGAATTTCTGTTTTGTCATATTTTTATTGCATTATTTATTTTTGTTTTACAATCAATCAATATATATATTTATAGGTGGATTGATATGTCTGACTGACTATATTAATGTTGTCTACACGCTGTAGTAAGAAAGTTTACTTGTCGCCTGTAAGTTCCGGTTATGATATAGATACTAAGTAACTGTATCCCTGAGGAGCTCAATGATTCCATCATACCTGGTGTGAAGCTCGTTAATATATACTATTTGTAAATGATGGAACTGCAAATAAATGCTATAACAGATATTGTATGTGAAGTAAGACACTGCGTCGTGAAAGCTGGTGTGTAGTGAAGTGCTTCTTCTATATCATAATTTATATAACTTGTCCAGCTTTGGCCAACCATCCGGCCAACAACCAACACGGATACGAGGTTAGCCTCTACCACCGTTCAAAGTTGCTTGTAAAAGGATTTGTCAATTGGCCCAACCTCACTTAATACAGTGAGATATATATTATATTGTCAGATTCTTAGCTTATAATAAAATATAGCATTTTATGTAAATTCCGTCTCTACAGACAGATAAAGTTGTATTTATATTATTAGTACTTACTCTTACGGTTATTTTAAGAACATATAAACAATATATATATGTATATTGTATGTTTGTTCATTCACCCAGATTTTATAATAGATATAAGGACATTATGATTAGCGAAGCAAACAACACCAGTTCCAGATAAATATTAAAGTAGTTCCTTGAATTACATAATACAATTGTACTTGTGTGTTAGTTCATAACATGTCAGTGAGTCGGTCAGTCGGTGCATCAAGACACAAGCAATGTAAAGTGCAACTCGCACCTACTGCGCTACTCTCTACCTACTTAAACCAAAGTAAAACTCGTATTCTACTAACGGAAAATAATTATCGAATTTATTCTTTAAGCTATGCAAAGTATAAAATAATAATAAATTCACAACATTTGCTGAGCGAAGCTGGAAAAATTTTAAACTAAAATGTCCCCTAGATCATAAATACAAGTCTGTCGTGTTTGCAGTTTGAGATTTAGATCACGTGCTCTTCAGACGGTGATACCAATAATGTTTTAATAATATTTTTATGAAGTGAGCACGTGTCTACGTGTGTTAAAATTTTTCTTTATTTGATCTATAATGTCTATTTAAGCTTAACATGGCTAACATGTTAATTAAACATTAAACATACTTATTATTTAACAATAAGAAGAAGACTCAGTTAATATTTTCTGTCGCAATATGGCTCAGGTGTAGACTTAATAATATTTCGTAAACAACTTTCTTTTAATAAATATTCTTGACGTTGAACATTGGTGCTTACTCTACTTAAACAACATTTTAATATAAAGTTATTAATACTTCTTTTTTAAAAGCGAATTATGATAATTATGTTTGTCGAAATAGTACATAATAAATAAAAGTACATAAGCTTTAGAATTCAAAAATACTGAAAATTTAAGTTAAAAAGCACAGGCTATTTAAATGAATAAATAATTAAATCTGTACAGCAATGAAATTAGATGATAAAATTTGGTTTCTTTTAAAGTGATTCTCAAACAAAATTAAATGTACTTATATAAAATGAAATACGGCAATTTGCCAATTTTTTCTCTCCTTATTTTGTCTCTATTTGTCAATGTCGCTCGCACGCGGCTTTATTCAAAACAGAAGATGTTTTGAAAAATATATATTCACTCTCTTATGTATTATCATCAAGAACAATCTATATCTTCTAAATTAACTATTTCATTTCAATAATATCTTACAAACATGTATAATGGACCTCAACGTGTTAGGACACATTTTTACAAAGTAAATTGAAACAAAAAAGTCGTGCAATATGTTTTTAAGAGCAGAAGTGCCCAAAGACAGTGTCATCTGGCTAGTATTTAATATCTCACAGCAATTATTTCTCCGTGCACAGAGTTGCTCCTCAAAATATTATCTTTATAATGTTTATTTAATTTAAAACTTTAAAAAATGTTCTCCATCACTAGGAACTTAATAAAAATATATCTAAAACTAAAATTTAAAATAAGGTTGATGTAGTATTTTCTTAGATTTTCACGACTACACTTTTGAAATAAAACTATTTTTTACGAATTAAAACTCGTGTATAATTTGGTTACATTTTATCGGGTAGACGAGATGTAAGTGTATAGTGACATTCTCATCTGATCTACCCGTGAACACGATTGCTGCAAAGCATTCGAAACGTCGGGTTAAAATTAAAATATAACCAAATTATATGCAAGTTGTAATCCGTAAAAAATAGTTTTATTTCTAAGGTTGATGTGTTGAAATAAAATATATTACAATATTAAAAATTTATAATTTTTCCATACTATTCTTAAAATTTATATTCTAAATTGTAAAAGGTTAGCCTAATCAAAGCTAAACATAGACTGATATTACAATTCGTTTTACATGTGATTGAAAATATGGCTTGAGTTGATAGAAAACAAATTGTGGTTGACTTAAACCTTAGATTGTAGATCAATTATCATTTGGTCCACAGATTATTTCGAATAATAAAAGAAAACAGCGATGAAATATCCTTTATTTAAAATCTTTTTTTATAATTGAAGTCACTTCCCAGCGGTATTTCTCTGTATATAATTATCGGTTTCTGTATTATAATGTGCACTACATATTTACACAAAAGCTCTGAATTAACGCGCCATCGCGTTCTGCGCCGGACAGTTGACGTGTGGCGGCCATTTTGTAGGAATTTATCGCCATTATAATGGATGTCTTCGATTTATTACTCTATTCGAAATGAACCGTGAATTTCAGGGATAAAAACTACTATTATTTTTCAGATAAACGGGTTACAACTATATGTATTCGTTTATTATAATTTAAGTACAAAACGCGATGCCTATTGTCGATTCAGAAATATACTCTCAAACATTCTAAGCTGTATCCCTTTAAGCCAGTAAAAAAATGACCTTATCTCGGATCAGACAGATAAGTTACGAGTCACTTCACTTGAACGTAAAAATAATATCATACTGAGGTTCAACATATCTCTTATATAAGATCGTGGTCGTGACTTTCATGTTAAGTGTATAATGTATCTTATGAAAATTATTTTCTACCTTATGATATTTTAAAACATTTTTTTCAAGTAAATGAAATTATTATTATGAATTGCGCTTTAAATTTTACTTTTAGTATTAATAAGATTCTAAGGGAAAAGGACATCATTTAAGTAAGGGTCTCTTAATGACACTCTTTTATTTTAATAGTGGCCATGCGGATAATAGCATCAGGGCTCGGATGTAATTCAACAACTCTTCCCAAAGACCAATGCAGAGGTGTACGATTATCATCTTTAATAATTACGACAGAATTAACATTTAAAGGTTTACACTTCTTCGTTCATTTTGCACGTTGAGTCAATGAGTGTAAATATTCGTTTTTCCACCGAGTCCAAAAGTTTTCAAGAAACGATTGGATGAGCTGCCAACGGTTTAGCCTATTTCATTTAATATTATAAAGATCAGGGTCGGGGACACTTGTGAGCGTTTCTTGAGTTAAAAAATGACCTGGGGTCAAAACGTTGAGATCATTTGGATCTGTGCTTAATGAGCACAATGGCCTCGAGTTTAAAACGGCTTCGATTTGGACAAATAAAGTGGTAAGTTCTTCAAACGTTAACACATGATTGCCAACAACTCGAAATAGATGAGTCTTAGCAGCCTTACCTGAATCTCCCATACACCTCCCAAGTGGGGAGCTAACGGAGAATTAAAGTTGAATTCAATGTCTTCACTTTGTGAGGCTAACTCTAAATTATTGCTCGCACCGATAAAGTTTGTACCACAATCCGCATGGATTACGCTGCAACGTCCATGACGCCCTATAAATCGGCATAGAGCTGCCACAAATCCGTTAGTCGATAATGAAGAAACCAGTTTAAGATGAACCGCTTTTGTGGATATAAGCATACAAATAAACAAATTATCTTTGTTTATTTGCTTTTCAAATAAAACTATTTTTTAAGAATTAAAACTCGCGTATTATTTGGTTACATTTTTATTTTAACCCGACGCGACGTTTCGAATGCTTTGCAGCAATCGTATTCATGGGTAGACGAGATGTAAGTGTGTGTCAGTAAGTCAGTTAATTAGTCATCTACTTCCAACGGTTCTTTAGTTTGCGGCCATAGAGTTCCGGATATAGACAAAACGCATTAACTTTTGAACACACTAAGATTGTTCGAGCCTTTTTGACATCTGGGACTCACTCAAAAATACTGTAAAGTCTCACGTCTGTGACTGCACTGTCGGACTTCAGGATACAGTTAGTGCGTTTTCGAAAGATCGCAAATTTAATACGAAAGGGACCACAAAAATCAACTCCAACTAAAAGGATTTGATTTGGTTTAAACTATACGATGGAGGAAAGGGTTGTAACGCTTTAGGTTATGTTATAAAACATCGAGTGAAATCCAAAAACGTTATAAAAGTAAACATGGAGTCGTATTTGGTCCCGTATGACAGTGTTTACGATGTACTGACTCAATTAATTTAAAAGTAAACGTATGAAAGCTGTGTAAAAGAGCTGGATGTCGCTGTTCAAACTTTAAACCTGAACAAGATATCCAACCGCCCACACTGAGGATACCCTCTTCATCCAAAAATGGATTCAGTGTACGAATAAGCTTCGGTAAAGTTTGGTTGGATCGTAAACGTTGCATCTCGACCGCAAAAGAAACTGTTTTGAACGATCTTGACGATAAATAATAAAGAAATATTGGTGTCGTTCTCCGTTATTATGGAAGATTGTTTTCATTTAAGTGGATTTTTAAAATTAAAAATTATACGTGTTATATAAGATATAATACGAATAATTTTTTCAAAAGATGAAAATCTGTTCAAAAGGTTAATATCATCCATAATCGTTAATAGCATCCTTGTTAATAGTATCACTATTGACTAACATGACTGATCGAGGTTCTTCGGGTCTCACAGTAATGTCTTCGTCACCGGTAGGAGACTTAAATTCAAAAATTTAAACGAAGTGTCGGAAGATTTGGATAACCAGACAGGTCCAGACCACCATAACAAATTATGTATGATACTGCGTGGCAGTTGCCCACGAAAGCAAACGTCTGCTGGATTGTCAATTGAGGGGACATGGCGCCATTAGTCTACAGGAAATTTTTCTTGAATATGACTAATATGGTTAGCCACGAAAATAGTCCATCGCGACGCGACGAATGTGAACGTAGCCAGAAGTAGCGTAGTTGTCAGTCCTTATGCGACGGGATATACGCAGGTTCTTTAAAATATATAGTTGATCACATAAAGATGTCCATTCATACGTTATCTCATCCCAAGAAACCCCCAAAATCCAAAGTTTCTGCATAATGCATTTAGCTTATGCAGAAACAGGTAAGTTGAGTCTAACAAAAAGAGCCTAATGATTTGTGATTTAGCCTTTAGAGCATCTTCTAAAGTGTCACAACCGGTGACGTCATCAACAAATATTGCACGCCAAAATCTTTTTAGCAAGAGGAAACGGAGCACCTTCGTCCTATATGTTTTATAGTTCGACATGCTAAAAATGGTGCAGAAGAAACGCTATAGGTGACGATATTTAAACGATATTTTTGCACAACCTTATCTGGAGCAGATCTCTAGAAAATATTTTGGTAAACCTTATGTTCATCTGAAATATCTGCCTGTACATTTACTAAGGACATATGACCAGATGTCTCGTATTCTTTCATGAACTCTGAATATAAATTTCGAAGATTCGTGTCGCCTCTAAACGCCTCTCGACTGCTAGAAATCGTACCTTACCTACTTCTAAAGCCTTTGACATACGATTTATAGCGAATGTTCGTTTTCGACGTATAGTAGGTAAATCTTGAACAGTATAATTATCTAATTGTGCATATTTAGACTTAGATTTACTTGCAGACCTTAACTTATGAATAGTACGCTTCGGATTAAACGACATTCTTAAAAAGAAAACAAATTTATTAACAATAAGACAACAGCTAATGAGCGTTTAACAATAACGAAGTAAACAAATAGATACCTATAAATATAAATATCATACAGTAGGTAATGCACCGAACATGTAGCTGGAGTAGAATGAGTCACGCTCGATGTCCCGACTCCCGATATTACGCAACTAATTTGAGTTGTAGGAAGCTTATACAAATGTTAATAATTAAGAAATAAGACAATGTCATTAATTATTTTATGTTAAAAATAATCGAGAAGCAACCAATTCAGGGTTAAGATTGTTTTATATATTGTTAGATGTAGGATGGTGAGTTAATGAATTGATATATTAAATTTTCACAGCCGGTAAATACATATAAGCAACGATTAATTGTTTTAAGATTGTTTATATGAGATCTGTGTGCATGTAATATATTTAGGAATACTAGTATATGCTGCAAACGTGTAGGTATAATTAATATTTGGAAATAGTAATAACTCCAAGCTTTACTGAAATATAATATTATTGTATACAAACGTTAGTAATTCAGAACGAATAAGACGCGCTAGAATGAAAGGAATGATGATAATGAATATTATTGAGTTACTTATTCTACCGAATGAAGTTGAATGTTATGGTGTATAATGGACTTCGATTGAATGTGTTTGAATGAAAAATGAAAGAATGAATCTCAATTTAAATTTTACCTACCTACGTATTTTAGAAAACTGAATATTAATATGATACTATCGAAACTGTAATGAAATGATATTTTATATATATTTAAGTATGCTCAGGTACATAGAAAAAATATAAGATACAGTTAAAATATGTTAAATACGTAATATTCATAGTAAAACGTAAAATACGACAATAACCAGCTATATATATTAGAATTTTAAATAAGACGCACAATGAAGCTATCCTGCACCTTCCCGAATTCCGGCACCAAAACGTAACGAAACGAACCAGCCGAGGAGACCTGTTAGCGTCACTCTGGGTCAGAACACGAATTTAATAGAAGTTCCGCCGTTGGAAAACGATAGGTTCTAGATTAATTATACACGTTGGCCTGAACAACAATAAGTACTTACTCTTAACGCTCGTGGCTATCCAGACCCGAAGATCTTCAATGTCTTATTTTTTCGTTCAGAGGGTAGGTGGCACGTGGCGGTGCCGCCAGTTCTCATATAGCAGGATATCACCATCATACACTTACAACAAATCTTTACCTAATGAAGACACTAGTCTATATTCAGATACACAACACTTGGGATAATTTATGAAATTCAAAAATATTAAGTTTTTAGTATTTTGCAGAAGACGATTGAATTTTTCGCGCGGCGTCGCGATCACCATTTTCGAATGAATTCCCGCCAATCACACGATGTGTGCTCCTTTTGAGCCTTACTATTGGTCCAATGTTGCGGGCGATATTCCAATTATGAATTCGTTTAGAAATTTAATAATAGTAGATTGTATCACGAGGGAGCAAAATAGTATTTTTACGAAAATGGCGCTATTTTGAAACACGAGCGAAACGAAGGATTCTAGAAGGATTCAAAGTATATCGCCCGAGGGAAAAATAATTTGCTCTCGAGTCATACACTCTACTTTTCATTTCTTTTCTATTAGAAAATATGTACTGATTATAAAAACAGAGATGACATTGGCGCCGCTTTCTTTTTTTTTTAGTTAGCGCCGTGCAACCAACACATACAGCCAGTAAATCATACAATTTGCGTTCGATTTCTATGAATGTTCATACGTTTGCAACTAAATAATACAAAAGTAATAAATAAGTTTATATGTAGGAGGAATACTTGAAAACTCCGTTCGATAAAGAGTTGTAAACCATCCGACAAATAATTTTTTATATATATTTTAGGAAATATCGCTTATGTTGAGACGTTAAAATTACATTGCTTTTTTTTGTGACTATCAAGAAGCAGTCAAGCGAGTGTTTTTTTCGAACACTTCCTTTAGTAGTAAATATCTCAACACATCCACAACACAGATACTACTATGAGACAAGTAGTCTAATGAAACAAAATAGATTTGAGGTAAATTTTATTTATCCTTAATCATAAATAATATACAACAATAAGACAACATATAAAAATATATACATAACGAAACAATGTACGTCAGTTGAATTTAAAAGTACGATGTGAGACGGACATTCTAAAACAGTTATAAACAAAAATATACAACAGTACAATACAAGGAGGCATTGACATGCGCTAAAAAGATTGATTGAATTAAAATTCAAACAAACTGTGTTTTAAACGGAATGATTTTACACTTGTGTGACAAACATTTATTCTTGTGCACAAAAAAATAGATCTTTTAGGTGTCCTAATAAGCATTAATGTTTCATTTTCTAATTATTTTATTAACGTTCCTAACGTATTTTAAACGCAAACTTTCTCACAAATTTTATAAAATTAGGCCCCGGAGCTCAGGGGGCCCTAGGCTTGCAGTCCCCTAAACAGTTCCTACAGCTTGCAGTGGGCCCCCTTCCGTGGTATGTTGATGAAGGGCGTGGGGTTGGGATACAGCCGCCTTCTCGACTTGAAGTCCACCAAATCTGTCACTCTCGTCGGCTGAAACAGTTTTAAATTTCAATTATAATAAAGTATAGTTACTTCTATATGATAAAGTTTACTTAAATGAATTAATTATTAACTTTTGATCTGTTGTAAGACGTACGTGACTGAAACAATCGCACATTACCTCTAATTTATTCTCGCCCTCCCCCTTCTCTTTCTTTTCATCTTCTTTTCCTTCTTCTTCCCTCCCCGCTCCCCCCTCCGCTGTCGACACCACGTGCACGGACAGCTTCTGACGCTCCAGTGACTTAGGACTGATGTGCTTCTGTAATGTAAGAGTTTCTGAAGTCAGTGAGGTAGAGGACACAGGTTCCTTTGCTTTTTAACTTTGTACGAGATCACATTTATCATAAATAAGGACTTACCCATCTTAGACTGTCACATGTCACACTAACAAATATCACACAACTTTACCAAATACAGTACAGTATCAACAACACACACCTTAAAGAACTCCAGCAGCTCGTCCTTGGTGACGCTGTTCAACTCCTCCACCTCTACTCTCATCCTGTCAAAGTTGTACACCTGGAGACAATATCACAAATATTACTGAAGGATGCTTCGATAATAATGATGCGACCATCAGTCTGTTTGTTTGTTCGCTAGGTGTCTGTGTGTCTGTCTGTTGGTTACCTGTGCGGTTATTTCGCTCCATATCTGCGAGGCGCGTGTCGACAGTCTCTTGGGCTTCTCGAGCTTCTGCGCCGCCAGAGCCGTGCGGTGCTTCAGGAACTCTTCATCCGTCATTTTCTCGAGGTATTCCTGGCGACCATCACGAAGGATTAACGTTTAGTATCGAAAGCTATTTGTATATTTCCAACTCACTTCAAATTCGAAGAGTAAAAGAGAAAGAAAAGAACCTGGGACCCCTCTATGAACTTCTCGATCCTCTCCTCGAGGTAGCTGGGGTGTCTGTCGCTCTGTACTATTACCCGTAGCCCCTGAACTCCGTTGGAACGACGCACGCCGCTAAACACTATGTACCCCAGTTGCTCCTACGAGATGGACATATTTGATAAAATGTTTATATGTATACAATATTTTTTAATATTGTTAAATCTATATATATATAATAAGTTTAAACTACTAAAAATTACGCGTCGAATGTGAGTTGTTAATGTTTCTCCTACAATCAGTCACTAAATACAATTGCATGCAGAAGGACGTTTGTTTTATTAATTTCATACTCCATTATACCTAGAAAAAATCAAGTTATCAAAAGAATCTTATTACATTGCCAAATATAATATATATCTATCTTTAATGTAAATGAAATTTCTGTATTTTGCATATTGATATCCCGCCAAAGACAAAGTGAGTATTAAATAAGTTTTCAATAGGATTCAAATAGCATCTTTTCTCTCAAGCACTTTCAACACACAGCTATAATACTATCATAATGCTGTGTGGTAATCGTTAAATAATCAATATTCCCCTATAAAAATCATGTAAGGTTTCCTGTCGTCCACCTCCCCTCTGATGCCCTCACCTGTGTCCTGAGCACGTGGAAGCAGGGCTCCGCCAGCGCCTGCGCCAGCAGCTCCAGCAGCACGTTGGGGCGCAGCCGCCGGAGACCACACGCGTAGTACACGGACGCACACGACGACTTGTGCACTGCGTTACTCACCACGCGGAGGAACCACGAGCCTGCATCACCCCCACATTAACACGTCATCACGTCACCACATATCACGCATTAACAGTGTACGAGGTCTCTTCGATCTATATGAGTGGTCGCGAAACCGTTCATATAATAATGATTACAGATGTAATAGCTCTCTGCCACATTCAATAAGATTTTTCATATTCATATTTATATGTTATATCAAGGTAAAAGAACTGCATTAATGAAAATAAAAGATTACATTATTTTTGTTATAATAATGCATAATGTACCTTTCTCTATTTCTATTTCTCGGTACAATAACAGCTGCTGCGCCAACAGAGGCGTGGCATCTTTTGGTAACCTAAAACATAAAACAATTGAGAATATTTACTATCACACCATATCTAACGTAATGATAGTGAATAATGACACTTACAATAATGACAATGATAGTGAATAAGTGTTATATAATATGGAAAAAAGCAGCGAAACACAAAATGGCCGACTCTTACCTCTCCTCCACCCCTCCCGCGACCTCGAGCGCCCTCTCCCGGGTGGTGTTCCCGAACACCAGCCCCTCCACGTGCACTAGACGCACCACACGACGAGTGAACTCCGTTAGCTGCTCCGGAGTGAGGTCTGACGGACAAACATACGTATACTAACAGACATACATTCTGACAGCCTACATGACTGTGTTATAGAACATTCCTTTAAATACGACAGTGCTTTACGTGACGTGAACTAAGTATGAGTATTTTTCTTTATTTATACTGTGTTTGTCTGTCTCTGTGTTGTGCGTGTGTCAGTGTGTATACGGAACGTGTATATCTGTGTGTTTTTTCATGTTAGTAAAGTATGTGTCTCTGTATATTTTGGAATGTGTCCATGTGTCTCTAGGTGTCTTCTTACTTTCTGCGGCGTCCAGTAGCTGGCTCCTGGTCCACACGAGGTCAGACAGGCACATGGCGTGCTGATACACCGCATGCTAGAACAATACTATATATATTAAAATCCGCTTTTAAATTTAGTTTAAATTTAGTAATTACCTAATCTTCACAAAACGAGGCTAAAATCTCTAAAGTTTTAATTCTATGGTCACAATAGTCGGACGGACAAAACGAACATAATTATTGAGTTCAATAATTAAAATATTATGCTCACAGTAAAAGTTAGTCTGTTGTAATTTATGAAGTTACAAATACGGGGGCTCCAACTCACCTGATAGGGCTGTTCGGCTTCAAAGTTCTTGATGGCCCGAATGTGGCTCTCCTTCATTACCTCGAACCTGGCGGGGTCCACGTGGAAGTTCACCAGGTGGTCCATGATCTTGTCAAGCAGCACGTGCTGTTTGTCATCGTACCCGTCTATCGCTATCTGGCATTAGAAGTATGTTAAATTGAACCTTAAAACCCATCACTCCCCCCCCCAACCGCTTCTCCGTGACACTCACACTGAGCCCGTATTTGGCATTTCCGATGCTCCAGCGGAGCCCCGCCAGCTCGGCGGAGTAGGCGAACTGCTGCAGGCTATCCCGAAGCAGGAGCACCCACACTGAGGTCAGGTTGCACGAAGCGGGGTCGGAATACGCCAAGGGGCTGTGGGAGGAGTGCGGGAAATCTTAGCTACATGTCGGGACTCCGTCCATGTGGTACAGTACAGAGAGGCATTCGTTCCGAAGTAATATTCGCATTTTTGATGTTTCATTTCATTTTGAAAACAGTAGTGTGATTTTTTAACATATAGTGTTCTTTGGTAAATATTTTCGAATATTTTTGCTACAGATTTTATTAATATATTTGAACTCGTTCAGAGAATTCAAATACATTCATTGTGGTTAATTATTGATAATAATAAAAAGTATGCGATAACACTCGGGGTTCATGTAGCTTTTTAAAAGTGAAAGAATCTTAAAAATCGGATCAGTAGTAGCGTGAACTATCAAATATTACTTCTATATATTATTAGCAGTAGTGTAGGGTTGAACCCACCTCACTAGATCCAGGGTGATAAAAGACTTGGGCAGATGGAACTCGCTATCACGTTTGTACCACAGCCTCATCAGTGGCGTGTCCTGAAATACAGAAAATTAGTACATATAAAGAACATGTACTGCCTGTGTATAGTATTACTGAACCTATATTAATAATATATCAGCTAGTAAGTACTTTAATAATAACGGGCGCCACGCTGTCCCTGGTGGGGTCGGGGCTGGTCTCCAGGGTGAGCCGCGAGGGGATGAACTCGTTGGGGGGAGGCAGGTGGAGCTCGGGGGAGGGCTTAGTCGAGGCCCATTTCTGAGAAATGTAGACTACATTTAGACAAATTCTTTTTGTTATGCAAGTATAAGAAACATTTAAAAAAAGTTGTTTAATTAAATGGTGACATTTTCTTGTAGTTGTAATTGTAGTAATCCTCATTTGTGACTAAATTTAATTATATTGATAATAAAATTCACCTATTTTAAGAAAAACATTTTTATATTCTTGAGGATGTTTTGTGACTTGTTTTATAGAATATATAATTCAAAGACGCAGTGAGTCTCATCGACAAAATCGTCGAAGTCTGCGACAGGTCGCCGAAACTCTTGTCGCTCAAATGAATAATTAATAATGAATATCACTTACTTCCAATACACTTTCTTCAATATCTTCCTGTAGATACTTAGTTCCATACCACGGCTCCGTCTGTGTACATTTCTTCTCGAAACATCTATAGATAAAATAAGACGAATTAATAATTATATTAAGAAAACAATAATACGCTACTGAAATGATAATAATAAACTAATGATGGAATTGCCTCAATTGTTACACTGAGAGTACAGTAGTTGTGTTTTGGTTTATTTTTTTATAAAAGTCTTCCTCTGATTTGATACTAACTTGGCCACCACTCCCACCCTGACGTTGTAGGGGGTGAGAAGCGCCAGCAGTTCGTCCACGAGGTCGGGGCGCCACTCCGTCATCAGGTAGTAGGCTGACAAAATGTCCTGAATCGGAAACTCCTGGAGGAATGACAGAATCAGTATTATTTGAAAAAAACTTCTTTAAAAAAATTAGACGATAAAATTCTAATTTTCCCACTAAATAGGCTTATTTTTGTAAAGACACTCACACATTATCTTTGTTCATAAAAGATTACTAAAATCCACAGCCATAACTCCCAAACCCTCCACCCCTTACCCCGAAACTTTCACTTACCTGTAGAAGGTGGACGTGTCCAGCAGCGAGTGCCCTTGGTTCCTGTGCATCTTTGAAGCGGAACTCCAGCGCCATGAGGTCACGCTGTTCCTCCCATACCCACCGCTGAGCGCCTGATTGACGCAGCATTGCTATGTACTGTTGACACACGGATTTTAAACAAACCTTTTCATTTGGGCAACACCATACAGAGAATGACTAATGACTTTGTCAACTCTATATTACATTTACTATTGAATATCGCCCCTAAAGAACTCTGGTACCAATAAAATTTTATTTGGATGCACACCATTTTAAAGAAGAACAAAAATACATACATTTTATAGTATTGCTAATAATCTATCTATCTGAGATACGAGATCTTTATTATTTCCATCCAAAAACTTTACTGTCAGTAGGAACACGTTTCTCTTTCAGCTATCTGAGGTTAGAAGTCCGAATAACATATAAAAGTAAGCGATATCTATGACAGTAATTTTACAATGAATATGGTATTTTTATGAGAATGGTATTTTTCACAGAAGTGACTTTGTTAGACCCTTGTAAAACAAGTTTATTTTGATTTCAATTTGCAGTCGCGTCCAGCGGCGGCAGTTCACACCAGTTCACACCAGTTCACACCAGTTCACGACATAATGAAGCATTTTAGAACATTTAAGTTAATCTAATCATTTTTCATTGATGTTTGTCCTTGTTCACTGACTACGAAGAACTGTCTGTATCTTTGACTGTTGTTACAATGTTGAGAATGGATGTTAAAAAGTTACAAAATTACTGACCTGAAACACCATCTCCACAATCTCATCGACATGATTTACGCCGTCTTCAGTGAGATCCACCTGCACTCCGAAGAACCCAAACCCACGAGCTCCAATACGAGTTCCCCCCACCAGACTGGGTAGAATAATAATAATATCATGAATCTTAGTTTATATTTAGACAACATATGTTACCAGAAATTCTGTAACCCACCACCACCAGTAACAGCATGGTGGATTATATTTCAAAGTGAATCAAACCAAATTAAATTAAAAAAATATTTATTCAATTATACACTGACAAAATTATGGTATAGGTACGTGTCGTTCCAGCAGTGGGACATTCCAGATTTCGAGCCTTACCTGTTACACCAGCCTCTCTGCTTGAGCGCCGCCAACAGGCTCCCGGGACCCTCGTGACCCAGCAGGTGAGATAAGTAGTGCCCCGGCTGAAAGTTGAATAACAGATCTACTATCTTCATTTGAACATTGGATTTGAAGAACCTAAATACAAAGATCCATTATTTTGCAATGAAACCCAAGATAGTAATTTCAATCTTTAGTAGTTTGATTAATATTTGATCAGGATTGATGAGTATTTGCTGCAAGGTAATCATTTTTTTATTATTGTATAAAAAGTGTACATTTATGAAACATATGATATAACTCAAACTACGGCACTCACTCCACTCTTATAATGTTTCCTAGTATCCGGAATTGGGAAGTCTATGGAAAGAGATCTTAAATCCTTGACGGGATAGCAGTAGGCCCTCTTCCTCCTCAGGTGAGGGGGGAAAGGGTGCTCCGGCCATGTGGGCGCGGACACACCCTTGTCGCTCACCTCGGAGAACAACTTTACGACCATGTCTTCGAGATCGTCCAGAGATTCTGTAACACACGTGTAGCCGCTGTGTCTATGTGTTTATATTTATTTTATATATATATAGGTTGGAAGTAACGTTACGAGTTTCAAACTATAAATATTTTTCACATACAATAGTGTAATAATATTTATTCGGTTGTTAAATGAATGTACAAAATCTTTATCAAAATTAAAAACATGCTGTATCTTTATCTAGCCACTATGACAGGCGGGATGGATAAGGCGTCACTTTAATGTATTTTGTTTGAATTATTACAAGATATATATACATTTTTTTTGTATATATAACAGTATCTCTCACCTTTCCCTATGACTACGAGCGTCATAATATTAGCTGAGTACCATTTCTGATGAAACTTAAGCAGTTCCTTCCTCACATCAATACCTTTTTCCTTCGGTATAGATTCTAATGTATCGCGATTACCTGTGGAGAATAAATTTATTAGCAAACAACCTAATAGCTAATTCCAACCTCTCCTGTTTTCTTCACCCCTCACCGGTTCCAAACTTATGGAAGGGATGTCCTGGGTGGGCTGTACTCTTGTTGAGCTGGTCGAGGCGCCAGGTATCCGAGGAAGTGTTCTTCTCGTGCTCCGAGTTGACAGCGGACAGCTCCCTCCCCGTGGCGCCCTCCGTGAACAGCGGGGAGATGAAGAACTGCGAGAAGCTGTGGGGGGTTATGCAGGTTTTATCCTATTTTTAGATAAACTTCTAAATAGTAGGGCAGTACTTTGACTATTATAATAATTTTACAGCACTCTCAAGAGTCGTCTGTTGAAGTACACTTCAAAATAGTACTAGTAGTTTGAAGTACATGAAAATAAATTAATAAATTAATTATTGACTATCGAGAAACTCAATGTGTCTCAGTATGTGTGTATGTATATTTGTCACTCACATATCCAGAGCCCGTCCCAGGTGTTGAGGAAGCACGTCAAAGTAATACGTAGTGTGGTCTGAGGAGGTGGAGGCATTGGAGGACCCTCCGTGTTCAGAGAGGAACTTGTTGTACTCATTCTCCTATGGGAGAAGGATGGTGAGGTTTTGGATAATTTTAGATGAAATTGATAAAAGTATTTTAATACTTTAATAATTCCATATCTTTTTGTTACTAATACAAAACATGCCAATAACATTTAACTTTAATGTGTTTTAAAATAACGTACCTCTGGATATTTCTTCGTACCCAGAAACAACATATGTTCGCAGAAGTGCGCCAGACCCGGCAACTCCTCCGGGTCGCTCAGGTAACCTGGACATTATTATTATTATTATTGTTCTATCAAAATACTGTCTTTGCAACGTGTAGCAAAGAAACACACAACAAGTGTTACTGTTAGTTAGTTAATTCACAGCCAAAATCTAATCTTCATAAAATTTTTGATGTAATTCAAGAGTTAATTATATATTTAAAGACCCAGAAATTTTATTATTTTAGAGGTTAATCTCAAAGAAACGAGAGTTATTGATACACATTGATATTCTGCTAGCTAGTGGTGGGGGAAAATTTATATACAATAACATTCCTAAATAAATAGGGCGTGACCTATATGTAGTTTCACTATATTCGATGTACATAGTTTTTACAAACTTAATTCAACTGACATAAGGGAAATATTTCTTTGTCAAAGCAGACCAGTACGGAGGCCTATAACTATTCCTCACCAACATTAACATCAAGTGCAGCGGCAGATTTGTCAGTGGTAGGATCACTCACCAACAGCACCTTGAGCTGATTGGACAGCTGGAGACCTCTGAAACAAAATATGCCCTGTAGTAGTACCGCTGTCAATGGATGTATAGTCACATTCTCAGAATTTGAATTAGAAGTATATTTATACAATTTTTCTGTTTTAGAAATTTAAGTCATTTGAGTCACAAAAATTGTGAACAATTTTATTCTAAAAAGATTTGTAATAGACATAGGTTATGTATCTCACATAACCCACACAATAGTTTAGTTGAATTAACTGCTAAACGATATGCCGTTGATTGCAGATTCGAGTACTGCTCGATAAAAAATTCGCACCTATAATCTCGTTTGTCCTCTTGACTCTTGACGATATCGTCATATCTTTTAATGACGCCGGTGGGGGAGTCGCTCCCACCCCCAGGGCGTATCTCCAGCGGACTGGAGGAGCGGCCCGGGGACCGCGGCGCGCATTGCGGCACCGTCATCGAGTGAGAGCGTCGTTGCGTGTAGCTGGAAATGAGAATCATCATGGATTAAAATATATATTAATTTGTTTGTTGTAATCGTAGTAAAAACATATGAAAAATACACAGTGATGAAAGCATGAGGGGAAGAAAATAAATATTGTTTTACTTTAAACAATAAAATTATAAGACAAGTGTGTAAGTGTTGTTTAACACACGGCTGAAGCACAAGTTAGTAAAATTTTAAAATTGTTGGTTAATTATTTTTTATAGCAGTCTAGTTTTATTTCAATGACTTCCTTTTATTATAAGTGTCCTGAGTGAATAAATGTCTTGTATTTTTTAAAAATATGTGTAGATCTATAACTGGTATCTTCATTAATGGCAGTGTGCTAACATGAAATCTAGACACAACAATTAACAATTGGTTTAAGTGAGTATAATTAAAATACTTAACACATCAACAATGATTATTATCAAAAATGATTTGTTTTTAATTAAGCACTCATAAAAAATCTTACAACAAGTCATATACTGAGTTATAAGATATATAATACTGTTGTTCTCATATAAGAAGAATTATATATTTGTTTAGGGGATGTGGAATTTGACAGGGGGAGATTGGGAGGATGGGATGGAAAAGGGGTGGCTATACTCAACATATCCTGCAAACCTTAGTACAACTATGCTGTAAACAAAGTAGACTTAAATCTTGCAATATATCTAAATTTATTGAATTCAAAAGTTAATTTAATATTGCCAATAGATTAATGGCAAGATACTGTAATGCGAATTCAAAAATTATCTAAGCTGCACTCGAGTAGTTTTACGTTAAACCTAAATTAAAATAATTAAATATTTTTTTATTTAAAAATGTAGAAATTTTAAATATTACAGAAATTATACAGTTATTTCTGGTCTACCTTTTTAATTTTAAACCAACTCTTAAAAACTATTAAGTAAAACAAGCTTTATAAAATCTAAAAGATTATTAAATTGATAAAAAGAAAAGTAAATAATCAATAATAAAAAAATCCTAACCTATTGAAGCTGGCTCGAAATGGTAAAGTAGGTGAGAAACTGTGGAAACCGATCAGCAATAGTCTTCTTGATGCCAGCTTGAATAATTGAACCTAATCACTAAATTAATTCACTTTTTAAGTGATTCGTCACTTTATTTCTGTTAAGTATTGTTGAGCAATATAATCTGACATTGACATTGGCATTTGGCGTTATTATAATAATTATGTAATTTTATTAGATTAGTTGCGCAATGCACTTTTAGAATATTCTAACAGTTTAATTTCAATTTTTATTTGTAAATATCTTAAAATTCAAAAGTTTGTGTTTATTCTAAGCGATTTATTATTTTTTCTTAAAGGAATCAACATGTGAATTGGTTTTATGACAAATGCAAGTTTTATTGCTCGGACGAATGAAAAATATATATTCAATAGTTTATATTTTTTCATTTATTTATAATGGTTTATCTATTTTCCCGAGTTATATGAAAAAAAAGAAAAAAATGTAACTCAATAAGATAAATAATTGTTCCAAAATAATCCAAGCATCTCTAATAATAATAGCAACCTTTCGAATATTATATTGTAAATAAAATTAATGTACACAATATTTTTTTATTAAAACAAATGATAAGTGACAGAACAATAAAATTCTAAAAATTTTAGTTAGTTTACATCACTCTTGAAGTTAAAACATTGTTCTACAATGCACAAATGTTGTATTAAACTTAGACTATAATAATAGCACTATAAAATATAATAAGAAAAAGACTGATAATTTCTGTACGTTGTCTATTAAAACAAATTTGTTACTGCCATCAGATATATACTTTGAGTTTTTATGTATTTTTGTTTCTGTTTTATTAAAAATCAATTGTAATGGAAATAAGACAACTTTAATTTAAAATTTATGAAGTTACTATTGTGGGCCGCTAACGCTTTAGTGGTAACTTATGGAATTAATATTATTCATGATTGACACTTTATCCATTTGTTTGGTCATCCTTTCCCTACTACCTCCATATGATTATATTTAAATCTTGAATTTTGAAAGTTGTTTGACACTTAAAAGTTTTATGTTTATTTGAGCCGGTATTTTATATTTTTATTTATTTCTACCTAGTACTTGAAAAAAAAAATATATAAAATATAAAAATATACTATATAATGGAGGAATGGGAAATAACATTGGAAAATTACAATACAAACACTGATTGTAAAACATTCCACACTATAATACGCAGCGCGAAAAATACCCTGGATGAGGATTTGGCCCCATTTGAATCAGGTAAACTGAAAAATCTAAACATGTATTGCTTTCACTTACTTCGATGGATTTTATTTAATTTATTTTTAGTCGATGACCTGTGAAAAGAATATCAATATTTATAATATACAGGGTAGGAAAAACATTATATAGTACAGACAGATAGAATTTTTATAAAAATCTATGTATATTCAGTTATGTCAATTTAAATAAAAAAAATATATAAATTAAATAATAAATAATATTGAACAATAATCTAAGTATTGACTTTAAGTAAATATGTGGTTTTGTATATATAAAATAGTGTCTGCTGATTCGAAACTTCTTGTATATATAAATATTTCTTCTATTATTGGATAAAAATAACAAAACATTAATAATGTTGATATTACAGTTTGCTAAACATTTTATCTCTTCCCCTATCTGCATCCTAAACAATAAGCCATTTATAATTATGTGAAATTTTTATCATTATGTACAATTAAAAATCTATACATTTAA
The DNA here is from genome assembly GCA_959347395.1 of Mechanitis mazaeus. Lineage (NCBI taxonomy): Eukaryota > Metazoa > Arthropoda > Insecta > Lepidoptera > Nymphalidae > Mechanitis > Mechanitis mazaeus. The sequence goes on from OY365756.1 coordinate 527,057, forward strand.
TTTAGATCCTGAACTTAATTATTTATCCACACTTTAAAATATCTTTTTGCAAGAAATTAAGGTTTTTCTACAGCAAAAAGTAAACTATTCAATTAAAGTTTAGTCAATGGTCATCCAGTAGTCACCATCAAACAAAATAACATGTTTCAAGAATTGGTTAATTAGTCTGTTTTACATACTTAACATGTAGATAACATATTATACTATTTAGTGATGTTAGTTTGTCTGTGAGTAGAGATTTAGGGAAAAGAGATAATATTTACACTATTTTGAAGCATAATTTGCAAGACATTGAAGTAATAATTGACATTTATTTTATAAAAAATATTTAGTTGAGCAATAACTGAGAAGTTATTAAAATATATATTTTTTAATATGTAAATAATGTTTTTTTCCAGATTGGGTTTTCTCAACATTAATAAAACACCCCGTTAATCTGCTGGAGGTGGTGGCGGAGAAACGGATGAGTGATGAGTACAGTAAAAGTGTTGTGGAGGCTCTGAAGCTGCTGGGAGATGCTGTTGATAAATATGATAATTTTGATAAGTATTATGAAGAAGTATCACAGGTACTTACATTTATATAGTACTTGACTTAATTTATTTAATTAATCTTTTAAGTTTTTGACTACACATTAGAATATAGAGATATATTGTACTTTTGTGTTAAAAGTAATATATTATTTTATTATATTTATTCATATATATTAGGTATTAATTTGTGATCATTTCTATTAATTGATATTTTCTTTTATTTAAATCTTCAGATATGTCTGCTGCAGTACCCGGCAGTGCCTCGTCAACATGCACTGTGCTGCCTCACTCAAATTGCTCACAGGGATCCGTGCGCGGCTATGGGGCTTCGGACTCATCTATCGGCACTCCAGCAGGGGGTATGCATGGCACCACTGGCTGTTCTTATCGGTAAGCGCCACCATTCGTTATCGTCTAAGATGCGTTTTCTTAGATAGTAAACCAATAACAATAATATACAAATGGGGTTAAATTTTACCAGTTCTTTTCAAATTATATAATATGCAAAAAAAAAACACTAGACTAACTATAATTAATAAGTTCTTCATTTACATACCTTCAATAAATGGTTCCGTGGTGTAGTGGTTATCACATCTGCTTTACACGCAGAAGGCCGCCAGTTCGATCCTGGCCGGAATCACACTTTTTGTACTTTTTTTTACAAATTATTTAATGTCGTATATAATATATTATAATATATTATTATAAACTTTCTATGCCAATTATTAAGTGAATTATATATATTTTTTACAATTTACAATTTAAATAATTATTACAAAAAATTCATAAAATATGGAGTAATGTTTTTTCAAATGAAGTAAATTGTAGCAGTTAATATAAATAATTCAAAATTCAGTACAAACTGGAGTCGAGTCTGTGACCTCTATACTTATTAATATTTCGTAGAGATGGGCAGACCACGACTTCGGCCGTCGCGTCGACTCATGTCATGTATCGACATGTATTATATTATTGATGATTAATGTAAAAGTTTTTTTAAATTTTTATGTTCAAATCTTGATTAATTCATAGAATACTTTTTTTATTGACACAAATTTTCTAGGAAAAGATTATTAAGTTAAATTGAATGACACTCAAATGTAAACCAAAGTTAGATATTTTAAACTAAAACAACTAATTTCTAACAAGGAGAGCGAACCAGACTTCAAATTAAGATTCGCTGCGCTCTCAAAATCTCGGTATGTGTTAGCATATTGAGCGGAGCGAAGTGCAAACAGTACCGAAATTGCATTTACAAAACGTCGACGCTTTCTCAACTATTTTTTTTAATACTTTTTTTTATTGTAAATCTAAATTTTCGCGCGAAAAATTATTCCCATTGAAGTCTATGGGATTTTAGTTTTTCCGTGTTCATTTCCAACAATATCGAATATTTGAAAATTCTTTTTTAAAACAACCACCAAACTGATGTCTATTAGTGTGCAAAATTTTGAAATTTTCAGATATATCGTTTTTGATTGATGCTTGCAAAAAGGATGCAGAATAGTCTCTCAAAGAGAGCTTTGCTTTGTAAGGGTCGTTATCAATAAAAATGGCGAAATCATTTGTTTTTTTTAGCGTTAAGCCTTAAATTTAGGCATTACTAAACAAAGGCGAATGGTTGGCTCTTTTTTGCCGACTAATCGTTTAATAGTCACTGATTAAAACAACGGGTCGACTAGTCGACTGACCTCTAATATTTATATAATTTATACTATCGCCTTCAAATCCAAGGTACTATTTGTGAGCACCACCCTCACCTGGCAGCCGATGAAGTAATCAACATATGGCGGGTGTTCCTCAACTTGTTGGACTCCAACAAGTACTCGGTGAGTGGAGCCGGGGACTGCTCTTCATCCATCTTATTCTTTTACAGAGCTTTAGGTAGCTTTTAAATAGAGTGAGAGATACAGAATTACACTCCCGCCGTTTGTCATTTTTCACTTCTTATATCAAGAGTCCTCTTGTCGCAAATATTACATATAAATAGAATAAATATAATATATACACTTGATTTCTTTACAGGGCTTAGTCGTGGGATGGTTATATATGTATATTAAATCGACAACAAAATATTTATTTTCTTCTTATAAAAATAATAATCTCCCACTGCAATTAAAGCTTATATTTGGAGCTTAAAATAATACACAAATAATGTTAGGCCTGGAAATAGAACCCACCACCTATAGTATTCAGGGTCTGGGCATGTATACTTTCCAGGGTGCAGTACATAAAGCAGTTTTGAAAGGTATACTTGGCCTCTTCAAGCACTTTGGAGACGACCTCCCAACCATGGAACTGATCAAATTCTACGAACGTCTGGTGGCACTCCTGGAGATTAACAGCTGTCAGGAAGGTAGGAAAAAGGGGGACTAGTGAAAGTGAGATTTAAACGAGCATTATTTATATACTGTTGTTTATATATTAGTGTGTTTCGCGATCCTCACCCACCACGCCCGCTTGTTCTTCACGTGTGTGACCCGCGACGCCTCCACGCGCGAGCTTTTGTGGCGTCTCAACGCCTTCGACGCTCTACAGGCCGTGTACGGCGTGTGCGACGCGGTGAGCACACAGACACACCTACACACACTCTACACTCATACGAACACATATTGATAAGTTCAAACTCAGACATTTACACTCGCACATACAAGTAACATACTTCTGAAAATAACCCGAGACTTATATTGAATTCAGGCCGTCCTCAAGGAGGTTAAGACGTACACTTCCTCCCCCCATCCACGTGCGCGGATGGTGGCGTGTCGTCTGCTGGGGGAGGGGTTACCAGGGGGGGACGCCCAAGAGCTAGAGGCCGCGCTTAGGAGTGGAGGGGAGGACGCAGAGCTAGGAGAAAAGGTGAGAGGAGAAAGAGCGACGAAGCCGCGTTTCGATAACCACATAAGGATGGAAAAGCAATACCCATAAGTTCAGACGTTGCAGGTTCAATTGCCGCTCGCGTCTACGTTATTTCTGTTATAATACAAAAGCATAATATGTTATTATTAGCATACAATGCCGTAGATATCCTGCTACATACAAGCTAGCGGCCGCCCCAGTGTCCGTCTGCTGCAGGCCGCCCTGCTGTCGTACGACTCCTTCACAACCGCACGCACGCACGTGCTGCACGCTGTGCTGCACACACACACAGACACACTCAGTGTAAGTACACCCACAGACACTACTACAGACACACTGACCGCGGGGGAACGATACTGAAATGTATTTTAAAGTAAGTTATAATTTTTGTATTAGTATATTTTTCTTATTTTTAATTTCAGGCGGCGATAATATTCCTCATAGCTGAAATAAGTCGCAATCAAAAGTTAACGATATGGCAAGATATATTGAACAGCGATTCAGACAAACTGACTATAGTATACGATAATATTAATAAGTATATTAATACAATTGTGGAGGGGGTCGCGGAGGGTATGGAGGGGGTGAGTTATGAGAAAATCAAATGTCGATGGGTTTTCTTCTTGATTATGACAATATTATTCTTCTATTTTCTGTTTTGAATTGAAACATGTAATATTCTTTTTGTATCCACAGCCTCCTCTCTCCTCCCTGCTTCCCCTCCTGCTGTCCCTCCCCCCTCAAGTGTCGTTGAAGGGTGCAGTCTGTCGGTGTGAGTGCGACTGCGACACCACCACGCTGCTGGCGGTATTCAGCGGGAGACAGGTACGGAGCGGGTTCGAATCCCGATTGAATATCTTTACATTGTATATATTATAAATAAATTTAAAAATATATATTTTTTTGTTTTGTTTATTTTAGAATATTCCAATAGATGACTGTATGGAGGATGAGGTCAAAATTAAATGCAGTTTAGTAGTTTTGTACAGAATGGACGAACACACATATCCGATGCAAGTGTTACTGGCCGCTCTACAGGTACGACTTGGTGTAACTACGCCATTACATTCCTAATATATACAATAATATATGTATTGTTTTAGACAATAGTCTCTGCAAAGAACACGGAGGCAGCCATTTTAAGTAAGGCTGTGAGCGCACTGGAGACCGTCGTCAGAGAGCACGCAGTACAGGAGAGTGTACTGAGTGAGGTGAGGCTCTGTTTCCTATTACTATGAGCTTGTTATACTTTTACAACTTTAATATTAAATACTTAAATATATCACCAAAATCTGGTCATTTATCAAACAAAAAAAAAACAGTACATCCTTTTGAGAGCTACAATGTCACAGACAGATGCACATACACTAGATTACAACACAATAAATACTTTTTACAGATTATATATAATTTAGAAAAGATCCGCAAACATACAGACAAAACTAAGAAGGCCGACAGAATTCTATACAGAGATATATTCGTTTTCGTCGGTAAGTTAAATAAAAATAAATTAATAAATAAGTGGATTTTTTAAATTTTTTTTGGTCAAGTGTTTTTTATTTATTCTTACAATACCGTTTATAAAAAATAAAATAAATTTATATTTCAGGTAAACATAGAAGAATGGAGTACAATGACAATGATTTAAACTCCTTAATAGTGGAGTTAAAAAACACTCTCTCCATACAGATACCCCACGAGGCGGGCTTCTTGAAGGTACGCGCTACTGACAACAGACACGATGGCTCAGTGGACGGAGAGACCACCAGTCTCACAGAGGTGCAGGGTCTATAGTCAGTAACGATCTCTTGCTCCAGGTGTCCCTGGGTGGGCTGTGCCACCGGGCGCTGGAGCTGGAGGAGGAGGAGGCTCTGGATGTACTTACGGCTGTGATCTACGCTAATTGTGAGTCATAAGTGAAGTGTAGCCCAGTTGTTAATAATCATATAAATATAGTCTTTAATATCTCTCATCATCTTAACTTTATACAGTTCTATATTTTTTGAGTTATTGTATTTTGTTAAATATATACAATAGAGAACCCTCATGTCAGCTAGCACTCGAACCGACATCTATTAGACTTCTTTGTACTTAGATATTAGATGTTAAGTGATAGTACCATCATGAAATCAGTATCCTTTTAATACTTTGTATGATGCGCGTAAAATAAAAACAAACAAACAAACATTTAAACATTATTGCTTCCAGTTCTGAGTCATGTATTGAATACGTTACATTTTAAATAATTGGGTGTATATGCCTCCTTGTCCCCAGTGTCCTCCAGCGCAGCTTTGTCACTCCAGCGCGTGCTCGTGCGCGTGTGTGTGTGTCTCTCGCACGCGCACGCACACACACACGCACTGCGCGCCCTCAGTGTGTGTCACGCACGGGCCGCCCCGGAGCTGATGAGGGTTAGATATCATATTAGGAATAGAACGACTATCTAGGATTGTTAAGACATTGATGACAGACCACAGAACTTATTATGTTTTATTATTTTTTGCAGTATATCATTAAAGAAAAATCTTCGGAATCAAGAAAAATCCTCCTTGAGGGTTTGGAAACATTGATAAAGAAAGACACGGACGGACACATATTAGAAAATATTGTTGAGAATATTATATATACTGAAGATCAAAGTAAGTTATACACTAGCTCGTCCGGCGGCGTCGTCCGCGTGCTATCAGTTATAATATTGGTAGTCAGAGGACTGTATGAAAGTTTCAATTTGTCACATCGCTGCAAAATTGCAAAACGATTGTTAATGAGTGTAACAAACAATCTCACATTCACATTTATAATATTAGTTGCATGTATGTAGACCTGTCCTGACTGATCTGTCAGCTCACAGGTTGTAACTTCCTTTTATGAAAATAAAAGAAGAAAGAGTGAATGAAACCCATATTCGACATCTGGTATTACATAACATATATATAATATTAATATGGTAGTGTTTATAAACACCGAGGGCAGTGAGCGTGTGTGAGTGCAGTAATACCACTGTTACATACTTTTATGAAATTATTTCAGTCACCTAATTTTTTTCAGGTAAATACCCGTCCTTCACAAATGTATTAGAAACATTAAATAATTTACTGAAAGACAACAATTCAGTCTGCCTGAAGTTATTACCCGATTTTGTAGTAAAAGTACTAAAAACACCGAAGTCTGAACGCCTTTTAGTTAACACGTGCAGTCTCTTTGTAGACAAGATGTATATTTATGAAGACTTGACATTAAATAACTTCACCAAAGATATCATAGAGACACTCAATACTGAAAAAAATACCACAAAAAATAACATTACATTGGATTTTGTTAAAAATATTTTAATAAAAACAAATAAGAGTGTAATTGATTTCATTGAACATGTGGAAGATTTGAAGTTGTTTGTATCAATGAAGAGATATTTCGATTTTGATGTAACTTTGAACACGTTGGTATTAGATCGAGTTAGAGATAAATTATTTGATTTTTGTTATGATTTGGAATCAGTTTTGTTGTTCTTGGAAGTTTTCTCGGACATATTACTGGAAAAAGAGTACGAGGTGAGGATATTTGACTATTATTATTATAACTATTTAAGTATATTCAGTTTAGTAGCAGTTGTTCCAGAGATCAAACAACCTCTTTAGTAGAATTACATTATCACAAATGATGTGGAACCAATAAAAGGGGGGGCACCTTAGGTAGAGGGAGGGTTTTTCATGGTATATATTAATACAAAGAAAGTAGTATGGTAGTTTTTTTATTTGTGTATCTTATAACAACAAGATATATTCTGTTTCAGAGAACAATATCTCTACTGTGTCACATTATCGTAAATGTGACGTCACAGGAGATAAGAGATAATAGAAAAAGTTTTATTGGATGTATAAAATCGTTGAAAACCCATCTTCAAGTAATACCAGAAAAAATAAGAAATTTTATAAACAATTATATAAACAAAATAAATATAAATGAATTGAGCGAGAGCGTAGAAAATAATGGCTTTAATTCAGACAACGAGTTAAAAATACACGCCATAAAAGTTATGATGGAAGCATTGGATGGATCGATTTTGAGTGGGTTCGACAGTTTTGTAGTTTCTTGGAAGGATATGTTTCATAAGTTATACAATTCCGGATACGTGAAGATATGTATGGAGTCCAAAGTTGAGGTTTTGTCTGATTTGACTTTCGTAGCTTTGAAGTTTATGAATGAAGACGAAATTAAATGTGTTATATTGAAAGGTGAGTTAAAATAACACACATACACACATATACACATACACATGCCACAAATACATACATATACAATCATTGCCGTCCTTGTCTTCTTCATAGTGATGCAACTGAAAATAATACCTGTACTGCAGTACAAGTAAATCGCACAGATACGTACGTATCTATAGCACATTTACACATACGATTTTCCAGGTCCAGACGACTTCGGCATTTCTTTCACCAGCTCCTTGATATCTGTGTTTTTCCCTCACTTGAGCGCGTCTCTACTGACTCACTGCAGCGAATTGTTGCATTGCGTGCTCATACACGCACGAGGGGGGAGGGGGGAGGTCACGGACCTCATAGACCAGGTCATTGATTTACTTAACAATAACCTTTGGTGGATTCATTATCTGTCTTTAGGTGTACCAGAATCTCATGACCAATGAGGAAATAAAATTTGATGTTGTGCAATACTCGGGAAATTGGATTAAACGATCTTGATACTGTTTAATTTTTATTTATATCTTGAGTATTAATATACATAAAGTATATTAGTTATGTTCATGAAGTATGGGTAAGTTCAAAATTGCGACTTCTATTGAGGTGCAAAGGATCCCAATTTTGACCCTCCTTTCTTCCCACCCTTTTCAATTTTGGAGATTACCAACCAATAAATTTGCAAGGTTTTTCAAAAATCAGGCTATGATTATTTTCTTCATCAATTGTTATGATATTCTGGTACACACTGATACAAACTGATGTCGAACATTCAAATATTAACAATTTCGATTAAGTCGAGTCTCGTTTATTTTTAGGTATGGCCGTACTACGAGAAAGTGACAACATTTAGACAGAAACAGATGTTTCTTCTGGACTATCTCCCTCTCTCTTCGAATAATTCTGAGCCACTCAAGTGGGTGATATCTATATTACATTCCGACACCAATATTGAAAACAAATTAATGATTCTGGATGTTCTACCTGAAGGAGATATTTATGGGTGAGATTGATTCATTTTAATTAAATAAAAATAATAAAATGTGATGTCTGAACAGCAAAATATATTGCCTGGAATTGTCTTATAATATTATTTTTATATTATAATGTATGTATAATTATGTATTTCAATGCAATTTGTTCAACCAAAAATTTGATGCTGATATTTTAATATTATAATTATTTTAATAATAAAGATAACATTGTGTGAAATGTTTAAACTATAACAAATGTATTAATATAAATGTACGTCAGTCCCCTTCCCCTCCTTCTCCTCCCCCTTCTCCCTTCCCGTCTGTCAGAGCTCGAGGGGTCCTCGTCCGAGTGTTTCCGAGCTATACTAGACGCTCTCGCCACCAACACACATACAAGGCTCCTAGAGGCGGTCGCCACCCTCGCGGACAGTGAGTAGTACTTACAATCGTCTTAGATGTACAATTTGATTTAGCTAGTATATGTTTTTGTTTGAGCTGTTATTATAAAATCATCATCCAACAAACCCACCTGCAAATTATCTCTATATTCATTCCTTCCTTGTGTCCAGATGATCCCGCTCCCGGCTGGTGGGACTCCGCTCTGTCGGCGTGCATGAGTAGTGTGGCACGAAGGGGGGAGGAGGGGTTGCGCCTGGTGTGGGAAGTATGCGGACGAGGGGGGCAGGGGGCCTTCGACAGGCTTATGATGCCGTTCCTGAGGTGAGGAATGGGGTACTGGAAGTTCTACTAGTTTTCCATGACGGATTATGGTGTGCATGCGGATTAAAGGAAAGAAAATGAAATGATACTAATTTCGGGAGCAACAAAACATTTCATGATATTATATAGGTTTTTTCTTAGAATCCTAATTGAGACCAAAAATATTTATAAATAATCTCGACACACATCGTGTAGTCTCTCATCTCTACTCTTATAGACAGCCATATATTACCAATTTCACCTTTCTCTCCTCAGACACTCGAAGTCATCTGTCATCGAAAGCTTTGTATCGTCGATTGTAGAGGAGTTGTTGTGTACCCTGAGAAGGGCCCCCCGCGGAGGGTTGTGTCCACGGGGGAGCCAACGACACTTGATGGACCACGTGCGGGCTTTTAATATCCTGGAGATTGTTTTCCAGAGGGTAAGTAGTCGAACCTTTGTCGACAGTTACTCGACTTAAGAAAACTGAGTAACTCTTTTATGGGGAAATGTAACATTTATTCAACGAGCTCAAAGAAAATGTTCTAGTTTTACCTTTTAGCAAATTTAAAAAAGTAGTTAAGGAACGTTGGTGTGTTTTCTGATGCTATAGTTTTTCTGAACCTGACCCATTGTTATAGGAGATTATATTATTTTATAATTATTTTAAAAAATAAATAAACAATTAAAGAATTCTCAAAACATTTATATTTTGTTAATTTTGTCCAGGTTCCTAGAGAGTACATAGAGTCCCCTCGGTCCCAGCTCTACCGCCACCTGTCGGTGGATGCGCCCTTCCACCTCGTGACCACAGTGTGCAAGCTGTGCGTCACACTCAGGGGACAGGAGGTTCCACAGGGGGAGGGGGAGACCCACAGGTGAAGACACACTGACGGACTAGATTGAGAACTGTCACCATTACTGACTTTCTGTGTTAATGATTTAGTGACATGAAATGAATATCTTATTGTTTACATCAATGGCTTTCTGTCTGTGTGATTATTGATTGCAATGGCTAACTCTCTGCATGAAAAAATTATGTTAATCAATGATCGACTTTCTGTCAGAATGAGTTCCCGATTGTGATGTCTAAATAACATTTAATGCAATAATTAACGCAAGTTCAATTCTTAAAATAGTTGTATTTAAGTTTCGACAGTGTCGTCCCGACATTTAAGACGGAATTTGATTGTAATAAAGTAAATTATTTATTAAGTATAAGTAGTCTTCCTGAAATGACTGGCTCACTTCACTTTCCAGACTATTCCTGACCGCCAACTACAGATGTCTGTCAGCAGCCCTGCTATGTCGTAGGCCGCGGCCCCACGTGTACAGGAGCGTGCTGGAGCCTAGCGTGTGGCGCCCCCTGCTGGGGCACCTGGAGGAGCCACGGACCTTTACACTACAGGTTTACACACACTTTACACTGCAGCTGCAGCATTACATATGAGAACTTAGAAATCTTAATAATTAACATTAAAAATAAATTTACATACTTTAAAATTTTAAAAGACATCTTCAAATAATCTATTCCACGTACAAATTGTATCACTTAGTTGTTATAAATATGTTATAAAACTATATAATTCTAGTAGATAACTTTCTATATTAATACTGATATTAGATGTTCATTCAACGGTATCACTTATCACAAGACAGCCAAAAAAACTTTTAAGCGAAATCCTAGGTCATTGACTTATTCTCTCTACTTTAGCATCAGGGCGTGGCCCGCCATGCCGCCTGTGCTTCGTCAGTACGCACGCGAGTGTTCCTCCGCACTCTGTCGGAGAACCCACTCGCCTACGACCTGCTGGAGGAGGAGGAGGAGGAGGAAGAAGAGGTGGGTGGTATTATTATTTTTGTTTTGTTTAACATCATCTTACTTGGTGGTTTAAACGTGTGGCACACTTTATCCAGAAATTATTAATTACTTTGTTGAAAAAAATCTAAAAGCTAATCAAAGCGCAATATGTCTAAAACATACAGATCCCTCAAACACACTAAAATTATGAAAATCGGTTTAATCAGTTTAGAAATTGACTGATTAATACTCTAATGAAAATATTTATAATCTAAAACTAAAATCAAATTTCAGTTAATAACGGAAGATATCCAGCTTCCTGACAGTCCTCTCAACAGACACCCCTGCATGCCGGCTCTCACCGCGTTACTGAATGTAGTGGGAGGAGAGGGTGGGACAGGGGGAGGGGAGGTTATTAGGGAAGGGGTTTTAAAGGCGTTGGAGGGAGAGAAACCCTTGGCTATGTTCATAGCACAGGTAATTATGGCTTTACTGCTTTCTGTAGAGATTTTATAAAATATAATATTTATCAGTATTAGAAACGGGTGATGGTCCGTCTATCAAATAAACTTCCGATTTTATACTAAATTCGTTGTTATTTATTATTTAAAAGAATATTTTAAAATAATTACTCTTAATACATAACCGTTGTAACAGTAATTGTTATATTATCTGTATAATATGTTTTTAAATTCACGACAGATTATTGTTGTAGTCTGAACCTCAATTAAGATGAATATCTTTCATTTGCGTACAATTTGCAAAAAATATATAATAAATAAAAAGGCAGATTAGAGACAGACACACAGACAAGACAAGTAGGAAGATCAATTAGTTGTCTGTGTACGTCATAGTAATATAAAGTATAGTATCACTCCTCCCGTCAGGCGGTGTGCAACGCGCGTGAGGCGCTCAAAGAGCACGCGGGAGCGTTGACCCCGGCACTGTGCGCGCTCGTGGAGGGGAGGGTTAATGACCTGCACATACACGTGGTAGCTATGAGTGTCCATTGAAATATTATAATTATTACAATTAGTAAATTCAAATCTAATAATTAACAACGTCTTACAAAATATTAGTAAAGTTTCTGCGAAACTGTAATCGTTTTGTTATGTATTCATTTTTTTTTGTTCTTTTCAGCTAGACACTATAATATACTGGCGTGCACAAATAACAGACAGCAATAGTTTAACAAAAGCAATAGAAAGTTTAATAGCTACGGCCGTAGAGAACGGACGCACGGACAACCTGTATAGGATACTGCTGGACAGGCTCACTAAATTATTAGATATATATGAAAAAATTGTTTATGTACCCTGGTCGAGTTTAGAAAAATATTTCAAAGGTATATGTAGTTATAATAAAATATACTGTTTGTTGGTGTCTTTATTTTATTTTTTAAAACAAAAGAGAAATGGGAACAGAACAGAATAGAATACAACGAGAACTAATAAAGATATTACAGCATTTACATGATTGAAATACTATTTTCCAGTAATATTTCTTAAAAATATATATTTCAGATCCCAAATCCAAATCCTTCGAAATGTGTCTAAAGCTGCTAAATCGTATAAAAATATACATCCCGGAGTTATTACCCGCCTTGTCGTCCCACCTTGAGAGGCGGGAGACGCTCCTATGGAGCGTGTACGGGAGAGCGCTGAGAGAGACTCATGGAAGGGGTGGAGGGGAGGAGGAGCTAAAGAGGTACGCTTTATTATATGTATGTTTTAACAAAATCGGTCCTTCATTTTTTGATAGTGATAATAATTAAATATTTTGTAAGGTTATAAAAAAAAGTTCATCAGTTTCGTCGAGAGAAAAAGTTTGTTCTTTTTGTGGTAAAGTCTGTCTGTCTATCTGTCTAATGTTCCCACGTAGGTGTCGCAGTTTGCTGGTCGCTCTCCGCCGCACTGACTGCGCCTTCTATCTGCGAGCTATGAGCGTCCTGCAGAGGGAGCTACCCGCCGTCTGTGACCTGCAGCATTACAGGTGGGACACCGCACGGGACACCTGCCGACACACCCACCATCATTCCATAAACTCATATATATGTTTTGTTTCGTTGTATAGATCAATAGTCGACCTGGTGCCGAAGATCCCTCAACGAGAGAGACCCAGGTGTCTCTCGATCCTCTCTACGTACATAGAGTCATGTGGAGAAGCGCATAGCATATTAGAGACAGTAGACCTGCTGGAGGAGTTGGACACAGTCCAGGGCCTGGAACTGGTGAGGAAACATCACCGATTGAAGGTCCATGTGATAAAACCACCTCTATATTCGTCATGTTGTCCGCTTCGACTGCAGAAGAACCTCATTGAGCCATATTCACTAATATACAATTAATTTAAATTGTACATGTTAGTTAAACTGAAATTCCTTTAAGAGCTTATTCTCGCGGTCAGACGATTTAATAATTAAATTACCAATCCAGGCTAAAGTGTGTCTCCCCCTGATGTCCCCCTCCCTGAGGGCCCGTGTGTGTGCGGCGGCGGGGGCCCGGCGGGGTCGCGGAGGGCCTGCCGCGGCCGCCTATCAACTGCTACTGAAGGACTTCGAATGTTAGTAATTTATAGATTGTACATTTTCTTCTTACACATATTTTACTACTTTTCATATCTACCTTTATTTAACCTTTTTTTTTTTTTATTATACGTTATCTGATATTTATTTTAACCAAAAATATTATAAAACTAAAGTACATCTTATAATTTAAATGATTAAATAAATTACTATATCTTACATTTCAGTGAACACACAAGTAGAGCCGTCTGTCAAGCGTCGTACACTGACCCCTCACCCACACATATACACAGCGGTGGGAGTCGCGAGGGGCTTAGAAGGGGCTCGGGAGGGAGTCAAGGGGCTCAGTACAGATCTGGGGGTCAGGTGAGATTTTTAATTTAAAACTTTTAATTGTAGGTTTAATAGCTGTAGCATGTTAGGAAATAATGTTAGGAAGAAATTATGTATTTTAATATACCATCTTATTTTTTTTTCAACAAGATATAATTATTATTATTCTTACTCTAAATTAGTTAATTTGTAAAAACACTAATTACTGTTTCTTTTTTAAGATTCTGTGAGTGTTTCATCCTTTGTGTTGTTGTCCCGCTCACACACAACGTCAATGTAAACATGTCCGCCATCTTGGATCTATTTTTCCAAGACATTAGACAACAGGAAGTCTTTAAGAATGCTAAACTATGTGAAGATGTTTTTGAGTTTAGGTAAAGTTTTATTATTAATTAGACGGAAATCAAAGATTATTTTAAAACTAATATTAAATATTAATATTTACAGAACACCATCAGGAAACCAGCGAAGCACAGGTGTATATTTAATCTATCTTAATATGTTTATTCAACATAGATATATATATTAATAAGACATGTGTTTTAGATACGTCTTCAGTCGTCGACACTCAAATGAGTATGGAGAATGTTTTGGATTATCTTCTGAAGTTTTCTCGAGTGAGTTACATTTAATGTTCATATTAAAAACAATACTATAAACTGGTAATATTTTTGTTTGTTTTTTTGTAATATATTAACCCTGGAAGTACTTTATTAATTCTTTTCATTCTTCTTATTTATTTTGAAATTTTAAATATATTATTTTTATTTTGAAAAATGTATTTAAGTCGTATATAATTGATATTCGTGTTAGAAAGATAATCACGCATTTTGTATTATAACATTTAATTGTACCGCGGGCGGAGTCACGAGCAAATACTAGTAATAAATATTTAATTTCAGAAAGACGATCGTGTCTGTACTTCTATAATAATACAATTGATAAGAGCGCTGGGAGCCACGCGACCAGGATTCGATTTTCATGAAACTATGAGTAAAATCATTAAGGACTGCATCAAAATCAGTCCAGTCACGGACAGTGTGCTGGAGATAGCGAGGCAGATAGACATGTGGGGGGAAATTAGGTAAGTTAGAAGTTTATTATATATAGTATATTTATATTATTAATACTCATGTAGTTTAGGACACCACGTAAAATATATCCCCCAGGAGTTTAAATAGAATAAAATTCTTATGATCTACTAAAATTCACATATAATTAGTCATGTATATAATTGTTGTAATAATTTCAGCATAAATGCAGTTAATCATTTGGTGCTCAGTGCGAGGAGCTCAGAGGGAGAGGGAGCCACTCTGGCGCTGTACGAGGAACTACTTCTGAGGAGGGGCACTGAGGCCGTGCTGGGGTTGGATGACATGTTATATGTTATATGTTATATGTTTTATGTTTTTATATTAATTATTATTTATATCATCCGTCTGTTCATGAATAAGGCCTCCGACGTTTTTATAACCAGTCGAAATTAGATTTAGTATTTTAATATATATATATAACAAGCAGTCTATTGACCTGATGATAACAAGATTTTAATTAACAAAACCATAAGGAAATAACTTCTTATAATAAAATTTTACTCACACATTTTTGTTTTCATTTTATAAACAAATATTATAAAATGTTACAAGTTTATTATTATTAATACTATTTTAGGTTAAATAACGCCGTAGATGAGGACATGCCTGAAGTATCTAAAAAGTTTTCTATGAAAGGTGAGTTTGAGTATATTAAATCTATTGTCATATAGCAACAACTACATATATTACTTAAACATGTGTCCTTGAATCTCATTTTTATTAATATAAATATAGACCTGTTGTCAGACGCACGGGTGTTGCGGTGGGTGTGTGTGTTGACATTCATGAGGAACTTATGTATTAATATATATTAAACATTGTTTTAGATTTAATATCAACATTTGGTAAACTATCAAACTGGGACAACATCACCAGATACAATCGTACACACGCGGCTCTGCCTCCGCTGTGGACGGACAGAGACACCTTCACACGTAGTGTGGATGAATACGACTTCAGGGGTAACTCTTTATTTGTTTCAAAGAACATATCTTATTACTTTAATTCCTGTTTTCTGTAAATTTTATAATGTTTTTATATATCGATTGTATTATATATATAATATTAATATTTTTTTATTTAAGACAGCCCCCTGTGGTTACGAGCTATGGTATCTAAATACAAGGGAGAGGACATACACACGTATAAAATATTAAAAGATCTGGACAAGTGGCCGAGGAAGCACTTCGATATCGCAGCTGTAAGTGACCCCCGTGTGGAGTGAAAGACCAAGACTGAGACTTCTGTATCTTCAGGTCGAAGCTCAGGATTTAATTAAATAAAAAAATAATAAACACATGCTCTATTTTAATCTATATGTACTATATGAGAACATTTATATTATTGTATCTTATAATTGATTTTAACATCTAATAAAGGTAATAAGTATTATTTAACTGAAGGTACTGGAGACACGAGCCAGTGACGTGTGTGTGAACGCGCACACACACACACAGTTGCACACACACATCCCCCGCTCCGAGTGCATGGCGCAGTGGGCCGCCAGGATCATGGTGGGGTGAGTGCGGGAGGAGGGGGTGTTAACAACATAAACTGTACAGCGTTCGTTTTATTGTAACCATTTTCTACAATTTTCATAAACCAAACGTTATCAAAATTCGTCTAGTAATTGTCTATTGATTCGTTTACAAGTAAATATAAACATAGCATTTTTTAAATCATTGAATAACTTAACAATTATTTTTATATTTGCATAATAACAATTATTATTTCAAGGTCACTGTACTCTGGTAAGTCTTATCTTCCATCTCGCTCGCTCTCGTGGTGCGAGAAAGGGAACGAGATAGCGCTGTACGAGCAGGTGGTGATGTGCTGCAGGAGTGGGATGTGAGTATAACACCACCTACAATCCAATAATTATAAACCCCAAATTTGAATGTATATGAGTATTTTGATAAAAATTACACCTCTTGTATAATTTTTTTTTAAATTTTAATTCTATGACGAGTATTTTTTTATTTTAGTAAAACCGAAGAAAGTGTAGCAGTTACTTGTATGTATCAAGAAATGCTGGCCCTGAGAGGGATGGCGCTGGAGCAAAAAGATAGCGACACTTTAAGAAACTTATTGCTGAGGGCAGGTGAGACACGAATTATATATATGTATATATTATAATTATATAATAATATTTCATACAGAATAAAATAATTATTTTTTTCAGTTTTTTTTATAAATTATCTGTGAAAGTATATTTTAATATTTAAATAAATAATAAATTGTTTTTTTGTATTACAGAGTCATACAACCCTTTAGAAACAAAATCTAATTTCGTGAATATGCTGGGGATGAACGAACTGACGTTACTATTAAGACGAGATATTGGCTGTGAGTGATTCATTTTTATTCAGGAAACCTAAAAAAAAAAGAATTCATAATAAGTCTCATTATATTATATAATAGTTTTTTTTTAATAATATTTTGTTTTCATATTTGTAGCGCTCGAGAAAACTCACGCAGACACAGTTATTAGTTACGTGAAACAAAACGTATCGTGCAGTTTTAAAACTGAGAGTATGTCAACTATTTGTGTCCTGGGAATGACACTTTATGATAAAACTTTTGAAGAAACTACAGGTGAGAAGTTTGATCGTTTAATCGTTTAATAATACGAGAGTTATCATAATTTATTCAAAAATTTGTACTTTAATGTTTTGTTTCAATAAAATAATTAGTAAAATCAAATTTACTTAAATTCTAGGAAAACAATAATTTTAAGGAAATATACCGAATTAAAGTTATGTCTACTTATTAATATATTTTTTTATAATGCAAGCAGAGAGGAGAGAGAGGGACAATAAGAGAGTGAGAAGAATAATTTAAAATCATAGAGGATGGTTGCTACGGGCAATACATACATTCATACTGACAGTTTTTATTCGGACGTGTTCCCTGTGTGTTCTAGATATAAAGGAGCAGAGCGACCTCCTGGTGTCCATGTGTGAGTTGCTAGGGCTCCACGGAGACCTGGCTCTGCCGTGGAGCTCCATCATGAGCGATGTCATACTCCAGGCGCTGGATCACTACAGAGGAGAGACACTCGATGCAGACGTCGCTGGTGTCGTATTGAACACGGTGCGTGCTCTCTGCGACCTACTGACTACTGCTTACTAAATATAAACATACTATTTATAATTAAATAGAGATTTGAGATACGTTTTTAGAGTCAATATTAAATTAAAACTTCTTACTGAATTACTTCTTAGAGTGAAATAAATAAAAAATTAATACAAAGTTTCATCCTATTTTAAAGATGATATCAGTTGTGGAGACTGTACTATAACATTGTCTTACCTTACGTTATATATGTGTTATGATCAGTGAGGATGTTGATTATAATTCCAGCTGTATCCCATCATACATAACTTGGACGAGTGTTCGATAAAACAACTCAAATCAAACAAACACCTATTTCCTGAACATAGGATGTTGCAAGAGTTGCATCAGAACGAGCTCAGCCTTCATAAATACCAGCAGTGCCTTAGTCTGGTGGCCGACCCTCGACACCTGCTGCAGCAATACTGCAGGTTGATGATCTATCACCTGGAGAGGAGTAGTGGGTTTAATATTAATACTATTATTATTTAATACTACATAATGAACAAAAATTTTTTTTTGTTTAATTAATATATATTTTTTTATTCACCGATTGAACATACAATTATATATTTATAATTATTATTATTATCAATATATTCTAAAAACTACTCTAGAATGTATGAAAATTTAAATTAGTAGATGTTTTAATTTGTGTATTATTTATTTCCAGATGAATGCGAGTATAAAGAAATATTTAATAAAATGAAAAGGCAAATGTTTGAAAATCCATATTCGGGCCCTGACTACCGCGTACTGCACAAATACATCTCTAGATTCAATGAAATAGACGATTTTGGTGAGACTTTTTAAACACGTCTACCGAAAAAATATTTTATTTGTATGCTCTACTCTAATAATATTGATTTTAACAATAAAGATTTTCGTAATTAATTAAAGCGACAATAGACACAATAACTCAGTCGACAGTTTGATTCGTATTAGAAAGTAATGAGTTCAATTTTCCTTGAAATAATACAATTTAATACTGTTACTAAAGATGCATTTTGCTCAGCGACAGACAAACAAACAATAAAGCAAGAATTAATAAACATACAATCGGAGATGGTGTCAAAGAGAGATGTCATATCTCTCTCCGACATATGCCCGACTCTCTTAAAAGATATAGAGAGTGAGAGTCTTAATAACCTGCTTGGCTTGAGGAGGGGTGTCCGTGTTGTGAAATTTGAAGATAAGGTAACCAAACAGATAGCTATAGACTTTGTATTCTCCAGAGTGTAGAGGATCTCTTCACGATGTCTCCTGTCCCCCTCAGGCTCGTGTGTTCGTGGGGGCGCTGTCTCGTCCGGTGCTCTTGTCCTTCCTGTCCTCGGACGGTCTCACTCGCCGCTGTATAGTGAAGCGTGAGGGGGGGGCGCACGCCGCAGTGGTGAGGGGGAGGGGGGCGGTGGGAGGAGTGGGGGGAGCACGGGGCGGGTATACGGTCAGTGTCGATCATTGGTCTCACGCTCCAATAGATAGACTAGATCTATATCAAAGAAACCAGACAAACTGGTCTTTTATAATAAACACTAGTTAGTACTAATGACGCAGCCGTGGAGCCATCGTGATATTTGTAACTGCCCTCTAACACATTGTTAAATGTCTTTTTAAATGTATTTGTTATTTTTTTTTCGAATTATTGACGTTTCAATTAATTTGCATATGAATTAATTTATATAGTTTTCTATTATATATATATATATATATATATCCGGATTTACTGACGTTTTATTTATTGGAATTTGCCTGATTTTGCTTGGAGCATGACAGGATCACAAAGTGTGCCCCGGACGAGTTAGAAATCAATCGAATTGTCTTTATGGTTCATTATTTTCCATATAATGGCTTTAATAAAAAATTTAAACATATGAGTTCGCGTAGTTTTGTTTAAAACTAAACATCGTTCAGGCGGCGCACGTTGATGCTTACTATTTTTATTTGAAAATTAAACAAAATCTGTATTAAATGTATGCCTGTGCTATTCTGACGTAGAAGCTATATAACTGTAAAGTTCCATCAAAGTCCGTTTAATATTTTTTGTGTGAGGGAATGACGAATATACATATACATGAATACATACGAACGAACTAACAATCTTTAGCAATTATAATATCAATAGGAAGCAGGATCACTACTGAAAATATTAAATATTGTGTGTACTTTTCGCATTAAAATAATAATTTCCATGTTGCAATGCTTGAATGTTCCAGGTCACCGCGTTAAGTGACGAGTTTCTTCTGATAGAGTACTTAGAGAATCACACGCCACTCCGTGACCTGATCACCTCCGTGTGTTCTTTAGATGGTGGGTTATTTACACCCTTTACATTATTTACAGTTACAGTAAACTTGATACACACAATATCTTAGGGCTGTATAAAGAGGGCTTCAATTTAAACATTTTAGAAATAATTATATTAACTCATAACTAAGAACGCTAATAGACAACTCCTAGAAAGCAGTTACAAAAAGCTTTGAATCTGGAGACATCGATTTACTTCTACTTTGCTTATTATCAACCAAAAGGTTATTTGCAACAAAAATTTTAATTGTTTCCATGTAAAATGTTCGTGTCTCTTCCGTCTTCTTTAGAATTAAGCGAAGATGTGGACGAATATTTAAGTTTGTATTATATCTATTGGTTATCACACACTGTAAAACATTAATATAAGTTAAGAAAAAAATATTAACTCTCGAAGAACACCCATTTTTATTAATACATCGGAAGAAAAAGGTAAATAATTTCCCCCACTTCCACGCAGCCCCCGTGAGTTCGTCTGACCCCATACTATCTCCCGTCGCCGCCCGCCGTCTGTACGATTCGCGCTGTGGGGGCCTGCCAAGGGGGACTCTGAGGTGGGCTTCGGACAGACAGTTATAATATCAAAATTATGTTACCCATATTCTTAATAAATTATGTATATTTTATATATAACGTTAAATAGAATAAACAGTTCATATAAATATATTTTAGTTTTTAAAAGTTGTTGATTTATCCTATCGTCCAGGTCGGCGATTGAAGGTCGCTGCGCTACTTTTCAAGACTTCCTATACAAGAAGAACAACTTCCACGAGTCCGTCTGCTGGATGACGATATTGAACTTCTTATTCGGTGAGAGACAGTTTCATTTTATTCTATTTAAGACAAAAATAATATAAAATAAATAAATAAATTGCTATACTTCTTCTAGGTGTCTCAGACCGCCACCTCGAGAACATCTTGTACGACGAGGCGAGTGGCGCCGCCACGGACGTGGACTGCGGAGCCCTGGAGCCTGGGGACCTGCCGCCCGCCAGGGTCACTAGGAACATACGGGGAGCACTGAGGGATACAGGTGGAGCACTGAATTACATTGGCACTTGTTTACAGTGGGAATCGAACCCATGGTTTTTATCCCATTGTTGAGAAAAACTGTACTAAGTACTTTACTAATCCACAGAGTTGGAAGCCTGTCTTCAAAGAAAACTATCGAAAATTCGAGAACACCACGGAATAATTACGCCTTCAATAAAGATGGCGTTCAAAAATACGGAGAAGAAGTACAGAGACAAGGTAATTGTAACATGACTTATAACCACTGAGCCAGTGAGTATAATGATATATATGTAACAATATATATGTAACAATATTTGTTTGTTTGTTTGCCCATTAAGTAAAAATGAACTATAAGTTTTCATAATATTTTATTTAGGGGTACATTATTCAATGATTTACATACACATCAAAACAGTTTTGAAGCTAGAAGAGATGCCGTCGAAATTCCTTTTAACAGCTAGTAATTATATTTCACAGGTCCCTTTCATCCAAGGTAAGATGCAGGGCTCCCTCCTCTCCCACCAGGTGTCTCGCAAGAGCTTCTTGGACTCCTCGCTGCAGCATCGAGAAAAGTACATAGAGCTGCTGGACCAGGTTTTCGGAACAGACTCCAAGACCGAATACAGTGTGGAGGAACAGGTGAGTTATGTATGGTATAGAATAATGTTTTAATAATATATGTATTAATTATTAAATAATAGTAACAACGCTCCGACGTAGTCGTAGATCTTTTGAGACTACAATACTCACCGTTTGAAGGTTCAATTAGTTGGTAAAAGTTTATAGTTAACTCACTGTATGTTGTTTCCAGGTGTCCAGTCTGTTGCTGCAGTGCACTGACCCCAGGATACTGAGCGTCACTAGGGCAACCTGGGAGCCTTGGGTGTAGGACCACTAAAATACTAAACACTGCTTTGAATAAAGATATTATTATTAAACTATTGGGTTTTTACTTACTTTATGCAAGAAAATAATTATTTAATTTATATTATTATTTAACAGAGTACGCTCACAGACCGGGATATTATACATTAGAAACCTTATAAATAATTCAATTAACAACATAAAACGACCTTGTATATCATAAAGTGTGAATCCGGTCTGCAAAGCGTAGTAAAGCCCGTAACTATTCAAAAAAATCAAATAAGGAATTTTCTATGCTTTTGAAAATTATTTAAGAAAAAATCCTACTATTTCTACTTTACGTCTAATTTCTTCTTCTGCTGTCGCTGAGACATTACAATTTTTTTTTAATGTAATATTAGTTTTAAATTTTAAAAGTTTGAACTTATGATGTCTTTAAATTTTAGGATTTGAAATATCACTAGTACATCGTACTTAGGGGTAATATACGTAAAGCTGATCAGGTCCAGTGGACTGGAGCTTGCCACGTATTTAGCAACTATTTATGACTATATTTCTAGTGGGGCGTTTCCTGACCTAATGAAACAGAGCATAGTATTATCCTATTAAAATTTTGTGATGCTTTCGATCCCTCCAATTAAAATTTACAGAAAAAAAAAAGATTTTACCTTCATTAAGTAAAAACTTATACACTAATCAGTTCCTAGATTATTTTAATAACAATAATTGACTTTCAAATCAAACACTTCAGCTTTCCAAGAGATGACTCAACAGCTGACGCCGGCATTACTCTCTTCTCTTCGAGTATTCTTTGATTGGTCTAAAGCGTTCGAAATTTTCAGAACGAAACATTGGCCAGGAAATGGTACCACTACGGCATTACGAACACTGATCTCAAACTTCTGATCTCTTACTTGTCTAATAGAACTCAGATAGTTGATGTGAATGGAAAGAGATTATCTGTGGCTACGATCGATATCGATGAGGATCGATCAAGGCTCAATCTTAGGCCCGTTATTTGTCCTTATCTATATTACTGATCTTACTTTTGTAGACACATAAAATGAGATTGTATTATATGCTGATGATACCTCTTTGATATTTAAAGTAAAACAGCATCTGGTAATGTATGACTGATTTGGTTTAATTTTAATTTGGTTTTGATTTTAAAAAAGAAAGATCTTTGTGATTTTGGTTTTAATTTTAAGAAAGAAAGAGAACATTACTCGCGACCGTAACATTACTTATGCATTGTCATTAAAAGGTTTCCTTGTTCTATATTACTACAAAAACCTAATTAGCAAAGCATTTAGTTTGTCCTGTTTACTAATAACATAGTATTTACATTGCTAAGTGTTGCACGTGACTTCATGTGCGTAGTTTTAATTATTGATTGCTGTAATAATATTAATTATTATGAAAATAAATTATATTTTAGGATTTTAGTTTTATTTTTTACCAGCGAAGGATCCTTAAAAATATAGCATATTATTAAAGTAATTCGTTTATAACCGTTAAATCGTTTTTCAAACATGAATGTGTTTTATTTTCTCTTTAAACTAAGCTGTAGTCTATTTGTTAGGCTTCTATAAATTACTCAGTTATTTTATAAATAAAACATGAAAGACTGGTAATAATCAATAATATGTTTATACGGTTTATAAAATGTTGTCGATCCTATATTGTGTTACATTAGTTATTATGGTGTTGTTCTAGTTTAAGCATTTAATAAATATGGTGCTTAATATCGTAGTACTAATGGAACTTTCTTAAATTGAGATTCAAATCAATTTTTTTTTATTTTTAAAGGTGATTTTCCTTATTATTTTTATTTCTACATATATACATTCTATATAGCTTTCGTGGTTTTATAGAATTAAACATATAAGACACCAATAGGAACAAGAGGAGGGCGCGTGTGTCTTATAATAGGATAGCCCTGAATGTTGAAGAGTGTTAAAGAGTCAGCTAAAAAAACAAAATCAAGTGGATATTTACCCCTTATTCAAATGATAGCGAAAATCCTAACAACAACTATTTCCGAGAAGATTTTACGTTAGGCCAGCGACTGATCCCAAAAACTTTTGAAAAATCTATTGCAATAGGTATAAAGACAACGTGAGGTTAGAAACATCACTCAGTTCTTTCGAGTAATTATCATGGTTTCGTATCCACTAAATTCAACTAGGAAGAAGAGAACAAGAATTAGTATTATCTTTAAAAAATCTAGAGCCTAGCTTAATGTGAGGTGTGTGCAAGAGACGACAGGAGAGGGTGATAAGACGACGAGATAATCAAAAGATAAAGGATATATTATTGTTGATTGTTGAAGATCTGAACGTAATAAGCGACAGGACAATTGGTGTGAATGTGAATGAGTAAGCTTTTATTTGATCGTAATTGTATTACAAAATGATTAGGAGGGGCAAATGCATAACACTGGATCAGGTTGTTAAGATATATGTGAGTGACGAGAGCTGATACAGTAAGAAACTTTGAAAGTTTGAAGATTTCCATCAAAAATAATTGAGATAAGAACAGGCGGTTGAATGAACAGAAGTGAGCGAAGTCGATATCAGCGATATCCTTTACTTTTAATTATTGTAATTCAAATTATAAATGTATCAAGACAAATTAAAAATGTTACCAAATTATACGCGAGTTTAATCCGTAAAAAAAAAGTTTTATTTCACGAGTACTCGTGAAAATCTAAGAAAATACTGTATCGAGACAATTTATTTCGGGTCATTGATTTCAAATTTCCGTCTTCTAAATTGTAGAAGTCATGTAAGACACGAACCGGTAACTGTTTAAATACACACTTTATCAATATAAACCAGTAGATTACGATTTATACAATATAATTTAACTTTTTATTATTGTAAGTAATGCAAAGTGATTATTGTCGATTATTATAAGCTAATTAAGTTAATTAATTATTTAATGAAGATTATTTTAATAGTGCAAATAACAAGACTGTAGTACATACGTTTTCTAATAACAATATTTGACTGCTCCAGGGTTTTATTCCCGATTGTTATAAAATATTATTCCGAGCTGGACCAGATGAGCAAAACACAGAGAATAAATATAATATCTAGAAGAAATTATTTATTTTGTAATATATGTGAATATCAATATGCTAATTAGTCCTACTATGAGAAAAGCAATGATAATAACTTTATTACTATTTATTATATCTATAACTCCATTGTAGTTACGATAAATTAAATGAAGTCAGTAATTAGATTTAATAATTAGATGTAACTAACATTATTATATTTCCTGTTATAGTATTTTTAAAGAATACTCAAGAACAGATTATTTCAATGTAAAAGAACACTGTAAAGATATTCTCTTTTAACATTTTCTCATAAAACTGTAACGCGGAAAAATAAATTGAATGCATTGAATTATTAATGTAATTATGTATATAAAAGCGAAGTGAGCCAATTAAAATGAAATTTGGCAGGAAGGTACATTGTAACTAGGAGACGTCTGCTAAAAAGGATTTTAGAAATTCCATTCAAAAAGGTAAGAAATAGGGGTTGTATGTTTGTATGATCCTTCGACATTTTTATTATTGGACACATGAAATTTTAGATTAAAATTTGTGGTTAGTTAAAAATAATAATGCATTCATGAAATAGGGGTTGAAAATTTATATGAAATGTGTGTTTTGCTTTTGATTTTGGGCAAGCTGTCACGCCGTGATCACACATACACAAATACTAATTTTTGATTCCAAAATAAAAAAAAAAACAATTTTGCTTTTTAACCACACACTACGCGGGCGAAGTCGCGGGCGAAAGCTAGTTAAACTATATAATGGCGATTAGGAAAAGAATATTATAATATATATATTTTAATGAACGCTTTCTTCAGTTCTAAATAAGACACTAATGTAGAGAGGAAATGTTGACTTTATCTACGGTACAGAATGTAATCATAACAATAATATTATTGAGAAAGTAAGTCTGTTTAACTGTCTGTCTGTCTCTGTATCTGTTTGTATGTCTGGACCAAACCGCTTTTTTTATTTTATTTACATGTGATTTGAGGGGTGTAATAGGGGATGAAAGTTTGAAAATGGTAATAATCCTTTTACAAGTTAAGGATGTGACAAAGTATACTTAAGTTACTTTAAGAAATACTCTAAAAAATAAAAATCTTATAATTTGTGGTGATTTTCATTCTATCTTACAGCCGAGGGTGCAAAATAGATAATGATTTTAAAAAATAATGTAATATATTTATTATGGACCCAAATGAGCATAGATATTAATAAAATTGAAAAAGTAATAATCTAAACGCGACAGATGGCGCTGTTAGAAATAAACAGACGTAGCCACGGGTAATAACTAGCTTACAATATTTACTCTATCACTTGTCACATGTTATTTGCCAGTAATTGATAAACACTCGAAGGAGACGCGTGTGTGAGTGTTTTGTTAAAGCCTCAGTTTGTCGTTATATTATAAAATGTTTAAATTAATTAATATTTTAGTCTTATGTGTTATTGTGATACACACAAATGGACAATATGAAGGTATGTTTTTCTGTAAACATAATTTTGATTTTAATTGAAGGAAAAAATCCGCTTTACTTGCCTTAATTTATGTTTCTGAGAAAACTATTATTTACAATACAATTACAAACTATAAAAAATGTTTTAATAACTTCCAATATTTAGTTTAATTTCTTAATTGTCTTATTTGTGCATATTTTAAATGATCTTGTTTCTACATAAGTAGGTAGTAAGTATTCTTCAATACTGGGATACAAACAGATATAACGTATTTTTGCTCATCAAGGTTTAAAATTGATTAGAGACTATAACACTATTGAAACGGCTGATGAATATAAAATAGTAAAAACAAAGGCAGAATGTGCAATAAGACGATGGAATACATTAAAGGCTGGCGCTTATAAATAATATTATTTCATGCAGTTATTATAATATATAATATTAAAGATCTACTTAACCAGTTTATAAAAACTCAATATGCCTTTCTTTAATAATGAAGAAAGAAGAGAATATATTAATAAAACAGTACCAGCCTTAAGTGCCTTCGTGTTTTGTAGTCCCTATAATGTTATTGTAATAAAAGATTGAGGGAATCTGGATTTCACACTTGTTTGTAAAGCCTTAAGAAAGTAGTTGTTATATGTTTTGTGTATTGTATCATGAACTTGTAATATTTGCAACTTAAATACTATATTTTTTATGATATACTGTCTGATGCACGCGACTTCCTTTGCTCTGTTGCATCTCAATTAACCCAGTGCCTTTTATTATCACATAACTTGTACAAAACTAGTTATTCTCTAGTATTATTGTGGTAGCAGTATAGTTTTTTTCGTAAAATAAGTATTTTAAAAATACTAAGAAACACAGATTTGTTCTTCATTCTATTTATTTTATGTTTAAAAATACCGAAGATGGGCATTTGCTTCTATGTTTTTTTTTGGAGTTTATAACTGTAACGCCTCATCCGATTTTGATAGGATTTAGAGGAAAAAATCAATTGAATGCCATCAAGCTTATTATTAAAGTGTTATCTATTTAAAACAAATTGAAACAGGTTTACTTCTCCAAGTTTTATCTTAATTACAGTTTATTAGTCAAATTAATAATTCGTTTTCATTCAGGTGACATTTGTTTTAAAAATGGCGTCGAAGGACTCTGTAGGAACATTAGGAAATGTCAATCCGCCATAGATGATATAAGAAACAGAAGAGGACCTCCAAAAGTAAGTTAACATATAAAAGTTTACTTTTTATATAAAATTTGTTTTTAAAATAACCCTCATCCTTTTTTTATTTGTTAAACAATTATAAGGGGATTGAAACCATATTATATTTTTATTATAAATGAAAATGAATTAAACTCAATCGAAGATCTAATTTTGTTTGTCATTGTATATTAGCTGAGAACTTTAAAACGATCGAACGTTGATAATTATAAAGATCGTTACCAATTATCGATAACAATGGCTATTAACTATGAACATCCCTATTCCTGTATCCTCAAACTAGTCATGTCTGTTGTATTTCCCCGACAACGTCCTCCAAACGACGCACGTAATTCATAATTTTTTCTTAGAACGAATTTTAAAGTTAAACCAATAACTTTGTCTACACGTTAATTAGTTAAGGCGTGTGGAATAAAATTAATGATTACTTAATAATGTAATTGCATTTTAATATATTATTAATTGCAGTTAATTTTACTGACATAAGGTAATTCAATAAAGTTTAATATGTTTATTATCTTAATTCTCTCCTGATTAGAGTTAAGAGTGGCATTTAGTAAGTTTTTAAATTTACCGCTCTGAGGTTTGATGAGTGGCTTCAAAAGTTAGAGTAGAATTTGCAGGTTCTCCAGCTCTGATCTGTTTGTTGAATCAAAAACTATAATTTAGTATTTTCTTAGATTACGTTTCAAATGTCCATTCGATGTAAGTGACATATCGTCTACCCGTGAACACGATTGCTGCAAAACATTAGAAATATCGGGTTAAAATATAAATTACAACAATTATATGCGAGTTTTAATTCGTAAAAAATTGTTTTATTTGAACTATGATTTAAGGTGATCAGTAGCCTGCTAGTGTATCAAACCTGAGCGGTGACCCAGCCGTGGGATTGTTATGGTATTTTGGTTTAATTCAAAAGTATTCAATAAAAACTCACAGTCTCCCTCACTGTATTTGTATAAACCAAGAGTTATTAAATGATTTATCACACGATCAGTTGTTAATGAAACATACATAAATTTTTAATAATATGTAATTGAGTTACAAAATATTAAAAACTGTCTTTAATTTGTGTTTGTATGTATTTGTGTATAAACTTTACAATCTATAAAATAATTGGTAGCAAAACTAAAAATACTAAGTAACTCAGCCAGTATAAAAACAATATTTTAGCCATAATAAAAAAAAACAGTCGTTTAAGACACTGGAGATAAGAGATACTCGATCCAGATAACAGCAACTTACATAAATTAGTTCTCCAAAGGCAGAAACGTTTACACGTGACATATTTAAATTAGATATACAAAAAACGGTTAGGTTGAAAAAAAAAACTCATCTAGGAGGTGTCCTAGCACGCATGTAATATTCTTGTATATAATACTACATGCATAAAATTTAGAGCGTACCTCTCTTATCCTTATTGTAAAAAAACTATAATACTAATTAATATTAATGACAACAAAGAAACCTTTCTTTTCTTCTATAAATATTAAAATATTTTGACATATTAATATTATAGTTTCAAGTAGATAATACTCCATAGTTAGGGTTCAGGATCCTGGAGCAGCGGAGACTGAGAAGTCATGTAGTCCAAAGAAATATTACATTTAAAATTCAACATATATATATATATATGTTATATTGATTCGTAGATTTAATTAGTATTGTTAAAGTTATATTAAGTGTTTTTTTATACGTTTTATAAGAACTTAATTAAAAATATCGTATTTTATTTTTATTATCATCTTGCGACGGTTTATTGTCACTAAAGAGCTCGGGAAGCCCCTACTGATAAACATTTTAGTTCCGAGTATCGAAAGACGTAATACACTCAAAATAGCTTGGATTTACGTCTGTTTCGCGAAATTAATAAAATTTAAAAAAGGTACTTTTTTAGTAGTAGGGGAATAGAAATTATGCACAGACGGATAAAACAAAACTATATACTACATGATTAATTGAATTTCAAGGTTTTTCTCAAGACGTCATACAAGATTGGAATTGTCAGCTACGTGTTGTTTTATATATACTCATTGTCTTTATCCCTAACCGATTATGTATTGTATTGTTCGCGGGGGTTGGGAAATCACGTTTATTCGCCGCCTCATATATATGAAACAACACGGTTTCATAGATATGAGGCGCGAGCTGACTAAGAGTATAAAAATTGTATAAATATAAAAAATTTGTATATACTTTTTTTTATTAGTGAACTGATGTCAAAATTTAAAAGATTTAAATTACATATAGTTGAGGAATTAGTGCAAATAACTGATCTGTTGGGAATCGAACCCATTACCATATCAAATCAGTGTATAAGGTAAACTTCGCCTTGTACGAATGCTGAGTTGTGCCCTTTTCTTGACATCACACAATATTGGCACATATTAATTTTTGTTGTTTAATATAAACAATTTTTGTGGTCTTGTTTATTTTTTATTTTGTCATCATTTAGTTTTATATATAAATTTTTCTCTTTATTAATTTTGATGCGTTGTCATGTTGTGTGTTGTTATTGAATAAATGTTATTTTCTTTCTTTCTTTCTTTCTTTCTTTCTTTCTTTCTTTCTTTCTTTCTTTCTTTCTATTCAACACGATACCAACCAGTCTGAGCGCATTTTTGTGCAAAAATATAGTACATACATACAAGTATATATAAAAATTGTCCTTAAAACAATGACTGTGTTATAAAGTGTGGCGCTGAGTTCATAATAAATTACTAACACAGACACAACTTACTTATCCATGAAAATAAAACATTTGTTTACAATATAGGACCGGTCTCTCATCTCTTGCTGTGATATATCTGTATGAATGTATCCTTAGTCTTTGTACTGAACGGCTTTAAATAAAACTTTCTATGAAGATTAATGGCAGTATAGTTTATTGTATTTGTAGTTGTTGTGATATTTATAAAACTAATTAATCTTCTCGTAAGAAAACATTAAAAAAAAATTTTTTTTTTTTCGTTCGAGAATTATTATTATTATTATTATTATTATTATATTAATAAATCATAATATCCTTCTGTTTCAGTTATGCTCATTTTCAAACACAGATCCTGTAGTGTGTTGTCTGGACGTCACCACCCCCACCACTTCCACCACCAGAGCGCCCGTGCACACGACGCACAAGTAAATAATATTATAATTTATAATTATTTCATCATCAGTCGGTGTTGGGAAAGAATGTACAGTTTGATATCTTTTTTTTATATCTTTATTAAAGAGCTGAGTCGCATTGTAAGGACACATACACTAAATTTATTGCAAAACATGCAAAATCATCTTCAACTTACCTTAAGGGCTAATTGTACTAGTTGGTATAACATTTTGGCATCCTTTGAAGATGAGCTAATATAATATTACACATTCCTGTATCAGGCAATATTTTTTGGAATTCGAAAAATTGCGCTCTACTAGCCTCGTTCGGGACACATTCCACCATTATGTCATATACATCTTCAACTTTGCCACATTCTGTGCACAAAGGAGAATTTACTTTTTTCATCATAAACGCAAATTTAACAGTTTGATATCAATAAATAAATTTTTCAGAACTACAACTACAACAGAATACATACCGGAGTCTGAAGACTATGTGTTAGTTGACAAGAACTCCCGCACCAATGACCAGTGTGAACCTATCCCCGCTAATTCCACGGCTCCTAAAACTGGACAGAAGGCTTGGGACAGTGAGAGAACAGCTATTTTATTTTAACATAAACAAAAGCATATACTATATTTATACTTTAAAAACGTAAAGTTATTTGCATTGTGACTCTTATAGAACTAATATAAATTTAATTTTAATTCTAAATTTATATATTTTCAGAATGCGTTGAGTACCAGGAGAAGCTGATATTTCCGTGTGAGAGAGGGGTCGTTCTCACTGGGGCTTACAGTCGTGAGAAGAAGTGCCACCATGACGCCAACCAGCTCATAGTAGGGGGGGTGGATACTACCAAAGATGAATTTCCACATATGGCAAGTAGTTCCAGTTCACTTAGACGTATGATTTTTGGAATATGGAATATATAATTTAAACTTATTCATACAGTGTCTTACTACTATTATTTTTTGTCAAAAAATAAA
Organism: Mechanitis mazaeus; assembly: GCA_959347395.1. NCBI lineage: Eukaryota > Metazoa > Arthropoda > Insecta > Lepidoptera > Nymphalidae > Mechanitis > Mechanitis mazaeus. The sequence continues at coordinate 559,226 of OY365756.1, forward strand.
AAATTTGAAACATGTTAATAATGTATAAAAATGTTCTTAATCATTGTATAAACACTCTCTCAACACACGCACAAAATCCATATTGAAATATTTGATCCATTATTCACAGATCAAAACAAAACAATCAGTTATGGAGGTTGTTGTTACTGTCTCTTATTTTCCAGGTGCTTCTAGGCTACGGGAAGGCCAATGACCTGCAATGGCTCTGCGGAGGAAGTCTAATCAGCGAGAGGTTCATACTAACAGCTGGTCACTGCACCTCTGGGAGGGATGTGTAAGTATTATACGAGTCCTATGCATCTTGTTTTAATAAATGCTGCAAGTAATCACAATGAAAATTTAAAATAAAAACTTTATATCACTGAATAACTGTAGAGACGTCTTATTTTATTTAATTAACATTATAAATCCAAAATTATATTTATTGATTTTTTTTTTAAGTTTGAATGTGAAGCACATCTTTACTATTACTGTCTTATGTTATTTACTATGTACCTATAGACTTTATTTTATCATTATGTAGTTTATTATTTCTTGGAAACAATTAGATATACCTTTTTTTTAAAATGGCTGTAAAATAATAGTTCCAGATCCTCTTACAGATAGTTTATGATCTGTTGTGATGTGATCTTGCTGTGACTAATTTTATTTATTATTAAGATAATTAAAAGCAGTACCGTGATCATAGATAACCTGTAGCCTTCCTATCATAATCAGAAAGATTTCTTCAAATCACTCCAACAAATAAACAAAATCTTCTCTTTTATGATATAAGTATAGATATAATTGTGATATTGGTATAGCGAGGTGTGTTTAATGTGCAGAATGGATTAGTACTATGTCTTAGGGCGTTCTCTGGGGATCAGGATGGATCAGTTGCAGATGTAAAATGTATATTTTTTATAACAAAAAAGCGTAATTTAAACTATAAATATAACACGGATTCTCAAGAATTTCATAACACTGTTTTCAAAATTTCTACTTTTTTACGCCTACGACATTATACCAAAAACGCCTAAAACAATGCAACCCTGGAAGTAAATACAAATAATAGTTCCTAAATTTAGATTAACTAAAACAAAATCATCTGTTCAATTTAATTCGTTTTTAAACTAAATATTTAGATTATATATTACATTTTTTTATGTTTTGCTTTATTTTTATGTATAATAACTAGTAATGCATCGTTGGTTATAATTGATCGAAGCTCTCTATGAGAGATTTTTCTGCATCCTTTGTGCAAGCATCAATCAAAAACGGTATATCCAAAAATTTCCAAATTTTGCACATAAATATATTGATAAATATCAGTCTGGTGGTGTTTTTTTTCAAATATTCGATGTCGTTGTCTAATAATCACGGAAAAACTAAAATCCCTTTGACTTCAATGGGACAAATTTTTCGAGCGAAAATTAAATAGTTGAGCTCAGAATGCGTCGACGTTTTGATTATGATTCATTGTTATACATTTTTTATTTATTTAAAAAGGGGTTTTCTTGCCACTTCTTCTGACATAGTCTTTGAGACTCTGATACAAGAGTCTGACGTTTTATCAGTGAAATGTATGCCTCTCTGAAGAAAGCTACGATTTTTTTTTTCGCTTTTACGTGATTTATCACACTATATCGACCCGTCTGTATGACATTTTAAAAAACATATACAACATATATCCTTACAAAGTCACCTCCGAGTTTCTGATGTCTGTTAGTAACCTACTGGCAAGCTTGTCTCTACACACCCCCTTGTACCTTCCAGTGGTCCGGTGACGCACATCCGCGTGGGCGCGCTCCGCCGCACGGACACACTCAGCCCCTCACAGCTGTATACCGTCAGTGAAATCATCAAGCACCCGCAGTATCATTCCCCCCGACAGTACAATGACATCGCCCTGCTGAAGACTGATCGAGAGTAAGTACTCGACTAATATTACAATGTCCATTTATATATGATAAATATTTTATTTGACATGTATTTACTCTTCGTATAGTTTACTCCTACAAATATAAGTAATTATTATTTTATATTTTGTTACTGTAACAATTCACAAGAACATTTTTAATATTTGGTGGTTTTTTTAGTCCTGTTGAATCGAATAATATTAAAGATATTCTAAAGCTATTTATAGGATATTCTAAAGATAAAAGTGTTTTAATAAATGCTTTTGTTCCCAGTGTGATCTTAGACGAGTTCACGGTCCCGGCTTGTCTGGACGTGGGTGCTCCTGGTGACTATAGCCGCGTGCTGGCTACGGGCTGGGGCGCCACTCAGAACAGAGGGGGGAGTGCAGATCACTTGCAGAAGGTACTGAGTAAAACGATTTATGAATCTATCTTTACGGTTGGGATAATGTGGTCCCATAAAAAAAAACGCTATTTCATGTGAAATTATTAGTGCTTTCTATAATTATCTGCAAATATGAGGATAAATAAGAAAGAAGTTTGAAGGACATTACGTCATTGTGAAGACTAGTAATAGAGAGAGAGAGAGAGACTTACTCTTCAAGAACATCGACGTAACAAGCTATAATTACGCAATTCCATCTCGTATCAAAGATGTGATGTAACGAGCGTGTTAGATATTATAATAATTTAATAAAAGAATATATAGTAATAATAAAATATTCACAATATTGTAAGATTATTTATTCACTTCAAAATTATTTTATTATTAAAGTGAATTAATAAATAATAGACTATAAAAATAAAATAATAAAAAACTCTTCAAATCTTTTTTAAATCAAATATTAATTTATATTTATAAATACATCAGTCTTAAATAATTACAATCAATAGAACTTCCCTGTATGGTATATTTTATTTTCAAATATTTATCAAGCGCGTCCAACCATGTACGAGTTAACCAACAACCAACTTACCAACAACTTGAAGCTTTATTCTTATTTCAGGTGATCTTAAAAAAGTTCACTACTGAAGAGTGTTCCAAGTTGTTTCCTCCCACCCGTCTCTTGAAGCAGGGCTTCGATGCCAACACACAGATCTGTTATGGAGATAAGGACAAGTCTAGGGACACGTGCCAGGTAAAGATATTTGAACTCTTTATGAACCAAAACATGATCAAATAAAATATCCTAACATAAATCAATGATGTTTCAGAGCTATTTAATATATTATTGTTTAAAATCCATGAACCTTTCATCTGATAGGCACAGGTTCATTAGCGATTCTTATTCTAAATAACTCTTATAATTTTGATAACACCTGATAAAAATTCCAGAAACCGGAGGATCAGGTCCTACTCGTATCAACATTGTTTTTATTTTTTTATAAAACTAGCTACCATTCCCGGCTTCAGACAGGTTATGAACTAAATTAGATATGCGATGAAGCAATATATATATATATATATATATATATATATATATATATATATATATATATATATATATTAAATAAATGTCTGTATATTCAGTGGTTGGGCTGTTCTTTGTCTGTCCGTCAACTGAACTGATTTGAGCAGACGACATCGCGTTCAGAAATATTTGGCTTGTTGGTATTAACAATGTTTAAATTTGATTACCAGGGCGACAGCGGAGGACCTATCCAGCTGAAGAGCCAGCCGCTGTTCTGTATGTACACGGTGGTGGGAGTCACGTCGTTTGGTCGCGCGTGTGGGTACATCGGTGAACCCGGGATATACACGCGTGTTGCTGAGTTCGTGCCCTGGATAGAGAGCATCGTCTGGCCTTAGACTGTAATAATATACTTGACATATACGAAGTCGTTTTATTTTTTCATGTTTATAATCATAACTTGTAGCTACTGACGACAAGTTCGTCTATCCATCGGAACATAATTAAATTAAATATAAATATAGCAAAATTTTAAATTCTAAAACATGTTCTAACAAATAATTTTAGCCTTCTACTAATTGATTTTTATTGTTATATGTATATATAATATCGAATTATGGAATACATGTGTCTACAACAACATTATACAGTATGATTCCTAAGACTTTTAAAACTACTATATTATTTATCTGTAGCCAAATAGACAATGTCATTCGTCAAACATTGAATGCAAAAAACTTAAATAACTTCCAAATGTAGTAAAAATACACAATTGAATTTCACTTTGTACTATGACACTCACTCTTGGGGTGTCATGGCAAATTATTTACGAATTAATCTAAAGCGATGCCTCAAGGATGTCAAATTACGCAGAATTAAAAAAAATTGATGAAGAGTCTTTACAAAAGTTGAGAGAAGGTCAGGGGCCGGTTGACGAGTGCCTCTGTCCTCTCTTCTCCCCCCAAGAGGAGAGGAGGAGTTTTGCGAAGTCTATGAGACAGGCCTTTTCAGGTTTTGGAAAGGGAAAGAAAAAAGCGAAGAATCTGGATTTTTTGTTGAATGCCAATAAAGATAGCTCAGGTAATTGGTTAAATATCAGTGATATTATTATTATGCTTCAATATATCCGTATGTTTGATCCTAACATAAAAATACGACTCTTATATATATTTTTAATCTGTTGTATAATTTATTAAGGTTTTTACACAACCAAAGAAGTTGTAAAGAGAAAGACGTCGTGCGGTAAGTGTGGTTGCGACAGCGAGAAGATCGTTTTGAAACATTCGTACGCCAACATACGAATAACAAGTCCAGATGTCTCTTCTATATGTCCGTGTCCGTCCGATTGTCTTCCAGGTACTTTTAAAAGAGAGGAAGACTAGATGTTATCCAGCTATAGTATTGTACATCCTATTTTATACCGACTAGGGCAGGCACATTTTCATCTGATACTAACTCGTTCGCCACAATGCTCTCACTCTGGTCCATTCCAGTACTGTATAATGATAACATTTTTATGATAATTGTACTGAAAAATATTATTAATTAAGATAAATTAAATTTCATACTGCTTAAATTTCAGACAAAGAAAAACTTCAGAATAACATCAAAGTTATCGTAGAAAACGCGCAGGTCTCCAACAACTTGCCCGATACCACATAACTTACAATATAAATACAATAAAAAATACAATTACACTTTTTCTTTCATTCAGTTTAATAGTTAAAATAATAATTTAAACTTGACATGAATATTAAAGATTGGGATATTATAACACATGCCATTTGTTAATGCCATATTAAAAAATATTAAGAATGGGTCAAAATGAAACACATTTCTCTAACTATAGTATATTATATATTCTCTAAGGCCACACGACGCTTTCTATCCAAGGCACGTACTCCGCTACGCGCGTGTAAATTCCAGGTTTACCGATGCGTCCACAGGCGCGACCAAACGACGTGACCCCTATCACAGTGTACATACAGTGCAACAACTGGCTCTTAAGCTGGATGGGGCCCCCGCTGTCACCCTGAGAAGTAACTTACTTTTATTTAACTAGTTTTTGCTATATACAATAACTAATATAAAATATACTCCGATCTCAATCGAGTCATTGTGGAAGTATTTCAGCAGAACGTTTCCTGGGAATCTGTAATCTAACAATTCTGTCTTTCCTCTATGACATCCCTTTCTCCTTTTGTCTACTCCTAATTGTAAATTTTGTCTATAAAATATATTAAGATAAATAAATAAAGTTAAGTTCTGAATCATATATATTTAATTTCTTCCATTTAATTACTCGGAATGAATTGGCTACTTTAAAGAAATTGTTATTATTTTTTAACTAGTTCTTTTTGTCTCCTCCAAATTGTTACCATGTGTTATCTACCTTATAGAATTTTTAGTATATTTGTTAAATTAAAAATTGGTTAAATCTTACGGAGGGAGCGCACCGAATTTCGTACGACCATTTATAGGATTCTTTAGTACATTCCTCACCTGGCAGGTGTCCTTAGACATGTCTTTATCTCCGTAACAAATTTGCGTATTGTGATCAAAGCCCTCCTTCAGATAGCGACTTGGAGGAAACATCTTGAAACATTCAGGAGTCATGAACTTCTTTAGAATCACCTAAAACAAACCATTGATATCAAAATAAAATAAAATAAACTGTTTTACGTTTTTATATTGAAGTGGAATTGGCTGCCAAGATTATCCTTTCACACATCGATGTTAATGTAAGTACATTCAGATAAGCCGCTTATATATCGCCTGCGCACATTGCTTGCCTTTCAGGAGAAAAGCAAAGATTAATATATACATATTTTTAAACTAACAGTCTATAACTCCTGAAAGTGTTATAAACTTACAAGTGTTTTTTTACATAATTGACGCATTTCGCGTATCCGTGCTTTTTAAAATAATAATTATATTTGATAAGTTTCAATTTTTGATTTGTGAAATATAAAACGTAAAAAAAGAAGGGTTGATTAGTAACAGCTTTAAAAAGTATAATAGAAAGTGTCATTGCATAGTTCAGTCACAAATTATGTGATTTTAATGAACACATTTGATTTTAGGTTGATTTTTTTTTTCTGTCTTATTTGGTTACTTTTTTTTTACCAAAATACCGCTGCAAATCACTGCTATCTTTTGATTCGTTGACTCATCTCGAGCACAGCTTTCACGGCGGCAGAGTTCCGGTTAAGACCGTCTTAGCAATATATTCCTAGATATTGTAGGGTATCGCCTTCATCGCTCGCCTGATAATTCTACTTGTGGTGTCGTCTTCGGTGTCGGTTAAGTAAACATAGCTTTTTGTGTGATCGATACTCATACGACTATATGAGGTTTGCTGTCGGGTAATTGCATCTTACTTCTGCTGCTAATTATGATAACGGATCTGAAAGTGAGTCCTTGGGCTTCGTGTACAGTTATGATTCACGACCCTTCACTAGATCTATAGCCTTCGTTAGGCAATTTTGTCTTTTCTTCTTCAGTATGTCAGAAAAAGGGTCAAGCTCTTACAAACACTAACGCAAGGGGTATTTTATGATTTTTTACAATGGTGACCGTCTATTGAAGTTACTTTTTGACAATGCAATGGAAGCGAATGGCAGATAATAATCGCTACAATTTAAGGACAAAGTTAGAAATAAAGAATGAGGCGTAGGATACCGTACGAGACAGTGATCCGTGCACCGCGACGTAACAGTGAAATGTTTGCTGATGGCTGTTTTGCAATTAGTTATTTTTGTAAATTATGGGTTCGTAGTGGAGAGTGATAGCACTCTCTCTGTCAAACTTGTTAGCCGCCGTCTTGTACACAAAGGGGTTTCTTTGTTTACCTTCTGCAAATGGTCGGCACTCTTTCCCCTGTTCTGTGTGGCGCCCCAGCCCGTGGCCAGCACGCGGCTGTAGTCCCCAGGAGCACTCACGTCCAGACAAGCCGGGACTGTGAACTCGTCTAGAATCACACTGGAAAAGAAAATCATTCATAAAAATAATTATTAATTATATGCAAGAAAATAAAAACTTCTAGTTGAATAGGGAGGTAGTATTTTAAAAGTTTATCTTTTATGGCGTTTTATATTGAAGGATTCTATGTTTGGATTGGAAGGACATTTATATAATCTAACTTGACCGGTGTCGGGTGTGATGCCGCCGTAACAATATATAAAGTGCTATATAATCTGGATATACATTCGATGTTGATGAATGACTTATAGAACTAACCTATGAGAAGACAGATACAGAAGTATATTTTAGTTGAATAACGTCTTAGTCACTTCTTACTCACTCTCTATCAGTCTTGAGAAGCGCAATGTCGTGGTACTGTTGTGGGGAGTTGTACTGCGGGTGCTTGATGATGTCACTCACGGCGTACAACTGTTCGGAGCTGAACGAGTCCGTGCGGCGGAGCGCGCCGACGCGGGCGTACGTCACCGGACCGCTGCATGACAACAGACATAAGGGGGTGTGTAGAGACAAGTTTGCGGATGAAAAGCTGTCGTAATTATAGCTATAAATATTGATTGTAAAAACGATGTATAAGACAAGTTATCATATCCTTACACGTTCCTACCAGGTGTACAGTGAGCCGCTGTTAGTATGAACCTCTCACTAATTAGACTTCCTCCACAGAGCCATTGTAGGTCATTGACATCTTCTCCATAGCCCAAAAGCACCTGAAACATTAATATTCAGTAACATGTGATAAGAGCAAAGATTTTAATTTTTATTAATTAACTTTAATTTCTTAGTCTTGACACACACATAAACATATACTACAGTTTAGGTCTCTTGAAGCAACTCAGCGTTACGTTCATATTTTTGTCTAGTAATATTTTTATCAATTTTAGCCTAAAAAATACAAAATTAACTTATACGAATAATAGCAGAATTCGGATCTGACAACTGTGCAAAGCCGTCCCCTCGTTCTGATTTGCTAAACCATACTGAGTATAGTTAGTGCAAAGTTAGCAACATTAATTAGGTTTTTGAAAGAAGCCTAATGGATGTCATCTTCATCGTGATGCGGTAACTCAATTGTTTGAGTAACGAAACAGTTTCCCAGGGGCTGTAACTTGGATTCGAGTGCTGGTCGAATCGATTATTTTTTTATTCCGTAGTTATTTTAAAAGTACAAACATTTTTCTCCTACTGGTTTCTTTAACCATTGTCCGCAGAAAACTAATAATATACTCACCATATGTGGAAATTCATCTTTGGTAGTATCGTTTCCTCCCACCACAAGTTGGTTGGCGTCGTGATGACACTTCTTACCACGGCTTATGCCTCCCGTCAGGATGACCCCCCTCCCACATGGGAAAATTAACTTATGCTGGTATTCAACACATTCTGGAATAGACGAGATAAAATTAAATAACAAAAGAAAAAATGGCCATCTACAATAATATTTTTTCCTTAGAATTCGAATTTCAAAATTTATTTTGCATTTGGTTTTTCCAATATTATTTTAATAGACATTTTATTCAGAATTTTGGTAATTATGTAGTTCCTAAGGTAAAATTCACTACAAAATAATATAATTAATGACTGCAACTTTAAGTATCTATAATCTATAAGTATAATAATACTAAAATTATACTCTCTTTCAAACTGTGTTTTAACATTGAACATGGAAAGCGTCGTATGACAGAAATTTGAAAACTACAAATAAAAAATCCGGTATCCTTTTTGAGCCGAGCGAAGCGAGGCTCTTTACTATCCAAATTTTCAACTCTTTGTTACCCTACTCCTCCTTCAATTTACGAGGTACACGCACGAAATTTTGCACACATGCGCATAATGAGCAAAATTAGGTTTGGATTGAAAATCAGCCGAATCGTAATTGTAGTTTTCGAGATAATTGATAAAATGTGTCCCATATATAGTTAACATATAGAACGATTTTGTTTCGCGCGCGCTGCGTCACGAGGCCAACCCCGCTTGCGTGGACCTGGTAATAAAAAATATCTGTGTATTTTTTTTTTTTTTCGTAATTAAGAAGCGTTCCAGATAAGTGTACCAATATCAAAAACACTTGGTGGTGGTTCTGTTAGGGAGACAACTATGTTACCCTGGCCCGTCAGAGAAGACTGGGTTGAAGGAGGCGGGAATACGCCCGCCGCTTCCTTCCCCAGTTGTAGGCCTGGTGAGGGGGGAGGGTGACCCCTCTTACCTAACATAGGCCTGCGATAGGAGGGTGCTCTACGTTGCTCGGGGCACCCTCATTCGGGGAGTCTCGCCGGGGCGTCACGGTGTGTGCTAACGCGATTCCGTGACGTCCCATTACGGCGAAGAGGGCAGCCGTTGGTTTTTTAGTGGGTAGCCTTAAAAATGGCAGCATCCTCTATGCTGCCGGGTAGTCCCACATAACCCCCCGGCCGTCACCCCCCTGGGCTGACGGGGTACCCGTAACGGGTTTTTCCAACGGAAAAATAAAAAAAAAAAAAGATAGGGAGACAGCTATGTAGTAGGCATAGAGCGTCTAACAGGAAGACTGCATCTGTAAACAGGTTTATTACTAAACTAGAGATGTGTGTAACATTGAGCAATGAGTTTAGTTTATATGATGACACGTTCGCAAGTTTTCGTCCCGAGAGATCGTCTGAGCTGGTGATATCAAAAATATCTTTCAGGCGTTTTTTGGTCTAAAATTTAAAATTTCACTCATATAAATTGTAAACATTGCGGTAAATTCTGAATGAAAACCGTTTATTTTTTGCATTTAAAGCGTTTTCAAAGCTGAAATAAAGCGTTTTCAAAGTTTCAAAATTATTTTATTTTCCAATGAAACTCATTTTCACTATATATTGTCGTAAACAAGTAAGTTTATCCGTAATTTTCAACATTTCGTTTCATTCGTTTCCGATTGTTTATACATACTACATACCACTATTAGAAATTGACTTCTGAACAAAAAGATAGTGTCAGGGGTTTTGAATAAATGCTGTAATCCTTCGTGTTATTCGCTCCACACAAACAACTGAACTGAACAATACTACCAACAATTCGTCAAGAGATTATTTGCATAAAGAAAATTTTATAATACAGTTCAGAACAAAAGGAATTTATTCATACCATAATGTTCTTGTGAATTCTTCTAGAGAAGTACGAGTGATGCTTTTAGTTGTTTTTTTTAATCTAAACGTTTTTTATTTAAATCTACAAATCTTAAATCATGTTAAATAGAAATAAAATAAAAAAATACCTAAAGAAAATCTTGGTTCAAGAATTTTTAAAAATTAATAATATTATAAATACTTACTGTCCCAGGCCTTTTGACCATTTTTGGGAGCGGTGTCATTTGGTGATATCGGTTCACATTCATCATTGCTTTCAGAGCCTGGAACATTTAATACGAAGACTTCTTCCTCTGGCACGTACTCTGTTGTTGTTCTACTAGTTGACGTTCTACTAGTTGACGTTCTAGTAGATGTTGTTCTAGTAGTAGTAGGTGGTGTTCTGAAAATTCCAATTGTATTGACAACACGAATAATTCCAATACAGGGTAGCAATCTGCTTTGAGTACATTTCTGTTTTTCGTATTTTCTTTATTCTATCATACCTCGTTGTTGTTTGGAATGGCGCTCTGCTGGTGGTCGTGGGGGTGACATCTAAGCAACAGATTATTGGGTCTGTGCTTGAGAATGAGCATAGCTGAAACGGACAAAATATATATATATTCAAACCTTTTTAACCAGTACGAACTTTCCTTGATTCAAAATGGGCACTGCATTTTGAAACATGAATACCAGAGCAATAGTTAACTAAATTATGAGACGAAGCTTCCTAGCGTTCCATGGATTCATTTTGTTGGTTCCATTTTGCTGTATTTATTATTATTATTTTCCTTTCAATAAAACTATTTTTCGGATATAACTCGCGATTATAATTACATTTTTATATTTAACCCGACGTTTCGAATGCTTTGCAGCAGACGTGTTCCAGAAACCATCATCTCGTCTTACCGCGAACATGAAAAAAAGTTTTATTGAAATGTGTAGTACTCGTGTAAATCTTAGAAATCATTTTTATTTTCCTGTCATTTATAAATGTGTTTATATTAAGTTTTTTTGTATATAATGTAACATCTGATATGTTGTCCAAATAAAGAGTTTTGTTTTTAAGTTTTTTTTAGGAGAGGAGCAGGAGCAGCTCCTGAGACTTGCGACTCCGGGTGTGATAAATATTAAATAACAATAACCCCACATTACTCATGATTTGTAATTAATTTATTAAAGTGTTAATTACTATTTTAAATATGATTGATGAAATACAACAACCTTGAAATAAAGAGATTTAAAACTGTTCGCGGTAGATGTTATAGAAATTTATTTTTGAATAACTTGATGCATATATATCGCTAACCTGAGCAAGAACGTCATCAATTCATGAAGTAGCCATCTAAAACTGCTTTCTACGTCTATGCAAGAAATTGTAATTGGTCTCTCGCTTATTCTGGCATCTTTAAGGCTTTCCGATATTAATGTGTTATGTTAAATGCACTCAGAAATGCTTAATAAGTCTCTGGTAAATTGGCCTGAACTACTTCTTATACCAAGTCATGAATTGCGTCATATTATAAAAGATTTAAAGTTCATAGTTATTGTCACCAATATACTATACCAGAATTAATTAACATTATCTTAATATTTTTTTTAATTCGTGAATTGTATTGTCTATTGGTCTAGTTCTATATTTACGTTATTTCTATTCTTGAGAATGTACATAAAAGGATTTATCCTCAATTGTGTTACAAGATAAACGAATAATTAATATATAACAAGCAGACGAAATAAAAGCACACTAATCACGACTTTATATGAACAAAACTCTGTAAAAGTTAACGGCAATTTAACATTGCCTCAGATAACGAAAAATGTTCTGTGAAAATAAAGTAATAACTAATATGATCAAATTAATGTTTATTAAACCACTTTTTATTTCTAAATACAATATATTGTAGACAAAGAAAAAATCAGAAAATCTTTCAAAGTTAAGTTCAGTTCTCAAAGCTCCTACAATTATAATCTAAAGAGTCTTTTCTATTTAAAAAAATTAATAATTTGCATTAATTTAATAAACGGTACAGATAAAAATAAGCGAATAAATATAAATGAAATGAACATGACACAAACGATGATAAAAGACGTGAGCAGACAACAGATACAATAAAAATATAACACATGGCACTCGTAACACCGATAGCTGTACTAAAAAATTATCATAGTTTTATGAAAATCGGTCCCGTCATGAATTTCAACAAAAATTACAAATATAAGAAGCTTTCATATAAAACACAGATGTGATGTTCTAATGAATCTCTTGAAATAATCAAATACTGCTCAGTGTAAACTATAAAAAAGTAGAAATAAAACTGCAACACATTCACATTTTCTCTCAATAACATTGTATTTCTCCGAAAAACAATTCCAGTTGTAACTTAAAGAAATCTAGTCAAATATATTACTTTAAACCTAGGCATTTATTAAATTAAAAAGTAATTGATTGATTGATTGATTGATTATAATGTGTAGTTTTTTTTTTTTTGTATATCATCTCAAAAGTATTGTTGCTCATCATTTCCTTGTTGTATATTATTATTAGCTATGGGTATTCCGGATCAATTAAAAACATATAAACGTTTAATGGATATTATCCTTAAACCATAATGAATTTATTTAATTACTATCATGGGAAAAAGCCAAGTAAAAACCCAACCTACATTTTAAGCAAAGGGCCAGGACTGAAATCGCGACCTCTGAGATAAACATTTTAATAAAATCTATATAATTATGTCTGCGATTATAACCAGTATTAAAACCTATTTTTATCGATACTTATTTACATAAAATATTAAAACTAACTGTATATGACGAATACATAGATATAGTGGATAGATGACAGATAACTGGAATAGTCTTCTTATGATATAATAATATAAAATATTTCATAGTAGTAATTAATATCTAATTTTATTTTTCTTTAGATTTAGAAAAAATGTATTGATATTGTATCCTGTTGGTTGCACTGAGATTTATTTCCAAAACAATCTCATAATAAAAATGGTATTTGGGACCAGTTGATATTGTTATTGCGCTACATATATAAACATATTTTACTTTATTAATATTTCGTTTCAAAGCAACGACCGTGTAGTGGTCATTGGCCGCGGGTCTCGTGACTCACAGATCTCCAGGTACACCAGAATTTTAAATGATCATGTTGTTCATACGGAGCTTATATTATACAAAATAATCCATTAAACAAATATAGAATTTAGTTAGTGAGGGAAACATTGTATGAATTTCACAAACTAACTTTTGTGAGCGATTTACCGTGAAGGTAGACCTACAGCTTATGCGTAAGTGCATGTTCTAAGTGTATATTAAAAATACATTAGGAACGATGAATCAGTTTTGAGGTATAGAAGACACACAAATAGAAACCAGAAAAATAAAAATAGTATCATTGAAGAGTGAGTCACGATACGATTATTTATCACAAAATTTACCAAAACAGTCTTCGTAAAGACAGAACCAATTAGGCACCGTTGTAGATCGTGTCTCATTCATACTATTACGAAAAACCCAAAGCCGCGAGTATCTCCATGCTCTGTCTGGACAATTCAAAGCGTCTTACCTTCGGAGGTCCTCTTCTATTTCTTATATCATCTATGGCGGATTGACATTGCCTTACATTTCTGCAGACGCCTCTGACACCATTCTTGTCACAGCTTTCACCTGACGAGAACATACATGATTATAACTTTGAGTAGTAATATCATTAAAGTTACAGACAGAAATGACGACCTCGAAACGACAAAATATTAACAATAATATCCATAATCTTAACTGAATCCTTGAGTACTGGATGTTTCTAAAATTAATATTAATCATGTAATAAATGTTTCTAACTGGTTTTTCTTGAAAGTTTTAATAGGGTTGCACTTCTTAAACAACATAGTTTCATTAATATCAACATGGAGAGAACTCAAACCTATTCCTTTATACTTCTATCTCTCTCTGTTTTATTTTTCGAAAGTGGTTAATTAATATAATTATTAAAATACAACTCGTTCTGTTCGTCACAACCCTCAAGTCATAGGTCAGTTCAAGCTTTTAATCATTCCATTGTTAGCTTCTGTGACAATTGTTTGTGATATATTTATAATATAATCTTATTTTATTAATAACTTTTCCTTGTTTGTTCAAAAATAACTTATTGCATAGCTAGTAGAAAAAAATACTAAAAAATATTATTTAAGCAAACATTAAAAAAAGGCTTTCCAGAAGACATTTCTAATGTAATAAGTACTAATTTTTACTATAGTTTATTAATAATCTCTTTTTTTTTATTTTTTGTTATTGTCGTGTTTACTAAAATATTTCAATGCCAAACATTTTTGTTTTTTTATGAAAACAAGTTGTTTTTGTTTAAATGAACTGAAACACCAAAATATATAAATACTCACCCTCATACTGTCCATTTGTCTGTATTACAAAAATACACAAAACTAAAACAAGAAGATATCTCGACATTCTTATAATATTATGAATACCGTAAGACACGCGTCTCGTGCGGGAGTTGATCGACTACAACTGAGCCAAGCTCACTGTATGAACAACAATATGAGATGAAGCTTCTTTCTTCCTTAAGGCCCCACGCCTTTAGAGGGTCTTTTAATGTATTTTTTTTGCGGTAAAAATAAATAGTAAGAAATAAACTCACAAATCGATCAAGCACGAGCTGATGGTTCATCTAATATGAGGTGCTTCGCCCCTGAACTTGTATATATAGGAAGTTACAAATGCCTTACCTTTGAAGAATGGAGAGGGGCTGAAGATTAAAATAATATTGTGAGAGAAGTTTGAAAACGTTATGCTTCCTACAAAAAAACTGGTTTCTGTGAGATTTATCTTATTTTCCCCAGAAATTTTATTTTTAACAGTTTAGTCATTATAGATGGGCCAGTAAAGTAATTGAAGTATTTGAATTCAAGAACCTTATTTCATTATTTCATAGCTATTCGATTTCGAGGATCTTATAGAAAAAAATCAACACCAAGAACATAAATAATAACAATTTTTAACATTATCATGAATAATTCATTGTTTATTTAAACCGATCTTTGGACGATAATTGGGCGATTTGCATCTTAATAAGGGAGGAATAAATTCGTTTTGTCGTAATATTGAGACGGAAAGTTTTTTGAAAATTAATTATATATACTTTCGAGACATTTTTTGACATTTATTGCACTAGGACCTCGATTTAAAAGTATTTTAAAGTTACTTGAAGTTGAAATATAAGGGTCTTTTATGATAAAAGGAGCGCACACGAGCATGCGGCTTACCTCATCGTAAATTATCAATGCCGCTGAGGCAGTTACACTATTACAGGATGGATAAGAGTGTTGGTGATTTTTGAAGAGAGAGTAGAGTTTTTTAACAGGTAATGCTAAAGGGAAGTTAGTTTATGTGAAGACTCTAGATGAAGGTTCATTTGTAATCTTGGTGTTTAGCTGCAAAAAAATCCTTGAGAACCGCATTGCTTCAGAGCGCTACGCTTTCAGATGGTAAGAAAGGTGTTTTAGATCTGATGAAATGCAATGTTGTGATCGATATCAGCGGTACGACTTATCTGAGCAGTTATCCACATACTTTCTTCCTTGTGTTTTTAGTGAGTGCAAACCGTTGAGCGGCGTGTAGTGCTCCCGTCGCACTATTGATCAATCGCGATTGCATGAAAGCTATCTTAATTTTGCTAATTACGTTCCTAACACCAATATATTACAATATTTTAAGAACTCCAGTACTCCAAAGTATATTAAGGATTGTTCTTAAAGAGCAGTGATACGACTTGGGTTTCTATTTGATTTTGTAAATTTCCTATTCCGAAATTTTCCAAAGGAGTTTCAATAGAGAACGCAAGTTCCATTCGGCACTCAACTACATTTTCGGAAGACAGTCGTTCATGGCCTGAATATACTAGCATTTCCAGTGCAGTCATATACATAATATATACTGGGAATACCGAACATATCATTGGTAGAAAAAAATGTTGTGTGTGTGTGTGTGTGTGTGAAAATAAATTTACACAAATATATTATTACTAAACAGAAATAGGATTGTGAGACCGAAATATTTTATAGATCTTTTACAAGTGACGGCCATCTGGTATCAAAAACATTTTAATAAAAGGAAGGATGCATATTCTCAGCATTCCATAGATGCACCGTACTGGAGCCAGGTCCATCGGGTTTCAGGGAAAAGAATACGAACAGTGCTTGGGACTTGCGACCCGAATGTAGGTCTCAGGGGTCCCTTTAAAATGGCCATTCTCGCTCACCTTCTCTGGTTACGCTCCTCTCCTACCTAATAAGTTTGGAAAGAACTTACTTAAGCCGCCCTTGCAGTACCTGTTAGAAATGAGATGCCAAGCTCTTTAAGCAGGTTGTAGAGAGATTTCATTATACTATACCGGTTGCTTCCACTTTAACAGCATAACCATTAATTATAAATCTATACCTGATCAGTTCGTTGGTCAGTTCGTAAACTGATCTATACCTGATCAGTTCGTTGGTCAGTTTTTAAACCACTGACTTCAACTTTGATATTATCTTTGATCTTAAACTTGACAAAGATTTCTTTATATTATATGTTATAATATAGACATGTAATATAAAGAAATCTTTGTCATAATATTGCCTATCTAAAGATATATAATGGACTGGTAAATATAATATCAATCATTAAAACCCGTAAATTGATGCAGCATTCACGATAATTTCTAGAGATGGGCCAATCATGAGTTATGGCCAAGCCGATCATTGTTTTCTTTTATTTTTCCGCTAATGTAAAAGTAATTCTTTATGTTCAAACAGTACCTTATTGTCAAAGAATAACTATTACGTCGGAAGAATAAAGAAGTTTGATCATGTTTCCGAATATAGATCGAAACTTAACTGGTTGCCTATTCGCAAACGGAGAAATCTTCGCATATTATGTCTCGTATATTCTATTTTGTTCAGTCCGTCTACTCCTGCTTATTTAAAATGCAATTTCTCTTTCTTGTCCGATGTGCATGACAGATTACTTCGTTCTTCCAGCAATTTATTGCTGCATACACCCCTGCATGATACCGGTTTTTTGTTCAACTCATTTGCTTTGACCTCTGTCAAACTGTGGAACGAGTTGCCCGAACATATCAGAAAGACACCATCTCGCGAGTCTTTCAAACTTTTTATTTTTAATTTAATTTTTTTTTTATTTGCACGCCTACCAACAATCTCTCCTGTACGTCGTAAGGTTGGCTGGTAGAGAATGTTTCTGTAGCATTAAGACCGCCTTAACATTTTTAACATTTATTAATTAATTATTAGACCATGTGTAGAAAACATATTTCATTGTTTTTTTAAACCAAGATGTATTTGTGTCAAAAAATCAGTAAAGACGGTTGTTTCGCTTAGCTCAATTTACATCATTGGACACGCTTATGACAAATCACAATGATTGTGTTTTTAAAATAATAAATATTTATTGCTATTATGAAATATGAATCGTCAAACTCTAGTTCCATTATTATTAAAGGAAATTCAAGAAGAATAATTAACCCAAATCTCTATCGTTAATTTTATTATTAATTATAATTAAAGTATTTTTTTGTGATTTTTTGTTAAATACCATCACAAAATAATTACCTAGCACTCTTGTTTAGATATACTTTTATATCCATAACAGACGTGTGTTTTGTTGTCGAGGCCATTCTTCAGTAGTGGGTTGAGGGGAGTTAGATCAGAACACTCAGCGGTCGACAACTTCTTAACAGTTGCCTTCAATACCGTCAGTATATAAATAAGCAGTTGTTATAGATTGTATATTTGTGGTATTAAAGATATTTCGATTCTATTTTAATAGTAACTCCTGTTTCACAGTAGTAGCGATTACCTTCAGTAAATGGTCTTGACACCTAGTGACTTCCCAGGCTGTGGCAACCACTGTGTTGTAGTCTTCGAAGCCACCCACGTCTAAGCACACTGGGACTGTGAACTCCTTTAGAATCACACTAGAAGACGATGCGAATATATACGAAGAATGTTCATTATAATTTAAATAATATTAAATTAAATATTCCAATAAAACTACTCCATAGCACAACTTTTAAGACTATCTATTGGAGACTCACTCTCTAGCTATCTTGAGCATTATCATTGTAACGAAGTGGTGAGTGGTGTTGGGGGTGCTTGATGACGTCACTGATAGGGTACAGCTGGTCGGGGGTGTAGGACTCGATGCGTCTCAAGGCTCCGACACGCGCGTGCGAGACTACATCCCTGTTATTATTATCTTCCCATAAACACAGGGGTGCCGCCGCAAGTAAGTCTCGTGAGGGTTAGTTTCTAGGAATATTATATTTTAATAATTTGAGACTTTCCATAGAATTTAAAATAAAATGAATCAGAAAATTAGAAGAATTCTTCTTTAGATTTTTTCATAATTTTAATAATTCTTAATAAATTATTAAATGGCATACAAATCATAAAAAATATAAAATATTTATTTATTTTTACATGATCATGATTAACTCTTATCAAAAGTAACAAAATATTAACCTCACTCTATTATATCTGCAATGACCCGCTGTCAGTATGAACCTTTCACTGATAAGACTTCCTGCGCAGAGTCATTGCAGGTCTTGACATTTTTGCCGTAGCCAAGGAGCACCTGGAACGATAACAAACTCTATGAACTCATAACAAAACAACCTAAACTTATATATTTATTATAATAGTATAACATAAAGTGAAGTAAATTTGAGTTATATTATATCATACAATACCTTTAATTTTTAAACAAAAAAAAAATAAAAAATAAGAACTTACTAAATATGAATATTCATTTTTGGCGGCTACCTCTCCATCTGCTAATACTGTGTCGTTCCCTCGCACTAACAGGTTATAATCATATGTCATACACAAATTAGAACAACTCCTTTACAAGGAAATATAAGCCTGTTCTGGTATTCAATGCATTCTGTAACAGGTATGATAGTAATATATTGAAAGAAAATAGGTTAGAAAACTATTTTATTTTCAAGTAACATTGTATTTTTTTTTTTTACTCACATAAAGAATGCATTATGTGAGTAAAAAACATTTTAACATGATATGTTATTTATATTGACAAAACATAAATTAGAACTGTCTCACTTTGTCCTCAGTGCATAAATTGTTGGAATGCGAAATATAGTTAATTAAAAAGAAATGGCAAAATTTGCAAGTAAAACTTCCTTTACTACAAATAGTACAAATTAATATCTATCCAAGTACATATATGTTATTTAATAGAAATACTTACTGTCCCAAACCTTTTGTCCACTTTTGGAGGCTGTCGTGTTAAGTGAAAGAGGCTCAAATTGGTCAATGCTTTGGGAGATTTTATCCGTTTCTTTTATTGTTATATTCTCTGTAGTCTGGATTTTGAAAACGTATTTTAAATAATATTTTGCTCACATTTCAAATATTGGAAATCAAAAATCGCAATTTTCAAATTTGGAACTAATTGAAACTAATTATCACTTTGCGTGTGTACGCACATATTAAAATAAATATGTTGAAAAAATGTAAGGGAAAATTTTACATTGATATGTTGACGTAACGACATACTTCATAAAGTAATATAGGAGCCTTCTTATCAATTCAATTTATGTCGATTGGCGCTGACTTCAATATTTTTTTAATTATTTTAATTTTTATATAATCGCTGATATCTGAAGTACACCTTGGCGGAGTGCGCCGCCTGGGACCACCAGCGCACTGAGCTGGTGGGCGTGATTGGCAGGGACCTCTCGCTGCCACGCGTTATAAGCGCGATGGTCAGCAGCGAGAGGTGCTGGCTCTCTGTGGTGGTGGGGTCAGGACCTCCGAGCGTGCTCTGTATTTTTTCCGGTACAACAAACAATCGGTACCAGATTTAAAAATGGACAGATCTGAAAACAAATATAAATCCAAAACTTTTAACAATTATTAACTTCATTCAATTATTTTGTAATTTTTTAAACATATCACATATTCCAATGAATAGCTAGTTATGTAGACTATATTTATATAACACGAAATTTGACTTTCTTTTAGGTGTTTTAAGATAATTTAATTATATAGAAATATATAGCATTTTATATTAGTAATTAAATATTACATATTAGTAGTTAATTAGTTATTCTTAAGTTTTAAGCTCGGCAAGTGTCGTCGAATTTTTCAAAACATTATGAAACATTTCTATCTCTATATATATAAAAGCGAAAAACACTCACTCATCACTCATCACGATATCACGAAAACTACTAGAGCTAATAAAAATTATTTGTCAGGAAGGCAACTGGGAGATGACGATGATGAAAGGATTTTTTAAAACTCCATTTATAAAGAGGTGAAATAAAGTTTGCAAGTTTGTTTGAAACTTCGTCATTTTTAATATTGGACACATGAAATATAGATTTCAATTTGTGATTAGTAAAAAATAATAACGCAATAATATGATTTTAAAAATTGAATTTGTTTTATGAGTCCTAGAACAAAAATATTATCAACCAGCGACGGTTCCTCCGCTCTTCTCTCGACTCCGTCTCCATCTTCGACTCAAATCATAACCTAAAAACCACTGTCATAAGCACTTAAAAACTATTCAAATTAATACATTTTGCCTAAAACAAAAAGACAAATTATGAAAAATTATGCACACAACTAATATATGATTTTTTCTTCAAAAAAGGATTAAATCAGTTTTTTATGGATTGCTGTGATAATGAGATCCTTGTCCTGGAAAAATAATATCACCACCATTCTTCCACAAATATACCACTCTATCGTACTTACTTACCATGGGTCGTTCTCGCCAGTTCTGTATATCATATACTGCGGATGGGCAATTGCCGATACTTCTACAAACGCCCGTGACGTCATCTTTTACACAAATTTGACCTGAAAAGAAATAGAACGGATTTCAAGTTATTGTTAAAGGTACTATGAAGTCTTAACGAAAAAGATGGTTTGAGTGTACTGTGTAAAGTTTTTCGTAAGATTAAAAATAGGTATAGATATACGCTCAGATGAGCGTCAATAACGTTGTCGCAGATAATGAACGATTTGCAATGCAGCACATTCGCAACGTAAATAAATATGTTACCTTACCTACCACTTATAGCGAACACGTACTTGCTGTGGCCCGTGACTCTTTTATCATTGACTACAGAACAACGTTTCACGTTGGGAACAGGTCATGGAATAGTTCACATCTAAATTTTGAATCAGGACATCTTAAACGAAACATTCTTATTAGCATTTGCCATATGAAGAAGGCACTTTTAATAATTTGCTATATTGTATTGAAGCCATTTTTAAATCAGGTCGTTAAAGAAACAAATCAAATCAATCATCCTAACCTTATCCAATGCATAAATATTTTTTAAAATTATACGTATAAAAATTAGCGCATTTAAAAATCTCAGTCGTCTTATTAATAAACATTAAATTATGAATTCTAAGATACTTAGATATATAACGTGTTATTAAAAATGATGTAAAACAGGTTTCATATAAATAATATTCTTCAAACTAGTTTTCTTAAACCGACTCTTCCTTGTCTGACGTCAAAATAATAAAAACAATTGTTTAAAAATTAGTTTCTTTATTTTTTTTTAAATTTGCTTATAGTTTTGAGTGCTAGAGTTGTTAAGTTGAGTGCTTATTTTTTAAAAAGCGTTTTGTTGTAAAGACCTACCCTCGTTCTTGGCCTGTCCATTTGTACGAATCACAAAAAGGTAAAAAATTAAAATATTAACATATATTAACATTATTGTATTGATGAAACATATTACTTATAAACAAACACATTATGTGGTACACACACCACACTCCACCTACAACACTTAAGCGAATACTGACAAATAAGTCGTGTCTGAGTATCGAGAATGAAGTTAAAGTCAGATTCCATCACAGATATCTTATTCACAGCGCACTATAATATGACTTAGAGTACTATTTTCGTATTGAGAGATAGTGGCACAATCTAGTGTTATAATATTTACGATTGACAATAGACGTCGATTACAGTTGGCTTAAGTGTAACTAAGATAATATATCCGATTTGAGATCTCCGTCGCCTGTCAGAACCCGGCTGGGCCACCACGACGTCGTTGTCGTCGTTGGACTGAATTTTTATTTATTTATTTATTTATTTGAAACAAAAAAAAATACAGGGTGACAATAACAAAGACATGATGATACTGCAAAAGTTATTAACTGTAGCGCAGCATCAACGTTCACACAATTATGGACAATATTGCTCCAAAAAAATTACAACTCAAGACAATTCAGAACACTTAATACAATTTACCATAAACCAAAACCAAAACGCCACCATATCGGTCCGAGTACAGGATCAATGTACGGAGGCGATTCCACTGCAGCGAGGAGTGAGACAGGGAGATGTAATATCTCCGAAACTGTTCACCGCCGCTTTGGAAGACGCCTTCAAACTCCTGGAATGGCAAGGACTCGGTATAAACATCAACGGCGAGTACATTACCCACCTCCGATTTGCCGATGACATTGTGGTCATGGCGGAGTCAATGGAAGACCTAGGTGAAATGCTCACTAACCTCAACGAAGTTTCTCAGCAAGTGGGTCTAAAAATGAACATGGACAAGACGAAGATCATGTCAAATGTCCATGTTACACCCACCGCACTCTCTGTTGGGAGCTCCATTCTCGAAGTTGTTGACGAATACATCTACCTTGGACAAGTAGTCCGGATGGGTAGGTCCAATTTCGAGAAAGAGGTTAGTCGACGAATCCAACTCGGCTGGGCAGCGTTCGGGAAACTGCGTGAAGTCTTCTCGTCCAAAATACCTCAGTGCTTAAAGACGAAGGTTTATAACCAGTGTGTGTTACCAGTGATGACTTATGGTGCAGAAACGTGGTCCTTTACTATGGGCCTCATAAGAAGGCTCAAGGTCGCTCAGCGAGCTATGGAGAGGGCGATGCTTGGTGTTTCTCTACGCGATCAAATCAGGAATGAGGAGATCCGTAGACGAACTAAAGTCGCCAATATCGCCCAGCGGATTAGCAAGTTGAAGTGGCAGTGGGCAGGGCACATAGCGCGAAGAACCGATGGCCGATGGGGCCGAAAAGTTCTCGAGTGGCGACCGCGTACCGGAAAGCGTAGCGTAGGACGTCCCCCCACTAGATGGACGGATGACCTGAAAAGGGCTGCAGGAAGCCGCTGGATGCAAGCTGCCGAAGATCGGTCACTTTGGAAGTCTATGGGGGAGGCCTATGTTCAGCAGTGGACGTCTTGTGGCTGAAATGATGATGATGATGAATACAATTTACATACGTATGTGTAATCGCTCATGTGAGTATACCAATGTGTGTGTGTGTGTGTGTGTGTGTGTGTGTGTGTGCGTGTGTGTGTGTGTGTGTATAAAAAGTGAGTTAACAGTTTATTAGGGAAAATTGATAATTAAGGACTCGGTCTCATCATAAGATAGGGTTAAAAGCCAAGATGAACACTTGGATTTGCATTTGTACTTTGTAAGAGGATATATATCAATTTTTTTATTAACTTTATTGTAAAGCGAGCAACTTAGGTAGTGGAATTGGCGACTTGCTAAAATTGAATTACGCTGTTCTATAGCAAATATTCTATTAGCACGACGTTTCGACAACTCAGGATCATAATGAAGAGCAGAGTGTTTACGTGTTATGGTTGCTAAAATAAACAATTGCCTAACTGTTAAAACCTTGCATTGCGAGTAGAAGGTTTTGAGTTGGATAAAGACTAGGTTTAAATGTCATTACTTTAAGAATTGTCCTCTGCGCTCTTTCAACTTTTAACATGTGAGTTTTGGCAGAACCTCCCCAGGAAGAAATACAATAAGACAGAATAGACTGTGCCAATGCGCAGTAAACTAATTTGAGACATTGAAAATCAGCTGAATTTCTGAGATATTTAAAAATAGGAATAACCTTTCTAATTCTGGAAACTGTGTGATCAATGTGTTGCTTCCAAGAGAGACAACTATCTAGCCAGACACCGAGATATTTAATACTGGAGCAACGTTCAAGATGGGGACATCGGCATGAAGAAGAGGTGATAATTTTGTTACAATTGTGAATCCGAAGAGTAAAAGAATTGGAAGGAACATCCCGATAGCGATTAAAAAAGGTCATGTACCGGGTTTTGTCCAAGCTTATCGTAAGTAAGTTTTCAGACAGCCAATTCGAAACAGAAGCTAACGCTGTTTCAGCATGTAAAAAAGTTTCACACCAAGTCTTGCCGGAGATTACTAAAGCTGTATCGTCTGCATACATTACAGTTTTACAAATAGAAGTTCCCAAGTCACACAGATCATTGACATAGATGAGAAAGAGAGTAGGGCCAAGTACACTGCCTTGTGGAACACCAAAAGTTATCTCTTCCTCTACACTCACATAATCGTAAATTTTAACCACTTGACGTCTACCCGATAAATAATCCTTAAAAAGATTAAAAGCAACACCTCGGATACCAATATTATTTAGTTTGCTAAGTAATAGTGGTACGGAAACAGTATCAAATGCCTTAGTGAGATCAAGAAAAATACACAAGGTTTTCAGTTTTTGGTCAAGGTTTTTGATTACTGTGGTTGTAAGATCGAGAACGGCGTCATCCGTAGACCTATGGGATCTGAAACCGTATTGATGACGTGATAAGATATTAAATTTTTCTAAAAAATACTGTAATCTCTTATTTAGGATTTTCTCAAAAATTTTTGCTATAGTGCTGAGTACGGATATGGGTCTATAATTGCTAGTAGTACTCTTATCTCCACTCTTAAAAATAGGGTGTATAACAGCTTTCTTAAAAACGTCTGGAAATACACCAGATGACATACAAAGATTAAATATAAAGTTTAAAATAGGTATAAGGGAGCTTTTAGCTGATTTTATAATGGATGCAGGAATCTGATCCCAACCTACTGCACTGGTATCTCTAAGCCCCGAAATAATTTGGTCTATTTCTGAGCAATCTGTTAGAAACAACATCATAGACCTTGAAGGATTGTAATTTAAGTTAGAGGAGATATTAGTATCACGTGTATTGTCGATTGTAGTAGAAGTTACATTTTTACTAACTTCAGAAGCCAAATCCTTACCAATATTAGCAAAGTATTTATTTACAGAATTTACAGAGAGTAAAGGGTTTTGAGCTATTTTTAGTAGTTGCTCCGATGAATTTTCTTTTGGTCTTAGGTTGGTAAATTGTTTAATAAGCTTCCACGTTGCTAAAGAGTCACTCTTAGCTTTCAAAAATTCATTTCTTTCCCACTGCCGTTTAACATTTTTCAACAAATTGTTGCAAAAATTACGATACCTCCTAAATGTTATTTTGATCGTTTGATTGTTTATTTCCCTTTTCTGTTTTATAAAAAGTTTGTCCCGGTTTCTGATACATTTCAAAAGTCCAGGGGTAATCCATGGTTTAATTATCCGCTTTCTGCTGGATATTTTGATTCTAACGGTATGTTTTTTAATAATGTCTGATATGGTTTTGACAAGAATGGTTGCGGCGGAATTAGGGTCTAGTGAAGATAAGACCATAGAAAAGTCAGTCCCCTTTATTTCTTCTACGATTGAATTGCTATCTACCTTAGCAAAACTATGTTTATAATCAATTGATTTAGGTTTAGAGCCTATGCAAAAGAATATAGGGGAATGGTCCGTAATACAGGAGTCAAGAATTAAGGATGTCGAGCGACAGCAAGATTTAACTATTATATGATCTAAACAGTTAGATAAACGTGTAGGCTTAACATAAGCGGGAATCATGGCATGAGAGGCTAAAAGATTTAAATAGTCATCAGAGTGCTGATCTACGTTAGTTGGTGTAATATTAATGTTAATATCACCTGCCAAAATAATTGTAGGAAAATTATTTAATTGAGTCAAAATATTATCCAAACTACTTAAGAACGGCTTAGCATTTAAGTGGGATGGTGAGCGATAAAGAGCAATAACAGCTATTGTATGTTTAAATTTTATAAGTAAACCGTTTGCATCCTTCAGTTCAGGCAAACTAACATTATAATCTAGTTTAGCTCGTATATACGCTACCACCCCATCATTTTGTGTCACAAATTTAGAAGCGGTTGGAATGTAACCTGGTAAAGGAGGAAGAACCGAACATTTGCTCAGCCAACATTCAGATAATAATATAATGTCAACTTCAACTTGAATTCTATTTAATAAGATCAAAAGGCCGTCAAAATTACATTTAATGCTTCGGATGTTTAAATGCAAGACTTTAAAAGACACAGGTATGTGTCGTATATTTAAGTTTACATTTTCAGGGGTACAATTACCAGAGTCAAAAAGGGAATAATTTTCAATGTCATTAACAATATTTGCAATAAAATCTATGTTTGAGAATTAGGATAAACAAAGTAACAGTAACAAATATGTGTATTATATCGATTTTAATTGATGTAATAATTTTAGAAGCCCTAGTAAATAAATTATTTGAGTTGGAGAAATGGAACTTTTTCCCTATAAACCTGGTTTTGAGATGAAATAAAGTGTTAAGTTGTGTGAGAGTGTTTGAGTATGTGAGTGTTATACAAATAGTTAAATATGAGCGGAAACTAAACATAACAAATATCATACAAATACAAATCAAGTGCAATAAATTACAAAAAAATAATATTAAAGTAAATTTTAAATCAAAAATACTTGGCAACACAGGTTTAGAAACCGTTACCACTAAACAATAGTAAATTAATACAGCTATAGACATAGAAACTAGTCATTTTTTCTCTGCCAGTCGACTCAAATCACAATCACTACAAATTCTTACGACTGTACCGCCATCTCTTTTACGTAGCAATATTTTCCCATTTGAAACCCAGCAATACTTATAATCTTGAGCTTTTGCATATTCGCGAGACTGGAAGAAAAGTTTTTTCATTTTAGCAGTAAGGTTCTCAGCAATAAATATTGGTTTGACTGGTCCCGGCAATTTTAATTTTTCCGTACTAAGTCTATTGTTTTCCCTATTATATTTCTTAAATGAGCTTATAAACTTTTCCTTGAGAATAACAGTTGTGAAATTTATTATTGCAGTCCTTTGGTCTGCTTTCTTTGATTTAATTTTGAATGCATCTTTTATTTCGCAGGGCCGAATTTCGAGGTTAATTTCTCTTCCTAAATTTAGGACAGTATCAATTAAATTAGTTTTGTTCTCTGACTGCAAAGTAGGTAGATTTCTAATTTCAAGGCATGTAGATCTGGATTCGCGCTCAAAAGTTTCGACTTTTTGTTCTAGACGACCAATATATTCCCGCTGTTCCGCTTTTTCTTTGTCTAACTTGTCCACCTGACTTTGAAGTACATCTATGGTGTTGGCGAGAAAATCAACTGTGGAACGTATATCAACAACTGCCTCGAATAGCTTTTCATACTTAAGATTCTGCTGCTCCTGGAACTCCTTCATCATATTTTTAATTTCAGACATAAAATGGCTTAAATTTTCTTCGTCACAATCTGGGCGAGTGCTTCTGAGACGGTGTGTAATATGAGCATTTTCGCCATGTGCAGAATTCCCTGTTTTAGAGGCATAATGCAGATTTTGTTGTTGAGGTGTTGGTGGAGTTCGTTTAGGTGGCATAATGAATTATAAGTTCAGCAGCAACCAAAGCAATAAAGCAATATGAAATAATAAGCGATGAAAAAATAATATGAATAATAATAATGAGCCAAATAATCCAAGCAATATATAAAATACAAGATAAACGTAAAATAATCCGTTTTAAAAAAATAAAAACCAAAGTCAATATAAAAAAATATAAAAATATTAAAACTTCAAGTTGTCGGTTTTGAACGCCGGTTGTGAAGTTATAAGTCTAATAGTACAAGAGAACATAACCACTGCGCCAAATACGATATTAAAAATGAAGATGAAAAATCCTCATAAGATACACCGTCTTTTTGGAATTTGCAAACCGGTCGTTGGCGATAAGGTCAATGACATTCACTGTTCTTTGTTTTAGAGGGACACGGCACCAAGCAAAGCACGACACAAAATTCACTTTAAGATGATAATTGTTTTATTTTAACGTTTAACTGAAACGATTTGATGTTAGTTTTTGCACTTTTACGTCATTAATGACACAGTTATAAAATATTATTTACTGATTTCGAAGATAATATTAATTTACAATTTTTAAACACTAATAATTTCGGAGCGATCAGAAACACGTCCGCTTGCAATAAGGCTCGCGGGGGGGATTCGATTGGGAAATGGCTGCGGAAACAGAAAGAGATAGGGAGTTATCTAGGACTCTAGCTCACCGAGTCCTGATCGGCAGCGGAAGAGGAACCTGAGGTCCCCTACCGAAAAACTAGATTCAAACTATATCGTTGGAGTAACCGGCGGCAGGAAACGCTGACGTCAGTCTATAGAATTTTGAAAAGTCGTAACGGCTAGTCAACAAATCTTCCGAATGGATCTTTGGGCTACGAGAAGTCTATTCTGATTAACAATTATGAAAATTAAATTTACATTTAGAGTTAAGTAAACCATATTATATTATATATAAATATTATAAAGAATTCATAATTTATAATCATTCTTAGGTATACAGGTACATTTATGGTTTCCTCACAAGCAATTATAAAAATTTATTCAGCTGTTCTGTAGTGTAGTGTTTAATTTGATAAAAATGTACTGATGGGGATTTCTGGTGGGAATTTATATCGTATATATTAAATAAAATATCTAAAGATTGCTATCTTCAATATTTTTCCTTTTAGCTGAATTTTATTAGTATTTCTCATCTTTCAAACCTATACATCTACAAAAATCTGTACGATAAATATTTTCTGAACAGACATTTACTTCATGACATCGAACACCAATTTAAAAGGATAAACACGAACCAACAATTGTCGACACGCGACTGGCTTGTAAGGTTTATTTTAAGATTATAATAAACCTTACAACATTGTCTCTATTTATAAATTTATTTTGTTGTTCTGTTACTTGTTTGTGAATTTCGGTCCATTATTTCGAATCATAAAAAAATAACTATTACTGTTTTGTTTATGAATTTTATTAACAACATTTAATTTAATATTTTAAAGTAAGTTAATTTACTCTTCTCTCATCTAGTGAGTAGTATTATAGTATTATATTATATTGGGACTTAGAGTCCCCGATCGCTGATCTGGCGACAGTGGGAGCAATCTGCCCACCTTGATCGTTGTCTTAACCGACGTCATGAGACACTAACATTCCGTCTTGTGAAGCTGCTCACGGGGCATGGGTGCTTCATAGAGTGAGGACGCTTGGGTGAGGGGGAATGGTGACCCCTCTCATCTAAGGAAGGCCTACGTCGTGAGGTAGCTTCAAATTTTGCTCGGGGCACCTTCATTTGGGGGGGTTCCGCCGGGGCGTCATGCGCAAGCAACCCCGTGGCGTCCCTCTATAGCGATGAGGGCAGCCGTTAGTTTTTTTGGTTTTAAAATTGACAGCGTCCTCTATGCTGTCTTGCTGCTTGGTAGTCCCACATAACCATCTGGTCATCACCTCCTTGACGGATATGCGTGTGTGATATATATTTAATATCATAATGGTAAATAATAAATTGTTATAAAATATTTTAGCATCATCCCACACATATTGCATTCATTTAGATGCTGAGAGATTATATAGAAGAAATTGAAGATATAAATTTTGATCAAATTGTTGCATAGGTCATAGGTCCTACAATCTGATCTGATCTTCAATAGTGAAGAGGTGAAGGAAAATTTATTGTTAATTGCAGTCGGAGTAAGGGAATGACCATTATTTATAGTGATAGACTTGTTGCAAATACATATCATTGATCTTAATTTTTTTTAAATCAAATGCAGAATTTCAAGTATTGTCTTGGATTCACAGTGCCTGAATTAATTTTGTAAGAAGCATAAATAAGTAATATTGTACCTACAAAATCCTTTAAGGGCAGAATGCTGAATACAAAAGACATTTTAGGTTTTCGTATTGAATAAATAAATGTTATTCTATACTACAAAGCAAAAAATTGATTAGGATTATCGGAAGACGTCTATTAGATGCCTGTGTTTCGATATATTCGATTAAATTTTTAGAACGAAAGAACGGTTTCAGATCATTTAACACTGTACGAGATGTCATTAGATGTGTATGTTATAAACAATCACAAGCTTAGTTTAGTTCTAAACTCATTGCTCTGCATGAATGATGTTCAAAGTTAAAATATTTTTAAAAGGATAAATAACATTAAAACGAAGTAACTGCCGATTATATTTTAATAAGTTGTTGATTTAAAAAAAATATGATTTGAAAACGTTATCGAAGCCAGTGGGGTTAAACAGCATTACTTTTGTGATATAGAATACAGAATTTGGTGCAAAAAACAATAGAGTAGGTTATTTTTTACTTAAGGTAAATAAAATCAATATTCATTTTCTCTGGGATTATATAATTTCTTCACAATAAACATATTTTTATTTTTTAATATTCTAATCTATCTAAGATCGATGTAATATAACTAGGTCACTAGGGCCATACGATGCTCTCAATCCAGGGTACGAAGGCAGATAAACGGGTGAATGGTATCCCATGATAGGCCCCAGAGTGTCTGAAGTTCAGACCGATAACAACATACATGCACTTGACGTGTTCTATTTGAAGGATGCGTTCGAAACCCTGGAAAAACAACTCAGTCAATTATCTAGGTAGAAATATTTATGCCATAGACTGAACAAAAAACAAAAGAAAATAACAACAAGATTTTAATGTGTTAATTAAATTGCGGACAAGAAGTCTTTTAGTCAACTTATGTAATCGCTGCACTGCACTACATTTTATGTAGTCAACTAGTCTACCCTTAAATACCATATTGTACTTACATAATAATTCACTTTGTCGTACTCATTAAAGTAGCAAATCCCAATAGCTTCGTCAAAGAGGTTTCGATCTCCGGGACGGACGCAAACATCAGAGGATGCCGTTTCGTAAAGATGCCGCTAAAAACATTTCTTTATTATAATTTATTTATTATGTAGGGCAATGTATGTCTGTTTGAAAAAAAAATGTTTTAATTTTTTCTGTGACTTGTCTCTTTTCGTATTAATATCTAGATTACCTTCTGCAACAAGCTGTTCCCTTTACCATTGTTCCAGCCCAGGGCAAGAGCTTGTGTGTAGCTTGGCAGGTTACCCACGTCTACACAGGCTGGTACTGCGGACAAGTCCAGGGGTATGCTAGAACAAAATAATCAAGGCTGTATTGACTGAAAGATATGAATCAATAAAGGATTTATAAAATCTAGACAGATGTTATAACCTCTCTTTTCTTGTATTAAAACTGTGTTGATCTATTATATCAATATATAATATGAAAATACAATCGGAATTTTCAAATGCATTAGCTACGAGCATGGCGGAGTCGCGGCTTAAATACATGATGCCGTCAGTTTGAAACAAGTCGAGCTAATGTCGGTAATACAACATAATAGTAATTTATAATAGATTAAATAACTTTCGTTTATATATTATTTCATATATATTCGTCTTTATTTTATGTGTATAAATAGTTAAATTCTATTAAATGTACATGATCGATAGAACGTGTTACAAAAAACATTTAGAGTTAATATTCTTATAAACATTAGTTCCATTTTATAATAATCTATTTATGGCGGGGGGAGGAAACAACGTCTCTAGCAACGACTAGTGGTAGAGGAAGCCTTGTTATGTGTAAGAAACTACAGATCTTTTATGTGAAAATAATTTTGATATAATTAATATGGACAAGCTATATTTTTACTCGGACAAAATGGGTTCAAATCAAAAAACTACTTATAAAATATTACCGTATGAAATCTATGTGACATGACACTAAAAGAAAAAAAGAGAGGAGTTTTAAGGCACGACGGAGTGACATGTTAATGGACCAATTTGAGACACGAACCAATTGAATTAAAGTCATTTAAAAATAACATTCCCTTCTCAAACTTAAATACTTACTCACTGTCTAACTCCAACAAGGCAATGTTGTAATAAGGGTTAGGAGCCTTGAATAAGGGATGTCTTACTGTTCGTTTCACTTTAAACACCCTTGACTCGTCAGCTGGATCAGATATATTCAACACCCCCGTACGAATATACCTCACTGGACCACTGTAACAGAAATGTGTCATACAAACATTACAATATATTTTTTGTAGATAGTTTATTCATTTTGGTCATATCACTCACTAGCCCCGGTGAGAGCTGCACACTGCTAATGTCAAAATAAAACGTTCGCTGATGATAACACCCTCACACGACCAGCTCATTGAAGAGATATTGTCGCCGTAACCCAATAGAACCTGTAATAATTGTAACATACATAATGTATTATATATTAGCTATTATATATATATATATATATCCATCCCGGGTTGCTATTATATATATATATATATATATATATATATAATAGCAACCCGGGATGGTTGCAGAAGTTTTGTAATGATTCTGATTCTTATAGATAATATAAAATAAATACAACATTTTTTGCCTGTGCTGCGGAATCTTTAATTTTCCATTCTTGACATGTACATATATTATTTTCTAGATATTAAAGATGTGATGTATAAATGATTTTAGATATTTTATGATCCAGTATTTTTGCGAGGGCCAATATCACAAGTAAATATGGTAAATTAAAAGAAATGGAAGAAGATCTAAGCTTGTTATATTTGCATAAAAAATTCTTCACACTTACCATGTGTGGGAACTCGTCTTCCAACACTTCGTTCTGTACAATGAGCGCAAGTGAGTCTCGATTACATTTACTACTTCTATACTTTCCTTCAGCCAGTACTATATCTACACAGGGACGTATTATTTTTTCTTGATACTCGAGGCATTCTAAAATGTAGCCTAACATTAGAATATACTTTTAAGTTTTAATAATTTAAGATGTAAATTACTGACTGTTCCAAGATTTTAGTCCAACTTCTGGAGCAGTAACCGATGTTAGAGGTTCACATCCATCTGTGGGTCTGAAAATACAATTAAACATAAAAAGCGATTTAATTTGCACCAATAAAAATAATTTTTTTGAAGTCTTTACAACTTGTCGTGAAAATGAGAGAATAATGTTCACTGAAACTTATTAGAATATCAAAGTGAACATTTGTTGATAAATAAAATATAATTATAAAAAAATTCGAGCAAGTTATAATAAGTACAAAATCTTAAAGAATGAAAGCAAAAAAAGTTACACTGGAAATGAATTGTCCAAAAATTACGATGACAACGAGATCTCATTTTAAAAATATAAGAGACATGTTCGTAAAGGTACTTCGTCTTTTCAGATCTGTTGTAAAATAGTTTCTCGAAATCTATATAATAATTAAATATATTTATTAACTTTACTGTGTATAAATAATGTCTTTGTATCTTAAATCTAACAACAGTGCTTCACTCACAACATAAGATTTATTTTACTGGAAAACTTTTCACACACACACATTTTCGATACTTTGATCTAAACTTGTGTAAATGAAGCATGATCCTTTTAGTTGAGTACACTTGCTTCAACAACAGACAGTCGGATGTTGAAACTTTCTTAAACGATTGTGTAATAATATTCTAACATGTAAAAGTCCTACAATACAGACAAGGATTCTTTTATATAAGTATTTTCACTGTCTATTCCCTTATATCAGGGGTGAGCAACCTTTTTTGCTCGGAGGGCCGCAGTTCCAAAAACAGAGGGCCATATAGAAAATAAAGTGCATATACAAGTTTCAAATCATGTTTTAAACGTGATAAATGTTCGTATTTAAAAATTTAAAACTTATTATACACTTTCGTTATCCTGAAAACTTTGTTTTTTGGCATTTTTTGAAAAAAAGTACTAAAATAAATTAGTTTTTATGTGCCTCGAGAGCCGCATGCGGCCCGCGGGCCGCGGGTTGATCATCCCTGCCTTATATAATTATAAATTCTACGTTATACGTAAGGTATACGTACAAAACTACATAACCTACTACATAAACTATATCGTCAAAAACTAAAACAAGTTATACTCAAATATGTTATATTAGTACCTGGGTGTAGCAGCTGCACTGGACTCAGTTGTGTTGTCAGTTGCACAACAAATTAAAACATCTTTTCCACTTGAGCATATCTGGAAACAACTGAGTTGTATGTGTGAAAGAAACAGTATAAGCAGTGCAGACACGATGATAGACAGAACAGTGACTTCACTTTAAGATAAACATTTCCCATCTTCATACAAAAAAAATTTAATTTCTGTAAATTGGGTAAATGAATACAGTTCTCGTGACTTTATTTATTCATCATTTTTGTTGTTTTTCATTCGTACTTTGACATTTTTTTTTTGAAACCACAAAAGGTAAGCGTTTGACTACAACCCGCCTGACGTTAAACATAGGCTGTAGTCCAATGTGTGGCACGCTTACCTAATAAATACCTATTAACTTTCGATTTAAATACCCCTAGATTGTAACAATCAGGAAACACCGACTCCGGCAGAGAATTCCAAATTTTCGCCGTCCGCACAAGAAATGTGGAAGCGAAACGCTTTGTACGGGACTTTGAAAACTCAACCGTAAATCGGTGCTTCCTGTTTGAGCTTGTCGTCGTTCGGTGACTGAAAGGAGCTGCGTGTATCAAGTTGTGTAGCTCTGTTGCAAACTTTCCGAAATGTAATAAAAGACCGACAAACTAGCCACCTTACGGCGATGTTCTAAACTTTGGAGTTTTGCCTTGGCAAAAGTGGTATCGCCTACGAGCCTCCTAGCCCGTCTCTCAATTGATTCTATCGCCTCTAGCTGGTATTTGGCAGATCCATCCCAAAGATGCGTAGCAGTTTTCAATAATTACCGTACCATCTGATGTGGACGATGAGTTTCTCTCAGTATTATAAACATTAACAAACACAAAGTCTCGTCCGTCGGTCCGTCTCTTATTATAAGAGCAGTAAGCTTTTAAATCGAAAAAAATATTCAACCAAAAGGAATTCAAGACACAAGGAAAAATATACTTGAGTAGTACCGATGAGTAATTAAACTTATTCAGTATATTTAATAAAAAGTTATTTTAAACGTTTTACTTACTGACGGCAATGTCCTATTTTTAATAAAATTTTCCTTCGCCGACAAACACTCTCTGGCCGGCAAACATTTACCAGATCCATCTTCAGTGGCACATGATGAACCTAAAAATATTCAGATACATAAGACATTGTTCAATACCCTTGATCTTTTAATGGCCGACACGAGATTAATAAATTAAAATATTACATTAAATCAGTTATAAAACTCTTTTAATAAAAACTACACCTCTAATATCATTGCGTTTATTTTTATTTTATTATGTAATATTAGCCATGTAACTCTTTGGCATTTGAATCACTACATGTGAACGAGAATATATACAGTGACTTTAACAAATAATAATTGTTTTTGAAGTTATCTTCCAAAAACTTTGCTAAATATTACCCATCTTGTGCTTTTAATATGTTTAAAAGATATACAATTTTTTTATAGACATATATAGATATCTTATAATAAAACAATCATAAATTCTGAAAATTTAATATTTAATATATAAAGTTGATACTTGATCTATTTTGTTCAATGAACATTGATAGAAGTAAAATAGAATTCTACAAAAACACTTGCCTGTTTCCAATCCACTGCTCAAAGTAACAATGAAAGTAAACACTAAATATGTAGACATATGATTAAACATAATAATTTGTTATATTACCGTACACTATGTGATCATTTAATAAATAATTCTTACTAAGTTAATAAATTTGTAATTTGTTGGATCCTCTGGTTGTGACCGACGTTATTAATTACACAATATAAGACAAGCTTACTTGAGTAAGTTCCTTTAAGAACTGAATGTAAGTGCCACAGACACTGCAAGTTATTACAATATAAATAAACTTGTTACCACTCTTCAATCTGTCGGTCTGCATTAAGAAGATTGTACAATATACATAATAATACATCGTACAATATACACAATATACATAATAATACATCGTACAATATACACAACATACATAATACTACATCGTACAATATACACAATATACATAATAATACATCGTACAATATACACAATATACATAATAATACATCGTACAATATACACAATATACATAATAATACATCGTACAATATACACAATATACATAATAATACATCGTACAATATACACAATATACATAATAATACATCGTACAATATACACAACATACATAATACTACATCGTACAATATACACAATATACATAATAATACATCGTACAATATACACAATATACATAATAATACATCGTACAATATACACAATATACATAATAATACATCGTACAATATACACAATATACATAATAATACATCGTACAATATACACAATATACATAATAATACATCGTACAATATACACAACATACATAATACTACATCGTACAATATACACAATATACATAATAATACATCGTACAATATACACAATATACATAATAATACATCGTACAATATACACAATATACATAATAATACATCGTACAATATACACAATATACATAATAATACATCGTACAATATACACAACATACATAATACTACATCGTACAATATACACAATATACATAATAATACATCGTACAATATACACAATATACATAATAATACATCGTACAATATACACAATATACATAATAATACATCGTAGAATAAACACAATATACATAATAATACATCGTACAATATACACAATATACATAATAATACATCGTACAATATACACAACATACATAATACTACATCGTACAATATACACAATATACATAATAATACATCGTACAATATACACAATATACATAATACTACATCGTACAATATACACAATATACATAATAATACATCGTACAATATACACAATATACATAATAATACATCGTACAATATACACAATATACATAATAATACATCGTAGAATAAACACAATATACATAATAATACATCGTACAATATACACAATATACATAATAATACATTGGTCGGCAAAGGAAAAATGAAATAAATTTGAGCGTCTCGCTATAACGAAAATATATCTATATCTTATAGACTTATAACCTAACACTTTTATTTTCTATAGAGGTTGATAATAAAAAAAATAAAATCAAAAATCTGTTCATGTAATACTAGGCATCAGTATATTTCTACAGCCCAGGACTCTCGGAAAAACGATTTTCCAGAAAATCAGTATTATATATTGAAATCTCTCAAAAGAAAGTTTCGGGGACCTGCAAAAAGAACCTCGTTCAGTTTAATCACCAGAAGACGTTGGTATCACCACCTCACTCGTCTAGAACGCTCCTAGAAGTGCTTCTCCTAATATTTTAGAACTTTATTTGCATAAACTGAATTTTCTTTTCATTGTCTGAGTTGTCTTCGTATATTACAGATTCAGAGATTATTGTTGCAATTATTTATAATATTTTAGATAAAATAAGTTTGATTTTTACGTAAATTATTTTTATTCTTTATTTTGACGTTTGCACATCGATTTTTTCAAAGTGTAAAGTTTTTTTATTTATAATAGGCATGATTTGTTCTTGCGAAATATTAATAGTTAAGAACTGTTATGAAAGTCCAATAATATTATTTTAAGATGTTTATTATTATTTTTTATATAATAAAAAAACAAATACAAGTCGTATTTTGTGTACTTTTCAATTATTTGAAATTATAAAGATAGAGTGAGGAAATGAGAAGTGCATTATCAAAATAACATTAAAGATTATTTATGTAATAATTTTTCTATCCCCAATGGTTATTCTGGACGTTGTCTTATTTATAATATATACTTGTTAATTATTAATATTATGTCTATAGTAAATACTGTTACATAGTTTTTAGAAACCAAACATTATTTTATTTTAAATTACATTCTACTACCAGGATACTACTACAATGCTACAGAATTAAAGAAACACATATATCTAATAAAAAAAGTGGCTAGAACCTCTAGTAATAATAGAAGATTGATTGAGATTCCTTAAAAATGTAACCAGTTTTTCTACTTCATTTGATGACACAAAAAACTATATTAAATAAACTTGTTTATTAATAATACGAGTTAGATTATAGCTTATTAATAAACTGTAATAATTTCTGGAATAAGATAAAAGCAACATATAAGATGTGGAGCAAAACCAGTTGCAACAACTGACCAGTTATTATACACAACTGGAAGTGCCAGAGGCTTCTCCTCCCCTTTTCCCCTTTTAAACCATAATCTATAGTAAGTTTTTTGTAAATACTAAATAATATAATTCCAAACCTTTTTTTAATCACTAAAACATTTATTTACTTAAACAGTACAACAACCCACCAGCATTTTAATATAATAATAATATGTGTTTATATAATATCATTTATAAAATTATATATATATATTTTTTTGCATATTATTTCAAATAATCCATTGATATATTTTTCCTGAGTAAAAAATATAGTATATGTTGATAGGAATAATAATTTATTATCAAACCAAATATCGTCGAAAGCTGTTTTTGTAATACATGGACTTTTAACTGCGAGTGTATAAAAAGAACAAGAGTGTACAAAATTTAAAACTATTCCATTGCGTGCTGTGATGTTGAATAAAAATATTTTAGCTCGTGTCTTTTTATTATAGATATAGATATATAGATATGTTACTATATTAAGGCAATCATTGTTGATGTATGAATAGTTTTCCTCAATCGTTCAAGAAACCTGTTTCTAGCAAAAAAAATATCTTGCAAACATGTTATTTAAAATATTTTATATTTTAAAACAATCTGTAGTTTTTATGTTATTAAAACTAAATTATTTTGTGTTATCTATTTAAAGGGATATAATGTTTAAAATCAGTATATACTATATCTGATATCATATATATAATAATAAGATTTAAGTATTGTGTGTTATACCTGTGACTGTTCTCATGCCTGTTTACTTCAGTAACTGTAACGGGAAATTTTGCGCGCGCTTTCAAATTTTTTGTATTATCTATTGTGACTAGCTGGTCTTAGCATACTAGTTATAATTTATTTTTAGTTATTTCAAATCAACATTATTTTTGTTTGATAAAGATCTTCGAGAAAATTAATTACTAATGGTTTCACAATACTGGTATGAGTTTCATTCGATAATTAAGATTAAATTAGAATTTACCAGTTGAAAGTTTTTTTTATTTCTAGAACGAACACATATATTTATTGAATAAAAGCAGTTGGGAGTCGACGGAACGCCTTCTTGACGGTTTTTTGTTTGCTACATGGGGTTAGCTAATTGCCTTGTAATATAGGATTATAAAACAAATATTATATACGCAAAATAATATTTATTTTATATTTTAACATTATTACTACACTCAAATAAAAGTATAAACAAATAAGTGCTTGATATTGGTATTAGAACTGATAATCGTATAACTTGTTCAGTATTATATAGTATTACAAAAACATGAGAAGGTCGTTGACAGTCGTACAGATTATTTAATTTAAATGGATGAATATTATAATTACTGTCCACAAACATCAATCGACCAGCTGACCTGTCCCGCAAATCAAATATTAAAAAGTCGTAAACTAATGTGAAAAAAGAGACATTAAGAATTTAGTTATTACGTTATATTCTATGCAGACATGGCCTACGTTTGTATGACAGTATATATGTGTAATATACATGGTACTAGATTTAAGGTCGTCCAGCTCGTTTCTTCTATGTGGATTGATTATCTGATGAATGATATGGATGTCTTTAATACTATATCTGTTTAGACAGAAACATAAGCCGTGCTCGCAGTACGTCAGCAGTCGTGAGACGAGTCCCCGCGACGCTGGTCGACACCAGAATTTCAACTTACCTCTGGTCTAGTCTAGTTTGCAGTCTGTATAATGTTTAGATATGTAAATACTATAGTTTTATGTATTTTCGTGATTCAAATAAACGCACAGTATGAAGGTATGTGTCTGTTATTTTTTGTTTTCGTAAAATGAAACAAAAACTAAATAAAATTGAAGAGTCCTCTGTGTTTTCTATTAGAAAAAATAGTTTGTAGTTATGCACAGTAATTACAAAAAACAAGCCATGTACACAAAAAATAGTAAAGTAGTAAAGATTAGTTTTTTCACTAAATTACTTACTTTTAAATAACTTATTTTGAGAATGAATTTGAAGGTTGTAATTAAAAGTAGTATAAAAACTGAGTGCTACATAAATGGTATAAGAATATGAATAAATTACTTTAGAGAATGTTTGATAATGAAAGATTGTGTTATAATACTTTTTTTTAGTATTTAATTAGTGAAATTATAAAAAATAGAAAAAATAGTGTCAATCATTATTTTCTCTATTTGTCTCACTAAAATAATACGGATAAGTGTTTTCTGGTGTCATTTTCATTGATCCTTCAATAGCCACGAATGTTGCATTTATATCATTAACAAAATATACAAAAAACAACTCGCGACAATAAAATATGTTAAGTTATCAAAATATTGTTTTAAAGTGTCTTGACGCACGAGGAGAGATCAGAAACAGAAACTTGTTTGACATTATTATTTATCCGACTCTGATACGAAAAATATGGCGTTTTATAATTTTAATATACCATAATTAAATATGGTTTTGAGATTATTTTTCAACAATTTAAACCAATTTTGGAGATATATAATATCAAAGAAAACTTTTTAGATATCACATAGATATAATTAATAAATTAAGCGAATTGCAGTACACTTTGTTTACTAACATTAATAAACACATCTTAAACTTTCCAGGAGATATTTGTGATAAAAATGGCGTTGAAGGCACCTGTAGAAATATAAGAGACTGTAAATCCGCTATAGATGATATACGAAATAAGAAAAAACCGGCCGTAAGTTATTTTTAATTTTTGATATATATAATGAAGTTACAAAAAAAAATTTTGCCAAATCTATCAAAATTTTCAAACTCTTAAAATCTTTTACATATCTTTTTCATTTATTGTCGTCATATCACTTGTCTTCAATTCATATCTTCCTTGTTCATTTGTTCCTGTATCGCAAGGTTTTATTTCTTGAGCGACTGAGCCAAGGTACCGAGAGACAAGATCAATCTGAAAACTAAACTGAATATCAAGTTTAAGTTAACGATTATTTATTACTTGCTTAAACTTCGTTTGTTTCCCCTCCACCCACCAACAAAAAGCAAGCTTTCTATAAACACTACAAATTTATAAAAACGATATATTTTAGTTTTATTGTGAGTATAACTCAAACCAGTTAGACATTAATTTTTTGTGAAGTTTTGTTTTTCGTTTCGAAGTGGAACAAAAATTTCATACGCAATTTCATGCAACGTTAAATTTAGGCTTCAATGCTCACAAACAAAATTATAAAAATATATATTTTAATTATAATTTAATTTTTGTGTTTCAGTTGTGCTCATTTGCAAACACAGACCCGATTGTTTGTTGTGTTGATGTCACTCCATCCCAAGAACAGCCGACGACCAGAGCGCCCGTCCTGACCACAAAAAGGTAGGACTTTGAATTTACAAAAATATATAAGGGTAACATCAATGATTAACAATGAAACCTCATTGAAATAAATATTATTCAAAATTAGGGATATAATTCGATAATTTGTTCAGGGGTCTCAAACGTATGCAGGCTTGTTACATTAGACATTTTGATTTAAATTCTAACATAACAGCCTTCCGAGCACAACAGAGTACATACCAGCTGAAGAGGATTACGTCTTAAATGACAAGGACGCTGCGAGCCTAGACCAATGTGAACCAATAGCAGCTAACTTGACTTTACCCAAGAATGGTCAAAAAGCTTGGGATAGTGAGTTTAAAACCATCTTATAATAATCTGAATAGATGATAGTTTTATTGAAATGGATAAATGACTTCTGTGTAGAAATCTATTTAAAATATTATTTTACAATATTCTATAAAAACACGTCGACACAAGAAACGATAAATTCATCAAGGAATTGACAGCTTACTTGACAGAGCTATTGTATTCCATATTCTGGAAGTCGCAGGCTTGAATCTTGCTTTTGATATTTTTTCAATTGTATATATTTTTCAGAATGCGTTGAATACCAACAGAAGTTGATATTTCCCTGTGTGAAGGGGGTTACACTGACCGGAAGTCTGAGTAGAGGTAAGAAGTGTCACCACGACGCTAACCAGCTCGTAGTGGGGGGAGTGGACACCACCAAAGATGAATTTCCACATATGGTAAGTGGTATTTCAGTTACTTATATTTAAAAATTAATTGTGGCTAACGAATATTAATTTGTTTAATTAAGCAATATATACTCTAGTTTTAGTTTTTTTTTTTATATATGAACATATTATTTTTTATGAGTATATATTTTAATAGGTACTTCTGGGATATGGACAAAATATCAATAATATTCTCTGGCTCTGCGGAGGAAGTCTAATCAGCGAGAGGTTCATACTAACAGCTGGTCACTGCACCTCTGCCAGGGACGGGTCAGTAGATATATGTTATATGTTATTTCAGACAATTTTAATGTTATGTGTAGATTTTTAAATTTCACCCCAAAGTTTATGTAAATGATATGTTAAGCATATTATACACCGAAGTGAAAGAAAGAACTATTTATTTTTATATCTTTTCCAGACTCTTGATATAATATATGTAAAATGATTTTAAAGTAGACTTAAATATAGGTTAATTGTTTTGAGTTGCGAATCGATTCAAAGCTGTATTTTGATGTGAACTTCGTATATGATCAGAGGTCTGGTGTCGTACGTCCGCGTGGGCGCGCTCCGCCGCACGGACCCGCTCAGCCCCGCACAGCTGTACGCCGTCAGTGAGATCATTAAGCACCCGCAGTACAACTCCCCGCAACAGGACAACGACATAGCTCTTCTGAGACTAGAGAGAGAGTAAGCATTAAACACTTTTTAATTAGCCGATCTTTTCTGAGAATTTTTAACAATTGTCTAAAGAAAAGTACGTTAAAGACAAGTTATAGACTTATTTAATTACTTTTCCTATTTTCTTCTTTTCTTATCATCATGGTAATGTCAACAGTCGTCTGTTACTAACAGTACCACTTACCATAAGGTGCGTCGCCTCCAGGTTTTGCTTCTATCCATAATCGACGCAAATTACACTAATATATACATATAATTTATTCTTCGTAATGTGATATGAAGTGTAAAAAACCTATTTTTAATTTTTAAACTATTATCGACCGTTTTTATAATAAAAATAAATATTCAGCTTCCAGAAACTATCTTTCGTTATATGAACTGTGTTTGCGGTCCTGTTTTATTTACGTCCTTTTCTATTATCTTCCAGTGTGATCCTAGACGAGTTCACAGTTCCGGCGTGTCTGGACGTGGGTGCTCCCGGAGACTACAGCCGCGTACTTGCCACGGGGTGGGGGGCCACGCAGAATAGGGGAGGAAACGCGGACCACTTGCAGAAGGTAAACAAATTGATCCCTCTGCTCAATTTATATTAAGCCTATCTCATCTTCGGCGATCTTTCAGATAGAAAATTAAAAGATTGTATAAAACGAGTTAAGCCAAACCTTAATTATTATAAATATAGTACTACGTTAATATGGAGGCCTAGTAATAATAAATAACTAACTTGTTAATAATTTCTCTACACTGCACTAATAAGTTTTTTGTTAGAATTCTAGCAAAAGAGAGGTTCTGAAAATCATACACAAAAGCACGTCAGTCCCAGCTAAAGTCAGCTGACTAACATCACAACCTTAAGCATCGTATTGCTGCGGAAGATCTGTATAATATCTTACATATATGTTATTTCAGGTGATCATAAACAAATTCACGACAGAAGAATGTTCCAAGTTGTTTCCCCCCAGCCGTCTCTTGAAGCAGGGCTTCAATGAAAGCTCGCAGATCTGTTATGGGGATAAGAACAAGTCTAGAGACACGTGTCAGGTATTTAATATAGACTGATACTAAGCTCGAGGTAGATATATGATATATTTCAGGAACTATAAATGAAAAAGAAAGAAAAGAAAAAAAAAAAAACAAAGACAGTTATTTGAAATCTGAAATTTTAATAATTTAAAAAAAGTACTGCCACGTGTTAATGTAAGACACATATCATTACCAAAACATTTGTCATTCTAACGTACGTACGTAGACTCTAAGTGCATTTCTTTCCTTTTTATTGACAATTTTTATCTCTTCTACAGTGAAATATGGAATATATTCTACCTGTATGCTTTTTGAAGCACATACTTTTCTTGGTATTCAATAACTGATTACTCCTAACATACTGCAGTAGTAGTAACATGTGATGAAAGATGGAATAAATGAAGTCGTTGCTAACTCCCAGTTATTAACAATTGATAAGATATTTAAATATTTCATTCCCAGGGCGACAGCGGAGGACCTATCCAGCTGAAGAGCCAGCCGCTGTTCTGTATGTACAC
The DNA here is from genome assembly GCA_959347395.1 of Mechanitis mazaeus. NCBI lineage: Eukaryota > Metazoa > Arthropoda > Insecta > Lepidoptera > Nymphalidae > Mechanitis > Mechanitis mazaeus. Next base: position 604,148 of record OY365756.1, read on the forward strand.
GGTGGTGGGGGTCACGTCGTTTGGTCGCGCGTGTGGGTACATCGGTGAACCCGGGATATACACGCGTGTTGCTGAGTTCGTGCCCTGGATAGAGAGCATCGTCTGGCCTTAAGACCAGAATATTAACATTACCTGTGACGTGTTGTTAGTGCAAGTAACAGATGTGTGGATTATGTATATAGGTAGTTGTAGGTTGATTTCTACTTTGCATTGTAGATCGATAAAATTATTGATATCTGAGTCATAGAAATAAATTTGTAACTCGTTATATTTATTATATTTAAAATATTGTACCTATTTTATTATTACGTTTTTATTGCCATAACAATAATTGTCCAATCTATATTGTCATTATTTTTCAAAGAACACACTCACCGTACATATCACCTACTATAAACGTTATTGTGTGGTTTAAAATCCAATAATTCATGTATAATTCATGTATAAGGACTCCAAAATTAATATCACAAAACTACTTTTTTGCCAAGTGTCACTATCAGTAAAATAAAGTTCTGCCAGGTTACAATTAGCATCAATATAAAAATAACTTGCTTTCACCTGGGCAAATAATTTTATTAGTTGAATTTCATTTAATAATTGCTCATAAAGATATATTTAGATAGACAGGCAGCGATTTTAATCAAAATATACTTGGATAAAACTTACATATCTGACTTGTTATTGGATCTGTTTAAATATTGCAATAATGCTAAATGTAATGTTCAACTATTTTATAAAGTTCAAGAACTAAAACTAATTCCAAACTTATATTTAAAATTAATATGAAACTGTGACCATTCAAGTCACTCTAAAACGTGAAAACAGCTATAAGTAAATTATCTTATAAATGAAATAGAAACTTGTGCGTCCTCACGACGACTAATAAAATTGATTGAGAATATTTAAATTGTACAATTCTGCAGCCATTGTTCGACTATTTCAAGTCTTACTCGAGCAGTCATTATTCCAACACATATTTATGCCAACGATATACGGTTATATATTTCCTGTGAACTGAATATATTATCTTTGGCAATAAATAAGTCTTATGAAAATTGAAGTGGTATCCATACAAATATGAACGAAAAAGTTAAATCTTGAACCCGAGTAAAACAAATTTTTCAACCCTTGTCACTAATATATACATGCAACATATATCACAGCAACCTCGTCAAATATATAAAATTCTTGTGTCGCGTTTGTATCCAAACTCCAGTCGAAACTGCTTGAAGGATAATAAAATTTTGTGTATATTCAGAAGTTATGAGAATAAGATGTAAACTATTTTCATACTCCTAAGTGGTGGTCCACCCCATCAGCTATTTTTCTTTTTTTTTAATTTATTATATTATGATTCCACATAAAAAAAAATCATACAACCCTAAATTTTCACCATTCTACCATCGACATCTTTTGAATTATGTAACATAAATGAAGCTGACGCTGTAATAGAGCTGATAAAGTGAGTATTATTTTAGATAATATTACAGACCTAATCCAACTATGCGTCTAAGTGTTCGCGCATACGCGGTATTTTTATAAGAGTGAATGTCCCCTACTTATAACTATATTGCCATGTTATTTCAAATATAATGCTATAATTTTGAATGACCAATATTACATATTAATGAATTAATAATGAGCAATTTTCCAACCTTGCTGTATGATCTCATTTCATCACACTTTGCCAGAGTCAATAAAGCCGATGTTTAAATTATTATCTTTATGCAAAGTGCTATCAGACTTGAATAGTAAGCTTGTTTCTGAGATAGAAGAAAAAACCTTATATTATATTGTTATAGATTGTGAAAATACGATTAATATAATACAATTTATATAGAAATATTATATTAATCACTTCTTTAGTTAGTACTATAATAAATATATATTTAGAAATAAAGATTCTGAAACCCTATGTAATAACAGAGGTATTTATTTATATCATAGTTTTGTCTAAATACTGTCCCTTGAACACAACGAATGAATGAGGCAAAAATTACTATATCAGAAACAAGTGACATCTAACAAGATTGGCACATAAGTGCGAAGAAAGACAGGATATTATGAATCTTTCAAACCATTTTTCATATATAGTTTTTAAGAAGAATTACAGTGGTGATACACTATGGAGCGGCTTATATCAAACTATAGAGTCTCCAATGATAAACCTAAGTTCCAAATGCCTGAGGAGTTGCGAGTAGTTTTAAAAGAGATATCTACTTCATTTCGGTTACATATGCAATTATGAAGCATTGATAAGTAAGACCACGGACAACTTACCCAGTATTATATTACTAATGATCTTGTAAGGACAATTTCCTTTTTTCCCATGATTAAAATTCATGAACAAAAGAAAGTAGTATGATTATAAGGAGAAAAGTCACAACCTATATTCGAAGCTATTAATCTAGGTACTAAGTTGACAAATGACATCAAAAAAACAAATTGCATTGTGAGTATTTATTGATATAAAAAAAGCATTCGATATCTGTCAGTTGTATCATTTTCTAAAAAAGTTAAAAATATTTTGCAAAAAGAATAAATTTAATAATAGTGAACATATCTTATAAAATAAACAAAAAATTGATATTTTGCATAACATTCTTATTTTTTTCTTCACTGAATATACTAAAGAAGATATGCAGTAACGATAAAGAAGCTCGCGAATAAAACTTGTTTAAGACATACGTGACTTCTAGTTGACGAACGGCAGTTTAAAATATATCTCCGTGCTAATAGGTCGTGTATTTAAAAGAGTTAATAGTTTTATAAGTTACAATAATGAAAAAATGAACGAAATATTTGATTAGGTAAGTGACAAACATGTTGAATAGAGTATTTAATATATAAATATATGTATATATTGCCTATATACATGTATATATTGGAATTTGTCACTACTTTTATATAATAATAATAGTGAAAACAACAACAAAGAAAAATGCTAGTTATTAATGCCTTATCAAATATATAAAACTATACATATATAAGCAACATTTCTTTGAAAACTGTTGATTTTTTCTGGTATTTGATAATTATCAAGGCAATAACCTATGTCTATTAAAAAGCCAGTGATGATAGCATCTTCGACAGGAGACTTGTTCATCAAACATCAGTAGTTTTAAATGTTACAAATACAAAAGGCGGAACGATCAAAGCTTTATCAATAAAAAGTTCTCAGTTAATTAAAGATAATTTAAGTTAATTTAAGATATCATAATCCTTTGTTGATACTTTGTGCAAAATAGTTTTGCGATGTTTTTTCCTCAAATATTTAAATAACCTGTTTCCATCAAAAACATATCTGTGCTATAATTATGTAAAGTTTGTGAGTTCGTACGTCGGAGGTTATTTTCCAAACTTCGAATCTTTAATAATAAATATCTTCGTAGGATAAATATATTGTATGTTTATCATTCTTACTTGAAGACGCATTTTGCAAATTAAATTTAAAAATTAAGAGAACAGTTGAGTTTCTTACGAATGACAATTATTAAACATGTTTTTTTTTATAATATTAAGTCCTATGCGATGTGCTTGTAACCGGTAGTAATGCAAGAAACTTGAACTGTTTGTTAGTTGGAAAACATTAATCTTTAATTTTTTGGCTTTTGAAAGCGCATTTCTGGAAAAAGTTTTTGAGATCTAAAGTTTTTCGTAGTATATTAGGAGTTCTCAGCTACTCCTAAGAAGTCTCTCGAAATACTTATTTGTGTTAAAACATGAAGTTGAAGTATAAAGTTAAAAAAATATTCTCATCTGTTAACCACAGAATTAAATTACACAAATACATATATGAAAGCTAATATCAGATGCTGTATATGTATAAATCTAATATAAGGATATTAAATATGCTCAAATATCTTTAATATATAATTATTTAATGACCTTATATTCGCTTTTTAGTTTATCATCTGAATGACTCGACCTGTTGATATCATGGCATTATCTTTGTCACGGTTATAGCTTGAGAAACAGGCGAGAGGTGGCGCTGCAGTCTAATTATAATATATAGCGCATATTAAAAAAACAGATATTTATATAGTAATAGTATTAATTTTATAATTTCAGTCCCCAAGGTCAGAACTAGTCCACAATGTTAAGGTCAGTATCGGTCATCAACTCTTATGACTCCTTGATATTATAATTTGTTAATGTAATGTTATTTTGTTTGTTTGATCAGATTATTTACATTGTCATGTATGGTGGCGTCGGCAGTTGCGCAATCAGGGAATTCTGAAGAACTTGACAAGACGTTTTCTACTTGTAAGTAAACCTCATTCCTACAAATGTATTCATTCAATTGGAAATTCAACGCCAATTTCTATGTTTCCTTACGTTAAAACAAAGAACATGGATCCCGTATAGGATTATATAGGTGTCTGTCAAGTTCTTTAAGTTCAAAAACGCGATAAGATGTTCAGTTGTAATTAAAACCGGACTGTACATAGTTTTAGTTTGAAGCTGTGAGAAAATGAAACTTCTAAATTAACGTAAAAAAAGATATGATTGTTTATGCTTGAAAATACTTATTTTGAGACACTTACGGAAATTAAAATTAATAAAGTAAGTTTGAATAAATTTGACAAGTGACAGATAATGCAAGTTTAAGAAAATGTCTGACAATTATAAATTTGTTATTAAAACTTATAAATATTGAGTGTTATGGAGAATAGAAATTTAAAATAGAAGCTATTACATCAAATCATCATATAAATTTTTTGACAATTTCTGTTTCTATTATTTTCTTCGGGTTGTCAGTTACAAAATGCTATTTAGTATTAAGTCCACCCTTTGTGCGTCATTCTTGGACCATAAAGATTAAATAAATAAATAGATATAAAAAAAACAATTCATTTTCTTTATAAGATTTTAGATAAATTTGTCAATTTAGTATTATTAGATCGGATCAGCTTTTTATAAGCCGTGGTAATTGTATGTGTATTATTTTTAATTTCTTATTAAAAGAAAAACAACAAGGCTACTAAACAACTGGTAACATTAGTGTTGCCACTCGCTGTCTCGCAACAAAGTTTTCCCTAAAGCACCGATCGCAAGTAATTTTCTTTTTAAATAAAAAAAAAAATAAAATTATTGTGATTTGACTCTACCAGCCAACCTTAGATGTGCAGACGAGGACATTAGTAGCGATGTAAAAAAAAGAAAAAATAATAAAAATGACACGATTTAAAAATAAATGTAAGCAGATATTTAAATAAAATACATAACATATATGTACATATATAGACAAATACTTATTTATACATATACTCATACTAAAATACACTGTATACATACATATTCATCTAAATACCAATATACATAAAAATATAGAAAAATATATACAAATAACTATATAATTTGATTTGATAAAGTAGTGGTTAAAACAACACTCAAAGTCAACGATAATTTTTAAACATATGCTTTAAAAAGTAAAATACTTTATTTTAAGTACTTATAAATAACATTTATTAATACATGTTTTCATTTAACAACAAAAGTGGTTATATATTATATTTCTATTGATTACAACTTACTGGACTTACTGTTCATAAGTGTATTTCGTTACTAATGCTACTCCTCCTAGATGCATAAAGGTAGGATGTCGAAAATTGTCAGAGTTGTCGAGGGCACTGACTTATAGGCCTTGAAGTTTCTTCTCGACATTTGGGACTGTAGTTTTTTATTAAATGGTCAAATTTTGTCTCATAGAGTTAACATGTGGAACGTTTTAAAATCGCACGCGCAAGTCTTATTAGACTTCAGATTATATCCACTATTTACTCTGCTTATTTTACAAATATGAGAAACTCATTCAGCAACAATGCTGCGCTCGGCTGTACCCGCCATTCACAATAGCGGACATAGTAACATTAAATTTAAGAGTGCTTTACAGTTATTTTAATATTGCGATATCAATTTTCAGCGGAGAACAGAAATATATCAGATTTCAAATGCACGAACATAGTGGGTAGGTTATCAGGGTGCTACGAGTGCTACTTGTGCAACAACGACAAGATACAGGAGAAGAGGAGTCAAGGAAAGGAAATATATAATTTAGCGTAGGTAACTTCAGATAGTACTTTAATTTTGCTAAAGATTTCGCTTTCATCTTTATTTTTAAGCATGTTTTATTTTATAGATTGATTTGAATTGACTTTTTTGTTGCGGGGCCTTTCTCTGTTAAAAGAAACATTACTTTTTAATGTTCTATGTGTTCACAACAGTGGTGTAAGAGTTTTTTAAAATAACGTTTTTAAAAGAGTGGATCATTACATTAAACTTAATTTTTTACAGATTAATAAACGGAGATTGCGAAACCACTCAAGTCTGCTGTCTATCTCAGAAACAGTTTTCTTATAGGTAACTATGAATTAACTATTTTATAATACATAAATACTGATACTGTCTAAATTTATACATCTAATAACAATTACTCATTCTTTTTAAAATATAAAATTATTTAAAATGTTAAATAATTTTTGAAACAAAACCATAAAAGTACGAAGTTTAAATTATATATAGTTACTAATAAGTTATTAGTTATTCAGTTCTTCTAGAAATATGTAACTCTTTAACCTTCAAGTCTTCGAGCACTTGGTCTTCGAGCACTTGGAATGAGAGGAGTAACTTTTTATGATCATTGACCATTTGTTACTCTGCAGAGATGCGGATAATTCATGTGGAGCCAGTAACCCCAATGGCCAACCCTACAGTCTAAGACCTCGTCTACGAGCAGTGCTGCAGGGGGAGTATCCTTGGAGAGCGTGGGTTTACAGGTACACCACTAAAGTCTATATTCTAAATATAGTTTCATACAGCATATCTCAGAGGACCCTGGGTTTGTTGTGGTCTCTTTTAGAAACTATAGTTTTATTCCGACATTTACTACCATTTTTTCCTTTTTTGTTTTACTTTTCTTGGAAGGATAATAAAAAGAAGTCAGGGCGCAAGTCCACGTGATGAAAAATGTTGCTTTTGCTCATGAACATCTTCAGATTAAGATACTCGTAGTATAAAAACATGTCGCTCCAGCAAAGCTGATCGCACACGTCCGTTGTGTGCCGCGACGTACATAGATGACACCGCGCGCGCACTCCTCGTGCCGGGACACTGCGTGCAAAACAAACGACCAGAGTCGCTTGTGGTGCGCTTCTCGAAGCAAAATCAACAATACGCCATCGTGAAAAGCATGGCTGTGCACAATGAATTGGATTTAGGTAGGTAAAAGATTGAATAAAGTGAGTAATGAATTGCATAACCATTTTTAAAATCAACCTGTGTTAGTATTAGATGATCTGACTATTATATTCCCGAAGATATAAAGATTATATTGTAACTAATTTCAGATACTCATACGAATGATATAGCGCTTCTTAGTTTGGAATCATTTACAAACATTCCATCCTGGGTGAAGGCCGCTTGCTTGCCTGAGATCTGTCTGCCCTACGGCTCTACTTGTGTGGGAGTATCTGATAATGATAACTCTGTAAGTATTAATAACAGTATTGTTACTTTTACAAATTATCTTGTTTCTTATTTGTGCTTTATTTATTTATTTATTTATTAAGGACAGCTAAGAAAACAACCAAGAAATACAATCACAAATATTAAAGTTTAAAAAATATATAAAATTAAGTGTCGTCTTGCTTACAGGCTGCCACGACATGCAAAATATTGAAGACAAAAAGATAAACGTACACTAAGGCATTAACTTATAAGTAACTGAAACTACAACAACAATGATTGAAAAAATAAAATAAACCTGCTTACTACAATGACAACAATAAAATAAAATTAACAATTAAAAATTAAAATATCAATAATTAATAACATACAGCCAGAACGCGACCGTGACAAATTAATAGATTTTATTTAAAAAAAAATTATGAAATTTGTTGAGATATAAGATATATTTTTACTACACATCTAAGCAAGTCTCGATTTTAACATTTAGTCAACAGATGTCTTATTATATTAAGCAAAAGGACAGCTTAAGTCTCTAGTAACAGCTGAAATGTATGTATTTTTTTACTCCTAGATAAACTTTGTGATGCCGGAACAATCTGAATGCGACGAGATAGATCCACAGTTACCCCCTTCCCTGATGTGTGCGGTGGCACCACCACGTGACTACAGACACGAGTATGGCGGAGGACTGTTCTGCTTGGATAATGTAAAAGCATTTTTAATTTTCGTCATTTAAACCGGAATATATACAATTATTAGAACTCTTTATTTTATAATATTAGATAAAATATGTATGTTGCTATTCGAATATAAGACAAAGTTTATTTGTCTGTTTCACTAAATTTTTTTAGCTAGGAATATAATGACTGATTATTAAATCGTTTAAAAAACTATAACAGTTTTTTTGATGTTTCAGAACGAGAAACGACCAACATACACGGTATACGGAATTGCATTGCACAGATCCGGCGACGTGGTCTCTCTATACACTAATATCACTAACTTCACAGATTGGATTAAGAATAAGATATCATATTTTTCAAGAGATTAATTTGATATATTTTGATAATAAAAAACAAAGACGATCACCTCTTTTATTTTTTAATAATATTCACTTCATAAAGATTAGAATTGTTGAACCCGAAAAGGAATTAAATTGTAAAAAAAATTTCCAAAACTCATATTTTAAAAAGATAGAAAAAGAAGAAAGAAAAAAATAATTTGATTCCTGTCAACCAAAAGAAAAAATAAGCACAATTTCTGTATATTATAAAATTATGGTCTGTATTTTTGTATTTTTTATATTTCTTCGATAACGTCACTCTCAGAAATTAAAGACCGACAGTTTATACATGTTCTTACACTAGCTGAGTTAATGAGAACATGTTATGACTTCGCCATTTCAATAGACACGTGAAACCTAGTGCTGAAACCCCCTCTTTACAGGCGTAAATTAGTGGGAGGACCCAGTTGTTGATAATCACAGCAGCTACACTACTATAAATGCTTATTAATTTATCAAAGAAAACCATTTTATAAATCGTAGCCTTCCACCACATTCATCTTTTCTGTGACAACTTCTGGACGTTGCTTTTTATTTTCCGCTTAAAAGGAGTCTACAACCAAGAATGATTATGATAAAAACAAATTAAAATTACACTATCTTCATATTTTTGACTACTGCCAAGTGTGAATTTCTATAGTAGAATTGATAAATTATCAATTTCATCAGGTCTTTTCTTACTTTTGAAAGTGAAGACAGCAAATAAATTTATCCAATATCTTGAAGATTTCTTCGTTTTATTTTGAATTTATAATGAATCTAATAAGTAAGTTATTAAGATGTTTTTTTTAAATAATCGAATAAATTGAGCACATATTGAGAGTTTGTTTCCTTTTACACGTAACTAGCTAAATCGGTTTTGTCAGGAACCTCTCTCCTCGCCTTTACTCGAGAATCGGATTGACAGAAAACATAAAATTAAGTAACGAGTGCTCGTAAACTTTTATTTACCCGTTAATGTCTCAACTATTGGAGCTTTGTTATATGGTAAAAAGATGAGACGAATCGCTGACAACAATAACTAATTAACAACTGAAAATCTAAAAATTAACTAAAAACGTTAAGGAAGCTAAGAACTTAATTCTTTTACTCTCAACATTTTTAAAATTCAAGGATGTAATTATACATATAAGTCTAGGTTTTTATTTGATAAAGTGCTAGTAAGGTAAAATACACCAATGAAATTCACAAGTGAAGTTGTTCTAAACAAAGTGACACCAGCCGTCACGGAAACTTCAAATCACATACTTCATTGTTAGATGAATAGTATATCTGCTATACTATATACCATAGTTATATAAGCAATGGGCAATGATGATGTATAGACCGTAAGCTATAAGCAGACTATATTTTATATAAAACTATTTTTTACGGATTAAAACGTCGGGTTAAAATAAAAGTGTAACCAAAATATACGCGAGTTTTAATCCGTAAAAATAGTTTTATTTAAAATATGTACTCGTGAAAATCTAAGAAAAGACTATATTTTATCTTGGAAAGATTTTTTTTATGGAAACCACAGCGAGAATCATAACTACAAGCGGTCGCTGGTGAAGATATATTCTAAAGGAATAATAATCTTTGTTTTTTCTCTAGTCCTCCGTTTGTTGACCTCTTTCTGAATTAAGTAGCTGATAAAAATATAAATAAAACAAATTGATCCGTTGTATTTCGGCGCAATGAACATTTTTTGAGAAATTATATTTATTACATTTAAAATATCATTTGTATTCATAGTATGTAACATATATAATAAGTTTAGACACCATCCATAATATAAATATTTTAAATTATGACTATTTTGTTGACCCTCACCTTGTAATACAGTACAGTTTATATGAATACATAATAATAACACATAATAAAATTGAAAAACAATATTAAAGATTGAATGTCTTCAACATTATATAATTCAGATGAAATTTACTGATGTTATTTTTGTGTCAAAAATCTTTCACCTCAGCTGCTTAATATAGTTTCATTTACATTCCCCCCCCCTCCCCCCCAAGCCCCCCCCGCCTCGTACCTGCACTTTGCACCATAGTATTAGATAAATATGTAAATCCCAACAAAGGCCACAAATAAATAATAAAATAGCATCTGAAGGAATTATAAAACTTTATTAATCAAGGATAATTTTATTTTTGTTGTGAAGATAAAATAATGTTCTAAAAAATTTTTTTTTTAATTTAAAACATAATTTACAAATCACTTCATCACAATAAATCATATTCAAATTAAGAGTCATGACAAAAAATAATATTTTTTTACAAAGATATATTGAGGTAATGTTGTCCTCTAGATATATTATATTTTATGGCAACATTTAAGTCATCTGAGAGTAATTAATAACATTACGTATTTACAATAAACATTTATTTAATACTGGAAACAGATTCAATATATTTATTACACAGTTAACACACACACACACACACACAGACATACACCCACATATACATACACAATAGTTTTTATAATTACTGAAAATAAGAAATATATATTCTCTGGGAATGTCTGTTTGTTTCTTTATTAGTCTTATTATTTTACAATACTTAAAAATAATTGTCATATAAAGGATGTGTCATTTTACATAAAACAATTTAGAATGTCGACTTTCAACATTAATTACACATTTCATATAAATATGAAAACATATGACCCCATGTGTTAGTTATTTAACATCAGTACCGACATATAAATGGTTTGTACAATAACATAAGAAGTAAGCGGCAAATAAAATTAATATATACAAAAAGGATTTAGTAAGTTTGTCTTTTGTTATGAAAAGTAAAATTTAAACTAAACTTTTATTCACAAACCGAGAAATTCTAATTTTAAAACATTTCGTTCAGGGCTGGAGCATAGCCACGGCCGATAACTAGTTTTTCTAACAAATTTTGGTGTACCAGATACAAAAAGACGACAAAATATATAATCTCACAATTGTCATATGTATTGATTATATTTTTTAATTTGTTATAAACTCTTACTATCTACAGACTACAATTTTGAAGCTACCCTCTAGCCTCGTCTACAGCACCACAGACAAACAAACACTTTTTATTTAATATATAACATTTTAATTTAATAGAACTGTCATTTCTATATATATTTTAATATAAATTCTTCATTTAACGTTATATAAAATATCTGTAATGGTTTCTCTTCCGCTTCAGTTGTTGTTATTTATTTTCATTTTTCATTTGTTGTCGTAAACTGGATATTTCTTCTCCGAGAGTGTCCATGTTCTCCTGCGAAATGAAAAATAAAATATATTGATTGATATCATACTAATTGTATCTATTTTGCCAGCTTTTTCAAACGTTATCTTTTTAATCTGTTATTGTAAATGAGAATACAGTATTTATTGCATATAAGTATTTTTACAAGAATATATTTACAGTGTTACTGACAATACACACACGCACATATGCACATGGACACACGCACTCACACACAGTGTAATTAGTATAAATTCATAAATGTCGTCTGCTGCAATTATTATTACTTTTGTTAAAGAAAAATTTATTTATGGAAAGTATTTGTTACTCATGAACTTTTTAATTACATCTTTTTATCTCTTTTACTCCAATCCGATTTGAAATGTATATATCTATCTCGCTCTTGCACTGTTAACTACCTCTCCATAATAGTGTAATGTATTTGTTGTCGTGTTCTTATCTAATCTTCTATCTTAATGTTACATATTCACCCATCTTTGTCTACTTTTTAGTGTTACCGTATTCTGTTTTTTACCTTGAGCGTGATGTTCTTGAGCAGTGTGTCCTCGAGCACGGCCTGCAGGCGGCGATTCATCTCCAGGGACAGCTCCAGCGTGACGCCCCCTGGGTCTCCCCCCCACACCGCCGCCATGGCGCCCCCTCCCAGACGAGCTATCTCCTTCTATTAAGACAGGTTTGAATTAACATCAATAGGTCGAGCTGTCGAAGGCGAGTCATTCAGTTTTAGCACATATCTTGTTTTATTTTTTATATGAATACATTTACAGTAAGTGTTAATTAGATTTCTAGAAACTACAGAACTAGCACTGTGTAGATTAAATTTCCTAAATAGTGAAACCATTTCCTTCACATTCGCGAGCAGACTTAGTGTAAGGAGTCATTCAAGTTATTATACAATATTTAAAACTGTACCTTAGTAAGTCTCCGTTTCTTGATGCGCAGCATGGTAACAAGAGAGCGAGTAAGTATCGTGTTTACGAGGTGTGTGTGTGTATGTGTGTATGTGTGTTGCTCACCTTGTGTAAGTCCGCTCCATCCGCTGCCAGCCCAGCAGACGGCAGCGCGGGCAGCACGGCCCTCAGCAGCTTCCCCCGCGCACGCAGTTCCCTGGTGAGCTGCAGGCAGTGCTCCTGCAGGAAGTCGTGTCTCTCTGCGCGCGCGGCGGCCGCCCGCTGCAGCGACACGATGCGCTCCACCAGCGCCTGGCGGTCCGGCTCACGAGCCTGCGCACACTGGGACTATGCTACCAAGAGACCCCTCTCACTCCTGGCTGTTCACCCCCGACCGTAATACGACGGACCACTGCTTTATCTTTTTTTACCGACTATACAACTTTCGAGCTAACTTTTACGTACCGAAAAAAGGAGTGAGTAGGAACGGTTTCCAACTTCATAATGAATTTAAAACCAGTTTTGAATGTATATATAGAGGTATGAGGATAAAAGTATTTGAATTCAAAAAAATATATGCTATCTCTATTCACCTAACGATTCCAGTTAATCGGGATGAAAACAGAATAAACTGGGAAATTCACTAGGTTTGGTGGCTTATAATTATAAAAACATACGCCATTTTTTTTTGTACATGCTCAATATTTTTTTTTAATTTATATACCAGATAACAAAAGATTAGCCTTATAAGATTAATTAAGTAATCCTGAAACATATCTAATTATATAATTGTTAAATAACAATGTCGTCACAGAAACCTCACACTGAATGCATCGGGTTTGTCCAATGTAAAATAAATGTGTGTCATTTGTCCAATGTTACATTATCATCGGGAAGAAGTTGACTTAAAGCCAACCCAAAATTGCAAACCAATTGAAACAACAAAACCGTTTTTATTACATAGCATATTTGTGACACAACTGCCATATATAATGCGAACTGACTAGACGTTCCCACGTTCCTTATGAACAAGTTTTCAATAATTTTCTCCCATATTTTGTTGACATGAGTGTTAGATATACTCCGCTAGTTGTTTCAGTCTACAACGATACCTCGCACGCATCTTCAAACTAAGTACGTTAGATCATTGTATGTGAGAGGGTCCTATTGAAAGTAACGACTACAACTAAATAGGCAAGAGATAATATTTACAATAATATTACAAGATGAACCTAGCCTGTGTGCGTGCGTGCACGTGCATGTGTGATTATGTGCGTATGCATGTGCGCAAATGTGTGTGTACGTGCGTGTGCATGTCTGACTATGGGCGTATGCATGTGCGCAAATGTGTGTACGTGCGTGTGCATGTGTGTCTATGTGTGTGTATTTGTGTGTGTGTGTGTGTGTGGGTGTGTGTCAGTTGTTATCATACACACACAGTATATCATACTCATACAACTACATCTACAGATACTATATTAAACTAGTGACATCTACCGACAACAATTTCAAACGTTAAGTAATAATATTGGTGATTGAACTCTATACTATGTGAGTTTATAATTAATTATATATAATTATAATTTTTAAATTTAACTAATATTATTTATGTAATACCTTAAAGAATAAGTGATCAAGAGCATTGCCAAGCTTTATCTGTAATTATATTATTTATTTACCGCACTGGAGTCCTGGACGCGATAAACATATTTAACATATTTAACTTTATTAATAATATTATTAGAATAATTATATAATATGTAACCGTTCCTAGCTTTATCAGCTGCTACTAAACTTAGTTATGACCGAAAACGAACAGACACTCTTACTTTCTAGTATAATATTAGTTGAAACATGTTTGTAGTATATTTTAATAAAATAAATAGATTTTTTATGTTCGACTGAGTGCATTCTAGTTTTATTATCAACCCGTTGTTCGTTACCTGTACGTCTGGTAGTGTATTCGTCTGTGTGTTCGCTCGCTCCTCCGGACTGTCTCCACTGCTGCTGAGAGACGACACAGACCCTGGGACGGAAATATAGAGTTATAATGCTATTAAAACTTTACTAATAAATTAAACTTTTAACTTTTATTTGATAACAACAATATTTATTTGATAGTCTGTATGTATAAGATTATATATTATTATTTGTTAAATATTAAAGTATCCAATGACATAAATATATATATATATATATATATGTTACCGGTCCTAGTGGAGGGGGAGTCCTGGGGCAGTTTAGCTTCTAGTTGGTCGATTCTTTTCAATGCTCGCTGGAGTTCCCGATTTAATTCCTGAAATAATTTATTTATTTATTAAATAACATATAATATAATATAAATATTTGTTAGTTATATTCACGCATTTATTAAAGTTGTCAAACATGGACAATGATGACTGATGATATAATTATAACTCAAAATCCTTATCAACCTTGATTGCACTGGAATGTTTCTTCTTTAGAACATTATTCTCCCCCTTTTCCCACTCCAGTTTCTTATTAGCTTCCTCCAGTTCCTCAGTCAGTTCAGCGACCTGAAATACATAGCTAATTACTATGTATGAAGAACTAAACAAAAAATATATCTAGCTTGAGATAAATCAATAATGTTTTATACATTTTACGAGCAAGACCTATATTGTCTCTTAAATTTACCTTCCTAGCAAGCGCGCGACTCTCTCTCTCCCGTCTCTCCGCCTGCGCGTCCAGCTCAGTTCGCAATGAGGTCTCTCGCTCGCGAAGAGAATGGTTGTCTGCGGAGAGAGCTTGCACCTGAAATTATAAACGTCATAATGAAATTAGAACAAATTACAAATGCATTTACTTCTCTTAAAAAAGAGAAAGTATTCGTAGATAAAGTTGTTCCTGTGTGAGTGCGGCCGTGCGCGTGTGTGCGTACTCACGGCGGCGTGTTGGTCCTCCAGGCGGGCGCGCTGCTGCACGTGCTCCTGTGTGAGTGCGGCCGTTCGCGTGTGTGCGTACTCACGGCGGCGTGTTGGTCCTCCAGGCGGGCGCGCTGCTGCACGTGCTCCTGTGTGAGTGCGGCCGTGCGCGTGTGTGCGTACTCACGGCGGCGTGTTGGTCCTCCAGGCGGGCGCGCTGCTGCACGTGCTCCTGTGTGAGTGCCGCCGTGCGCGTGTGTGCGTACTCACGGCGGCGTGTTGGTCCTCCAGGCGGGCGCGCTGCTGCACGTGCTCCTGTGTGAGTGCGGCCGTGCGCGTGTGTGCGTACTCACGGCGGCGTGTTGGTCCTCCAGGCGGGCGCGCTGCTGCACGTGCTCCTGTGTGAGTGCGGCCGTGCGCGTGTGTGCGTACTCACGGCGGCGTGTTGGTCCTCCAGGCGGGCGCGCTGCTGCACGTGCTCCTGTGTGAGTGCGGCCGTGCGCGTGTGTGCGTACTCACGGCGGCGTGTTGGTCCTCCAGGCGGGCGCGCTGCTGCACGTGCTCCTGTGTGAGTGCGGCCGTGCGCGTGTGTGCGTACTCACGGCGGCGTGTTGGTCCTCCAGGCGGGCGCGCTGCTGCACGTGCTCCTGTGTGAGTGCGGCCGCATGCTCCAGCGCGGCGGCCTCTCTCCTCGCACACGTGTCCGCTCGCGCGCGCTCTGACGCCAGGGACGCCTCTGCGGAGTTAGCACGGGCCGACTCCCTGGAATAATAGGTTGTTGTATTACCTTCACAATTTTAAAAAATGGCTTAAGTTACAATTTTTGTTCAAGTATGTTTATGAGTGAAATAAAAAGATCTTATATTGTATTCAGCGCCCCACATTCCTTGTGTATAAACTAAATCCGCCCCTCACCGCTCCAGCTGTGTGCTCAGTGCGTGTGCCATCGCGGCCTGTGCTCGCAGGGCTGCCAGTTCGGCCGCCTCGTGCTCCAGGCGCTCGTTGCTCTGCGACAGAGAGGACACCTGAGGAACAGACTACTGCGATCAGATGGAAGGACTCACCAGATTGAGTTCTAATTTTGGTTAATAATTTTATATTTTAACATTTATAATTCATCCTTAGCTCTGATAACTATGAAAATATATAAAAACATTATTACTATAAAAATAAAATGGCCGCCGTAACAAAGTATCAGATTACATATCTTTGTGCAACCCAGATTTATGGATTAGTAGAATACAATACATTATGAAAAATACAGTTTAATAAAAGTTTGCTAAATTAAAATTTTGTTATTTTATATGAGGAGTAATATAACTTTTATGTTTATTTATTTCATTATTATTTAATAGATATTTAAATTAATACTATTTTATATAACGACGATTTTTTTTGTCACGTTAGACTTACTAACAATTCTATTTATTTACTACAATGCAAGATTATTAATATCATTGAATAGAATATATTACAGACTCTCACCTTTGTTGTTGCTAGAGCGAGAGCGCTGCTCGCATCATCCCTCTCCCTCTCGCAGGTTTCCAACCGCTGCGTGAGTGACGTCACACGACTCTGCAGCTCTTCCCTCTCATGACGACACAATATCAAAGCGGCCTGGCTCTCTTTGAGGTCGGTCTCTGTAAACAGTTTCATTGTATACAGTACATGCGGAATAAAAGAAAGACACTAAGATTATATTAAAACTACATTTGGTACAGTGAGTGAAAGAGGCGGAAGATCAGAGCCTCTCTTCCCTCCCCTCTTAGTTTTTTATATCTATTCCGTGTAGTCCGTTTTTATCGTTGACACTTACAAAAAAAATAAACAAAATGTGTCTTTTGTGTATCAGTGAGACGACCATTAAAATCCTTACCTAGAAGTTTGGCTTTCGCGGAGTCGCTAGCACTGACCAGAGCGCTCTCCCGGGCGGCCTCCAGCTCACTCACGCGTGAGGAGAGACTCTCCGCGCGCTCACTGCTCTCCTGCATTATACACACTACTTTAGTAATTACACGCACGCACGCACGCACACACGCACGCAGACAGTGACGTAGTCATTTAAATTATTATTTGATGGAGTTACATACAAACACCATCATTAATTACAGCTATCTTTATTGTAGACGAGGCCTCCTCAGAGCTAAGGGCCCGTGGTATTTTTCCACCCTATTGTTAGGCTCCTGATATTGTACTACTACTGAGTACTACTGAGTTTGTTGTAAAATTTTGTATTTACTAGAAATACAATATTAATTAGAAATTCGAAAGTGATTTTTGTTACATAATATTTTTCCACCATGTCAAGAATGTCATGTAGTGAGGTCGATTCCGGATCCATTCTTCATGTCATGCAAAGATTCTGACGCTGTTATTTATATAGTTGTGTAAATTTGTATCAATTCTTACTTTATAAGCATCCATCTCCACGCGCAGCTTGCTCTGTGTCCACTTCAGTCTCCCCTCCACCTCCTTCAGCTCCTCCTTTATTTTCCACATCTCCCGCTCGCTTGTTTGAAGTTCGTGGCACTGGGATTTGATTTATTGATTTATTTTAATAACATTTTCTACAGCTTTCAAAATTAACAGCTACTTAATATAACTCAGACAATTATAGAACTAAAGACTAAGTTGACGATATGCAGCCTTTGACTACCAACTTGTTAACAAAACACTGTTACTACTACAAAGTGTTATCATTTTAGTTTGAAAACAATACATTATATAATAACTATTAACATTCTGGATATCTTATGGAACCACACTTTAAATCTAAGACATTGAATGTACGGCTCAAACCTGAAGATTTTAATTTTGAAAGTAATATTTCTTTTTTATCAAATAGTTTCAAATAAAATTTCCTTGAAAAGTGAAAAGGTTAATTTATGATTGTGCAAGCACTTTACTGGTTAATTATATTAACACAATATATATGACAAGAGTGGCGACTGGAACATAAAAAAAAATATAATTATTTTTCAGCCTAGAATATCATTATTTTATTAAAATAATGCTCATCTTATTACCTCTTACAATTCCCCGTTTCTTAAAGGGTATCTTAGTAAGGTTGCAACTGCCTACTTTTATAAATAAACTACTTTTGTTGCTTTCTTCTCCTACCTTATCATCATACAACTGACATATCCTCTGCTTTTCGTCTCTGGCGGTCTTTAACTTGGCATTCATCAGCTCCACCTCGACAACTGCTGCCTTTTCATTCTTGGCAGCGACTTCTGCTGCTTTCTTTGCTTCTATGACAGCACACTCTGTGCTGGCGTATCTCATTACCGCAGCATCCTTCTCCCGCTGGGCTTGTTCTGCACGTTTGCACATCTGTTGGCAATATTACATTGTTCGCTTTCAGAAACAAATCATTAGCTCTTTCAATTAATTAAATCTAACAATATTATATGTTATATAACATACTATAATGCAAAAAAATTGAGGTCTTATAAAATAGAAGTATAATTAAATATGTAAGTGAAAGTTAACATAAAATCAAGTAGACAAAGCACAAACACAGAGACAATGATATAACGGAAGATTAAACAAAATTAATTAACAACTGACAAACAACTTTAGTATTACTAGTAACCGTCTGGGAATGAATTTATTTATTATTTCTTTTAATTTCCACTTTAAAGCCATATCATTTATTGCTTGTTAATGTCAAATGCAAGTGTCGAGAGAAACTATTTTGATATTAGAAATAAGCTCTTTACTAAAGACTCTCTCCAACTTCATAAAAGAGTAATGAGAGTTCCAAATGTAGCCTGGTCTTAGAAACAGTTTACAACCAACTCAGCCACATTTCTGTTTTGATTTACAAACATTAAAATTTAACATCTAGAACTAACGCAATCAATTGTCTAATGATTCAATTCATTAATTGAATTGAAATGACATGAAAAATGATCCTCTTTGCAATATTTAAAATCCAAACCCCCAAAGTTACTGCAAATAATAATTTAAAGTATGGTATGATGCAGGTTCTTCAACAAGAGTAAAAACATTGACAAAGTTACTGATATAAAAACATTGTTGTTATAATAGCTTTGGTTTCAATTGCAAACAAATATCCTGATTGAAACAGAGCCACTAATTATAAAGTAGCATAGTTTGAATATGTATATGATGACCTACATCTATAAAGTGAGTACTTGTCCAATCTTCTTATAACAACAAGATTAACTAAGTAGTAGGTGTGTGTTCTCTCAATGAATTCTGTACTGAACATCCTATGTATCACAATAAAAATATCATACATAATAATGACTTTAAAACCCAGTAATATAAATATTTGTAAAATACTCATTATTCAAAATTTGATAACATACCATGTCCACTTTAGCCTCTAACTCTTTAAAAGTCTGATCCTTTGCCTGTAGTTCATCCACTTGCTGCTTTACTCTGTCTCTGAGTGATGTATTCTCTTTCCTCTGCTCTAATAGAACTCTTTCTAAGGACTCCATTTGCAATCTTAGCATTTCACTCCTCGTATCATCAACATCATGACTAGCCTTTGGAGTATCTAAATTTATATTTTTAACTTTTTCATTATTCAATAATTCTTGTCCATTATGTGAATTTTCTTCAGGTACATCTTCAAATATATCATTAATTAACTTTCCATTAGTAATAGGTTTTACAGGTTTCATCTGAGGTTTAGTGGTAACTCTGTGGCTGTTGTTGTAAGCATTCTTTAGGCTGCCACTAACAGACGAAAAAATGCCATGTACATTTTTCACAATGCTACCTAGATCCTGGGAGAGTAGCTCTTTAGGAAGACGTGCGTATTTAGCATCTACAATCTGTGGGGCTTCAGGTACTTTTTGTGTTGCAGTAACTTTGTTTTTTTGACTTGTGAATTCTGATAAAATCTTCTCTGAATCAATATCTTTGGTAAATTTTACATTATCGTCTGTAACAGATATGTTCTCAGCACTACGGCTGAGGTTTGAGTGGCTGATCTCTTCTTTATTGTTGTTATCATTTAAACTAATAGTTGATGTTGCTAGGCTATTTCCACTATATAATATTAATGGCAAATTGTTTTTATGTTTTATTTCAACATTTACTTGCTCAAATTTTATATTCATGGAACTGTCTGAGGTCTCAGTGCCTTCAAATATATTTTGATTGTCTTTATCATCTGAGGACAAAGAGACCGGAGACGGTGGATCAGAACCACTTTCATTTTCTAGAGATAGACTTCCAGTTCCTTCTATAAGATCTGTAGGACTATCACCACTTTTTATGAGTGATAAATTGGAATGCGAAGAAGTGGAGTATTCATTTGAACCTCTGTCCGGAGTTTCAATCCCTGAATCACAAGAATGTATCAAATTCATTCTATTTTCTTTTGCCTCGTCGACATCACTGCCAATATGGGTCACACTTTCGTCTGTCTCCTCCGTCATATTGATATTTTACGTATAGTTTACATACAACCAATTTAATTTATTATGTATAAATCCGCGAGCCATTAGAGATTTTAAATAAACTTTTGGTTTCTATAAAAATAAACATTTAGTTGGATTGACATCTTCGATCATTTAATGACATGTCGTCTGCGCTGGATTCCTTAAACTGACATTTAGCAACTGGATCAGAAATATAACTTGTATGGTGATTTAATATATATTAATTCCATTATTTCAATTATAATGTATTTTAAAGATTTGGTTACTGTTCAATTACTTAAATTTGTGAAAGATTTTAATATTTGTACAAACTAGTCTTGCTCTTAAGAAAAGTTAAAAAAATACTTTTATTAAATAATAGGGATCGTAAAGTTCAATTAATGTATTTTGCTGCCAATATTTTAATTTTAGAATGAAATGAAATAAATATAGCGTTGTAGAATATAATGATAAGTCTATTGATGATGATTACACCTTATTCTTCAAGAATAAAATATTTTTACAAAGTGCTGTCTATAATATATTAAATAATTTAATTAAAATCAAGTTTGTCAGATTTTAAAATATTTTTAGGATTACCAAAAATCTTTGATATTTAAATAAAATTAAAATAATGACGAATTAAAAAACAACAAATGTATGTAGCCAGCTTTATATTATTGATTGTGAAAAACAGCAACTGGCAACATGCAAAGAAATTGTCATTTCATTTTCTTTGAAGAGGGAAACGGAGGCCCCGGGAAAAGTAGGTCGTCAGTATTGATTTTTACTTAATATTCGTCAAACAAAGACTGAAGTCGCTCTGTGTAGTATAAAGTATTAATCGTCGCAGCCTCGTGCGGAACAACGTGAAAAATGCCAGTAAGTATTCCAATAAGATTCGTATCATGTGATTTCCGGAAATCGTATGATTTCATAATTCATCATTTCCTTTAGGTATTACATTACATTTTCTGATTACGTGGATAGAGCCACAGTATGATTTCTAAATTAAATTTTTCGTAATGAGTCATCTGTGTCAGGGTCGTTGTGCAATACGCAATAGTCACGCCATATATTATAGGATGCCGAGCTGGGACCGACCGTCGAGAACGTTCGGGTGGTAGTGCGCGTGCGCCCCATGGACCAGAAGGAGAGGCTGGATGGGGCGTACAACTGCGTATCAGTCGACGCCGTGCACGGCACTATAGCGGTGACCAGGAACAACGTCACTCCTCCCGAACCGCCGCGCATATACGCTTACGATGCTATCTTCGACAGCAACACCACGCAGGTACGTCCACTGTGTAGTTATTACAGCTCAAGGATGGACTTAACAGACACTGGACAGATAACTGGATATTTAAAACAATAGCCATGAGCTCTTCGTACATACCTATAAAATTTAATTTCTATAGAAATTAAATTAAATTTATAATACCTATATTATATTTCAAATGATATTTTTCTTGAAATAGTTTGCTCTCTTATAATGCCACAATAAGTATTGTATTGCGAATTCTTTTTAATATTTCTTGTAATGTATAACACATGCTTTCAATATTATATCGTAGATATTTAGAACAATTGTTCTATCAATAACATTAAATTCAATCATTTATCTTGATGTAAACAATTATACAACCTGTTTTATGATAAAAGGAATTTGAATATGGATCGGACAAGGAAGAAAACTCTTGATGTACCTGCCATTCCTCTTGACTGGCGATGCCATACCTTCAGTCTTGTCGAATGGTGGGTAGGTTGAAAGTATAATCTACATAAAGAAGAAAGAATACATCACTTGAAGACTGTTTCAACTTGGTATTAAAAAATAATAATTAAAAGAAACTAAAGAAATTCATAACTAAGAAAAGATTGATCTAGCACAAAAATAAAGTAATTAAAAAAGGTTTTTAGAAAGAGAACTAACTAAATAAAAAACAAAGCTGTATTTGCAAAAACAAGTGCTAACATAAATAAATATTCAGCCATTCTTATAAAATTATTATAAAAAAAAATAAACTAATTAGGCCTGGCGACACTGGAGTTTTTGACGTAACGTTCTTAGTGCATTTGTGTCGGGCTCTCCCGCGCAAAGCAAGACGCTGCCTAGTGCTCTGTGCATCGGGAACGATACGTCTGTATACATCGAGACAAAATGGCCGACCGGGATTTATAATTGTGTTAATAATATGATAAATAAATTTTATTATAACAAATACTTTTCTCTCAAATTGTACAACTTAAAATAAATGTTGATTATTTTGTTCCTAATACTTTAATATTGTTATAACTTTATATATTTATTTTTAATATTAAAAATACTTATTGTGGTGTATAAGAAATGCTAATAAAAACTTCTAGTCTAGCTATCAATATATTTTTTATAAGATGAAATGAAAATTCCTGTCCAGTATTTAAAACTTTTAATAAAATCTATAAAAAATATCGTCAATATATATTAAGATATATAACATTGTCCATCAACATACAATAATTAACCCTGTCTTCACTTCAATATAATATAATATATATATAAGTATTAATTTAATTGGCCTGTTAACCGCATTATTGTTATCTGTGTAGATACTCTTATCAATATTTAGAAGTGAACCAGCGCGTCACTAAACACTATACATAATCGTTTATTTTATTACTAACTATTCAATAGTTATTAAATTATATAAACCGCGGAATTTTACAAAAACACATTAAATAAATAATAAAAATACTTTTAAATACACTACATCTACTGCGCAAAATGCATCTGTGACGTCACCACTCATAGTAAGATACTAGCGACAGCAAATCTATACAACATATATCTAGTTTTAAACGGTTTTGGTACATTATACATCTCGAAATTAAGTTTTGAAATTGTTTATTTGTGTATCAAGCGCCTGGACTAATTTTGATTAAACTCGATTATTATAACAAATGACCGAAAAAAAATATTCAACCATATTATATGTATAGACTATGGGCGGGCGGGGAGAAGGAAAATTAAGTAAGAACTCGCTTGCAACTCGATTACGACTACCTAATAGAAAAATAAAATAAAAAATGGCTAGAAGAACTGTCAAAAGGCCATCTTTTCCTTGAATAAATGATTAGTCATAAAATGTAAATATATATTTTTATAAGTCCATACCATATCCAATTTGAATTTGGAATAAAATAAAACCAGCAGTTATCATCCGCAAGCGGCTTTAAAATCGTATAAATAATGTACAAAGAAACAGCGACTAAACATTTTAAATATGGTTGCTTATGCCTTCGTAATGTAAATAACTATAGAACACTTGAGAAAACAGTTAATTTGAAACAATGGACAGACGCTCTATTTTATTTATATCTATGTATAGAGAGGACAAATTCTTAGTTATTGGTTACTCTAATTCGGTTACAAGGTTGTGGAAAATGACAGCAGCTACTTACGACTTGTATGTAACCAGCCTTCATTTAAAACTCCGGTAGCTACTAGTTAGACACTCGCCCTTTGTCAGTTTCGATCTTATAGCCTTGAGCTCGTTCGCTTTGGAAAATATACAAAAGTTGATATAATGTTTAGATTTTCAGTAGTTGCAGTCAAGAAATGATATTATTTAATAACTTCTAAATAGATCTGGTCTCAGTAAAGTTTAAACTATATTTATTATAGAGCTTGAACGTGTAATTGAAATGGCTTTCAAATGCCAAAGGTACTTCCAGCTCCCATTAACCCAGTGACCTCGACTAACCTAGTTGAATGCTCCTAATGACAAGCCACAACAAATTAATTATTAATAAAACTATGTCGCAGAATGTTTCGATGACGAGGCTTCCGTCAAACTCGAACCCATTTTCGATACGAACTCGACGTAATGCGTTATTATTTTCATTTCATCTTTCATGTCAGTAAAGTGGGCGTGGTCGTATTTCAAAATGGCGGCAACCTTGCGCGTAGCGCTAGCGAGTTGCAGTGCAAGGTTATTTTTGCTGTATTTATCATTACAAATACGCATTACAAATTATAGTTATAATAACGATGGAAGCTAGAGTGCTATTTATTAATGAAATATTTGTTTTACACTAAGGTTCTTTACCTGAGAAGCCAATGGATTTTATTATTTTTAATATAAGCTTATATATTTAATATACCCATGTCAGGCGAAGTTTAATATTTTTCGGTCCATGGTACTGTAGTTAACTATTAATATACAATAGAGGTGACGGATTGGCAGAACTCTTCATCTTACGAAAGCTAAAAAATAATTATCTCTCGGACACAACTTGGTAAATTAAAAATTGAAAGGCATCTTTTCGGTTCTTATTAAATATTCAAAGCACTTGAGGAACTCTTACTCCAAGTTTCTTTCGCTTTCAATCCCACAATTAATTAATTATTATGGTATACAGTAACTGGTAATAATGCACTCTCGCTTTAAGGTCTGCGCCAGACTTGAGTTATTTCAGCAGAAGGTTGAGGTTGCACAAATGCAATAAAGTTGAAACAATTTTATTCTTAAACTTCGTACTAGTCAAATTTAAGTAATATATATTTTGAGATAATTCATAAGATACAAAACATCACATGACTATACTTATGATAGTATTACAATTTTCTTTGAAAATAATATAAGAAACCAGTGAAATAAAGAAAATAAAATATTGGACTTTCCTTCTATAAAGAAACGACAATTGTGCATTTTCAAACATTCTGAAGTAGTCTCCTGAAGTCCCGGAGTCGGGATATAATATTATAAAGGACTGAAGGCCAGCCCACTGACTTCCACTTGGTTTTGTAAAAAAATTTACGTTTACAAAGATATTTAATGACAAAAGGGTGACGAAGCGATCTTTATGAAATGTACGACAAAATCAATGAGTTCTGTTTTATGACTGCAGATCCAGAGTCCAGTGACGACAATGTATGTAATAATTACTAAAAATATAAAGATATATCTAAACTAATAGAAACATGTTAAGTTTCATTGAACGCACCTACATCTACAGAGTACAGTACAGTACAGTAGTTCCGGAAGAACTCGGATTGAAATTAGTTTTTTAGCATTTGTAAATTAACTAAAGAAGGTTATATGATATATAACATATATATTACAATACACTGCTACCCTTACAACAAATTATACATTCAGAAAACTAACTAGGTTGGGTCCGATCAGCAGATGTTACCATTTGCTACCTACCTACTGAAACAGAAGATAGGATGTTGAACACAGATTGAATTGTTTGAAAAGTCGAGTTCAATTATAACTACAAATAGGTACAATAATTAAGGATTACAATTATATAAATTAACAATCTAAAGCGATCTAAAACGTGAGATGGTTGTAATGTATCTACTGTCCACGTGGCCCCTATCAAATCTCTCTCGCCGCGTGTCTTGAACACTAACAAGTCAATAGAGAATTGTTCATTATATCATTATTATTAACGTTACAAATAAATACATTTCAAGTGGTTGTAGAAGCTCGATGGTTCTTAAGTATTGGTTGGCACAGAACAGATGATTGATCTAGCGGTATCTACAAAAGATAGTGAATTCACTGCAGTTTCAATTCAATCTAGTTTAATCATATAGAAGATAGCGTAGAAGCAGCTATTATACCTTCGTTTTGTAAGGTGTTGTTTAGAAGACTGGTCTTCTCTCCCCTCCTTACTCCCTAACTCTGCTTCTCTTTGTTTTTGAATGTTAAATGTCTGTCATGAGGGTCACTGCTGTGTATAAGTGGACTGTCTCATAGCCTGTACTCTAAAGATATATTAAAATAATGTGCTATAGATTCCCGATAGGACATTCTTTTATGAAAATTATTATATAAAAATTATTTACGTGTTTCATTCTCATAGTCTCTAAAATGATTTGACTGATTTCTGTGTATATTTTATATTTTCTTTGCGTCGATAAATCGCTGTAGTTATAAAAAACATTAATTTTGAGACACTGTTTAAAACAAATTAAACTAGGAGTGCGAACCCGACCTCAATTTTGATTCGCTGAAAAAAAAAAAAATCTTTAGATTCTTCTGGAAAATTTACAGCTTAAATGCTGTAAATTTGTTCGAAAATTTTTTGCCATTGAAGTCTATAAGAATTTCGATTTTTTTGAATGTCGTTTTTATTCGATTTCGTTGAGGAATTTTTTTGAATTCCTCAACGACATCGAGGATTTGATTTTTTTTTCAACACCAGCATCAGACTGATGTCTATAAGTGTGAAAAATTTTTGATTGATGTTTGCACGAAGGATGCAGAAAAGTCTCATAGAGAGCTTCGCTCAATAACAATTAAAATCGTTTACATATATTTCTTTGTAACGCCCTTCGTGGGGACTTCCAGCCTGAAAAGAGGTTCTTACGGAACAAATTACGCTACACTAAAAAATACCTTATTAGATTCACAACAAAATAAGCTATCATTTTATAATATTAAGATTATGATTATAAATAAAATAACAGGTTATATAAAAACATAATTTTATCGAAATACGTAACACCATGTTGTGCTGGCGGCCATTTTTTAATTTTTATTCTAAATTTCAACCCTTATTTGCTACCAATATTGCGTGGGTTGTTCTAAAATATGTAATCCGCTGTAATGACAGGGCGGCCATTTTGGATTGATAGTATCGATTATATATTTGCAATGTCATTAGAGGTAAAGGTGAATTACAAATTTTGGATGGATCATTTGAGATTAACTTGTTAAAAGTTCAGTTAACATATTTGTTTTAAATAACAAACTAATGGACTGGTCATTCCTTTTAACATTTGTTGAATTGATTCCAACTTCAAAAAGAATGCTTCCTAGACTGTGAAACCTTCTACAGATAAACTTATGCTTGTATCTAAATGGAGGATATATTTTGATTATCATGTCTTTTGAGAAAATTATCTGCACTAGAAATTATTGTATTAATCGATTTTGTATCATCGGACCCAAACTAAGATTCGTCAAATTGGATTTGAACCCACGCCAATCTTTTAGTATTCACTATAACAAAATCAAAGGCAAAATATTTTATTACAATTTCATTGCTCGTATGAAAATATGAAAATTGTGAGTTTTTGCAAGGTTCAAAGGATCGATCAAGAATCGACCAAACACGACATGGATGCTCTTATACTGTTTATTAATTAACATTTTCTTATAGTAATGAGTCAGTCGTAATTAATTTATACAACTGAATTATAATTCAAGTAAAATTGCTATAAGAAGAAACACATTGACGTCAACTGGTTGTATGAGGCTCTCAGATTTACAAGAACTTAAAGGATTTTAACATAAACATTATAAAATCCTAATCTCGAAGCTAAGAATTCTAGAACATTCAACAAGACTATATAGTTATTGATGTAAATTTAGAAATGTTAATATATACCGAGAAGCAAATATCTTCGAACATCTTACAACTACTTATTAGAAATACTTATTATAAATAGAACGGTTAGATTGATGAGAAATTATTATAAGTTTCGATAAACCTTTATTCATTTTGGAAGGTTACCTTTCTATTACAAGGGGGTGGGGATGGGGGGAGTGGCATCTGTCGTAAACAACTAGTTTTAACTATTGTACTTATTTAGCTAAAAATTATGTTTTCTATTGTTATCAACAACAAATGTGGTCTTAACGTCCTGCTTTTTCCTGCTATTTTTGTAATTTTCGATATTTTAGAGTTTGCGGTTTTTAGGCACTGAATTTTTATACCCAATATTTTTGTAGAACATCAATTGGTTTGTTTGTTCGTACGCTTTAGTCCCTGGATTAGTTTGATTTATTACCTTCTGCTTTTAGAATTTAATACTAAAATAATTAATTAATTTAGAATATATAACATGTATAACAACATTGGGCCCCGTGCAACCTTTAAATATATACGGAATAATATTCTTTGTGTCCCGCGTTCGATCAGTGGCGATGTCTTGTATAGCGCCCTCTAGTCCAGGGGAAGGAGTCGCTTGAAAACATCTAGTCTACAACAATGCTTCAAATTGTTGAAAGACTCAAATATCTAAAAATATCATCTCAATAATAATTTCTAAATATCAAGTTGACACACCTATATTTTTATTCTTTTAACTTATTTATTGAAAACTCTATAAGACATATAATGTTTTGAAGTGTTCAGAAAAACATGAGTCTTGTAAGTTATGTAATATTGACGCGTTCAACCAATAAAAATATTTTTATAAGTATACTTTCGTTATCCATGATTCCTATACCAATTATATATAATAATCACGTAACTCGGAATCTGCCCAACTATATACGAACGCATTCGCCAACTCTTCACGCCGCAATTTCGCCATGCTCTGAGGTTTTGAATAAGGATCTCAAATGGGTTGAAAATAATCAGACAAATACGATACTATCGAAGTTACAGAAGGATATATATAATTTTAACTATTTTGTTAATTATTTGCTAAAGAGTAACGTAATAATAACGGAAAGAGTTACTAAAGGGTAATTCAAAAGTGATTTATTATTAGTTATAACAATGTAACGAGACTTTTTATAGTATACTCACGTCTTCACACTAGATCGCTTAACTTATACAGCGCTTGAGTTATTTATTATACGACTTCAGAAAAATATTACCTACGTGAGAAACAAAGGAGATCTTAGGGTTTTTGTTTTCTATTTTTATTTGTTCTAATCATGTAATTCAGGGACAAATAAAAACTGTTTCTATACATAATTAAAAATATTTTTTAAACATAAGCATAAGCTGCTAGAATTAAAAGATGACAATACAAAATTATTTAGAAATAACTCTAGGTTGTAATAATTCTATATAAAAATCTCATTAAAACGGTAAGACCGATCCCGCTAATAAATATGTTAGCATTGTTAGAAAAGCATTACCAAAACATTCCCTTACGTACAGCGGTACCATGTGACCCCTCGAGCGGGCCGGGCGGGGGGCCCGGGGGTGCTCGGGGGGGGCCCGGGTCGATAGATGCAACACCACCGCGCATCCCCTTCGCGCGGGTCGCGGCCCGTACTACTGACCTACTTTCACTCTGCTATTGCAGATATAGTTATTGATTAAACGCTGGGAATTTTATAACATATAATATATTGAAAATTATACTAGACATTTATAGATCAATTTACAATCCAAGATTGATCTACGATGGCTTCGTTTAAACTCAAACCATTGGACGGGTATTTGTTTATAACTCGAGGAACAGATCGTAATTCCAATTTATAATAACAAGAAACCAGACCAGGCTTCGTTATTGATTTCTATCATTTATATTCTATTAAAATGATATCATTTATTGTAGATATATCTATGAATATAATTAATGAGTAATGAGATCTAGGAAAATTATTAATTCATGGTTTGTGCATGACATATGACTAAACAAAAGTTTAAAGTTTTTTGTCAGAAGCTTCGTAAAATTTACTAGACGGATTTTGATGAATTATTAGTATATTTATTCGATATTAAACTTCGCCTTGTACGAATGCTGAGTTGTGCTCTTTTCTTGACATCACACAATATTGGCAATATGTGCCAGGTGTATTTTAGATTTAATAAAAATACATATCTTTGTTTTTTTAATGTTTTTTATTTTGTCTTCATTAAGTGTTATATATATATTTTTTTCTCTATATTAATATTGTGATATTGTCAATGTTGTGTGGTGTTCTTGAATAAATGTCACTCCCGCATTATTGAGCTGAGCGAAGCGAAGCTCTTTACTATCCAAATTTTCAACTTTTTGTTACCCTACTCCTCCTTCAATTTACGAGCTACACGCACGCAATTAGCACACATGCGCATAATGATCAAAACTCGGTCTGGATTGAAAATCAGCCGAATCGTAATTGTAGTTTTCGAGATAATTGATAAAATGTGTCCCATATAGTTAACATATAGAATGTTTTTGTTTAGCGCTCGCGACGAGAGGCGTCTCACGTGCGTTCACCGCAGTCATGTGTGAGACGTTAACCAGTAAACAACTCCGCTCGATTTTATATTGACCGATTTTTTTAAACTATTGTTTTTCGCTCATTCTCCCATTTCTCTATCCTTTTCGATTAATATTATTTTTTCTTTTATTTCCAGCTTCTTTCGATTAATATTTTTGTATGTTTTCATTCCCAACTTCTTTCAAAATAAAATCTAGATTTAATTGTTACATCATCACCTAACAACCCTCCCGTTAATTGCATAATTTTAGTGTTCAATATGCCTAGACGTTCGACACGAAGAGCAGGATCAAGTCGCAAGACGCGTAAGGCTGCGTCGATGCAACGTCTTCGAAAACAGCGTCAAAATGCGCAAAAAATTGGAAACCAAGTTATTTCTACTGAAGCAACTCCTTTGCAACAAAGTGAGTCACAAGTTCAAGACCAACCGCTACCCAGTAATGCAGCTTCCCTCCAGCAACTATTCATCGCCGAATTGAGAGAATTAGAGCGACAGACATGTGGCAGATGTGGTAGAACCGAAATTTGCAAGAAACAGAAGAACAACTTCATCTGCTATACGTGTCAATCAACAAAATCAAGAGATTAATTCACTGCCCGAAATCACATGGATCCAGGCAGTGTACCACCACAGCTACAAGAACTAACACATGTTGAGAAGATGCTCATATCACGAGTACAGCCAATTTTGTATATCAGATAAAAGCTGGCAATGGCCCAGGTCAATTCAAATACTCAGGACATTTTCTTAACGTTGAACGAGACATCCAGCCAATTGCAACTATTCTACCACAACGATTCTCGGATTTTCATGTCATACTTATAAGGCGTGAAACAGCATCAGGTTATCCAGACTTCAGCGTGAGACGACAAGGAGTAATTGACGCACTATATTGGCTCAAACAACATAACCTGCACTACCACGACATTGAGATAAATTTGGATGAACTCAACGCATTATCATCAGATGATGTTGATGTGATGAACATATAGGATATTATGGAGTCACATAGTTTTAATTTTTACTTAAAGCCACAAAAATAATTTTATTGAAATTTAGTAGTTTTAGCTTATTTTATAAGTCGTAATATAGGATACTTTTCAGTATCGAAAATTTCTTGGAAACCTATTTCCAAACCACAAAAACATACGCTCCTGTGGCTATATATAGTCTTCACGGGTAGACGAGATGTAAGTGACACTTACGATTGCTGCAAAGTATTCGAAACGTCGAGTTAAAATTAAAATGTAAACAAATTATACACGAGTTATAATCCGTAAAAATAGTTTTATTTCAAATGTGTACTCTTGAAAATCTAACAAAATACTAAATGATAGATTTGACTTAAATATTGAAAGAGGACACACAAAGACACGGGCAACAGCTTGTATAATTAATTACTGCCATAACCTCATGTTTTTAAATAGCATACACTTAATAAGAATTATAATCAGATTGTATAAAGAGGACTAATTTTTCTTTAAAGTCCAGCTGTCTTATAAATCATTTTTAATTATTCGAACACATTCTCCCGTACTAATAAAAATATTTACTCCCAATATAATATATTTTCTGTTTTGTCCCTTTCTAAAAAAATATATCAAACGTGTGAAAGTGGCTATAAAAAATTTTATTAGTACGATTAATGTTTAAAAACTGCATATTTTTTAAGTTTATTTGGAATCAAATATAACTGGTGACCTCTTTTTTATATTTACTGGGTCATTCCTGAGGACAAAAACAGATCGATCCTGTGACAGTCTTACTGCTAAGGATGGTACTTACAATCTGGTATTGGATGAAAGCTGTAGGAAGCTATCTAGATCAATATTATATCAATATAGAATATAGACTGATTATATTAATTTTTGTCATTTTAATTCTAAAAGCATATATCAAGGCTATTGAAGAGTTTTAAATATAATTATGACAAATAGCTAAATTCATTTTGCTGTTATTTAATTATTTGTTTGTATTGAGAGTTCTAAATAAATTAAAATAAAAATATAAACACTATACATATATAACATAATCCAGCTCATAGAATACTTTGAGGTTACGGACTTTTCTTTAAACAACTACTTAATATTTAAAGAACATTTTATAAGTTTTAAAAAAGTTTATTACTTTTTGTCATAACTCGAGTCTTCCTCGTATTGATTCCCTATTTTTATTAAATCAAACATTTGCCAGCGACTTCACCTCCTATTTTTCTTAATATACATAGATTAATCTTTTAGAGGTAAACATTTTTTAAATATGTATTAAACTAGTTTCATAAATGTTCAAAGATTTTATAGAAAAAGACTTCTAACATTAATCCACAAAACAAAGAACTACATAAACAGTAATAACTTAAAATAGCTAACACATAAAACTCCACACACGACAGCCACAGTCGAACTTTGTATGTAATTTGGTCTGATTATTGCAAACCAAATAAATGCAAAACATTTTATTAAATAAGCAAAAAAAAAAAAACAAGAGCAAAGCATAAGACACTGTCTAATAAACTTCTTTCAAACAGTCTAAAATAATCTGTTCAACACCAAGTCTAATTTACTAATTATAAACTGTTTAGTGTTATAAGTTCCTGCTGTTCATCTACTCAAGATTCCCTTTTTCTAAAACATAAATTTGCCATAGTTAATGCTTTTCGATAAACATTCTCCCTGTTTGAATTGAATAAACTGTTTTAATCAATTAATAATTTCTTCCAGATGGATATTTACCTCCAGACTGCCAGTCCAATTGTGGAACAAGTCCTCCGAGGGTATAATGGAACTATTTTCGCGTACGGGCAAACTGGCACTGGAAAGACTTACACCATGGCGGGCAGCAACGCAGCTCCCGAACAACGAGGAATCATACCCAACTCCTTCGCCCATATCTTCAGTCACATTGCAAAAGCAAGAGACGATGAAAAGTGAGTACCATTAAGAAAACGTAGAATACTTTTTGTAGTTTCATCAACGAAATTGATACACGATCATTTACGAACTAAAATTAAAAGAAATTTTTGGTACAAATTAAATTCATAGGTCGGTGGATTCTAATTTTAATTTTTAGTATAAAATTAAACCACTATATTTTTGGTGGCCAATAAATACTCACTATTCCTTCTCAATATTTAAATAATTAAAATATATCGTAAAATGATTCTCAACACTTATTTAATTATTGACGAGAATAACTTAATAATAATAAAAAATAAGTTTAAAATTGATACAAATGTTTGTCAGTCCAAATAGTTAATAATATTCAGTCGTCCATGTATAACTTTCATATTTTCATTTCCATTTCTTAACTCAGGTTTCTAGTGTGCGTGACCTATCTCGAGATCTACAACGAGGAGGTACGAGACCTACTCGGGAATAATCCACATCAAAGTCTCGAGGTCAAAGAGCGTCCAGATATTGGCGTCTTTGTGAAAGATCTAACTGGTAAGATACTTGACCGAGATCGAAGAAATTATATGTAATTCGTATTGTGTTTATTAATTATACGTTTTAACTTAAATTAAAAATATGGGACAAAAATCAAATACAAACCGACGGATATTATCATAATTGATGCTTTGACTATAAGAGCTAAAAATGAAGAAAGAAAAACAATCTAGTAAATAATAAATTTAAAACATTTTTCTACTTAATGTAATTGTAGCTTATTATAACATTAAAGACCGAGCTAGACATAATAACTAGAAATCCATTAATTCAATTAATAACGTCAAATTCCAGGCTACGTAGTGCACAACGCAGACGAGCTTGAGAAGATAATGGCGGTGGGTAATAAGAATAGGCACATAGGTGCCACCGCCATGAACATCGAGAGTTCTAGAAGTCATGCTATTTTCTCTATAACGGTAGAGAACAGCAAGCGAGGGTCGGACGGAAAGATGCACGTGAAGATGGGGAAATTGCACCTTGTTGACTTGGCGGTAAGAATCCATTTTGTTTACTGAAACAAACGATAAATAATTATTTAAGATGTGAAAAGGTATCTTAATTTATTGTATTCATTAAAATGTTAATTTATCAATACATACTACCGAAGAAGATGTCTACGAATATAATGATAAAATTACAGCTTTTACAATAATTCAGTTCAGAGGTATGATACTATAAAAAAAGGCAACCTAAAAGTCGCAGTTTCGAATCTGTTCATGGTTAAGGATTTCTAAGTGCTATTTTTCAAAAACATAATTTATTATGCAATAAATAATTAATAGTAATATATATTTACATTCAGGGCTCTGAACGTCAGAGCAAGACACAAGCAACGGGAACCCGTCTTAAAGAAGCTACAAAGATAAACCAATCTCTGTCTGTTCTTGGAAACGTGATCTCCGCGCTGGTGGATGGGAAGTCCACTCACATTCCCTACAGGAACTCCAAGCTCACTCGCCTGCTGCAGGACTCTCTCGGGGGAAACTCCAAGACTGTCATGGTAAGATGCTCAAGTATAAGAGATCATATGAATCCACAATCCAGGGAAATGGAAACATTGCTCTTCTTCGTTTTTCTTATTTTATATTCCTTCATCTGCTTGTTTTTTATAAGCAGTCTGCAGTCAGCGGTTATTTGCGATCTTTAACATTCTAAAGGATTGTAATTGTCTTGTAATGCCTAGTTTCTGCCTTAACCTTTGTATAAAATAAAAATCGCTTTAAAAATGCGCATCTCCCTGATATCAGTGTGTCATTAGATAGCGACCGTGGGTCCCGCCGAGTCCAACTACGTGGAGACCATCAGCACCCTGAGGTACGCCAACCGCGCCAAGAACATAGAGAACAAGACGCACGTCAACAACGAGCCAGGAGACGCGCTCCTCACCAGGTAAAGACAGACAGACACACAGGACACACGCAAGGAGACCAGTATTATATATAATTATAATTACAGATTCCAACAAGAAATAGATCAGCTCAAGAAACAACTTGAGGAGAATACCAACGGTAATTATGTCCCTTACTATTACTAAATATATTGAAAGAAAACATAGATGAAGACGGAGATTTGAATCAAGATGAAGTTTTTTGTAAAAGAGTGCATTAATCTAAAGTTTATAAGAAATAGATATTACAATTTTTTTTTTTTTTTGCTATGTCAATTATATAAAAGTCTGATATCAAAATAATCGTAAATAGATTTCTTTTATAACAAAGTTTAAAATAAAACGTGCCATGATGTGCAGTGTACATGGTCTGAGTTCTCATTAACATTCAGACTCACTAGTATACATTATTTTTCCTATAATTATGTCAAAGTAATTAAAGTTGAGAACAACGTTAATTACAATTGTGTCTTTATTGACAGAGCTGGAAGAAGAGGGAGGAGAGGAGGAGCTGTCCGAGGTGTCTGATGACACTCTCACTGACTGCGAGCTGGATGGCCTGGACCCTGACGAGAGGAAGATGAAGAAGAAAATGCGGAGGGAGGAGAAGGTTGCAGTTTTAAAACTATAAATTAAAAAAATGTTCAGTATTTTTTACTTATGCTAAGTTATCTCTCATACAAGTTTTCATCCCCTATTTAGGTTGAAGTTTTGCAAAAAATCTCTTGACAAAATTATAACTTTTCTAAACTTATTAACAAAAAATGTGAAAAATTTTATTGTAATAATATTTAATGTGTTGGGTTTAATAGGAAAAGCTCAACCAGGAGAAGGTTCATCTTGCGAGGAAGGTGCTGGAGGAGAAGAAGGCTGAGTTACAGAGAACTAAGTGAGTATATTTATGAAAATTACATATTTAGGAACCGCTTCTATCTTTCATAAAGGAAATTGAAACTATACAGATAGAAAAATGCATTTACAGATCCGTCATGTCAACTCTTTTTATTTCTGTTATTAATCCTAATTTAGCAGTTGTAATCCTTTTTAAAATCTTTGTTTGCTTCACTCCACCGAAGGGCATTCAGTTAATATCATACTACAACTCGCAAGAGTATCCCTATACAGTAAGAAAACCCAGCTGTATTTCTATAACATTAATCCGTCTACTTCGCTATTAGATGTCGTGACGACCTCGTTCGAATCTCTGTTGAGTTCTCATTAATATTTAATAATTGTTTAATCCGAAACACTGTTTCAAAATTGTGTTATTTACTTTGTATTAGTCATAACATTTAGTAGCAAGACTGTAGTTACTAACCAGCGAGTGTCCCGCAGGCGGCAGCAAGAGGAGCTCCGCGACAAGTTGAAGCGGCTGGAGTGCAAGGTGCTGGTGGGGGGGGAGGACCTGCTGGAGCGCGCAGACTGCCAGCGCCGCCTGCTGGAGACAGCGGCAGGGGAGCTGGAGGCGCGCGCCAGAAACGAACAGCGCCTGCGGGACGACCTGCTGAAGAAGGAGGTGCGCTTGTATTATGTTTTTTATGGTTGGCCTCTTTTTTCTTTTTTGTCTCCAGTTAATGGCAGACAAAGTAAAATGTCCTATTCTTCCAATAATTTGTGATGCAAGGCTCATTAAATAATAGTTTACCAAATTTATTAGACAAATAGTTTTTTTTTTTTAAATAAAATTTTTAATCCTAAACACAGTAAATAAGCGACTATGTTGCATTTGGGGGTAGCTTATCCTAATCTAAGATGATAAATTCCGGACGCCCATATAATATTCTCATTTGCAGGCGGAGCGTCTGGACCTGGAGGAGCGTTACTCCAGCTTGCAGGAGGAGAACGCGGCCAAAAGTCGAAAGTTGAAACGCGCAGTGCAGCTGCTGGGATCCGCGAAAGCCGAGTTGGCGGACCAACAGCGGGAACAACAGCGGGAAATGGAAGGCATCCTGGATGGCGTTAGAGTGCTTAAGAGGGAGCTGCAACTGGCCGAACTGGTGCTTGACGCCTACATACCCAAGGAGTATCAGGTGAGGAGATCGACCTATAAAAATTCTCGTGCTTTATTTCCTATTGACTTGCAACGCCATATTTATATTTAATCCTAGATTGTATCTTTTGTATATGTTTTGAATGTCATCGCCAGGCGCTGATCGAGCAGTACGTCCACTGGAACGAGCAGCTCGGGGAGTGGCAAGTCCGCTGCGTCGCCTACACTGGAAACAACATGGCGCCCGGGCCTCTCGCCGCACGCACTCATGTACGCCGCACTGGTAGATATTATATAATACAGTAAGAAGACATTAACCACATCACATCTCGTCCTCAGTCGGAGCCTCCGGACCTGTCGGAGCGCTACCTGTCCTACGCGACGGCCTCCGGGCGCGCCTCGAGACTAGCACGCGCGCCCTCCGCCGTGCCCAGACCACACACAGCACACACACGCAACCACAGGCAGTGAGACACACACAGACACATACAACAACGACACACACAGGCACACAAACACTTAAACAGAGAACAGGAACAGACAGAAATACACTTATGTACGCTTATATAATGCTTACACACTAATGCTAAACTATAACACATACTCATACACGCCAAGAGACAAACATACAAAAAAATAAATAAAAACACACCATTTGTACTATGTACATACACTCTCCAGACCAACACACACACACATATATAACTATATGTTTTTTATTATTGATATAACAAATCTTAGTAACAAACAAATATGAATAATTTATCTTTTCCCCATCAATAATGATATGTATAAACATAAACCTAATAAAATCATGTCAAAACCCATGAATGATCTCGCTGTGACCTCGCTGTGACTTTCTTTATGAAACTTGCTCGGCTCTCTATTTATTAAATGAACCATTATAACTAGTCACATTCCAGTGTATTAATGAATTATAATCAGTATTAGAATCATTATTATATGTTTTAGTATATTCTTTAGATTTATTTGTTTTGTGATTTAGTTTTATCTGCTTTTATAAAATAAACTTTTTATATACATCATATATTTGTTTTATTTAATTAAAACTGAAAAGATATCTAGCTAACATTAAACTGACAACAGCGCCATCTAGGAACTGAGTGAGGCATCTTAAAACTAATATAATTTGATTGAAACACTAATAATATATTATAATATATTGAAGATAAATATTAATTTATTAATTATATTATATATTAAAAGTAACAGATGATATAATCTTATGACTATTGAATGTTTGCAAATTTGTATCAGCCACATAGATTAAGGCTCAGGTTTTGTTTAAATAACAACAAAATTGATTTAGTAATTAATATTTATAACAAAATTATCAGCAATGACTTTAATTGGTGCTATTTTAAAGAAAGTGGCCTCAACAGAATCAACTAGAAAAAGATTTACATCCCCGCCTCCGGAAATAAATGAATGCATTTTAATAAAGAAAAGAAAGAAACATCTCTTCAAGGTTACTGCTGCAATATTTAATTGATTTTAAAAATTCAAACTAATGTTAAAAAGTAATACTATTATATATAAATACAATGTAAAAGTACGAAAATGAATAAAGTAAGTGTTTCGAGTAAATTTTATGGTGATATGATGATTATGAAAATGTCAGGTGATTCTACAAGTTATAAAATAAGGGAAGAAAAAAAAAAGAGGTCTATGGGAAATATGTGATAGTGGGGGTGTGTGTGTGTGTGTGTGTGTGTGACAGTAGTAGTATGTGAGTATATATGTATGTGACAGTGTATGTACACCCCCAGGTGTGTGACTGCTGAGAACTGTATAGATAAGAGTACAAAGGTGATTATCAATATATTGCAGCAATCGTTTGCAGCAGTCATTGTAAAACTAATTAACTGACTTACTGACAGACATTTACATCTCGTCTACCCATGAACACGATTGCTGCAAAGCATTCGAAACGTCGGGTTAAAATAAAATGTAACCAAAATATACGCGACTTTTAATCCGTAAAAAATAGTTTAATTGAAATGTGTACTCGTGAAAATCTAAGAAAATACTATGATTATCAATAATTGAGTTATTGTGATCTATAATAATATATTCAATTCTCGAAATTAAACATCTTCAGTACGGCCACATCAGGGCAGTGGTGGACACTTCCCCCCCGAGTTACGACGCGTCTCGGTTGGTTCGCTCCTTGCCCGAGTGGCGCCTCCGAACGCAGGAGCTATATTTAGACAATGCGAAGATGCTAATGGCTATCAGATCTGCTTATTTAAATGGCGTATGTTTTTGAAATATTTGTATTTCATTAATATTAGGAGGACGTATACTAAATAATTTTAAATTGTAGGGTAAAGTTGACAGTCATTGGACGAGGGCCCCGACTCCCAATAGACAATATTACGAAAGAAGAATGAACTCTTATACCAATATAAAGAGGGAAAATTGTAAAATTTTAAGACGGATTGAGAGAACTGTAAGGGTCTCACGAATATTTGGGTTTTAGGCAAATAGATCTAGCTGAAATTTATTCCCGTCTTCAATTATTATGACTGTACTTTTGTCAATATACGTAACTAAATGTAGTAACCAATTATTAAAACGCCAGGGTCCACGGGTGGTGACAACAAAATGCCTCCAGCGTGACTGGGAACGCAACAAGCACGAAATGAAACAACTGGCACATACTAAGTTTATTCTGTTTCCTCTTACACCTCTTGATATTATGGAGGATTCTAGTTTTAGAGCGCCAGCAGGAGTACGACGACCTAGGTCTGGGACGACGTTTATTGTATTTGTACTACCAGTATTACAATAGTGTACATGCTTATTATATTAATAATACAAACAAATTTAATAGCATTTGTAAAATATTTGAA
Source organism: Mechanitis mazaeus (assembly GCA_959347395.1). Taxonomy (NCBI): domain Eukaryota; kingdom Metazoa; phylum Arthropoda; class Insecta; order Lepidoptera; family Nymphalidae; genus Mechanitis; species Mechanitis mazaeus. The sequence goes on from OY365756.1 coordinate 644,756, forward strand.
GAATGTGAACTTTACTCGACAAATTACTCAGAATTTTGTTACTTGAAATTACGACAGCAATGTAGTTAATTGTATGATATGATATAGAACTTGAAGGCTTGGTCAGGGTATACTTGCGAGTGAGCGTGGTGGGGTCGCGGGTGGGGTCGTCGGTGGGGTCGCTGTGTATTGAGCTGTTCCCGGACGTCTGCCCGCGCACATGCGGGCTGTTCCTGCTGCTGCTGCGGGGAGACGGAGTCGGCCATGGATACGTTGGAACACGATTTTTTAGGTGAAATCATGACTTTTATATATTTCTCATTTTATTCTGCGCTTTTCTGATATACGTTTTTATAAAACGTAATTTTGCAATATATATATATAAATGTACCTAATATGCCTGCGTTGTATTAGGTTCACCCCTACACTTTGATCTTAGCCAAAAGGCCGAGAAGCGATATTAGGTTCACCCCTAACATATTAAGGGTTAGAACATTTCATTAAAATTGGATGCATACCTAGGGTTGCTATAAATATATATAAAAATAAACATTTTTTTCTTCACTTGCATAAATCATTTATTCCTGTATTGTGTTATACATTAATACAATTAAGTCATTCATGATGATCTCGAATGTCTTTAATACAGTTCTTGAAACGTTAAGGCCAGTTATCAATTAGAACACGCTATCTATTTTAAAAAGAATTTTGATACTGCTTATGATATGGATTGTTTTAGTGTGTCCAAATTACCATGACGCTTGCCCCACTCTCCAAAATTGACCATAAATCCAAAATCTGGGGATGTTGGTTGGGACTAGAGGACAGGCAGTCTTCATCTGTGTTGAAGTTGCAAACTTTTGTTTCCAACCAAATTAGGTGAAACGAGCTTTAGGTTTCTGTGCTGAGCCTAGATGAAATTACCAGCTTTGGCTATGAAGAACCAAAGACCCAAGCTATGTGTTGTTAAGAGGTTTAACCACCTTTTCAAGAATCGTATCTTGACATACTTGTACCGATGTTTTGACGACTTATTCACAAAAACATGGTTCAATCACCTCTTAATATCTGACACTTCATCAAATCCTCACTGAAGTCGAATAATGTCGACGCTGTACTCTGCTGACTCATTGGGAAGCTTCTACAGAGTTTTAATCATGAACTCGGTCATTCTACTTCTTGAAATATTGCTCGATAATAAAAACATACTCATCACTTTTGCGTAACGCTTAACAACTTGTTAAGATTTTACCAACTCATTCGTTTTTAAATTATCAGTTAAATATTATTAAGTGCCTTTTTTATAGAATGCAAACCATAAATTATTTTTCAAAATAAGCTAATTGGTTCTAGCTGCTATATTGAATTCTCGAGCTAAAATCTTTTGCTTCATGACAGGATTTCTCGAATTCGCTCATTCGCCGCTTTGATCGCCTTTTTAGTACGAACACTACGAGGACGGCCAAATCTTTTATTTTCAGTTTCAACCTATCAAAGCACGACACACAAGCATTCGACTAATACCAAAATGAGGGAGAGTTTCTAAAATTGCGGTTCTCTTTGACACCCCACTCCATTTTAATATCACTAAAATATTTAATACGATACGTTAAGAGTGAAAGTAATTATACCCAATGCATATTCAGGTACGAATGACAGATTCCACATTCACATATAATGTTGTTTTTTTTTAATTGTGATAGAAATTACAAACAGACTAAGACACGTGCGCCTTTTCTTAATTGATAATGATAGTTGGTAATATTTACTGACAAAAAAATGTTACTGAAAACTGAATGTAGATTATAGTTTAAGTATACCATTTAAAAATTCTTTACTTCGTGTTACTCGTATGAAAACTATCAATATCGCGTCAAAATTGTCAAAAATGACAAAAGTATGTTGAAATTGATTTTATGGCTTATACTGTTTTTTACAAGCATATTTCTATTTTTAATTCTGATTAACATAGGTGTGATCAATATTCAGAAACTCGAAGATGTTAGTTTCGGACTCAGGAATAACCGGAAATGATATTTTGGTAAAAATTGTCGGTCCCGAGGGTCAAATGTTCACGGCCTACTTTTCTGAAGATACACTCATAGAAGAAGTTAAAAACCGCGCCACGGACTACTTTTATCCCAATGGAGAGACTGGCTCTGGTCGATTCAAAATCGTACGTGTCTGTGATACGACTACTCTTCACGATTTTCTAACGTTGGGGCAAGAACAAGTAACCATGTATGAAGAGTTACTTTTGATAGAACGACGTATTCCAGAAGCTGGAATACTTTGGGATTTAGGAGCTGTTCGGGCTCCACAGCACGGCGCTATAACCGCTGCCACAGCTGCTCTACCAGATCCTCAAAACTCAATTCGACAACCAAACTTACAATCTCTACTATCCACAAATGAATTATCGTACGAGTTGAAAAAGATTCTAATATCACTCATAGAAGCGGGAGCGCGTTTAGCAGCATCAGGTTGGAACTACGAACTGACACTGGCTCAGTTAACCGCAGCTTTGGAAGAACCAAGAAAACCTCAGCCAATTATAGTCCAAGTTATAACCCCAGAAGAAATAGCAGCACGTCTTAATACTGCCGAAGTAAACAGCATCTCTACAGGCGCCTCAAACGGTGGCGATGAATTATATAAACGAGCTAAGCATCTACAGCGATTTTTAGAAAAATTTCGAGAATGGAGAATGAGAATAATGGATCCTCCCAACACAGAGGCCATAACCGCTCTTAAAGACCTCGGATTTTCTTATGAAGACTCAGATAAAGCATTGCGTTCCACCGGATGCAACGTACCTGCTGCGGCGTCATGGCTGATGGGAGAGCGGGGCTCCAGTGTATTCGAGTTAATCAACGGCTTGCCTGATGGTCTCATCTTGCAGACTTTGTTGAAACAGCCGCAGATTCAGCGAGGACTATTAAACACGAGAATGCTAATTGCTTTTATCGCGATGGTCGGACAGACGGGAAGTGCCTCCCTTTGGTTGAATTCTCCGCATGGTAGTCCTTTGCTCTCACAAATATCTAGAACGTACCATTCAGAGAAATACTGTCTCGCCGTCAATCAATTCTCTGAGAGACAAGAACAAGCTTCAACTCCATCAACTTCGCGGCAAAGAAAATAATAGACGAAGAAGAAATAATAAGAGAAGATAGAATTTTTCATTATTTATTTTTGTTTTTTCTTTTTATTAAATCGAACTGTAATACTTTAGTTTGTGTTATAACTTAATTTCTAATAAAACAATAAATGATAATTTTGAAATGGGGCATCGCTTTCAGATCATATCAATGAACGTACGTCTTAACCGTATAAATAGATAGATAACATATTATTTACCTCTTCGAAAATACACCTATCCCCGGATTTATACGGTAGATACGTGTATCCTGTTTTCTTGAGAAAAACGTGTAAATCGAAAAATAAAACCAAAGGTGTTTTATTTTTTGTTCTTCTGTTTAATGTATTGTAATTAAATAAAAACACAAGCTTGGGATTCCCCGTAAGATGTGTACACAGCGAACGTTTTCAATCACAGTAGCATTTAGTAGAGTGCGATAAAAACAACCAAAAAAACTTTTTTGGAAAACCGTGTAAAACAAGTACCGTGTAAATCGAGGGATAGGTGTATATTATATTTAAATATAATCAGAAATAACACAACAGAAAATATTGTGGTCCTAGTTGTAGGTATCTATAAAAATTTTCCACTTGCAACTTAAGTGCAACCGGGGATTTGGATTTAAGATGTTTTTAGTAGATAATAATTACTTGAGCATTCCTTTTCGGACACGAGATACAGTTCTTTAGGTTTGAGTTTTTATAATTTCTACTTTTAGGAAAGTACCCAATCTGTACTGGTCGGGAGGCGACGTGATACATGACGCAGGTGTCGGTTGCTACGCACAGCGAGGTCGCTTCGCTCCTATCGGCGCTGAGAATTTTCATTTTTCCCACTCCATGCCTGGTATTTCCATACACAATATTATAAAAAAGTAATCTTGCCATTATAAATACAGATACATAACTTTGTTAACCCTAATGTTGCCCGTCCGCATGTTTTTGAATTAGTCCATAAATTTTACAATAGATGGCGTTGTTAAACGTCCGTTAGTGTTTTTAATATTTATTGCAGACATTACATTCAGAAACAATTTTCCCACGATAACATCTTGTACATATTGAAACTGTTACTTATGTAATAATTATAAAATATATGTACGACAGGACTGCTGTCCATGCATGTGACTAAAGATGACGAGATGTGCGGGATGTTTAATATTACCTTCAAAGCGCTGCCGCAATTTGATTTACGAAACGTGGTATTTGGCAGAGTAAGTAACTAAAGACAATACAAATATTGTATATTGTATTCCGTATATTTGAATGAGCCTCTAGGATCCACATAATGTATTAAATACTAAGTGTACTATCTTGCTTTAAATATCTTGTGTAAATCGTATGAATTATTTTTCATGTATTATTTAACTTTTTTAATCAATTTCATGTCGTTGTCCTTCCCTCATTAGCCACTGTACATTTCATTACATTGTTACATTTTTTTTAAACTGTTTAAAAAGTAGCTCAAAAGTAAAACATTTTATGCTATAGTAGAAATGAGAAAATTTTTAGGAATGACTCGAAGATAATAAAAGTATTTTGTTTTTTTGTCAGATAGTCCGTCCTTGTCACACCTACGACGCGATACGAACACTCCCGAGCAGCGCGCACCCCGTGTTCGAGATTGAGTCCGCTCAGCTGAAGGTCAACAACCGCTGGGTGTCTGGAGCCAGGAACACGCGACTGCGTTCAGTGCAACCAATACATACCATACCTCCGCGACATAGATAATATTATTAAAATTCAGTCTTTTATTTCTGTTCCCTTGTACTTTGAGATCACAACTTTTTACCAAGTAGTAGGTTTATTAATTAGCTATTCACAAAACTAAACACCATTTGAGATAATGTTAAATTACTGAACAGACTGCACAATTATATTTATTACTAAAACCATTAAAAATGAAAAAAATTACAGCTATTTGATATCAGTGGTGAGATCTTCAAATATTATATGAAAATATCTAAACTTCAAGTCTGTAAAATAAAACAATGTGTAAATAATAATTGTCACCGTATAATAAACAGATCTAAAAATAATAATGTAGAATAAACGTAACAATACAATATACCTAACATTCAAATAGGTTTTATAGCAGTTTTGTTAAACTTTTAAAGGTGGGTTTGTTATTAGAAGTTAATCTGAATTTTTGATAAAATTATGAAATTAAATACAATTTTATATAACACTTTCATTTTGTTGTAGTGTAGAAGACCTCAGTGTATTTATTTGTATAAAATATGTTCTTAACAGAATAATTACAAAGTGAGTAAGTCGTCGTCTCTCTTCTTGTTTTTGAGGTATTTGAAGATTTTCCTGCAATAATAATAAAATAAAATACAATTTTATATAACACTTTCATTTTGTTGTAGTGTAGAAGACCTCAGTGTATTTATTTGTATAAAATATGTTCTTAACAGAATAATTACAAAGTGAGTAAGTCGTCGTCTCTCTTCTTGTTTTTGAGGTATTTGAAGATTTTCCTGCAATAATAATAAAATAATAATAAAAATCTTACTTCCTTCAGTTAGGTGAATGCAATTTACAATTTTTTTTTAAACATTATATTAATAAGCGCCTGTTCAATTTATCTGAGCAATTGCGCTTCCTTTACACATTATATGGAGCGAATGATATTTTAATTATACTCAAGATCAGTTCATCGCAGCCCGTTTTTTATTATTTTTAAACCCTCTGAGTTTTTATCCGTACAACCAGCAAAAGCGGAAAGATAAGGCCGCCATCATTTACAATTGCTGTTACAGGGACCATCGATTCTGTTACACCTCGCTTCCATACTATACATGTGTACAGTCTACCTCCAACACACACCTCCCACGACCAACAGATCAAGAGATCAGTTCAGCGTTTCCAGAAGAAGTGATCGTTGGCTTTAAGATAATAAAAACGACGCTGTCCACGCGTTGCCGTTACAAATCAGCTGACGTCACAACGTTTACTCTACTTCTAAGTAAATAATTATCTTTAAAACAGTATTACATATATAATATCATATGTATCCTGAAACCTTCAATTTTAATTGTTTTAAAAACAGAATATAAATACATGCACCATTTAGTGTGCTACCGCGTGTGTTACGGCGTGTGTGCTGCGTGTGTCAGTGTATGTACCATATGGCGGCGGGCGCGTGTCCCCAGTTGCGAGGCAGCGGACGCACGAGGCGGTCGAGGGCGGGCGCGGGCCCGCCGTCCGCGAGCACGGGCGTCGCCAGCGCCTCCGCCACGCGAGGCCACGCCTCCTCGCCCTCCTCCGCCTCCAGCTCGATGCGCAGGCGCACCTCCCACACCGCGCGCAGCGGGACATTCGCCACCTGGAGAACGCGGACTCTCAACGTCAAACATATGGTTAGTTATCGCGCGCCGGTCGAAAAGTATAAAACAGAAAAAAAAACATTTCTTTTAATTTTTTATTTCCGATAAATAATATTTAATTAATATTTATTTTTCGGACTAGCACAGAAAGAAAATCGTCCATAGCGACGAAAGAAAAAAACACGTTAACATACGGAGGAGAGCCGACCGAGCTTCTAGTTCTATGGCAATATCGCTCTTTCGACTATAGAATCACCTTGAGCGCGACGTCCCCGTCGTCCCCGAAGGCGAGCGCGAGACGCGCGCGCGCGTCCCGCAGCGCCCGCGCCCAGCGCAGCGCGAGGCGAGCCTGCGCACAGCAACGCGACAGCAGCGCCGGCACGCCGCCCGCCGCCCTGCTCCCCGGGGGCGCGCCGCCCGCCCGGAGCCCGCGCCCCTGCACCGCGTGACGCATGGCGCCGAGGGCGAGGCGCACCGCCAGCCGCGCCAGGGGGTCTCGCTCCTCTGCGAGACGGTTGACATTTTAAACTTATTATACGCTCCTAAATAAAGACGTCCTCCGAATATTTGCAGCGATTTATCTCCAAATTTTTCCGCGACAAGCTCCCACCCCCCCACAAAAAATTTTCTAAATCTAAAACGTCCTCCATCATTTATTCTGTACCTAGGAGGGAGGAAGTAGAAAATATATGTAGTTCCCTAATTCTTTCTCTCCCCTAGCTTTAAATAATCCTTTTTCCGTTCGAAGTACCATAATAGGAATACCCGCCCGATGTCTCCTCGCCGCTCCGCTCTCCCTGACTCACCGTGTGCGACGGGTTCCACGGCGAGCGCCAGTATGGCCGTGTCCGCCCTCACGCGCGACCTGGACGCGTTGTGATGAGTGTGAGCGAGACGAATAATAATACGAATCCGCGAACGAAGAAGACGGAAGATCCAAACGTCGCCGCCCGAAGATTCCCATTCACAGTCGCGGGTGCTGGAAATATTAATATATTTCTTTTAGTTTATCGAATATATTTGTACGGGTTCGCGTTCAGTTTTAGTTAATATTGTAATAAATTAACATATATATGTATTTCAATAAAACTATTTTACGGATATAACTTGCATTGTTTTTTACAATTTAATTTAAACCTGACGTTTCGAATGCTTTGCACCAAATGTGCTCGCGGTAAGACGAAATGATACTGTAAATCTTAGAAAACATTAATATATACGTACCCCATAAATGGAAGCGTATCTATCTTCGCTACGACATTCGCACTAGAGTTGCATTCTTCGATCAAATTCTTAGAAATCGTCTCGTCGAACACCTCCGGCTGCCAGTTCATCTTTGATATATTACTCCCCACCGCCGATATTGCCTGCGATTCGATGCTGCTGACGTCTTGCACCTCTTTACCGCACCCGCTGCTCGTGTACGAGTTCACTATATTCGGAGTGCTCAGACCGCATATGGTTTGCGAAATAGTATCGATATCTAACATTGAAGAGACGTCAATGGCTTCCAAAATCTTCTTAGTCAGTCTTTTATCTCTATATCCTTGAGCCGTGTGTTTCGTTAGAAGTTGCTGAATTGTTAAACTTTTTGATTTTAACTTATCTGGACTTGATCTGTGTTTCGGTGATTTTCTTTCTTCGATCTTTTCTAGGTTGCCTACGTCGTTTATTTGAGGACTGTATGACATTTTTTGTATTTTGCTAATCGGTTTCGGAGTTATTTCTACGTTGGGTGTAATACCTTTGTGTTTGTCCCGCTTTGTTGGACTGTAAATACGCTTTTTGGGTTTAACATTCTCATCGGCCTCTAAATCGTCAACCGATGTGAAATCAGAGTCCATTTTCTGTAACGAATCTTCCTCGTGTTCCATTTTGTATATCACTCTAACGGGAGACTGTTTGATGCCTGTGCTTCCCGACGATGTTACAATGTCAACGTCGAACACACTTCGAGCTAACGCATCATCGACCAGCGTAAGTGATGAATTAGTTTCTAGAATCTCCTTTGTCTCTTTCATAGCGATCAGAGTATTAACTTCTGTATCCTTAACTTCCAAGGCCCTCCCTTCAGTCGATCTATCTATTGATATCGGCTTGCTTATGTCGGACACTAAACTATTTGTGTTAGTTATATTTGGGCAAGTGTCACCGGATTGTAGCGCAGATTGATTTTTACCCGTAACATTATAACACGTTGAAACGCGTTCGACCTCAAACTGTTCTGTTTTATCGGGCGCCTGCGTACAACTTTCATATTCAGAGTTCATTGTCTCAGTTGATGGTATAGGATTATATCTATGCACTTTCGTGTAGTCCGGTTGCGATAAAAGAATATTATTGAGAGGATTCGTGTGATCAAAAACTAGAATAGGTCCAGTTACTGATTGGCGAATTGTTTTTTTAAATTGTGCTGGTTCTTTATCGGATTCGACTGAGGCATTAGCTGCTATAGGTTGACTGGACTGGCGTAATGCTTCAGATATCGCCCGATTACCCAAAGAGGCAATATCCTTAGTCATTGCTTCGCTAGGTTTTTCATTGTAGAAGGAGCCACTATTGGAATGCAATTCTGTATCAATGTCTATTTGACTGGAAGTCAGTAAATTCGCCTGTATCTGTGTACTACAAGTTGATGGGGACTTTCTTAAAGATTTATCAAAATTATTAATTTCGAAAGGAGTAGCATTTATTGGTTTTACGAGATCGCTCATAAGTGCCTTAATATTATCAGACACGTCTTTTAAGTAGGTCGGTATAACTTTCACTTTACTCTCCTTCATGTACGACGTTTCGCCGAAGGCAGTTTTCTTCAGCGGAGAAAATTTTATTTCAGATTTTAAAATTGCCTCATCAAAAGATTCTTCATCTTCGAATTGTAATGTTTTTACTACGTCATTACTCATTCTTACCGATTTTCTATGAGATTCAGTTTCAGTTACTTCCTCAGGAGAATCTAACGTGTCGTCAATACTTTCATCATCTATATGGAATGTCGATTGCTGGAGCGCGGCTTTTGCCATTGATATATTGTTTATTAAATCTTCTCTACTTAGAACAATTGATAATCTACTTGGCGCAAAACTCAATCTTTTTGGTTCGATTTTGTTTTGTATCGATAAGTGCCCTTTTATATCTATAGGGATCGGCTTTTCTGGTTCCTTCGTGTGTCCGTCCGTGAAGTCCGAAAGCATTTCTAGTAGTTCCTTAGTATCATCTGCGTCTTTAAACGACTTATTTCCTGTTTTTTTATCATTATTTGCTGATGCTTTTAAATTGTCTAAGCTCTTCTGTAAATCTGAACTGATAATTGTTTCGTAATGTCTGTTAGCAGATACTCTCTTTGCTTGATTTTCAGCATTTAAATTGTCGATCTGATCGTGTAAATGATGTACGTCTTCTGAATCTTCTTTATAGTCTATCGCTAGTGGTTTTAAAAGAGTTTGTTTTATTAATTCATCTGCCACACTCTTTTCTTTCGTTTCTATTAATTCTCTTTTTTCACAAGAATCTGGACGCTCTGAGGTATTGGAAATTTTATCGTCTTCAAATTCAAATGTTTCAATAGAATCAGTTTTAAATGATACTTTCATTTCATTCGTTAATTTAATTGGGTTCTTCTTTATTTCATTATTAATCACATCGTCTAAAGATGAACATGACATATCCAAAAGTTCATTTAATATAGATTTCTTTATATTTCCTTTTGGTATATAATCACATTTTCTTGTTACACTCAACGATTCTCTTTTTTCTATCCTTTTGTTAGCTACATCGGTCTCTTCTTTATTTTCTTCTTTATTAGTATCTTCAACTTCAATTTCAGAATTATTTACTAGATTACTGATATTGTCAACTACAGAAACATTATTAACTGATTCCGAATTAGAATTATTATTATCTACAGGATCTTTTACTTCTGTATCGTCAATGTCTTTTAATTTCGCAATTGTTATAGTTTGATTTGTTTGATACACTACAACATCGTGACTATTTTCTTCAAGAAATATATTTTCATTTGGATTTATTACACTTTTATTATTTTTCTTTAAAATTTCGCTTTGGAGATCAATTATGTTTGACGGTATGGGCTTAGTCATAGATACATTGCTAACATTACCATTATACGGATCTAGTAACGTTTCTGCTTTTAACTCGTCTGTTATTTTATCAGTACTTTTCTCAAGTATGCAATTAATTGCATTAAAATCTTTTTGTTTTTGATCAATAAGTAAATTTGTAGGGACGGCGTGAGGTATTACATTTTCAACATTATTAATAACATTCACCTTTTCTGATTGAACTAACGATTGTATTATATTTGACGGCATCGCTTGCGTCATGGAAATATCATTATCATATATAGTTACTCTCTTGGATGTCTTTGTTAACTCAGTATTATTTTTTACTTCATCCAGCATCACATTTGGTATTGCTTGTGTAAATGATATATCATTCTCATATACTGATCGTTTTTCATCACATTCATTTGTTTCTATTATATTATTCACTGCCACAGTCTCATTTAAACCACTATTATTATAAGCTGTTGGTTTATTTATTATAATATTTGAGGGGATCGCCACGGTCATTGATATGTTGTCATTATCAATTTCATTAACTTTTATTATATTCTCTGGTATTGCTTGAGTTATAGATATATCGTTATCGTTTTGAGAAAACAATGTTTTGTCTTGTACGGTTTTGTTTTGATCATTCATAATTAAATTTTTAGGTACGGCTTGTGTGAATGAAATGTTATCATCTTCATACACTATAGTTCTTCGTTTATCATTTTTACTATTAATTATATTTGTAGGGATGGCCTGTGTTATTGATATATTGTTATCGTTATCGTTGTCATATATTATTGTATTTCTTTTTTGCTTGTTGATAATTACTTTTGATGGTATTGCTTGAGTCATAGAAATATCGTCACCGTCATCAAATACTATAGTCTTTCGTTTCTGTATATCAATGTTATTGATAACAGCCTGTGTAATTGATAAATCGAAGTCGTTGTATACTGTAGTTTCTCTCATATTGTCTTCATTTTTTGTACTTGGTACCGAATCTTGTACAAAATTAGGCAAATCATCGTTCATATTTAGAAAAATTGTTTTTCTTTGCGGAGTTGTATCTGTGGTGTTGGAAAGCAGATTAAAGTATTCATTTTTTTCACTCAAATCTGGTATTGGTAGTCTCTTCGACTGTACCGACAATTTTTTTCCATCAAAAACTAATATTTTATCATCAGCCTCGTTGGAAGCGAAATTTAACGACTCCTTAGGAGTCACGTATGGATTCATTACAATGTTCTCTTTGTCTATAGTCCAATCTTCATTTGCCTTTTTATCTTTAACAAAGCTTTCGCTTTTAGTTACAGCTTGTATGTTGGGACTCTGTATTGGCTCAGTTATTGACATGTCGCAATCATAGTTTTTCCCGACCACGTGGGTCATATTCAAATCTATTTCAATATATTCCGACATATTTCCGCCATTGAATGGTCCTTGGCAGACAACATTTTTAGAGCGTTCCCAATCCCTTTCAATTTCTTCCAAATCATCGCACTTGTCACTTATCGTGTTAAGATTTGAGAAGTTAATGTTAATGGGGTTTGACATTTCTTTCATGACAGGAACGCTGTGCTCGTCCCCGAATACATTGCTCTGGTGTTCGGTCATTGAACTCAACTCAAAGTTCTGTATGGGTCCTGTCAGTTTATTTATGGGATCCAGAGTTAAATCCACATTATCCTGGCAGTCTCTTGTATTACTCTGTAAGGTTCCTCCAATATCAACCATTTCAATTTCTTTGAACTGTTGGTCAAAGATTCTTTTGCCAATGTGCTGTATAACCTGTCGGGGCGCTGCCGGCTCCTGGCCTGAGATTTCCAACGACTTGTTGTGCTCTTCATAGAAATTTTTCCAAGTGGTTGTTGCCTCGTTAGTGATAAACTCTCTGTAAATTTAACGTTTCATAAATTTAAATATATATGAACCCTCGCCAATATATATCGAATTAGCTTTAAAAATTAATTTCGTATACATTTCAAAGACAAATCTTAAATGCAATGTAATATGTCTTAATAAATAAAAATCTACTTCTGTACACACAACAGATTACCCCCGAGAGCAACTCAACCGATTGGGTTTTTTTTTTGTCAGAACATTGGTTTAAATTTTTTAGACTATCCTAATGTCATTTTTTTTTGTATTTCTAACTAACTATAGTTTTGGTGGAAAATTTTGATAAAATAAATGTAATATTGATTTATATTTTTAGTATTAACAACAAACCTTATACTCTTTATTAGAAAATTATGTGTAAGACCCGTGTATAGAACAGGTAAATGTAAATGTATAAATAAAACTGTATCTTACGCAACACCAGTCCTTCTTGAGAAACTAACTCGTCGACTCTTAGCGGTCTCGGTGGGAGTCGCGACATTGAACTCCAACTCTGAGAAAGGAGTGCGGGGAGGTCGCTGGTTTTTGAGAATAGATGAGCGACGTTTTCTTCTGAAAATAAATAATTCATTCAGACATATTGTAGGATAGTGACGAGACTATTAGTACAAAAGAAGTACATGATGTTTTTAGATCTCGTAATAATACTTTTTAATTATTTAATCTGTTTGTTTTGATCTCATCACAATATCAATCGGACAAATTTTATTGATATTTTGTAAATATAACAGCTTGTACAAAAAAGTCACAAATGCACATAATACTGTTTGTTTCTCTGCTTCAATATACTTATTATTACCATCTACAGTCCACTCTGACAAAAACTAATAAACATTATAAACTTTGTTTATAATTTACAATTACTTTTTTTATTTGTGAATATATATGCAAATTAAAGTAAATCTATCATAATAAACAATGTTAATATAATATAAATTTATCTAAAGACCATTCAATTAAAGATGCAGCGAAATTAAATTTAAAGTGTTTGATCTACATATTTTTTTGTTCATGTAAACATTGACATACATTGATCTCTACACTTTGACTAAGAGTGCTCATAACTGAGTACACTAGGTCATAGACTTGAAGAGATTGAATAGTCATGTTCTGGGTTGTAGTAGTCACAGCAACCTAAAAGTGATCAATTTTTCACTTCTAATGGTTTTATTATGCTGAATTTAGGAAAAAATTGTATATAAAACCCAGAGGGACCAGGTGGGAATGTGATTTAATACAATGTCCACCTGGCTTTTATAATTGTGAATCTTAACATTATAACATACTGCTGTAAATTGACGAGCAACAACCAACTTGTGTCATCTCTTACAAGATGAAACTGATAAGCAGCAGGATGAGTGAGCTAAGGAACAAAAGAGAATTAGATATCTACTTAAGGGATATTAGGCCCACAACAAATAATTTTGAATAATGAAGATCTCTTGATATTATATTATTATATCATTTTATTTATGTCCCTTACTTTCACATGTACATAGGATAGCTTATTCCTACAGAAAGATTTTATTAGTTTGAGAAAAATGTTGATAAAGTTGAAAGCTAATTGGTACCTAAGTACTTAAATTAAATGATAACGTTAGCAGTTTTAAAACACTATTTTCCTTTTATAATTTCTTTTACAGTTTAGAATTGTAATTGGTAATAGTAGTAGCAGTAGTAGTAGTAAATTATACACAATAAATTTTAAATTTTACAATCGCTTGGTGATGAATGGATAAGTTGGTTTGTTTGTTATTAATCTATACTATGTTATTATTGTGAATTAAGTTACGAAAAACAAATGCATTCCTTAAATGTACAAGAAATAAAATACCATAAACAACACCATAGTAATACATAGGGTATTAAATATATTTATTTCAAGTAGTAGGAAATCATATCAAATATATATTATGAATACAAAACTTCAACTTACGTTGCAGCCGCTGCTTTACTAACTTCAACAGAAGCCTCCGTGTCGTCCATTTTTAAACAATATTTTATTATTTAGAAGGAAACATCCATAACAAAAATAAATGTTACGAGTCACGATAAATTACTAATAATCTTTTATACAATATAGAAAACAATGTTTGAACGAATAAGAGCGGTTATTATTCAAATACTGACAATGACACATGAGGTATAAACTCATCGGAGATAATACAAACACTAAGGCTACGTTCAGACGACATATTGTAGACGAAATATATCCATCAGTGGCAAATAGCAATATTTAAGAACTCTCATAAGAAATTATGTGGAAGAAATACTCTATTCAAGAAATATTTATTTAGAGTAGACAGATCACTGAGGAGGCAGCATTTCGATACGATTTCATATAATAGGATGATATTATGTTGCATTATTCACACACATAAACTACATTAAAATTAAATTGGATATATCTGGCATTGACAAAAAGCGTAACATGCGACACGCAGTCCTACCTAACCTAGCAGACTCTTACAAATGTACATATTACGATATATGCCATAAATCCGCACAAAAAATCCTCATTCTTTAATATTTTTTTTAAATACCCTTATAACATATATAAATGTAATTGTTTTTATACAAAGATTTATGAAAAATATAAATATGATTTTGCATAATTTAAAAATGTTTTATCCCAAAAGGAGTTTTATAGATTCATTCATAGCTATTAAATTTATGAGTAGCCGACTTATTATTCGCGTCGCAGGAACAATTGGTGCGTTATAAAAATATAGAAAGATTAAAGTATGGTTTATTTGAAACAAATTAGTGTATTTACGCACTACAATATATTTTACATTAACTCATTCCCTCTCACAAAATAATGAAGTAATAACCATGTTCTTTTATTTATATACATTTGAATTTGTTATA
Organism: Mechanitis mazaeus; assembly: GCA_959347395.1. NCBI lineage: Eukaryota > Metazoa > Arthropoda > Insecta > Lepidoptera > Nymphalidae > Mechanitis > Mechanitis mazaeus. The sequence continues at coordinate 660,051 of OY365756.1, forward strand.
AATATTAATCATTAAAATCATTCGTTCTTCATATAACTAAATTATTTTTATATTATCGTTTACAGATTAAATTGTATACAATATACAATGTGTATGTGTGTACAGCGGTGTTTTTCTTTGACTCATTTAAAAATCTTTAAGTTAGTAACCATCGAGTAATTCCTGTTAACTCCTCATTGCTTAGACTTTAAGTTACTTACTTCGCTTTACAATGTGTTGCGTTTTCATTTTGTTTAAAATATTTTACAGAATTAGTTTTAGAATTTCGTTGTTTAAAGTAAAAAAAAATTAACCTATATATTTTACAAACTAATTATGAAAAGATTAACAAAATAAATATAAAATAAACTTACATAACAAATAACACTCCGAGAGCAGTTATGGTTAAGAGTGAAATATATATTGAGGAAATTGCTATCCATGCGAAAAATAAGGCATAGTCCTCTACACTTAGTGGTCCAGACATTAGAAGTCGGACCAATTTTTATTTACATTTCTTAATTTTTTAATATAAATAACATTAGCGCAAAAAATTTATATCAATACTGATACCCGTCATTTTTTAAGTTTCTTCTAGATTGCTGTCATAATGCCAGTCTCAATAAGGAGGCCGGCCTTCTTTATTAATATTATTGATATGTCATCTATTTGTCAATTCCTTTGGTGACATACCAATAAAAACATATCACAGGATACTCATGAAATTTTGTTAATGTCGATATTTATTGTTTCTCTTTCTTGCATTGTTTATAGGTTGTGGAATTGTGGATTTCAAGGCCGGCAATGGTCTTGTGAGTCTTCGGATGTTGCAAAAGTTCACGGGTGGCGGTGATCATATTTGATCAGTGACCCGCATGCTCGTTTGCCCTCCTATAAATTAAAAAAAAAATTCAATTTAGTTTTTTTTATATAAGCTGTTTGCTTCCCAAGATGATTAGGCTCACCACCTTCTTTTTGAGGCATATTATGTTTTTCTTTAAATAATAGTGCTTAAAATATAATATTTTATGAAAATTGAAGAAAATATAGGGGTTGAATTTTTTTTTCTGTATTATATTGCTTTTATTATTATTTTGGGCCCTCAAATTTAATTAATTTTCAATTGCAAAATGCCCTTACACGATCGGAATTTTGAAATACTGATCTAACACTCACTAAGGACTGTTAAATGGAAGGAATAATTATAATAAGAATGCCAAATCAGAATATATCATGTGGTGTTAAAAAAACGAATTCAGGTGGAGTGAGAAAGAGGTGCCTCTCGAAGATAAAGGAACACTTCATTTTATTTATATATATATAAAAACAACTAAAAAGTATGAAAGAAATTATTGGCCAATTTTTAGATAGAATCCGCAAATAAGATTCAATAACAATACAAAAAATATGTAACAAATTTAATTGTCAGTATCAGTTAAGCATGAGCTTGAAGTTTCTGAGGCACTGTCGCTGGTGTATGAAGACTTTGAAGAGTCGTCGCGTCTAGAAAAAAAATATTTAAAAATGTATTAGTTAAATTTAAATACAGTTAATAATTATTACTTTTATCTATGGTACTTTTTTAATGTACATATTTTGTGATTTTTGAAACAATTCATATTAATTGATTCGCTTCTCTGTCCCCTAATGATCGACCCATCTTCCTACCATGTATTGGACGACTTACAATGTATTATATTTGCTATTGTACTTTTAGATACGAACTGTTTGTGATTACAGCGACATCTATCGTCATTTGTGTCTTTTCGTTTAGACGTGGAATCTTCCTTTTCGCTATCTCTGTTTTGGTTTTCAGTCTGACGTTTGCGACGGTCTTTGTAGACTTCGCATGAATCCTTTGGCACTACTTTCCAGGAGCCTCTTGCGATTTTGCACTTCTGATAAACAAAGGGTTTTATACTTAGCATTTTGAGATAAAGATTAAATCATAATAAGTAGTCAGAAAACCAATATCTATTAAAAATAATAAAATATATATTTTTTCTTTTTAAACAGAATTTTATCATGATGTCATATCATATTTCATAATCATATAATTTATTTAAGTTATCATGATTGCAAAATGGCTATTAATTGAATATCCAAAAGATTTCCACGTTAATGTCTAAACCATTTATTTCCAACTAATATATGGAAGGGAAAAATTGTAAATAATGTAGTTTACTCACATGTATATTTAAAATCTTGTTAATGTCATCCAAATCAGTGATTCTTCGTGAATAGCCACATAATCTCGTCTTATAAAAAGATGTATTTCTTTTTGTTGTGCATTTAATTTTTTTTTGTGTCTTTGCGTATAAAGGTCGCATTTCAGCATAAACTTTAACTTTTGAACGATGATAAACAAAGAACGTTAAATATTTTGTATATAATATAATAAGTAAAAAAAGTTATTTTCCTTTCAAATTGAATTATCTTTTGTATGACATACAGCATTTGACATTTAAAATTAAAAACAATGCACCCAATTCAAATTAAAATAAATGTACAGTAATAATTATTTAACTATATAATTAGATGTAAATGTATTCTTCTTTAGAGATTTAGATATATTTTTCATAGTTTTGAAATATTTTTCATTCTTTATGCTCTGACAAGAATCCGATTTGTATGTCATATGACTGCCAATATTCAATAGTGCCAACCTTATCAGTAATCCTCCATTTTTGGGCAGCTGATGTTTGTTTGAGAAAAGATTTTTGTCTGAAAACAGCGTCTAAAGCCTTAAAATGGGTGCTTCATTCGTTCCCATCACGATTTTCACCGTTTTCTGGGGTATAATTGGTATTGTTTGCCCCTTTTTCGCCCCAAAAGGACCTAACAGGGGGTGAGTAATTTAAGCACTTCTCAACTTATATTTATTTTAATACTTTTCCTTATCCTTATCCTTACATTATGAATTTCAGGATTATTCAAGTGGTTTTGATGTTAACAGCAGCAACTTGTTGGTTATTGTAAGTATTATCTCTTATTTCATTTACTCTACCCTAACTTATAAAAATTGTAAAAGGTATATCAATGAAGTGAAGCTGCCCCCAGTTGTTTTTAATTATTAACACGTATTTTACAAATACATTGTTACAAAGACTAACAAATAACTACTAGACTAATTAATACACCACATTTCAGCTGGTTGTGTGCATACATGGCACAAATGAACCCCCTAATTGGCCCCAGACTTAGCAACGAGACCCTCATCTGGATTGCTCGCAGATGGGTGAGTTGTTATTAAAATTTATAATCTAATTTCTTAAGATTGTTTAAAGTTACATAGATACAATAACAACACAGTTAAGAGTTGTATCTGTTAGTCATCATGTTAACCAATTACAAATAATAATGCAAATTTTACTAAATTATTCATTTATCAGCCTACAGGAAGCCAGGTTCATATAAATACTATAAACAACTTCAACTAACTTGTATTTAACAATAGACAATTAAAATCCAATTTCATTCTAAATCTGATTTTGTTATTGGCAAATTGATGATGTTTACATAGACTAGTGTTTTATTTATTATTAAAAAAAAAATATTTATAACTTATGTATTGTGTGTAGTTTTTTAATTGTTAGAAATATAAATTTTAACTACACAAGTACTTTAAAAACACAGATAAATACAAATAAAAGGATAAATTCAATAGTTTTCTTAAAAAATTTATACTTTTTTAAATGGTCTGGTTTTGCTCCTCTTATCTTAGACCCCCGACAAATTTTCCATAAAATAACAATTATGTGATGTGGTTTCACAATCATAGCTTATAACTTTTAAATATATGTTTTTATTTCAGGGCAACCCTTACAACAAGTAATGAAGCGGATGTGAAAATTTAATTTGTCATATATTGATGTTATGGAGTTTATTATTAAATAGCAATCAAAATTATATATCAATCTTTGTCTCGTAACTTAAAATATATTGTTGCAAACATTCCAACTGAGGACTCCGTGAAATGTTTCTGTAAATGTAAGTTATTGTAAATCAATATTTAAATAAACATAGTTACAATATGTATTGTTTTTATTTAATATCATTGTTGAAATGTATTTACTACATACTTATATTATTATAAAAACTAGAGATGGACCAGTTAGTAAAGCCGACTATTTGGGCTGTGTTGTAGTCAGCGACTAGTCAATTCTTTTTAGTAAGGTCTAATTTAGTTTAAAAGTAAAAAAAAAGGGATTAGTTTAAAGCATCTTACCTTTAGTCTACATTTAAAATGTCATTTAACTTAGCTTTATAATCAGTTTTTAGAGAATTTGTGATCAGTTATTCAGTATTCCATGAATTAACACAGATTATTTTTTTATTTTGTCAAAACCAGCACGATATCTGCCTACTAACTGTAAGAGTAATTGCGTAATAAACCAATAAACATCCATCCATACATATATCCAAGCATATATCCACTATATTTTTTAATTTATACTCTTTGACAACTAGATACTATTTGATCCAAAAACATTTAGAAAAACTAACATTAACAGAACAAATAAAAAAAATATATAATCAGCTTGGCTGACTCTGAATCAAATGAAAAAAACGGCACAAATATGCTATTCTGCCAACCTTGGAAAAACAGGAAATGCCAAGTAAAAGGAGATTTTTAATAAAATTATTTTTAAGATTGCTATCTACTTTTTATTTCTTACATTTTGAGATTGTTTGAATTTAATACGGCACATAATAACGTAAAAGATATGAAATTGAAATGTTTTGTAATTGTATGACTTATTCTCTTATACTCTTTATCTCAAGGAAAGATTCACATTCCTGAGAACTAACCATCTCATTCTCGCTCTAAAAAAGGTAATATATTAGCATTGCAGCCACTCTCAAAATTATGGCGGGTCCTTTAAAGTAAAAGCTGCAATTTTATGGAATTCCCTACCTCAGAACATATTCGACAGTCTGAAGCAATACATGCTTTTAAAGTTTGTGTAAAAAACTACTTTTCAAAGCTATAAGTTTAATAGTAAATTATCTATATACTCTTCTTACTGTATCTACAATTTTATTATTATTAGTCTGTATTTATGGTATGTATATTGTCTTTAATTAGTGTTCATGTGAAAGTATATATTTTATTTATGTAAGTTTGTATGTATTCAGGTATACATATATATGTATTTATATTTATTAATAATATGTAAATTAAATAATGTATTTTAATAAGAAAACCACTGTTCAGTTACTTTTCCTTTTAAAATATAAGGGTAGCTACGAAAAGATCCATATTGATAAGGCGCCTATACACCATGATATTGTAGACAGATTTCCACCTTTATTTGTTTTATTGTTATAATTTTTTATTTATTTATTTTGTGTAATAAATAATTTTTACTTACTTATTGTTTTATATTTATTTGTCGTATGTAAATTAAGATTAAAAATAATATGAAATTTTGGTTTTGTGTATGTCAAACAAAGAATATAAATTCTTGTAATGGAAATTCGATTACTATATTTTTATAGCACATTGTTATACAGAATTAGAATTATCCGGAATAGAAAGTACCAAACTTAACCTCAAACCTGAACAACCGTGCTTGTGCACCAGCCTGCGTCCCGCGCTTTCTCTGTCGCACGCGGTTTGTTCCTAGCATATAGCTTATTTATGAGTGGATTTGTAATATTTTAGTAATTTAAGAAAATATCTAAGCCAGTCTGTTTGTAAAGAGTATTAAAAGATGGTTAATATTTTTTGACATAGAGTCATTTTAATTTTTATAACGTTAGTATGGATTAATATTTATTACACGTTTATAAAAACAAATGTTGCCGCTAGATGGTACTGTTTTCAACTACTATCTGTATAAATGTAATAATTTCTATTGATATATATCTATTGTAAATAATAATGTATCTATTTAGAAAAATCGTTTTTTTTTCAAAAATTCTTGGAAATTAGAGCATTATTTTGACAACGTTCTTCAAGATAAATCGAAAGTACTGACATTACATGCTTTCAGAGGCCTTCAAAACTTGTATGAAAATCTAAATCTGTTGTGTTTGAGCGGTTTAATAAAAGACTATGTAAACTCACGTCTGTTGTGAAATTTAAAAATTCAACGATATTTTGCTCCGAAAAATGGTAACAATGACATTTTATTTGAATATGGAACTGACTTGTAAATATAAAGCTGTTTGAAAACAAATTAAGACTTTGGCGCGTGAATTTTTAATCATATTACTTGCTCAAACTGAGTTTCAATTTCCGCGCATTATTTAAGAAAAGTACTATTCAAATTCAAATTCAAAATATCTTTATTCAAATAGGCATTTACACGCACTTTTGAATCGTCAATTATTACATTATAAAAATGTCAGTAGTCAGTCCGTCCTTAAACTACCACTATACAAGCCTTAGCTCAACTATCATTTATGAACTCACGTTTCAGGCTCCAATTTGTCCATAAATTTTTTTTTTGCGGTCCGCTTCAGTATTGTACTTACTACACTTAGATATTAGAAATCCCTTAATCGCTTAAACATTTTTAATAATAACATTATTTACTTAACACTCAAAAATATTTTATTTAATATAAAATATTTTTGGGTCGCCTATATTTTATTTATAACAATTTATTGCACATTAAAATATAATGAAGACAACAGATAATCGGAAACATTTCATTCGGTACGCCATTGTGCCTTATCACTAAGACTGATCTCTCACAGACAACCTGTTATTAGAAGGAAAATTTAATGTTATATTATACTATTGCTTGTAAAAAACAGGTAAAGGTTTTTTTTTGTTATTATTTTCACATTTTTTACTTTGTTAGACCTGTGTAGTATCAATCATGTTACCATTATTTCAGAAGAAACAAACGCTTGAGAAGTATGAGTTAGACTGCAAAAATTAGGTCAAGCGCATAAGGAACCGTAATTTGTGGTTCAAATACTAAGTTTCAACTCTAAACGACATGCCATCTCGAAGTTATCGTGTACACATACAAACAGACATCTAAGACATTATTATTAAGTAGATTGCGATACTTAATAACGATAATTTATTTATTAAATCGAGTCACGCACCATCTTTTGTTAAATAATTTTACTGACAGAAAACATTATAACAACAAGTAATTATCTAAAATGTTTCTTTAACCGTAACTCAGTATTTTAACATTTAATTAAAGTTAAAATATAAACTTCGTTACTTCTTTACAACATGTTTCTTACTGATTATTTTAATAACAAAATGTTCAATCTAATTTACTGTAAGTCACTTCTGAGATGTAATAGTTGAGGCTACAATCATTAAAAGTATATTATATACGTAAGAAGACTTGCTGTTGGTTATGTACAGAAGAAAACTCAATATATTATATTTTACAACTTTCTACATTGCTCTTAATAGATAAGAAGATAATTAATGTAATATATATAAAGTTTAGATATTTAGTAATAATCTTAGACTTACACGTGGATGAAAATAGAACGCATTTATAATGCGGAGAAAATGAAGTACGTTTTATATCTAAATAGTAAGAACATATAATTGACGTCTATGAAGTGCTAGAAATATTTATAAATAATATATTATAAATAAAGGTATAGTATTTTTTACGCCTTTTGTATGAAAGAAATAGAGACAGAACTAGTTCCCTAACAGTATCGACGACATTATAAACAAACTCGTGCATGAACGATTAAGGAGTCCTATTAATAGAAAAGGGGAGAGTAAATGAACCGACGCCTATACTCCATTTTATAGAAATTCTTCCTATTAAAATATAGTATAAAAACGTCACCATACGTTCAGCAGGGATGTGCTATTTTTAGTAGCATCCCAAAGTCATGCTACGGACAGACGCTTGTTCTATAGATACCTCACGGCCAAGGACGCTTTCAAGGACATTCAATATTTCAAATACAAGAATTCAATAATAAATTAAGAACTTTTTGGTGTTTTTGTAGTAATTAATTCTTTTGATATTGTCGCAACTTTGTCAGTTACACGTGTGTTGTAAATTTACTGCAATAGACGTATTATTTAATAATAGGAGTATTTTAAATATTAAATTAATAAAATTAATATTTTATATTATTTGTCCTTTATATTAATACCGCTTATGATCTGGTAATCAAAAACAGGAAATTTTACTTCAACATTTAATAATGGCGATACGCAGGAGTGCCAACCTAAAAACAAAAATATAATTGAAAACTTTATAACAAGATGCTAAAACACACGCAGCCGATATTAGATTGATGCTACGAGTTATTGTTGGAAGAGGTTTGTGTCAAGTACATGTTTAAAATAATCACGTGTAGTATTTAGGTTATATAAGGCGGGCGCTCAAACCTGTGTCAAAGCCGGCTTCACACTTCGCCTTGAGGAAATTCCACAATCTACATTTTTTGAACACATTTTAATAATTCTTTTTTTTTTGGTTGTAAACCAACAAATTTTGTAAATAAGATTAATATTGGTTGATTTATAGAGTACATAAATATTAATGTACACAATAGTGTCATTTATTGGATCCTTGTATATTGATTAATCATCGTATAATCAAAACTAAACGTATTTATTAAGAATTATAGCTTTGACCTCAATCTATTCAACTGTCACGTTAAATGCATCCGTAATAAGTACTTAATTACTCGATCACTAGAAGCATCTGTTTCTATTAAGATATAAATATTTAGTGGTTTAATAAGTACATACCACGCAACATTGCGACGCCATTTTGTTGCTGATTACTTAATAACTCGCGTACCTATTTTGAATGACATTTACAAATGGAATACCTTTTTCCTCTTGTATTATAGTTTTAGACTCTCTAAAAAAAAGAGGCAAAAAAGTTGTACAAAATAATACAACATACAACAATAGTAATAAAAAGTACATAATTTAGGGACGGTGTGTAGCCGGCGTTCCCTGGCGTCTAGCCAATCTGTTCGTAGTTTGTACGCGCTGCGAGCAAGGCCGCCCTGCCAGTGCAGGTCAAGCGATTTTAAAATAAAAGACTTATGCAATGAATTTAAAAAGTACGCCAATAACACAATTTCATTGGTTTCATTATATAAATCTATACTTTTGATGTCTAGTCTTGAAATAATTATAAATAAAATACTGTTACTGGAAATATCCGTCTGTTATTTTGTATAAAAGGTTCTTTCCTAAATATTTATATAGGTAGATGGTTATCGATAAAAAAAAAAGAGATTTGCGACTTACTAGATTTTTTAACCTATTTAAGATCTTAGTATTTATTTATATATTTATAAACTAATTATCTCCACAATTGAAATTGAATAAAATAAATTATGAAAGAATTTAGAGAATATTTTTCTATTTCTATAAAATAGAAAGAAAAAAACTTCATTCCATTAATTTTTTTATTTATTTCTGTTATATCCTTATAACATTCTGAAATAAATATAATTTTTAGAATTTTACCGATTCAACAAATACTTATGTACATAAAATCTAACTTCAAGAATAAGACAGATAACTTTCTTTACTTAATAAGTAAAGAAAGTTCTCCTGAAGAGTTTAACATATCCTTTCGAATAGTATAAATTAGAAACTTATTAGTATTTTAATATATTTTAAAAAGTAATGTGTTTAAGTTTATCAACAAAATAGGTCCCAATTTGATACAATTAAATGAATTCTTTGAAATGATTACGTAAAAGGTTGAAGGCTTAACCTACATACGAGACTGAGGTGAAGTATTGATTAAACTTCAAATAGGAGACAGAAGAAACTAGTCGTGCACATGACTTCGACGATCTCATTCTGTATAACATTCTAGTCAATTATTTATTCTAGTTGACTGTGAAGTCAATACACTTTACATTTTATATTTTATTATTTATCTTTAGTTTAGTTTAATAATTATAGTATAGACATCGTAAACGAAGATACATGAGGTAATAGAATTATCTCTATATAAAATAAATTAAAAACTAGGGTTGTAATACTATTATTTTAAGTTGAAATATTGTGACAATCTAGTTGTTATTGACGTCTAATAGTGCACTATAAATTGTATAATGTAAAGTAAGCTTAAATATACTATTCAATTCAAGTCCTTAAGCAGACATTGTATTATTTGTTTTACTAAGCACAAGGTGAGTAGGTTACTAATATCACATTGTGAAAAGGCTGTTAGTGCACTAATTGTTTTATAATATTTTTAGCTCACTATTTAGTGCACAGTAAATTGGATAGTTTAATGGCTGCATTAACATTTTACTAATAGAGAAAACAGAATTATTCAATACGGCCAGTTAAATATCTTATTAATATTATAAATTAATATAGTGTAACATCACTTGCTTTCCGTCGTCTTAGCGGGTCAAGAGAGGGCGGAGAGGGGGATAACATCCAACAACAGTTCAAACTTGGCTCAATTTACTTAAATATAACTGGATAAATGTGACTTTATCTGGTAATAACAATTGCTTTAAGACATTTGACAATTTTTTGTTGGTCTTTTATTCAATTAAAAAAAAATTAATTGTAAGTATGTAACTTGATTTCATGTAACAATTAATAAATAATTGGAATTTAATTTCATTCTTCGTGGAAATACTTAATTTTTGTGTTTCTCGTTGGTACTACTGTTAAAAAATATTTTTTGCCGAGTTCAAAATCTTCCCGATAAATGGGTATTTATAAAAAAAAGAAAAATGGTGTAACTGCTAATTGTTTTGAATGTAAAATCTACTCTTCTAATTGATTGGCTCTTTGGATCCTCTTTAAGTTTCAAATGGATTTTATTTTTATAATAAGCCATACGGAGACTCTCAGTTTATTAAATTAAATAAAATGTATTGAGTGAGACTAATTTCACCTCATTCGTTTAATTGAATTATAAACATATACACTTATTTGTCTGTAATAAGTGTAGTCTCACATGATGTAACCGGGCGCCTCAAATTGTTTTCTTATCTTTCATTGAGTGTTATCAAGTGGCAGACTAAATCTGACAATAATCTATCAACAGACATATAAAAGTGTATATGATGGATTATTATATATAATTGTTTATCATGTATTAAGATTTCTTGCTTATTATAATTATCTTTTTAATAATTATTTTTAACTTGAACTTAACGGAACTTCTATTTTTATTTTATTTATTATTTTATTTTTAAATTAATTTTTAACTTGAAATATATTGTAGCTCATAAATGTACAGAAAGTTTTTTTGCTGATGCTTGATATTGAATTATAATACTCTAAAATAGTAATTCAAGCTATCCACGTGATATAGTATTGAGGTATATGTATATATATATGTAAAACAAAATGGAAGTTTATATATTGTATAGGTATTTCTTCTATACCTTCGCCTGTCTTAGTCATTTTAATGATATATCTTATCTGATAGAAGGTAAGTAGGCACTAGGTAACGAATTATATGATAACTGATAAAAACGTCTTTCGTGACATTGGCTAATGAAGATAACACATTTATTTCAAACGTTACATCACACTTAATTTTTAAAAATTAGGTTATTTTTTTTACTTTGGGACAACGGCCAACTACGACAAGATTATTATTGATTTTTAAATATATCTTGGAGTAACAACAATTTTAGCTTTTAAATCATTATTCTATAAGCAAAAACTAGTTTATTATAAAGATTTTCAGAACGGCCTTGGTTACATAAACGCTCGGCTCGTGACAACGCGCTGCGCCAAAATGATGCGTTACTACGTACTTGTGTGAACGAATATATAAAATACATATCTACTATTTAATATTATCTATAAAAATAACCAAAAATGAAGTTTGTCTGTTGTTATACAAATTAAGTTTTAAGTAATATTTTTCTTTGTGATTTCTGTTTGTTATTGTCTTTGAATTAATCATGATTCCTCCGACACGAAAAACTCCCTCCAGACTTCCTGAAAACTAGATTTTATGGACTTTTTCTAAATTTACAATCTCAAAAAAAGGATTAAGCATACAGCAAGAATACTTTGAACGAAAAGAACAAGTTTTAATGGCTACTTATGGATCAATTTTCTATACCTAAAAACCTAAGTGTCAAGTGCTTCATTGAGGACCTCGTCTTCATACTAATGATCATCCAAGAAATTGTCCGAGTTTCAGACTGAATACTTAGCAGCTGCGGTTGGTAAAACTGAAAATATGCCTCAACTACCTATGCATCTCGTAGGAGATATTTAATTTATATAATACATAAATATATAATAGCAGAAATTATAATAATAACATTTCATGTCATATCAAATAAATTAGTTTTCCTTTTCAGCTTTCTTTATTTCGCATGCGACTGACACTCGCAGGTAAATGACATTTAACAACAATATCGATTAAATTCCCGCGTCTGCCATTTGTTATATAATCCAAGGACATTTAGGAAGTCTTCTACGAATTAATAAGAGTATATGATCGTTAATGTATGTAAAATAATTAACAGCGCCATCGACTTTTAATTCTCGATTATATTTTACTGTACCTAAATATAATGGTTCACAATTCATGTAAAATTTAAATATTTACTCGATAAATATGCAAATAGATTAATTGAATACTTTAAAATATTTAATGTTACGTACTTATAATAATTTATACGTTATCCATCTAGATATTTAACATACGTAGTAAATATTTTTACAAATTACGTAACCAACTTGAACCTGCATGAGTGACGTAATGAACGCAGTACGTAGCCTACTGGTTTGTCTGATGTGTCCCCGTGACGTCACCACAGCCAGGAGCCAATAGTACGAACAGCATTAGACTTAGCTAGCAACCAGTTACGTAATAAAGTTCATAGAATAGTTTTTTATATGAATGAAGTCTCGTATTTATGATGTTTACTTTTAGATATAATTGAATATACCTACTTCATATTGTAGTCAGCAAAGTTCTTAAGGAAGTAATAATACACTAATATATTATTTGTTATTAAATACAAAAAGAATTTTACAAATCTACTGATATTTAAAAGATATTAAAACAAAAATTTAATCTTCAGTTTTATTATACTTATCAGAAATAATTTTTTGTCAGTTACTTACTGGTAAATTCCAGACATATCCTAACCTGGTTCCAGATCAAATAAAAGCTGTTGCACTCGTCTGAAATACAGGTCGGAACGGGTCACATCTGGATTTAAAATACAATGCTAAGATCATGTCAAGAAACTACAATGACCCTGAAATTGTCAAGTTTACCCTCTCCATTAGGCTTGTATCAATCATTACAGCAATTGGTATAAGTACTATTTAATAGTTATTTAATATTGCATATACATTACTTGTAATATTAGTATTCTGCGAGAGGTTACTGGAGGGAATATATTATGATGATACTAGATAAGAGAAGTCAAATCTCAAGTTGCAGATGGACTTAAAGGTTAATATGTCGACGCGCATGCGCCCTATTTCTTTTCGTATCTTTAGAAAAGATAATGATTTATATCAGTTTACAATTCCAGATAAAAACCAATCTGAAATCAATTGACTTCCTGAAAAGTATCACCTAATGCGTCCAGAAAGGATTATACAATATGTTTTAACAAAATTATTTAAGGAAGAGTACATTCTTGTGAAGTCCATAATTGTTTTAAATAATCATAATTGTAACCGTAAATGACTACATAATAACTCAATGTCGTCATTCAGCAGTGACGAAATATTTGATCAATGCTATGATTTTCACGTCATTTTATTAGTTAACCTAAAAATGTAGTCAATTTATATTCATTAATATATTGCTTTGGTGTATGCAGTAGTTATTGATATTTAAAATACTTTTAAGTAATCCCTAAGGACCTCCGACGACTCACAACTAACTTGGTTGCATGAGGTCAGACATTCTAATTTATCTGAAGTTTAATTTTTTATATTTTTATAATTAAAATACTTCTCTGGTTTTATGTAATCATTCTTTAAAACAATAAAAGTATATTTAATCAAACTTTTAACTCAATTGGATTATAATAATTGTTTTATTTATTAATTTAAATATGAAAGTATCTTCTTTCTTTATTCTTATATTCTTTTGATTGTGAGCTTGGGAGTTCTATGTAAATTTTCACATTGTGAATTATCTTGAAATATTATAAATAATAATTTTCTTACTAATTAATGTACTAAAAATTTATTGACGTCTATTCTCTTTTCTTATGTAGTCAATAATCCCAATAGAATAAAAGTATATAAATTTACTGTAAATAAAAGCAATATAAGAAAAGGTTTGTTTTTTGTTTCAAGTTAAATTTGTTTATTTAAAGAATATTAATAAGGTTGGTAAGGAGAAACGGGTAAGCTAAGTAGGTAACAATCAAACAATAATACAATTTTAAACATATCTATATTATAATCACTCTGAGCATGAATTTTTCATAAAAGAAAGACTCAAACCGAGGAACAACCACAGTTAGTGTAAACCCCACTGAATGTTACCTACAAAGTTCCACTTTCATCCACACAGTTACATAACAGCTGCGCTATCACATGATTCACAAAATAGCATTACATAACAACACTCCTGCTCACTACAAGAGGAATTCACTACAGATAACCACTAGGATGTATACCTTGACCTGATTAGATCTGAATGTCAAACAGAAATTAGGTCATTACATAACACCAAAGAGTTTGAAAGAAAGAAGTTTTATATTAAGACATTCTAAATTTAAACTGATAATAGCATTCTTATGAATTCTTCTATTCACAGTTATGTAACATATTATAACTTAATAAAACAAAATGTTCTGGAATCATTGTATAACACTTTATTTAACTAAAAAATAAGTTACTAGGATGATTTTCGCATCTAAATAATACATGATTTCAGGGGAGTGGCTAGTAGCGATTTTGAATCACAATTGAAATTATGGTAACAATTCTTACATTTAACTTAGAGGACCTTCTTGATCTCGTCGTATAAGACGAGCACGAAAGCACCACCGGTTCCTCTGAGGACGTTGGAGAAGGCTCCCTTGAAGAAGGCTGAGGCACCCTCTGATTTCGCAATGGTGGCCCAGCAGTGGATCGTGTTCTTGTAAAGGATATCGGCCTTAGCACGTCCGGACTGCATCATCATGCGCCTACGGACCGTGTCGAAGGGATACGAGATGATACCGGCGACTGTGGTGACGGTTTGAGCGATCGCCCAGCTGATGACGATGGGAGTGTTCTTGGGGTCAGGCAACATGCCGCGCGCGGTGTCGTAGAAGCCGAAATAGGCTGCGCGGTAGATAATGATGCCTTGTACGGACACACCGAAGCCTCTGTACAAACCGACCAGACCGTCAGATTTGAAGATCTTGGAAAGGCAATTGCCGAGACCGGAGAACTCACGCTGTCCATCTCCCTTACCGACGTCCGCAGCTAAACGGGTACGCGCAAAGTCAAGTGGGTACACGAAGCACAGCGATGTGGCTCCAGCGGCACCACCGGAGGCGAGGTTACCGGCAAAGTAGCGCCAGAACTGTGTGTTCTTGTCTACGCCACCGAGGAAAACTTGCTTGTACTTGTCTTTAAAGGCGAAGTTGAGCGCCTGGGTGGGGAAATACCTGATGACGTTAGCAAAGTTACCACGCCAGAATGAGAGCAGGCCCTGCTCTTTGGGAATGCGGACGAAGGCGTCGACGATACCTTTGTAGCGCTGGTCCTCGGCGATTTGCTTGCTGACGTGCTGTACTTGTAGCAGCAATTTTACACGCTCGATGGGGGCTACTGCAGTTTTGGAGACTGCGGCGGAGATACCACCAGCCAAAAAGTCCTTAGCGAACGCAACGGGATCAGCGAGGTTCGACATTTTGTTTAATTATGTGGTCTTTTCACTGGACGATTACCTCGCGGTAACGGTGGAATCTGCGAGTTCACACGCGGTATGGAAAAATCACGAAATACGAACTCCTGATTTGTGTGTCAGGAGATATAAAGTAATTCCGTGATCTCGGGAGCACAGGGGTAGGTGTGTGCCTTTTTTGAAATTCGATCGATCACGTTCTCTCGCAGTTCTGCCTAGAGGAGCGGCGCAAAAGAAGGAAGGAAGGGATAGATGTTGCCAACCTAATCATATTGTAACACGAGGTCAGTGTGGATGGTTTAAAATTATAATTACCTTTTTTTTATTTAATAATGGCAATATTATATTCATGAGTAAAATCATAAAATTCATGATTATATTTCAGTTTTGACTTAAAATACAGTTCTATATGGTATTGTTATTAATATAAGTATTTAATTTCTATCAGAAACTGGTAATCAAATATTGTATTAAAATGTTAAGAATTATATGTATAGAATAACTATGTGGCTTATTGGAATATGATAATTTAAAAAAACTAAATATAGAAAATAAAGTAATCTATATGAAAACAAATATAATTTGTAAAAAGAAAAATGATGATAAATCTTCTTATAAACCTTTAAGGCGAGTAAAATTATAAATACTGGCAATAAGGAAGAAAACGTTTAGTTTAGCTACCGAACAAATGTAGTTATATAATTTAAGTAGATACAAAACGTATAATTTCACTAACATATTTAGCTACTTCATTTAATAAGAACATATTTTGCTATTTCATTTAATAATAATTGACTTGAATATACATCACAATGTTGGGCTTTAGTGTTTTGGTAATGTTCAAATGTTCAAGAATTATTGTAATAATTTTTATAGAGAAAAATGGTAAAATTCAATTTTAATTATAAAACCAAATTTAATTACGTTTGTACGGTTATATTTTTGTCAAATTACATTTTTTGGTGTGTGATTATAATTTCCTGCTTAATTATTAATAGAGACATAATTTTTACAGTACTATATTACGAAAAATTATGCGTTTAAAAATCAAGTGAATAAATGGATAAATAGAATAAAATAATAATTTTAAAAATTTAAGAACCGAGGATTATTTATGTCTTATGGCAAGTTTATGATTTATAATCTATCTCATCTCACAACTAACGTCAAGTCAGTACTTAGATGAGGTGCGGAAATTGTTTAATCATTAATAAACAAAGATTTGTATTTATTACATTATTGTGATCTAATTTCTAGCATGCAAATGAGTCGTTTCGGCTCTCCGGCTACTGGGATGGACGACGACAGTGCTGGTCACGCATTGACCGACTTCTTGTTACAACTAGAAAATTACAATCCTTCCTTACCTGATTCTGTGGTTGCATACTATTTAAACATTTCTGGCTTCGAGTCTCAAGACCCGCGGTACATAGTCAAACTACTTTTAACTAATTACAAAATACTGAACTAAAGAATAAAGATATTTTTGTATTGTGCCTGAATCAGTCTCTACTTAAATAGTATTATGAGTAGTATTTTTACATATGTACACTTTATTCATATATGTTTTTATTTTTTCAGGTTAATTAGGCTGATAGCTTTAGCTTCACAAAAGTTCCTCTCCGACATAGCAAATGATGCACTCCAGCATTGCAAAATGAGAACCTCGAGCCAGATTACCCAAAGCTCCAAAAACCCAAAAGGACCAAAAGAGAAAAAATATGTTATGACAATGGAGGATTTAGTCCCTGCACTTCAGGAGTATGGCATTTCAGCTAAGAAACCGCATTATTTTGTTTAAAATTACAAAAATTTTAATCATTCTTAGTTTCAAGGTAATAACTTTTACCTTAAAACTATAATCTTAGTAAATTCAAAAGTTTATTTAAGGTCATAGGATTTAAATTTGCAATCAAACAGTAATTATTATATAGCAGAGTCTACATACTTTTTGTAAAGCAAATATTTGGAAATTTTCAATAAGTACTTCAATATCCAGTAGTATTGATTATTGAGTGACACTTGTTTAATTACTCAAAATGTAATGGTCTTAGAATGCAATACTTTAATTTATCATTAAGAGTATGAGCTTTAAACAGTCACCAAGACTTAGGGAATTTTTGTTTTAATATTTTAATCATTTTAGTAATATTGTTAATAAATATATCAAACATTATTTCTTTTATAAACATATAAGCTTATTCTAAACTAATATTTTGCTTTTAAACTTGCTCTAGTTGTTTTTTAAGTATATCACTGGTATACATTTGAAAGTTAAATATCATTTTATTATTTGTGTAAGGATTTTTATAATCTTAATGATAGGACAGCAGTGTCAAGAGTTCTATTGCCTGTCATTGATCGCTTAGACACAGTAACATCAAGTTTGATTGCAATTTAGGTAATTATTTATGAATTAATGTCTGTGTAATGTATGATGAGATAATATAGCTATCTTTATAAAATTTATTATATTCTCAAGATATATACTGCGTAAATAAAACAATTCTGTTGCTTTATAAATATTATTTTGTACTTTTTTCCATTACTTATTAACATCTAATAAATAATACAATTTGTTTGATGTCAAATAGCTATTAGAATATTAAAAATATAGTTGAATAGAATCTAACAGAAAAATAGTTTTTTATATAAAATTTAGTTTTAGGGAAGATTGGAAACTTCATTCCATATCTTTTTTCATTATCTGTATCTTTTGGTAATGTTTTTGAATACAATATATGTTAATAACACTATTAATTTGCTGAGAATGATGTTAATCATAGCTAAGATATTTTTGTTCATTGTAACTTCCTCGGCCCATGACTCATTGGTGTTGTTAATTTGATATAAATAAATATAAACTTATTAATATATGTATTATTTTATTCCTTTAAAATATTCTATAAAACTTTTATTGAGCTATATAATTTATAATTTGAGTTGTCAAGTATCTAAAAACAAATTGCTTTTCTAAGAAATTAAATATCTGGATATTGAAATATTATAATATTTTATTAGAACTCTAGTGACGGGACCTCAAGCAATATACGGATAATAATAACGAATTTTAGTTTAATAGTATTATTATCCTATTGTAACAAAATTGGTCATCTAATATTGTGGGTATACATTGAATGTGTTAGAATTGAGTTTGCTGTGTCAGAACAACCACTCTTGGCTCTTGATCATCTCTTTCTACAGCTAAATATAATAACAAATAAGTTGCACAGGTAACGACATACCGCGCCTCGTCCGCTGACCCGCTCCGTAGGGGAAGACTGGGTAGAAGGAGGCGGGAATACGCCCGTCGCTTTCTTCCCCAGTTGTAGGCCTGGTGAGGGGGGAGGATGATCCCCTTACCTAACATAGGCCTACAAAGGGTGCTCTACGTTGCTCGGGGCACCCTTTTTCGGGGGGTCTCGTCGGGGCGTCGCGGTGTGTGCTAACGCGATCCCGTGACGTCCCATTACGGGGCAGAGGGCAACCGTTGGTTTTTATATCTGATCGTAAATATAGCAAAAATCATAAAATTACCTAAATGCACATAATATACTTATTAATTATAAGTCCTTTTTATGTTTTTTTTTCTCTGTTTATTGATTTAAAGTGCAATAAAGTTTCTGGGGCGTCACGGTAGGTGCTAACGCGTTCCCGTGGCGTCCGACTAGAGCGATGAGGGCAAACGATGGTTTTTTGTGGGTAGCCTTAAAAATGGCAGCATCCTCTATGCTGCCGGGTAGTCCCTCAAAACCTCCCGGCCGTCACCGCCATGGGCCCACGGGGTACCCGTAACGGGTTTTTCCCCGTTTTTTAGAAAAAAAAAAAAGGTAATGACATACCTAAACAAATATTTAAAAGTTGAGTCTTAATTATTTTGGAAAGTATTGAGAAATTGACACAAGTCAACAAAGTATTTTCATTCTCCAGTCTTCATAACACTGGTTCTGAAGAGAGGGCGTTTCGGCTCTCACATAATAAAAGGCAGATGACAATACATACTTAATAACTTTTTTTCTGTAAGATTTTTGATACCTCAGTCGCTACTACAGCTAGACTAGTATTATAATATAGTTCAAAGTGCTGTTGCTCTTGATATATATGGAAGGATAAAAGGAGAGGAGTTCTTACTTCTACAGATATAAAGTGTAATCTTTGCGAGTTTGAGCAATTTTTGTCCTTCTTATTAATAGTTCAAGGCCTGTATATGGAAATGCTACTTTATTTATATTTATTTAATGATTTGGTTCTTGAAGATTTCTAAGATTACTACTTGTGAAGTTTTCTAAGACTGCTTTTTAAATAAAGGCTGGATAGTTAAAACTACTTATTTTAACTGTCCCATGTTAGTTCCAACTGTATATCTTTTTGTAATAAAAGTGTAATGAGAGGATAATAAAGAAACAATATCCTTAAGTACTTTATTTAGTTCAAATTTTTATAAAAAATATTCCTACAAAAATATATTGCAACTAAAAGTTCAAGATGAGTATACGCGGAGCCCGCTCTGTCGCTCGGTGAACAGACGGGTACGAATTTGTTGTTCAAACAATAAGGCTACGAGGTCCTAGAAGGTGTAGACCTTGGGGTCCAGACCCTTTCCAGCGATCTTGTCGTCGATCCAGTCCCTCAGGTTGGAGACGTCCACGTACACCCCGGGGGTGCCGTCCTCTCCGCAGCCGATACCCCACGCCACCATGCCGCTCTGCATGTAGCGGTCGGGCTCGCCCTGGGTATGGGTTACTGTTATTAACATACTCCAACCTGCTATTGACATTCATGTACGATATTAGAATTATTTAGGAATTTTGCAAAACATTGGTTACATTAGACAAATAATTTTATTTTCAAATCATAGTATATATCAGGGGTGAGCAACCTATTTTGCTCGGAGGGCCGCAGTTTCAAAAACAGAGGGCCATATAGAAAAAAAAGTGCATATACAAGGTTCAAATCATGTTTTAAACGAGATAAATGTTCGTATTTAAGAAATTTAAAACTTATTATACACTTTCGTTCGTTTCGGCATTTTTTGAAAAAAAAATACTAAAATAAATTGAATTTTTATGTGCCTCGAGGGCCGCGGGTTGATCATCCCTGGTATATACTAATAATATGGTAAATTAATGAGTACAAATAATAGTCATCATAGACATATATATGCGTGACTCAATTCTTATATAACGTATGTTAAATGTCTTTCTAATGTCATAAGTGTCGTCTGTCCGTACCTCAATGGGGCACATGAGGGGTGAGCCCCCGTCTCCCTTGCAGGTGTCGATGCCGGCCTCTCCCCCCGCGCACATGAACGAGGAGTGCAGCTCGAAGAAGTGCCCCAGCCGCGTCTTGCGCAGCTGAGACTGACACTGCTTCCTCTCCACCACCGGCACTGTGACCTGGGGGAGCGACAGCATTGTACTGATGATTTTTAATAATATATTATGAAATAATAGACGTTTTTAGTTGAAATTATTCATAGTATTGAAGTATAAATTCCACACGAAATGCAATAAGTCTATCCGGTCTATCGCTTTTATTCTATATTTGTTAGTTCTGATAACAAGGTACCTGTAGCTGTACACATACATACAACTAGATTAATATTCCTACTCCTTTCTCATCTTGCTCAAGTTTGTCCAGTATTTCATTTAAAATTCTAACGTTCTAGACCCTGCTCACTCCTCAACGTCCTTGATAACGTTTTAGCCAACTACTCCTTCACCTTCTTCAAAGTATTTAGAGACAATTTACTCCTCGGCCTTCCTTTTATACTTCAGGCTGGTCTAACTATATCTGTTTTCCGATATCCTGGGACGCTACTAACCTTCTTCAATATGACCTGGTACCTCCCCTCCTTCCCGAACTTATCCTTCCCCCATCCGCTGGCGACGCATTGCAGCCCCCCTGGAGTCCGCTGGCGGGGGGGAGGGAGACACGCCAGACCTACGTTAGGGATCGATATGTCCATGGGAGAGGACAGGAACAGGAGAGCTATGTCGTAGAAGAGATTATCTGGAAAAGAATTTTAATAATATTATTACTCATTTTGTTTAATGAATAATTTTTTTTTTAGTTACTTACATTAGAGGTATCGAGTATCGTGTGTATATGTCTGTGTGTGTGTGTGTACAATTTTAATTGGCCTAGTCAAATTTAATTAATATTTTATTTTAAGTGTATAATTTGCGTCATATTTCATTACTTCAACTAAGATACTCTGCACCATGTATATTGATTTCTTAATATTATCTAGTATAACACTCACTCCGCTTGGTGTTAAAGTCCTTATGAACGATGATGGAGTCCACGTCTCGGTCCTGGTAGGGGTATATTTCCTTGATGGTCTGAGTGTCCCACTCTCCGGCGCGCACCTTGAGCGTCTTGGTGGTCACCACGTAGTGGGCGGTGGTTAGTACCACTGCTGGGTGTATGAGGGAGCCTCCGCCGACGTATACGTTCAGCTGCTGTCCCTCCGGGTTGGCGTCGTTGACGGGTTCGATTCTGGGGTCGACATAGTCCGTACTGACGTGAGATTAATAGGCAATTATCTGGCTTTGTAGGCCGAGTTCCGATATTTGAAGATATAAAATAAGAACAGGAAGAGATAGGATATGAAAGAGTATGTAAGAGTGATAACAGAATATAGAAAACAACAAAAAAATAATTTAAAAATAATTTAAATATTTAAAGAACAGAAAATAACAATCAAATATGTAAAAAATAATAAAAAATGAGTTAATTAAATTAAAAAAATAAATGTACTGGAAAATATTCACTATTTTTAGTTATGCTTTTTCATAGAAGTCGTATTTGTTTGTATTATTAAGAATTATTCACAGAGACGATAGTTTTTATTATTATTATTTTAGTTAAATGTGTTGTCAAAAAGTTTGTATTATATAAATATACCAGTAAAAGAAATAACATAAGTAACCAAGAAAAGTGAAAGAACAGAAGAGAGTGTCCTAAACAAACCCCACTCACTTAAGTATGGCGACCATCCAGGGGAACTCTCCGAACTTGCTCTCTCCGTCTTTATCACCTGTGGTCTTGAAGCCGATGCCCTCAGGGTTCCTCCAGCCGCAACCCTCTTTCTACATATTACAAATATTACATGTACTTTTATTATTTAAAAAAAAGAATATCTTTTTTTTTGACAATAATTTATTTAAAATAAGAACTCTTTATTTTTTTTTAAAGTTTTTTCAACGTAGTGTGTGAGTGAGACAGAATGAATATAACACATATTTTATTTATTTGTATTATGAAGTCATTGAAAAATACCTTTGAAAAACTAACCTTCGAATTGAAATATTTACAAAATTAAACTGTTATATTTTTACAAGCTGTTTTTTTTAATAATTGACTAGCTTTTGTTAGTGACTTTACCCTCACACCCACCACAAGTCAACAACACAAAACAATAAAAATATCAGATTTGTATTAAATAATTTTGTTATTGTTATACTTCAAGGATTATTATCTTCAAACCTTGTGATTTTATGATTATTTATTTATTAAGAAAACAACAGCAAATTAACAAACACATGTAACTTAAACAAAACTGATTTAAAACAAACAAATTAAAAACACTTGTGTATCTAAATGTATTGTAATATACTGTGTGTGCACGCACGAGCGAGCGCGCGCGCGTGTGTGTGTGTGTGTGTGTGCGTGTGTGTGTGTGTGTGTGTGTGTATGTGTTGAGTTATTATAGAAAAAAAAATGAAAAACAAAACTGTCAATTAATTATCGCAGTTTGTCATTTTAACTATAAATAAAACAACCACTGCGTTTACACTTGAATGTTTTACCCTAATCTGTTTGTCCGGTCGCGGCGTGATGGGGTTGTCCGGCTTCCGAACGTCCGGAATATTGCAGCACACGTCTAGATACGAGCTGCACTTATCAGCCTGGACACTGCGGAGATACAAAGACAAATATTAATTAAATCAATATTATACAGAGAGAAATAAATATACTTATTCTGTATTTAATATATCAGATATTATAAATCATTATAAGTCTTATGCACTTGGGAATAACTCTTCCAATGACTGAACTAATTTAAATTATCTACTTCTCCAATAAAAACTACATAAAAATCTGTTCATGAATTTGTTAGAAATTGCGTACTAACAGTCCAACCAAATAAAATTGTAACACCCTTATTTTCAGGTTAAAAAATATATCCCAATTTGTAATAAATATAGATCCACTAACACAAGTTATTGTCCGATTAGGAATCGTCGAGTAGCAATAACACTAAAAGTGATATTCTACTAAAACCCTAATGTCTGATATATTTATTGTTATTTATTTTTTTATTTTATTTATTTATATTAATCACATTTAAAATCCGATGGTTGCGGTGAAAATAAACAAACTTTTTTGTATAAACAAGTTATGTGTATATACCTTCTATATAACGGACAGGATTCGATCGTATTCATGTTCTAGAGGAGTCCTGCCTGTGTTGAAGAACTTTACATATTTTTATGGGTTTAGAGACAAATGCGAGGAAAATATAAGCTGTAAAGATTAGAACACAGCTGTTACAGCTCTAATGCTGTGAATGATTACAGGTAGACTGCAGGCTGTAAGGAACACGCTACCAATTTAAAATAATATGTTCGTACCGTATGTCAATGATCCCAACTCCATCGTCGATGACCGTGTTGTTGGTGTCGCAGAGGAAGTAGCGCACGCAGCGACCCTCTTTGTCATCATCCGTCGTGCAGGGAGTGTCCTCAGAGTCTGGGGAATACTTCAGTGATGAAGACCTCACAATTTGAGCATAATAAGCTTGAGGTCAACTACTATTGGTCCAGACACATGACAAATAAATAAATCTATGGTAATTTTAAAGGATGTCGGCAAAGACGTATTATTGCGTCATAATGTTGAAATTTAAAGTTTGATGGTCATGATTGCGAGACTTTTTGTTAACCAGTCAGGGTCAGCGACAGTCGGGTAAGTGAGAGTCAGGGTTACTGACAGTCAGGTCAGTCAGAATCAGGATTACTGACAGTCAGCCGGTCAGTTACATCAAAGTAAATTAGTCGGTTTAAGTAAATTGGGACCAACAACATTCTTACATTTTATAAATAACAGTAATTTCTTAAATATAAACTTTTTATTTACATCGGGAAGTTTTGTACCTTTGTACATAAAATGTACTTCACTGAAAATCAATTAATTAGTCCATACCCTGTGGTTGTGAGACGGGCGGTACTATCGTTGAAGGTTTCTTTACATTGATGAGGGGGGCCTGTGTGGGGATAGGTGGCTTGCCGAAAATGGACTCGATTACGGAGTCCAGGTCCCCATTTTCCTGCGCGCAGGCTGTGCCCACCAGGCATAGGAGGAGAAGTGATTTATACATCTGGAAATGAAATTAGTTTGGTTATTCAAACACACGATTCCTGGATGAGCAGATCTAATTTTGTTTTTCTTTACTCTCTTTGTCATTGATATTCCCTCAAAAATATATAATTTTTGAGCGGTTTTTCTTTTACAATAATATCCAGAATCCCAGAATTCGAACGCAAAAATCAATAACACAATATCTATACCATTTTATAAGAGGTAAAGAGTAAACAATAAAACACAGTAGTTGTTTGAAATTAACAATTAAAAGAGTATTCGTGGAATGTTTGATTCAGACTTAACCATATGTATCAGGTATTTGTTCGGTAAATAACCGGTACAATTACATTTTAAAAGGAAGCCATTTGTATAACAGATAAAAAATTCCGATCATTTTATTAAATGTACAACCCGTAATAGAAAGGCGCGTATTTTGTTACTGTCTTTTTGACGTGTGTTGTCAACCAATATAATTCTTCATAGTTTTTCCCGAGTAAAACAATTTAAAGTAAAACAATTTTTTATATAATATAATTCTTGACGTCTAAGTGTCTAAACTACATTTAATTGTAAATAATAATTTGTTTTAAAATGCAATTTCCGTTTCTTGATTAATTCGTAGTTTTTATTATTGACTATTGAAACACAAAAACGGTAATTTATTCTATAATCATAAAATTTTATGATCTTAACCAATTTACTAGAAAAAATATAAACTATATATACAATTAATTAATTTATTTATTTATTATTAATGATCAGAATTCAGAGGTTACATATTTTCCTTGTACCTGAGGTATGTTAAAAGATATTAATATGACGATGTATGTTAATATGTTTATAAACATTAGTCTGTCCGAGACACAAACTATTTAATAAATAATACATTATATTATTTGTGTTCGTTTGTTAAGTTGATAGTGTCTGTGTCTCAAGTGTCAGTTATTTGTTATACACATTTACTTTATTATATTAATATTTGTACGATGTTAATGGTTCTTCCCCGGAACCAGCTTCACTTAATGTCAAAGGCAAATGTTGTCAAAAAGTCCCTCATTTGCTTAAGACTCATACATTTAATTAATTATCTGAAATTTTATGACATAATCAAATATGTCAAGAAAAATTTGTAGTAAGTTAGTCAGTTAACTGAGTCATATATATGTTATGCGAATGATACTTATGTCTCTAGTTCTGAACGAATGTTCCGCCTCCAAGATATAACGTGGACGGAGTTAAAGGAAACATCTTGTGTATTTAGAAGTCATTTCAAACCTGCAACGACTAGAAAACGAAATGTATTGTATACAATAAGGAATCCTTTATTTGCTTTCACACTTTAAGATATAATATTTTTATAAGATTTAGGAAACTATATGTATATTATGTTATATGTAGGACCTACCGACAATCTGTAGTTAAGTTTTAAAAGCGTAAGTAAGTTTTGAAAATTATTTCTC
This sequence comes from Mechanitis mazaeus, assembly GCA_959347395.1. Taxonomy (NCBI): domain Eukaryota; kingdom Metazoa; phylum Arthropoda; class Insecta; order Lepidoptera; family Nymphalidae; genus Mechanitis; species Mechanitis mazaeus. Next base: position 686,650 of record OY365756.1, read on the forward strand.
CGTTCGGTCATCACTTTTATATAGAACCTATTTTGATGAATTGTTTGTGCGTTGATTAATACAATAACTATATTATATTACAACATTTTTACAGCGGTATTCAGCTCAGCTCAGGGACCCCAGGCAGCGGAGTGGGGGAGAAATATTAATTATTAAAAATCGTATATTAATTCGTTTTTTCGTAACTTACAAGTTTACAAAAGACTACGCCAAGGTCGCTATACCGGTTATAAGTTTCTTGTTTAAAAAGTTAGATAAATTATATTTTACAATACGATATTATTTTATATCGACGTGACGACGCCGATACGATACGACACGGTACGATGCGTGTTGAATTCAACCCGGATCCTCGTAAATATCAAAAACATAAATATTGAGGAAAACCGAAAATATATTTTTTATCTATTACGAAGGTAACAGGTAAATAAAAATAAATTAGTCAATTAAGTTCATGCTTTTTATAGATGGTTAAGCAACAGCTATTGAAGTCGTCTACATGATGGGTGACCAAGTTTTATGTTACATTATTAAGTATAGTATATGGAGGATATACCGTACTTAGTGCTTTTAAATAATATTAGGAGTATTAACAAATTTTATTGTTCTTTATAAGACTCAAGATATGAGATATCTCTTTGTCTATAGATTGTAGATAAAAACTAACACCCAATCAACATCGTCTCATAATTAGATATAATTGATAATAATTTAGATTTTTTAAAATTATTTAAATTGTAAATACATAAAACTAATATTGTGTAAAATTACTTGTATGTGATATTTATAATTTGATTACACTGTTATAGACGCACAAAAAATATTACAATTACAGTCCGGAGACAGCCTTGATGTTGTCAAAATAAATAAGGCTGTGTTGAAAACAAAATCAAATGGCGATAGCTTGAAATTATACATTATACATTATACATTAAAAAATACAAATATTTTATATATTTAAAATGATCTTTTGACATGTAGGTAATTTTTTAAATTAAAAAAAAAAAAGTTGACTTGTACAGGATTTCAACACGAGGCCTCTGGGACATTCATTGCTCTGTCTGTGTTGCCTTTAGAATACTTGTGTTAAGGTCCTGATACCCCGGGATTTAGAATCCAATAAATAGCAGAACGGCATTCCGAGCATTGCTTAATATTCCGCAATTTCGTCACGTTTTATAACAAAATCCTATTTGTTTTTATGCCTTAATCTCGTCTCCAAACACTTGAAAAATCCTTCATAGGGTTAAGTATTCATATATTAATAGATTCCACAAGACCTTCCGTTTCTTAGATTTAAATCTAAAATTGAAAGTATATTATTAATTAAATCTTACTACAGCATTCAAGAGTATTTAGTCGATGAAAAATGTGTGGAACTTGGATTGTTGAGTCGTTTGCAGAGTTGTTCCGAGCTGGTGGTAGCTTACTCATGAACTTATTACACATAAATCTTTTTACTTTGATAATTGACGATTGACTGCTTGTAAATGCCTATTTGAATAAAGATATTTTGAATTTTGGATTTTGAATTTTGAGTATCCTGTTATCTGCTAAACTAAACAGTTTAAACCAGTGTTTCATTATATTTATAAACACTATTTAGTACCCGTATATTCTTTGTGTATTCAAACAATAATAAATTTAACGTGAAATGAAATGACTGTATTGTGAAGTTATAATTAAGATTGCATTTATTATCTGGAAAAACCGCAAAAATAACACAAAACTAAAACATCATAATAGCTTAGCACTAAAATAGAACTGGTCTTAATAAACTATTAAATACCTAAAATTTTTTCATATTTACTGTCTGCTGTTGTGTCACATCAAATAAAAAATATTAACAGCGAATTAAAGAACAAAAATCTTTATTAATATATTTTTTTAGACTACCCTCGGTTTTTGGAGTTGCTTTTTATATATTGTTGAGTAAAAATGTTGTTCAACAATAAATTCTAATAATCTTTCTGACGTTTAAATTTAAAATAGCGGTTAATTAGAGGTTGTCTGTCGTAGGTTCGTCGTTGAAATGATTATTTGATATTATATATTTTTTACATTTATTCCTTTGTTCAGTCGAGTCATGTAAAAAATATTCAGGGCCAACTGAATTCTGTGTACTAAATATAAAAAACAACTATTTGGTGCGTTCATATCATAATAAGTCGTAAGGTTGGCTGCTAGAGAATGTTTTGGTAGCATTAAGGCCGCCTTTTGTGCACTACTTTGTATATGTGCAATAAAGAATTAAATAAATAAATACTGAAATCAATGTTTTTGTCTGTTTGTCAGTATTAAGCAAAATATACTGTACGTATTTTGATGAAGTTTGTTTAATTAAATGTAGGTAGAATAAACTTTAAATTCGACAAATTATCTTATTTTCTAGAGAAAAGATAAAAACGTATTTTGTTATAGTTACGACGGAACTAGGAACCGATTTTAAATATGTTATATTGTTTACGACTTTACCAGTACCAGTACCAGACTTTACGACTTAGGGCAGTAATTATAATAAAATAAAAGTACGTATGAAATAGATTTTTTATAAGATTTAATGTAGTGTTTTATTATCTATAAAAAAATCTTTAAGGGAATACGTACAAAAAAAGGTTCTGTATATTACGATGGGTAGCTTATAAAAAGAGTTAAAGAGGAGGAAGTTGGCAGATGGTTTCGCTGGCAACAGCTAGTATTCAATAAACAGGCTTCTAAATCGTTTGAATTCAACAAATTTAATTTATTTTTTATAGATTCAATAATAGCGAAGGTCAATTAATATGAGATCATTTAACATAAATAATAAAAATTTACATTTTTTAATTGAATAGTTTTTCTGTGATTTTGAAATAAAGGCTTTTCCTTCAACTGATATTTGCATAGTCACTATTATTATTTGTAGTTTTACGAGCGCATATCTAATATTGACTTTCAGATTAATATATTTAATACTTTATTGGTCTTTGGGCCCTCTGGCTCTCGTAACTTGGGGGCCTATAGTTAGAGGTCTATACTTTTCAGTCGTGTTAGCTATGTTCTGTATATAATTCAGTTAAAACTTTTGTCACTTGAGAACTTTTTAAAAGTTTGTATCTGTTAAAACTTCTTGGTTAAGAAAATATACATAAATTTATATCCTATTTCATATTTTTTATCTTTATTACTTAGAAAATATGGATTTGGATTAAAAATAGTTACGTTAATTAATTATTTAGTTTTAATGTATTATTAAGAACTGAGCTGTTGCCAGCGACTTCGTCTTTCGACTCAAATGTTCTTAAATATTAATAAATATTATAGTTTTTTCTGTTTAATCGATCAGTATTTAAAAACAAGAAATTGTCTATCTATCTACTGCAACGTATTAAGCGTTATTGCATTTCAAATTAACACGGCAACGACTCCAATCTGTGGCTCTTTGACCTCAGAATCGAGTCATTTTATAAATAAAAATATTTAATTCTGAGATCTGTTCAATGTTTTCTACTAAAGGTTAATTCGTAAGAAATATCCGTGGTGTACGATAGCAGCCCAAGGGCAAATTAATAGCTAGTTGTTCCTACCACTATTTCATTAGTTAGTGGGGTGATGGTTGGGGTGGAAGACTGCAAACGCGTTCCCACCCCACGCCACCACAGACACAGTAGGAGGCGGACTTCGCAGGAGTTTTAGTGGGTATTCCGGACGTCCAAAGAGTTAGGAGAGTCGTTCGGCGAGTCCCACACTCGGGCGGCGGCCCAGTTAGTGCGTAAAGGCATTTCCCCTGACGTCAACAAAAAAAAAAAAAAAAGGGGGGTGATAGTTACCAAAGGCCCCCTCGCTGAAGGAGCCCTTGATTTTCTGACATATATTTTTTATCTTTATACGAATAATGTAATCCATATAAATTTTAATAATTAGCATTTTAATTGTTATTGACTATTGTATATGGTGTAGGATGTTAAGTTAAAAGTAACTACAACTCCAACAACTCCTGTATTTGCACAATCAGGGCACATATTTATTTCGTTTGTTTTTTACTCGTGAGTCGTGATGTTGACGGATTGCTCTCTATGTCTTGTTAAAGGTCAACAAACTCGATAATAGTCAGAGGCAATAATATGTGAAGCAAAACAAACAGTAACCTTTAGTTTTTACTTATTTGATTAACGGAAATTACTTCAGATAACAAAAATTCTTAATAATAATATTAATTGCTAGCTAACTAGTGACCAATCACAAGACGTCTATCGTCAACCAAAATCTATACATTTTAGTTTTATCGTAGGTATCTAAGTAAATATAAAATAATTTTATATTTTCCTGGGGAAATTTGCGAATATTTCCGAAGGAAAAAAAACCTAAATGTTGACAAATACGTAATGAGCCCACATTACGCTTAATTTTATAAAGGAAAGTTTTCCTGAAGTAAAACATTTATATGAGGATTTTTTCCAAAGTAAAAGTATAAAATTTATCAGCGTAAAAACCTATGACAATATCAAATTTAAACTAAATCCGCTTAGTACTTTTTTCATCACGTACGAACAGACAGACACAAGAAGCTAAACAGACATACAATCTTAACTTTTATGTTTTGCGCTCTTATAATTCTATTAATGTATTTATAATAACCGGAACTGATAGAAATCATTGATATAAATATACGTAAATAACTTTTTTTATCTGTTAATAAAAGTTTTGCTTCGGATAAAATTACTTAAACATGTTAACATACAAAGAATAATCGTTGGCCCTTAAAACATAAAAGGAAATATAAAAACGTATGATATTTTTAAGGAAATATATAATATACAATATTAATTAATGTATTTACGTAATTATATTCGCATATGAATGAGAAAACAAACACCAGCGGAGCAAGAGATGAAGTCAGCTATTTTATAATGAAAGATATAGCAATCTAAGGTCAGGTCACATTCGTATGTAATAAAACAAGAAGCATCACTATATACTGAAATACCCATTTATAATATCTTAGCCTTATTGCCTATTATTTATTTTAATTTAGTTTTTAAGATCACACAACAATATAAAGGACTCACCTCTATTAATTCGATGGTATCACTCAATTTTAAACATAACTTTATTCGCACGTTCGTTGTAACAGCGGGAGTGCTCGCGCCGCGTCTCAAACTTGCTGTTTGATTTTTAAAATATTTTCCTTGTTTGACAAGGTCCGGAGCAGGGTTGCCAATGTTATAATATTTACCTTCAACTAATATGAAGAAATATATACATTTTGAAATTGACAATGTATATTTAAATATCTTAAATGTTAATACTGTTAAGAATTTATTTAGACAGATTATTTGAGTTTGATGTTGATTTATAAAGTTGAAAATCTATATTTATTCATTTAATAGATATTTTTTAAATGAACAAAGTAATTTTCGACCATTTTAGATCATCAAATATTATTACTACAATATGATCCTATACTGACTTTGAGATATTAAATAAGATTAAGGAGTTCGAGCGAAATAATATGACATTGCAAAAAGTGTGATTACTCAATGTAACACAAATAATTGTTAATCGAATAAGAGAAAACATCAAACTACGCATTTGCTATATATTTTTTGAAGGCGCTTCAAGTATTTTACTACATTTTGTATTATTACTATATGAGTTTAAGGGTTTTTTCCTTATTCATTGCTAATTCAAGTTATAAGAGCTTTCCAAGTTAACAATAAGTTCTCAGTTTTATTATATTATCAAACGAAATAATATATAGGCAATAAGCTGTTATCCCACTTCATTTCATGTATTTACGAAGTAACAATTTGAATTCGTGGAAAATCTGATTTTGAATATATTTATAACAAAAAAAAACTTTAAATAGTAAAGATAATAAGAATAAAAATTAATAAAAGAAAGTAAAAGTTCTAAATATGTTGGTAGTAAAGCCTGATTGCAATCCGTACATGCCTACGCTCATCGGGATAGTACGACCTTCTCTCAAAAGACTGTCGTATAGCAGCTACTCCATTTAACGTTTCTTTCTCATCGATATATTTAAATAAATTTCTCATATCAGCAAACAATAATATTTAATGAACCATTATTATGCCTTGAGTAATAATATATTAAAGATTATAAAATATTTAGACATTTAAGAAAGAAATACAATTAATAATTAGAAGAATAATTATAAATATCTTTATACAGTAAATTGATGTGACCAGTGACAGTTCGCTGAATTTTAAACTACTCGTATTATTTCAATGCACGTTGACTGTGGCTTTTTAGTTTTTAGCTCCACCTACCACTAAGAAACAAATTTAGCTTAAATTTATGTCCTATTAAAAATAGCTGCATTTTTAATTTACTTCATTATCAAAAGTCCCTCCCTAATATGTATATTTTTTTGGGTTAAACGCTTATCGTAAACTTAATTAGAATTGTCTCAATAATGGTTATACAAGATCTTAAACTATGAGATTAAGTATATATATCAAATATATTTAGAAATAGATAATAGTCGATAAAACAAGACAATGAGGAAAATAAAATTATAATGGGCTGCACACTTTTTGATCTTTGTCTGCACGAAATTAACAAACAAAAATTACATTTGACAATTCTTAATATATTATTTTAGCAGGTATCTAGAAATGTTATACTCGAAGTTGTTATAGTACGTACTATATTTGTTTAAGATAAAAAGTGTTTGTAATTTAAAATTGTAATATTTATAGTTTATGATCCCTTACTATCACTTTATTATGCATCGAGTAACGGAAAGTCATAACATATTAGTTAATAACAGGTAAGTTGGTCCGTTTACTAAATTTTGAATTTTATAATGTAGACGTTAACCAAGAAAATATTTTCCGATGAAGTATCATAATGAATCTTTCTTTTATATTCATAACAATTATTATAATGCGATGTTAAATTTCAAGTGCTTATTTTAATTTTTATTGGTGTTTCAACCAATGCAATGAAAAAATTTAAAATTAACATTTTCTTCTTTGCAGTACACACAGGCGATTATGAATTATTATAGTTTAAAAGAGGATTATGAACTAAACTTTATATGTTGTATATATTCTCTAACAACCATATATAGTTTACACTTCCAACAGTATAACACAATTATTATATGACAAAACATGTAGATATGTTTAATATTAACCTATTTTTATATATTTGGGTTTTATTTTATATAAGATATGGTCTTAATGTTAATAGCAACTCTTTTCTAGTCAACCCTCATAAAAACTGTATAAAATGAACACATTTAAAATTCTGCAAACAAAACAAAACTAGACCAATTCATAATACAATTGAAACCTTTAAAGCAATTCATATTAATATATCATAATAATATATAGTTATAAATATAATATATTCTATAGAGACCATGTTTATATATATTTATATATATTACATATATATCTGTTTGCAGATTTAATTTACACATTACAAAATGTGTGTTAATTATATTTTTAAATTTACATTATTTATTATAGTAAATGGTGCACCTGTATTGTGATCAATAATGCATTATTGAAAAGTAACTTTATTTACAAATATGATTATTATAGTTCTGTTTAAAATAGTTTGTAGACTTCTTGTGCAATTGCTATTATAAACTGTCAGGCGTAAACTTATGTGTATTGATAGATTTTTAATTATTGAAATCAATTCGAGGGTATAATATAATATATCTCTCGAGAGTGTGACGAATGCACGCGGATCATTTACAGTTACATTTTCGGAGGTTTTGTTTTTAAACGTTTCGCAAATTAATTACTATTGGTGTTAATAGTTTCCAAAATATTAAATGTGGTATTGATTTGTGGAATGTTCTTTGCAGCGGAGAATTGGTAACTGCCTTCCACTCGAAGTATGTGTGGAACAGGAGGTCACGCTACGGAACACTTGAGTATCAAACCCTTATTTATATCCCTTTGCTATATAGAATTAATAATTTATTGCATACCCTGGGGAACCCCAAACCCTTGACTAATACAGACTAAGTGACTACCTTCATTGTACCACACCTGAAGTGAGCAGGTAAGTCGCTAGTATACCGTACATTCTAGTCGCGTACTATAGCAGCCGACGACGTTGCCCGTTTTAGAAGTTGTGTCGTGGGGTCCACCGAAACCCTTTGTACGATACAATTGCTGGTAGCAGCGCCTGGTTTATAACCAATTAGGTTTACAAACGGACAATATTCGGTCTACGGGTTTCGTAGTCGGTTATACGTTTGTTATATTCGCGCTTAGTACTACATCACAATTTAATTCTTTCATTATATGTTAATATTTAATATATTTTAATAAGTTGTAATTGAACAGTTCGTTGGTGACGTATACAAAGATCGTTGCGAACTTGACACGTGTTACACGCGTAGCCATTGAGGTATTCGTTTAATTAATTATTGTAGTTAATTTACAATTTAGGTTTAGTTTTAGGTCTTTATGATATTATATTATTTATAAATATTTTGTTGCATTTTGATTGGTTGGTTTTCCTCAAGTTATTTTGTAAAATTATTTACGGGAACTGTTATCTTGAATTTGGTTTTAATAAGCACGTTTAATATGAGTAGTAAGCATAGTGCAAGGATTGCCGGAGTATTACGATGGCTGGGCTCCGCTGTTTTAATAATAATAATAATTATTATTATTTATTGCCAGAACATACATTCCATAACAATTCACTATTATATATATATATTTTTTATGACAATTCTGCTTTCTTTATAAATACTACAACATGCAATAAACCAATACAAAAACAAAATTACAATTTGAAAAATAAGATAAAAAAATTAAATGAAGTAAAATAATATAACCATAAAATGAAATTGAATTAATTTACATGATGCATTGAGTACATTAAATTGAGTAAAGTTACATAGCATTACATATTGTAATATTAAAAATAAACTAAAAATTCATGCTGCCCGTTATAGAAGTTGTGTCGTGGGGTCCACAGAAACCCTTTGTACGATTCAAGTACTTATTAATATTTATCTTAGTGTATAATGATTTTAATTACAAATTACAACATTTCAAGGATCTGAAATAAAAATAAGAAATTCAAGTAATTTTAAGTATTCCTTCTGAATCTTAAAAGTTTCATGATTTTTCCTCAGCTTACCAAGCTATAATATAAAATTGAAGATTTACTGCACAGGGTTGTATCAACAAACAATGACTGATGGAGTGGGACTATCAATGAAAGGATATTATTTTGGAATTATAATATTAAAATATTTGTTATTATTATTTACATATTTAAATAAAACCTAATATAATCTTTGAATTTAATTAAAAATTTTATTATAAATAAAAAACTATTATCAAGCAGTGGTTTTCGTAGAGTGGGGCGCATCCCCCTCAGGGTTTCGGTTTTCTATCATTAGACCTCGCACATAGGACACAACGGTCTTTGGAACCACTTGAGTTGCTTCCAGAAGTGCTAGGTTCTATGTCATTTTGAAGAAGTCTTTCAGAAGTCAAGCGATGTGGCAGTGTAGTGATTTCGGCCCTTTTGGTTTTATAACTTTATACAAGTTCTGGTGGAGGTTTTTTCAAAAACTCCTAGTTGTTTTGCTTTTATTATGTCATAAGTAACATACACGCCATTGCTGTTACATTGAAAAATAATGAACATTGGCTATCTTTTCTTTTGTCGCGTTACGTTATAAGTGGGCTACCTTTTTTTCGTTCGTCTCCACACCGCCCTTGGTTTTATTATAACATTATATTATTGTCAACTTTTTCTCTTCCAATTCACAAACGGACTTGGACATAATCACAGCCTTCGATTTTTTGGGAACATATGAAACGAAAGTCAGTTCTTTGCAATAACCAAATTTTAAAAAGTGCACTTCAGCTGTCTTTTGAGGTAAAAATTGTGATGGAATTTCCTTCTTGTTCTTTCGTAGTTTACTAACCCAACTAAACTTATTGCTGACGAAATACGCCTGTGAATTACTAGTGTACCATCAAAAGCGATATTACGCCCAGTACCTTTGATTCTATTTTGATGATTTTATTTTGATTTTGATTTGAGTGTACGTATAGCAATCATGCTTAGTTTAAATACGAATGGGCTTAGAAGGTACGGTATCCAGTAAAGAAAGCCTTTCACTATTATTATTATTATTAATAATTTTATCACAACATCGTCGTCGTCAGGATTTTCAGCAAACCGTACTAGGCTTTCAGCATTATTGATATCTGATCTACTGATGACTAGTACTATTGCGACTCTCTTGGATAACAACTTACACTATCTTTAAAAGAGATTTTTTCAAACTGTGTTTGATTGTTAAAGTAGGTGAGAACTAAATTCGGATCAACATAATTCTGTCTTTTTGTATAAGCACCATGTAGATCTCTATGTGATACGTCTGATGGCATTAAATCGGTTTCATCGAATACTTCTGCAATAAATGGAAAAAGCCTTGTTTGAAGAGGAATCATGGTTATTCGGCATCATTGCTTTCATTTTGGCCTGACCCATGTGCTCCGTAGTATACATGGATATTTTCTATACAGTATTTCTTATAAAGAAAGAGCCCATAGTACTCTTATAATAAATTTGAAAGAGTACTTTCAACTCATCGTCGAGTGGCTGCAATTTGGCGGTGGCAATCCTGATTTCTTGTGGCAGATTAAAACATTCGATACTCAGGTTGTGGTTCAGTGCACGGTCACCTACTGGTTTGAATTGATTCTGGTCACCAGAAATGTAGAGGATGTAATCATCAAATGACTGGTCACTCCTATTAAAATTAGCTCGTCGGATGCGATAATCAATCATTGCTAATAATTTCAACCCAATTATGGAATATCCGTCGACGATGATTACTCGACCATTTTAGCTTATAATGATCAATAAATGAATGCTGCCGCATTCCTACTTCCGCGTAGTTGCTGTCTCCGATTGCCAATACAACGAATGATCTAGTTGAATGGTAGAATCGTAATCCACTCAGTAAATGGTGCACATCGCATGCGCTATAACCTCGGACTCCGATTGCTTTTTTAACAATTTCCGTGAATGCTGAGCGGATAGCAGTTTCGGGTGGCAAGAAGCTGAGAGTTTCGCGTAACAGCGAATTACTTTCGATGTGAGTTTCGTTACATAATTCGCCAGGTATTCAATTATTGTATGGGGTGAGGTTATCACTGGACAGTCTGTGTTAGCTCTCTATGCGTTGGCTATGAACTTGTTATTCCATTTCAGTTTCTCGTCATCTCTTGCCGGTGTGTACAACCAAATTCCTAGACTATCTTTAGCTAAACTATCTTTAGATTTACTTTTGAGAAAAGCAGAACCTGCAGATTTTGCCATTCCGTTTTTGAAGGCAGTAATTTTCTCGGCAATTTGTGGTGCCGTTGAACTCTATTCATAAGTTCTGCTACTGGAATTGGATCGTTACAATCGACATTAGTACACATCTCCCTTGAAGTGTGCCTTATCGCCGGAGGAGAATTAACGTTCAGATTGATGGCGCACACAATTGTGTCGAACAAGAGACGGTGACTTTTGATCTCATCCAGAGTGCAAGTAGTCAAAGTTCGAACATCTGGCGCGTTTCGTGCTGTGCTGCCATCTGTGCTGCCATTCGAAACGATGCCAATAACCAGTGACGTCGAGATGCTCAGACACAAATTTCATGAATATTTCTACTCGTTTGGCGAAATATTCATAAGGTATTTGCGGATTATCTTTGAGCAGCTTTTGCATGTGCGCTGTGAGTGACTTTTCACTGTCAAAACTGCCTACATCCACACGAAGCAATCGGTGCATATCAGGCCACCAGAGATCTGCTGCACTGAGAATGAAGAACGGAGTTGGCAACCCAATTTGATTTACCATCGTTTCAAGTTCAAATAGCCGTTGACACCAATATGAAAGTGTTCCTCGGATATTAGTGAAGGCCAGGAAATTCTTGATCAGCGACGGTTCTCGTTCGAGGCACTCTGCCAATTCAAGTATACCAGTGTAATGACGCTTATTAGCAAAAATGGAACATTTCGATGCTGCATCGTGCCGTTGATCAGTATTGAGGCAGAAAAATCTAAATCGTAGGTCTCGAGCAAACCTCTTGTCCTGATGACGCATGGCCATAGATTAAAAGATTCAATTAGTATTGCACGATTCACATAGTTGAAGGCTCTATTCGCTTTTGGGACGAGATGTAGAAAAGCTGTCACCATGTAAGCTTATACGCGGTATTCATTGATTGCCAAACCCTTTGAACTTAGCTAGTTGAGAAGGCCATTTATCTGGTTGTCTGTTCTCATTGGTTGTACAGAGATGATTGCTGTTTCTGTAACCATAACGTCTTCTGTGGCTTCTCGGGTTTCTGAAGTCGTCCTGTTTACGTCAACGTCGTCTGATAGAAGCGAGTTTCATTTTGTTAAGTAAATACGGATATAATGATAGAATTCGTTATTCGTTTTAAGCCATCTGAGAGCGTCTAAAATCTCTAAAGCTCCTACTGCGGAAATCACGACAATCGGTAGTTACTTCTCTTCTGATAAGAATGTATACATACATGTAACACAAATATTAAATATAAAAATATAAGATAACAAAAAAAAAAAAAAAACAAACATTCAATTTATATAATATATACCATACATATGTTATTAATACTAAATACTCTCAAATAAATATTTACGGATACATTTTTTAAAACCGATTTTGCTTCGGGATCGTCGAATATGTTCAGGTAAGCCGTTCCAAAGTTTAATAGCATGGACTGTGAAGGAGTTTCCACAGAAATTGAAAATTAGGTGAGGAGTATCTTTCCTAATATTTTAAATTTCAATTTTAAGTATTGAGGAGAATATGGATGCTTTAGGATAGATAATAATTGACATCAAAATTTAGAAGATCTTCGCTCAGGGATAGGAAGCCATTTTAGCTGTGAAAGATAACAGGACATGGTCATACTCACGGAGACCGAAGACTACACGTATGTAGCTATTTAAGAGATGATCTAATTTATTAAGATACAGTTCAGATATATTAGAGTTTAATCGAGTCGATAGATTCGATTCAAATATTAAAATATTATTAAAATATTAGTCGAGTTGAACTATTAAATATTCATAATTTTGTTTTTTAATATGTACTACGTTACAATTGTTCAAAGGATCAGATCAGATCAGTCGGTTGTGATGTGGTCGGTTCACACGATAATGTGTGGAGGTTCTGTAGAACTGAAAGAAGGCTGATTATTTTTATCAACTTATTTGTTTTCGTTTTTTATGGTGCTCTTAACTTGTTCTTGTTTATTTATGATTTCTAATGATAATAATAATAATAATAATACTCTTTATTGCACACCAAATAAAAAAATAAAAAAATACAAAACTATGGAAAAAATAATAATAATACCAATAACAATATGGTAGTACAAACAGGCGGCCTTATCGCTAACAAGCGATCTCTGCCAGGCAACCAGTATTTAGAGGATTACTGTAATGGAAGTAAAAGGGGTATGCGATGAAATGGAGATATAATCTAGGATCCAGAACTGTACCCCAAATTATCGTTGTATTTGTTTCAATTTCCTTATCGATTTAAAACAACTCCTTTTTTGTGGAGACTTTTTTACGGAGTCGTTTGTTATTGGTTTGGTGTACCAAATTACTAAATTAAAATTACGTAAATTTGTTCTATACTCTTTAACTGTTTCAACTTATGGAAAGATCAGCTTCCAAATGGGAAGTAATAGTAGATCACAAAAGCTCTGCTGGCTCAACAAATCGTTCAACATTAGATCTTTCGTGGCCTAGCGAGTACCTAGGTACTGATATAGCGTACATAACATTTATTTGTAAATCTTAGAAAATATCACTTCCCTTTTTGCTTATAATTCGCCTCTACACACTGGCAACGTCCACCATACCTTCCTTATTGCGGTATTTTATACCAGAAATCATCGTCAATAACAAAGACCTATCGAGCATGTTGTGTCGTCTGGATTTGAATAATGCCATCGTTCCTCTTGTTATATCGACGGTTTGCAAAGACCTGCGCATTCGAGTTCCCTATAGTGACTCGTCTGTATCTCTCTTTGAAGACTGTAATAGTTCCGAAATCTTGAAAACATGCTAGTATACAATTTGTGCCCAAAAAAGGGCAGACGTGCCGCAGCTACTAATTATTGACCGATTAATCACCGATCAATCACCTCAATACTCTGTAATATTATAGAGCGCGTGTTGAACTTGTGCCTTCTTGCAAACTTAGATCATAACCTAGCCAAGCCAGCGATATGAGGGCCTTATTGCAATTTGACCTCCACAGTAATTCTCATAAAAACTGTAGATTCAACCACTTCCATTGTTTCCTTATTCAACAACACATTAGTTTAGATCTGTATAAAATTAGGGTAAACTAAACTTACTTAACTAAACTAAACTAAACTTTAAAAGTTTAGTTTATATTTTATTAAGTTTAATAATGACGTTGTCACCAGAATTACCTAAGATTATAAGGTGATTCTGGATTTAGGTAAATAAAGATACTTGGAAGGTTTGGAAGTATCTTTATTTTAGCTAAAACTTAAACTTACGCTAAATTTTTTTCCCCTTCTAATGTTTTCTTTTTTTTGTTTTATTATTAAATAAAAAAAAATAATTATAAATTACAACCGAAAAAAACTTGATTGTAATTTTAAAATGAAAATGTTTATGAATTTTAATTTCACAAACAATAAATAATTCATCTCGTAGTAAAAATAAAATTTCCGTCAAGGAATTTTAATGTCCTAAAGAAATGGTCTTAAACCAACACAATGTCTCTTGGTGTTAATGTTTTCTTAATTTATTTTTTGTATTGGCAACGTAAGTTATGTTTGATAATTATATTCTTAATATTTCTTGTCATAATGTTTTAAACTAACATTTTGTATTGTCATGGCCGTAAGTTTCGATTTTGCTTTATGTGAAAAATAATCTATATCTATAGAGAAGAAAGCTTTGCATATTGGAATCTTTGTAACAAATAAACTCAAAACTATTTGACTGTTTTAAAAAAATTTTCACTATTAGAATGCTACATTATCCCTGAGTAATAAAGGCTATGTTTATCCATAAATTTAAATTGACGATTACTCAGCGCTTGCACAGACTTGGGATTGCGACTGGGCTTGTTCGTGGAGGGAATGTGGAAGGGAGGAACCCCCAGCCAGTCTTCTCAACAACACATCTCTAATTTCAGATTTTTTTATGAAAGTCACAGGAGAAGCATTTCATGACGTTTTTGAAAACGAACCGAAAGTGATTGCAACGTTTAAAGAACTTGAAAGAAGATCTTTCACGATTTCAATTAAAGCAATAAAAGCACTTCGAGCAGGAATTCCAGAAAAACGGAAGATAGTTAACTTTAAACATTTTCCATCACTAGTTAAATAAATAGTACTTGTGCACCAACAAGAAGCAATATCATTACCAATATCGTTGGCTTAAGTGTCAACCAACTAACGACGGATTAAGCCCCCTAGAGCAATAAAATATAAAATAATTCGAGAATTCATTTTAATGTAGTGGGTTATTTTTCCATACTTCCTCAAAGAGCAATCTTTAACAGGGTAGCTTAATATTTTTGTAATTCTTACGCAATATTTTTGTAACATTTGAATTGAGTTTACTAACTTAGAGTCTATGAAGACACAGGATCAGCAGTCGATCGTGATATAGTTGGTTCACATGATGACGACAGTAAAGGTTCTCTAAAAGGCAGTGAAGGCTAAATTTTTGAATTTTTAATATTTAAGTTGTTAATTATCTTGAATCTACGATCCAGAAGTTTAGAAGACTTCTTTGCATTTTTTTTTCCTGGTAATTTTTAAATACGACTTTTAATGTTGTTCCCATTTTTTAACAGAGCCATTATGTATTACTTTAGTAAGTAAGTGTACTGTAAGTGTCATATATGTTAATAAAGTTGGAAGTTAAAGTCTTTGCCACTAAATAATTAAATTAAAATTTCATACATTTGTTCTATACTTTTGCATTCTTTCAAAAGAATTTGAAATAGTAGCTCGGGTCTGCTAGCTCAATCAATCGTTCCAACATAAGGTTTGTGGAGTTCTGGCGAGTACCAATTTTAGATTTAGCTACATTTTTATTTTTCTTTGCACTTTGGCTTCACACGGTTTGTGCATTTAGAGTTGGAATGTTGTCATTGGACAACATTTAATTTTGGGTTGTTATCTCTTTTATTAGGCAGTCCAAAGGAAAATGTAGAAAAGGTAAAATCAAGGTATCAAATTAAGATAAAAAGTATAAATTTGGAAAGATTAAACTAGGAATAAAGAGGAGTTGAGAGACTTCTCAAATAAATAATTGAATATTAAAGATTTATAATTACACTTTATAACTTTGGAATTTAACCTAGTTTTAGTTTGTTAAAAAAAAATTAGAGAAGCCATTGTTTTATATATAAACTCTGGGCTGTAGGAGTAGGTAGATTATTGATGTTGGAAAAAGGATTTTAAAGAAAGAACTTTTTTATAAAAGGAGGAATAATAATATTTTTTCCAACAGAAGAAAATGGGATTGAGGTCACCCATTAAAGGTTAAATTTTAATTCTTTCAAAGTGTTGGTAAGTACACACATGTTCAAGATGTAGACGAATAATAATTGAAATAGCCTTCTTACAAAAATCTTCTTACAAAGTTTCGGAACCAACTTTTGACTGGCATTTGTTGTTGGATCAAAACAAAAGCCTATCTTTTTCTCGAGAACTTTTTTCAGATATTGCACAAATTATCACCAAGATCTATTTTAGGAAGATAAGAGATCATGACTATAATTTTCCTTTCCTTTAAGTCTTTTTTAAAATAAAGAAACAAAGAAAAATCATTTGGGACCAGATCTGAACTGTAGGGTGGGTGGATTTATGATTTAAAGCGATGCGTGTGCAGCCTTTGCAACTCTGCTCCTCTAAACTGGCGCGTTGTCTTAGAAGAGCAACACTCCTTTGGTCAAAGACGAACCCAACTTTCATCTCCGATAAATACCCTCTCCAAAATTCGTTCAGGTTCATCTCAATACAAATCCAAAAATTGGTTTGACGCATTGACGTTTCTGAGCTTTCTCGATACTCATCTTGAACTGACTTCTGTTAAACCCAGATGTTCATGTAGGAATTAAATAAAAATTTCATACATTTGTTCTATACTTTTGCATTCTTTCAAAGGAATTGGAAATAGTAACTCGCTAAGGGTCTGCTAGCTCAATAAATCGTTCCAAAATTAGGTTTGCCGAGTTCTGGCGAGAAGAGTAAAAGCACTTTAAAAAAATTATGCATGAGTCAAAATGTGTGTGATCTATATGATACATGATCTAGGATAGTAATAAGCATATCACGGCTAACATCATCACTTCCACTTTTTTTTCTGATAAGATGCTCTACTTAACACCACACTCCGTGATTACGCGGAATTCATATGGGATGCAGATGGATCAGGATATCATATTTAGTTTGAGAAGAGTAGTTGATCTGTCGGTATTTGATATGTTAACTGGTGGTTTAGAAAAATGTAAATTGAAAGAGTCTATATTAGTAAACAGAAAAGGTATTTCGGGTTTCTTTCCCACGTCCAGTGATTCTATAAATCTCCATATTTGATATGGTATTGATTGATTAATTGAGGAATATATATAGCGACGTTTTGCATACCTACACATCCTATTGCAGAGATTACGTACTTCTTATATTTTTGTAAATAAGGCTTTTATATATTTTTTACAAATGCTTCGCTTTATTACGCTTTGTCATAGCCATTTTCATTTCGTCAGTCAGCCATGGTGCCGGAAAGTGTTTTACACGTATTGGTCAAAGTATAGCATAATTATGGTAAAGTTGGGTAATAACTTTCATAAAAGCTGATACTTTGTCGTCAATGTTTTCTGCTAGGTCAAGACTAGAGGTTACAGTATTAAATTCACTCCGGTAAATATTTTTGAGGTTTCTTCGCATTATTACCTTAACTCTGCGCTTAGGTACTGAAGTTATAGCAAATGTATATTAAATCGTGGTATGAGAAAAGTGCTGTTATTTGGTTAATTTGTCATGGCTTAATACTACTTTGTCAGGGTTAGATACGAAAATAAAGTCAAGGAGTGAAGGCTAGCCATAAGGACTGTAGTATGTTTCTAAGAGAGGAAGAATATCAAATTATTGGATGAAGTCTAAGGCCTCTGAGACCTAGTATTATTTCTAGTGAGGCAAGTTTAGATCACCCTTAAAGAAAGTGTCTAAAAATTCAATTTACATAAATATGAAAGCATGCTTTCCAGCCTTTGCTAGTTTTCTTAACTAAGATATCTTACCTGGGTTTATAAAATCCGATACAATTAAACTTCAATTTATTTATTCTGGTTAACTATCGTACGTATCGATCAAGCAAGAAAATCTTTAACATTTAAGTCTTGACTTCCTGAGTTTTTGTTTCTATATAAAAGAAGGATAAAAATAAGAAAAAACTTTGACTAAGTCACTGTGCTCTATTGGTCTGTTATTCAATTTATTGCATTATGGGTCACAAAATTATTTATAGGTGGCTAATGATTTACAAGCTTATGTGCGACCAGACTATTTTGTGGCCCTTGGAAACATCATAAAGCTATGGAAATATTTTGTGTCGGCATCTAAAAAGAGTTATAATTAAATAAAATTTATTTTATTGTTAATATATAACGATGATATAAGAATCATAACATATTTCATAACTATATTATATGAAATTTTGTTTCTCAAATGTCTATATTATTAATTAATAGAAGACAATTTTTTTACACCATTCGTATATATCGATCTACTTACAATTTCCTATATTTTTCAAATAAAAAAATAAAATGTATAATTGTTTCAATAAAACTACTTTACGGATATAGCTCGCGTTTATTTTGACATTTTTAATTTTAACTAATTTTATAACATTATGTGTAATTGTTATCGTAATTGCAATCAATCAATCATATTGCTATCCTATGCATATTGGCATATTGGCAATTCTATGCATATTGCTAATGCAGTATCATCTACTTTTATACATCAGCTTTGAAGTCAATGCTCACGGGGCCCGCCACGTGTAGGTGTTGAAATCGAAAATTTGCTATACTTTTTTTTTTTTTTTTTTTCATCTTATTATTCTAATTGTAATTTTGTTTTTGGTTTTGATTACTGCATGTTGTAGTATTTATAAATTAAGCAGAATTGTCATAAAAAAATATAATAGTGAATTGTTATGGAAAGTAAGTTCTGGCAAAAAAAGAATTATTATTATTATAATAATGGTGGAAAAGCTGATGTTGCTGGTTACGTAGGCCCCTACGTGTCTTCAGACATCAGTCACTTGGATTCACACATCAATTACGTCAGCACCTAGGCTAATTACGCTATTGTACATTTAATTTTCATTGTAATTACAGTTTAATAAATTAGTTTAAAATAAATTTAATTTTTTTCCACTCTCCGGCTGCAGACTTTATAATTGGCGCAGTCGTTAAGACAGGTGTATAGTAGAATCGGTGTGTCGTACATAGACCGCCCGCTATCCGAATCTACGAGCGCTGCAGTCTAGAAGTAAATCAAGAAATCGTGTTGTAAGTGCTTTGAATCTTTCTCAGTCTTTATATTCCTAGTGATAACCTATTTCATTTTATTTATGTAACTTGCATGTTCATTGTACTTATTTCGCAATTTCAAATGGGTTCATATCGGGTTACTTGAGTAAATTAATGTAATCGATTTATTTAGTGCACTTATCATAACTGTGACTATTTTTATTGTATTTTTAGCATATTAGACCTATTTCGGCGAAACCCTTGCTGTCGGTCACTGAGGAGATCGTTATCTTCTAGATATGCTAAAAGGCGCGAGTTCAATACACGCTCCATAACCTTGCAGAACAGATCGAGAGCAGGATCGGCACATCTGCCTTTTTTGGGCACTGGTTGCATATTGGTAAGCTTCCAGGATTTCGGTACTATTCCACTCTTGAAAGAGATATAGACGTGTCAATACAGGAGTCAACTCAGTATAAATGGACTTTTTCATAAAAAAAAAGAAGAGTGAATAGGATGGATAATGGCATTTAAACGATTCGCTACGTATCGAACCCGACGTCGAAATTGGTGTAGTCATGCGACCGGGAGGCTAGTCTGCGGGGACGCCCGAACCGCCCCAGAGATCGTCATCGAGCTTCCTCGTCTGATCGCCAACCAGCACGATGGAGCCAGCCTGGGATTTTTTGCAGCAGGGGGGGCAAGCTTTTCGTGGATGGTTAACTCACTATTTGGGCCTCTAACTATCTTTGGGCGGCCAAAGGAAAGCCGTCGTTTCGAATCTCACTACCTTCCTCGACTGGGCACCGGACACAACAAACATCAACTCGATGCCAAACCGGTTCGCCAATGCAACCCATTTCCCATATACGGCTTTTTCGAGCAGCATAGTTGGTTGTAGGAATACGACTAGGTCGCTCTGCGGCACGACTTTGCCCGGTAAGTGGTAACTTTATCGACGACCTTATGTTATGGTCTACCACTTAGAAAATGTTTCTCGATTTGCTCGGATACTATAGAAAATTATTTTCAGACTTTGCACGTCTGACTAAACCACTAACAGAGTGTCTTAAAAAGATTCTAAAATTACTTAGGCAAGTAAATACACCACATACTTTGAATATTGCAAAACTCTTTTATTTATTTTTTCTATTTAGCATATTTAAATAATAATATATAATTTACACCAAAAAAAAAATCTGTAATTTACTGCTGCTGAAAAAGACGTACTATTGGATTTAATAAACTAAAGATTAGAATTTTTTGTCAAATTTCAAATCAGTTCGTGCGCTCTTAAGTGCCTGTTTCATATTTTCAGTCATCAGCATTTTATTGAAAATAAGGAAAGTAATGCTTATATGAGTTTAAAGAAGCGGGAGGCTTAGGATGTTGTATGCCAGCAGTATAATGCTGTAAAATGGCAGCAACTTCGCCATCAAAAACTCAGAGGTCTAAGAAAAAAATTGCAACAAAAATGTAGATATCTACCATTCAATTTCAACTACTTTAAATGACTGCTTCAAATTTTATAATGTTATGTGTAATAAATTTTATCTTATAGCGGGAAAACTATTATGAAAACACCAAAGAACTTCAAAAGAAGGCATCAATAGGTAAGATTGTTTTAAATTCTAAAGGGTGTCCCAAAATTCACGCAAGATGCGGTAAGGTGTTGCCAACCAAAAAAATACAGCGTGATAGCACAAGTTCAGGGTTATTAAAAATGAAGCACTCCACAAAAGAACAACGCATTTTTACTGTTGAGCAATATTTTGTAAATAATGAAAGTTTAGCAGCTACAGTTCGCAATTTTCGTATAAAATATGGTCGGAATAGTGTTTTAACTTCATCAACTGTAAACAGAATAATTAAAGACTGGATCAATTAGTGATCTTAAACAGTCTGGCCGTCCTTCAACAAGTCATTCAACACAAAATATTGGAGCAGTTCGAGTGTTGCTGAGTCTATAAACATCAATTCGGCGCCGTGGTCAAGAATTGGACATTTCGAGAAGCTCTCTACAGCGTATTCTCACGAAAGATTTGCATCAAAGTTCAATTGACTTTTCGAACAAAATCATCTTTAGCGATAAGGCTCATTTTCATCTTGATGGTTTTGTAAATCGACAAAATTGTCGCATATGGGGTTCAGAAAATCCACAAGTGATTGTTGAGGAACAAAGGCATCCACAACGTGTCACTATTTGGTGCGGATTTTGGGTTGGAGGCATTCTTCTTCGAAAATACAGCTGGTCAGACAATAACGGTTAATGGTGCTCGCTATCGCGACATGATAATCCAGTTTTTTGTGCCGAAATTGCAAGATAAGTATGTAGACGACATGTTGTTGCAACGAGACGATGCCGCATGCCATACGCCCGAGAAACAATTCAATTACTGCATGAATCATTTCCTGGTCGTCTAATTTCCCGTTTTGTTGATCAGAATTGACCGCCCAGATCATGCGATTTAACGCCGTAGGACTTTTTTTGTTTTGATTTTTTTCTGGGATTCTAAGGTTTATATCAACCAGCCCATGACCACCCACGCTTTGAAGGAGGAAATTGAGCGCTGTATCAACGAAACTCAGCCACATTTATGTAAAACAGTTATGAAAATTTTCAACAAAAGAGTGCGTCTGTTCTAGCAAAATCGTGGAGGCTATTTACCCGATATATTATTCCGTACATAACCCTATACTGTGTACTATATAAATCAATAAAAAAATTCAATTTTTAATTATAAACCTGTGTTTTCTATCAAAATTAATTCTTGCGTGAATTTCGGGACACCCTTTATAACAGGAAAATAAACTATATAATTGTATTTAAATTTTTTATAAAATTTTCGCATTGGCAGTGGAACCTACAGAAATTTTCTCACTGAGCAAGATTCTCAAATTCTAGCAATGGTGGTTCCACAAATTGAACCATTGCCCAATCCATAAGATGATGTTGCTTCATATTTTGGACAATATTACATACATATCAAAATATGAAATGAAAAATGATTATATTACATGTATATTTTATTTTCAGGTAATGTAGAAGTAAATAATAATAATAAAAATGAATCCGACCTAATAATAATGAACCCTGGTAAAATTGTTGTTTTAATTGATTTTAATAAATCCTAATAAATTGTTTCATGGCTTCCCTGTCGCTTTTCATTTCAGATGACCAATATACAAGCATATTCAACATAACTATTGCAAGAAATAGTAAGCCCAGTACAGTTACATCTAATACAGCGGCTACAGGTAAATATTTCGGTATCGTTTCTGTACCTCTTGTAGGTTCAATTAACGAGTCGCAAACATTTACCTCAGAAATCAGCGGTATAATAATAGGTCCAAAAACAACTTAATACCAGTTTTATTATTAATTAATAGTAAAACTGGTATAAATAAAAATCAAATTAAATGTTTTTTTTTTGGGATTTGTTATTACACCTTCATTAATAAAAATATTTACTAAATACTAATAATTGTCTTTTCAGGAAAAAATCCAACAAAAACAAAATTTACAGAGAGAGAGAATACAAAATAATTATATTTTAAGACAAAGTTAAGAAATGCAATTTTAGAAAATAAGTATTTAATTAACAAATTAAAAATGGAAACATAAAATGGAAATTATAAAATAAAAATAAATAAACTGAACTGTATAAGAAATAGAAAACTTTAGAAATAAGTTTGTTTTTTATTATAACTTTATATACCGGTATCTTGGCTACATTTTTATTTAATTTAGTCCTTGTCAATTTCATGTTTGTTTGTTTTTTTTAATAGCAAAATGTGTATTTATTAAAGATGTTCTAATCATAACATTTTGATTTATTTCAAGGCCTATAGTTTGAACTGAAGACTTCAATATTTAGTATGGCAGTGTCTTTCTCTATAATTTCATCCTCCAACATTACTGCAATATTGTGCAATACAGCACATGCAACAATTATGGCTGGAAAATTCTTTAGTTTTAGTAGGCAAGGAAATCTTCTTAAAACACCAAAAAGTCTATGGGATTTTGGATGCTAATTTGGGAACAATTATAGGCTTTTTCACCAGCCGTTCTTAGGTTTAAAATTGGAGTTAATAAATAGTTCCGACATGGTTAACCACTATCAGGTTTAAAGGCATTTATTCTCATTAAGACATAATTTGTACATCATTTAAATATGAGAACATGAAAACATAAGAACATAATTAAAATAAGAATATATTACAATCGGTATCATACAGGAAACTTTCATTTTATGTTATAGTTATAGTCAGTATATCATTTCTGTTAGTAATAGTGAAAACAGAAGAATTGAAAAATATCAAACGCAATAGATTAAAATAAAATAATTGATTATTATATAACAATAATAAATTACATTTAAACAATTATAAATAAACAACATTCGGAAATAATTATTTACATTTGAAGCCTGCACAAAATGTGGAGAGGGAGAAGATAAATGCTAAAACATAACTTAAAATGAGAAACACGCACAACAACACTTGCTATCACCGAGAATAACCACTGATCCAAAATATAGAAAATCTGTCTTACAATGTTTTTCCACGACACCACGGGAATATTATAAAAAAGTAGCCTGTATGTTGCTTCACAACATTCTCTATCTTCCAGTAAGAGTCCTATTGAGGTTTAACCAATCCGGAGATGTGCCCAGACAAGCAGAGAGAAGGGAGTCATTTAAACTATTTAGGTAGGAACATATTGTATGTAAAATTATGTAAGAAATCTGATTAATTAGAATATTGTACAGTATACAAATAATTTTTTAAATTATATTTTTAAAAAGAAACTATATTAAAATATCTTCAGAAGTACTTATTTGATTCATATAATGTAAATTTTTATCTCCTTTGCTTTTTTCCATTTTTATAAATGAAATCACTAAAATAATTTCCTCTCACTTCCATCTCTATGCAGACGATTTACAACTATATAGGCATTCATCAATCACGGATATTGATGAAACTATAAAAGACATAAATAATGACCTTAACTTAATTAAAGAATGGTCTGAAACTTTTGGTCTTACTGTGAACCCCAAAAAATCTCAAGCAATTATAATCGGTAGCAAATACGTTCGCACTAAGATTCAAATAGAAAAATTATGTAATGTGGTATATGATGCTTCTATAATACCTTTTTCTGAAGAAGTTAAGAACCTGGGACTGACGTTAGATAAATACTTATCTTGGACTGCACAAGTCAATGACAGGAGTCAACAAGTACATCTGTCGGTTCACTCCCTAAAGCGTCTGTAGAATTTCCTTCCCTTGCAAACCAAAATCTTGCTAGCACAGTCCCTTTTACTACCCATTCTCGACTATGCTGACGTTTGCTATCTGGATGCCAGTGAGGAGCTGCTTAATAAATTAGATCGCCTTCAAAACTTGTGCATTCGTTTTATTTTCGGACTGCGCAAGTTCGACCATACTTCTGATTTTCGACGTCAACTGAAGTGGCTCCCTATTCGCCTTCGCCGGGATATGCACGTTTTAACCACGCTGTTTAATGTCCTCCACAATTTCGCTCCCCTTTACTTGCACGAATGTTTCCATTTCTCCTTACCAAGTACCCGTCCTAAACGTTCGTGTGTTACTGCAAAAACCTTTAATGTGCCTAATTACAATTCTTTTTCTTTCTCCAAATCCTTCACTATATATGCAGCGCGGCTGTGGAACTCACTGCCTAGCCATATTGTGAACAGCCCATCTCTCTTCTCTTTCAAACGAAGATTAAAGCTATACTATCTCTCCCAATTGTAAAAGTATATGTTATCATATTTACTTTATATGTAATTTATATCTATATGTATGTATATATTTATTTATTTATATTTGTATATATACGTATTTATATGTCTGTAGTACCTATTTCTGCCCTTTGAAATCATCTTTGTCACACTCATGGGTAGCTGGTAGAGATCTCTTATTAGAGATAAGCTTATCCAATGTTTTTCTTTTTGGCTCTTTCCTATTGTAATTTATGTTTCACCTGGTACATAAATAAATAAATAAATTACAAATTTTTTCTATATTAAGTAGCGAAACTAATGAACGTATCTACTTGGATAGTATAATAAACAAAATGTTTTTAATTGAGAGTTAACCATAAGAAATGGACCTGCTTTCGCGGATAGAGACATGCTATTGCGCAGTTGTACAATAACTTGTACATTTAGGGACTTTGTTTCAAAATATCTATAGATAATAAAGGAAATACTGGTAGACAACGTATGAAACTTTTAATAATTAATTTTAGAATTCTAACTCGTCAAACAATCATCACATCACGCAGTAGTTCGCATGGATAAAACTACTACTAAAACTAAGGTAGTGTTCAATGCATCTAGGACATATATCCTCAAAGCTTCACGTTAAATGAAAATAAGTGGTAGGTCCACAACCGGAATTCAGACACACAAACATGCGTTGAAGGCTTTATTCAGTATGCTTGACAGCTGACATCGTGGAAATGTTTTGACAAATCAGTGGCTAGAAAGCACGCGAACTATCAGGAAATCATGTAGTAAGAAAATCGTATGAATCAAGTTCGGGTCTTCAGATTCTGACTGTTACTTTTATTACATGAGTATTTGTTGGCAGTTTCGGCACTTCAACAACTTGCTAATGATGAAAGTGAACAGTATCCGATAGCAGCGAGTAGAGGCAAATCAAATTTTTATATGGATGAATTTTTAACTGGGTGACGATCAAATGCAGAGGCCATTCTATATATAATGAAATGACCAAACTGTTAGAGAAAGGGGGATTCAAATTAGAAACGTGGGCTAGCAATAGGATAGACTTAATGGAGGAGTTGAAAAAAATTCAGGAATAAACAAAGAATTTAGAAAGGAAGATATAAGAAAGGTTGTTGGTCTTGCATGGAATCGCCGTAGTGATAAATTCAGTTAGTGTCAAACTATTTTCTGATTTAACGATCAATTTATCCAAAAGCTTCAGAAAAAGGGGCTTGACGTGGATGATAAGTTGCCTGATGAACTTTTAAGTAAGTGGAAACATTATCCTGAAGAATTGTCACAACTAAGAAATTTTTATATCCCCCCGTGCACGAAAACGACCACCGCTGAGAAGGCAGAGACAAATTTTTTTAGTGTGTTTTTAACATTTTCTTGATGTTAATGACTTTTATCTTATATCTGGGATCCAAAACTTGTTGTATTTGTTTATGTTTTAGGTCGAGTTTAGAAGAATCCTTTTGGAGTTTTTATACAGGATCGTAATGTATTTGTATAGTGTAAGTATCACATATGTTAATAAAGCTGGAACTTAAATAGTCTTTTTACTTGCGACCAAATCAAATTAAAATTACATAAACTTGTTCTATACTTTTCCACTCTTTCAAACGAGTAATTTGAAGACCTATTTCGAAATTTGAGAAAATGTTTTGTAAAGGCTCTGCTGGCTCAAGGAATCTTTTCAATATTAGGTTTACCGAGTTCTAGCCAGTACCAAGGTACCGATTTTATTACTGTTTTAGATGTACATTTACATTATTTTGCGTGATCTATAAAAATTTGATATTTTTATAGTGTTTACCTAACTTATAAGTTATTTACTATATACAATCATTTAATTAATTGTAGTATTTACACTATCAAATTCAAATATAGACATACTTTTTCACACATATATTATTACACACTATTCCTTAAGTTCTAGATTTATTAAACACTTGATGAGTAATTTTTTAATCCATTATGGATACCTGTCGGCCAGGAAGGTTATTGCCGGGGTTGGTATCTATGGGACTAACCTCGTATCTGCAGAAGTATGGCCGCAGTGGACAAGTATACCATACCTTATCATGCTAACCGCTAAGATTCTTTGCATTCGTCGCAAAAGGATTTTGAAATTCGTAGCGAGAGCTCCCAACCTCACGTGAGGACCATAGAGCCATGATATTTACGATGCCAGATTACCGCCGACTAGGAGTCTGTGAACATCCGACGATTAGGTACTACAATACCTCTTCTTCTAGAACCTTCGCTGTAAACTAGTATTTTAGTTTTTAAATCACTTTGTAACAAAATCTGTTCAATTAGATTATCGCATATACTTTATTTGCAAGATCTTTAGCATTAAAATCTTCTATTTCGTTCAATAGATAATAATAGGCTAGTTTGTTAATTTAAAAGCAAGAAAGAAAGAAGGAAAGAAGAAAAAACAAAGAAGAAAGAAAAAGAATGGAGAAAGAAGAAAGAAGAAAGATGCAAGAAGTAAGAAGAAAAAAGAAAGAAAATATAATTATACAAAAGAAAATATGAAAAAATTAAAATAAATATATATCTATGTATATTCGAATATTTACATTAAAATTACATAATTTTGTTCTATACTTTTTCACTCTTTAAAAAAAATTATGGGAAGGTCTGTAGAAATTTGGAAAAAATAGCTCGCAATAGCTCCGGCTCAACAAATCGTTCCAACATTAGGTTAACTAAGTTCTAGCGAGTAATAATTTTTGATGTACATTTGTTTTTTCTAACTTCGCACGGTTTTTTCATGAAAACAATGACATCATTTTAGTTTGGGTCATTTTATTTTTTAAGGTAGGGAAACGTAGGAAAAGCAAAATCAAAGATACGAAACTTAAAGATAACAAGTATCAATAAGGAGTAAATAATAAAAAGTTTGGACTCTTCTCAAATAAGCTATTGAATAGCAAAGATATGCAAATATACTTCATAACTTTGGGATTTAATTTTACGTATATACTTACCACACTCTTTAAAATCTTAGATCAGTCTGCACCGTCGTATCTGCAAGAGCGATTCAAATTATCTATACCCGGCAACCGACCATCGCGTTCTTGTGTGATTCCTCAACTTTATAACTGTCCCACTAATTCCTTTAAATTCAGATTAAAGCAGCACTTTAACTCAATTTTTATATGATTATTATATGTTTGTATTATATATATATATATATATATATATATATATATATATATATATATATATATATAACTTTAGTATTTAGTAGTTATTATTATCATTTATTTAAATTTATTGTGTTATTAATGTACCCATCAATTGTATATTTCTTTTATAAATTCTGTTTCTTTTAAATCCAGGGTAGCTGGAAGACTTGTTTTAAAGAAATAAGCTATTCCATGCACTGTCTGTTCACTTTAACAATTGTTTTTTTTATTGTTGCATAAATAAATAAATAAATAAATTTGCAAAGTCAATTTTAGACCAGACTAATACAGATATAAACAATCTAAATCTAAATATAAAAGAAAGAATGATGACACCTTCATATTAGTGAGCTTTCAGTGGTCATACAAAACAGATAGTCATAGAAAGAAGATCCTTACCCTGTAGCTCAGGAACACCTGATAACAAAAGCAACTTTCTTCAGTAATTTGTATCGTTCATATCCAAGGTTCTCAAAACTTCAGCAACTTGTTGTTGGAGTAAAGTCAGAATATTCGATACGTACAGTATAAAAGAGAATTCTTCACTTAAACGGAACATTTCTTGCTGAAGACAATTTCTACTGGGATTCGAATTCAGTCATAGTTAAAAATTTATTGCTCTTTACCTATACTTATGTCTTAGAAGGTTTTAACAGAATAAAAAATTGGATGCAGAGACTAAATGTTACCTTCTGCCGTTGATATAACAAGACAGATAAGTGCAGGGCAGTTAGAAATCAGTAACAACTCATGGGGACACAATTTACAAATTTTTGTATACAATAGCTTTAACCTAAAAATGTATAATATGTTTTACTCAAAAATATATACAATTAAAAGTTATTATTAAATAAAGAAAATTAATGGAGAGAAAAAAAAAAGCATATCCAGTGATATTCAAATGCTTTGAAGGCCAAAATAAAGTAAATATGTTTTGTGTTTTCATGGAATGCCTCCTAGATAACCCCAACCACATTCTTCTTCATTATCAAAGACGATTTTATGGAAGGAATGTCATAAGTTATTTGAATCGTACTTTACTGATTAGAAGATATTTACCGAATATCCGTATTCGCTGATTATCATCACAATTATTTAAAATTGACTTTTTACATATATAGCCATGTTCAGCTTATTATATTTTGGAACACAGATTGAAAAATTTATCGATACGAGTAGGATTCGAACCCGCGACCTCTGAGCAACCTTCCATTCGTTTTGCCAATTGAACTACCGTATCGCTGCTTGCTTCGAGGAATTTATCATTTCATATTACATTGCCGTCTGCATTGGGACGGTGATTACATCTATTAAACTTCTTACGAAATCCTGACCAATGTGTCTAACTTTGCAATGTTTCTTCAAGGAAAACAATTATCCCGAATATCAAAAACAAAATATTTACAACTCAACGCAACAAAAATTAAGGTTTAGTTCTTCATCTTGTATCCAGAAACACCTACATCATAGTTAACAATGCTTACAAGTGATCAAGCACCTTCACCTTTGCAATAATGAATGGTATATACATAACATTTTTCTAATAATTAATCTGTTTTGTTTTATTTGCAGTAATTGCCTATTAGTTAACAGTAGAGCGATATATTGCTTCCAATTATATTTTATATTTCAGAAATAGTTTTTGCATTTTCAACAAGTAGACGTTATGGAGTTTGAGAGGATTTTTAAAATATGTTTGGTAAGAATATAAAAGGCAGTACGATTTCTTCACCAACTATCGTCATGGAAGTTGCTTTTATTTTGGTATTGTTCGTTTTTGCAGATCTTAATAATACTTGGTACAGCTTCAGGAAACAATGATGGTCTCTCTTCATTCCAATTAGTAAGTGTCGTAATAAAATTTATCTAAATATTTAATTTGAATGACTTTTTGTGTTGTTTGTTATAGACATCCAAATATATAAAAGGGCTTACTTTTTTACAGCTTGCACGGCTTTCTTTTCCTACAGTCGAAACTGTAAGTATGAAACGGTAAAGTAAATTGAGTTAGGTAACTTGTTTTATTCGACTTTGTTATTGATATAGCAAATAGAACTGACAGTATTCATGATTATAACAATGTTGATATGACCAAACTATTCAGCTTTTTACCCCACGAGATATTATTAGATAAGTAAACTTTAAACCGCTTGCGGGCCTCATGTTTTTGGACATGCAGGATATTAAATTCGAAGCCTGTAAGAGGTTAGTGGCATTCCTGTGAAATATATTCCATTACTCCGGCACTGCTTACAATTTTCTTCATAAAGGGGAATATTATAATATAAAACTGCAAACATGCCTGTCAAAATCTGGAAATGATACTTTGACGATTTCTTTGCGGTTTTATCTGGAAGGATGATGTGGAGCAATACCTAACGCACCTAAACATCATTCACCATAAATATTCCTTCATGTGCGAAATGGAGAAAGATAAGTTATTACCATATTAGATGTTTTAATACAAGTAAGGTCTGATACTAGTCTCGATCAATCATTATAAAGGAAGCAAACACACACGGAGACCATCCGGGTGATATTGCATCCGATACCACCACTCTTATCAACCGTGTTTATGACTTATGTGACAACCAGCATATATAGAGTGAATTAGATCACATACAAAATGCATTGCGACGAAATGGTTATTATATAAAAATGTGAAGATCTGATAACTGTAACAAGAACTTTTCTAATGCAGAAAGACAAATGGCAAAGGGGTGACTGATAAAAGGGGCACACAAAAAAAATATAAAAGAATATCGGACCGTGTTCACTCTTTTAGAAAAGATTGCCCAAATTATGAGGGTGTTTATAAAATCAAATGCAGCTGTGGTAGTTCATCTTGGTCAAACTTAGCGGCTGATAGCTACTCGGGTGTCGGAACATTGACAAGCGTTAAGAGACAATAATTCCCAAAAGTCAGCGAGTCGGAACATATTCTACAGTCGGGAACTAACCATTGGATTGAACTACATAAATTTTAGGTTCTTTCTACCGACCGTCACTTTATACCAAGATTATTGCGCGAAGCCATGGAAATTGGTAAACACCGCAACTTCAATCGTGACCAAGACTTTCAACTTGCAAATATGTGTAACTAAAACAGTATGTTGTGTAAGCAAAAACAGTATCAGGAGATAATTTAAAAATAGTAACATTAAGTATGTTTCTGACGGATTGCAGCAGAAAGTTATCCAAACAGAACGATAAAAAGGTTATATTGATTCTACTCGTGACGAGGTGCAAGGTGCACCTCAGCAGTAAAGTCGTGACAACAATGCTTTCAGCTGGGTCGAGGTATTAACATTCTTCAAAATAAATTATCACCGTTATAATAGTTTAAATGTATTTCAACCACAAGTCATGTTAAGAATCCTTAGTTAAAATAATTTTTCAAACATGAAAACTAATACGTCAAAATAGCGAAGAGTAAAAAAAACTAGAAGGTCGTGTATTCATGCTATTGTAATAGTTATTAGTCATAATTAAAATTCTTCTATAAGTTGTAAATATATATATTTGGGCAAAGGGTCTTTAAATAAATTATTGCAGCTTGCAATCTTTAGACTAAATGATAAAAATTCATGGATTTTTAAAAATTTTGAATCACGCAAAAGGACGGAACGAAGGAAGATTTATATATAATCATGTCTAACGTGTGAATATTGCAGATCAGAAAAGTTTCGCCCTTATTCCTCAGTCATTGTATATCTTTTGAAACGAAGAATCTATCGCCCTTTTAAAAGACATTCATTGATTTATATTTATAAGAGGAAATCAGATACTCTCAGAATATCATACCGAAAACACTCTTAGGTTTAAAGCATCAGGATTTTGGCCTTTGTATCATAATAACCTCTAAGACAAGACGTCTATATATTATTTAAGAACCAGATAATGTCAACAAACTTTGCGATGTTGCGGTTTGGTTCGAGATGGTTACACCATCAGATTTAGGTTTACCAGCACAACGTAGATAAAGTACCAAGTAAAACTATAAACAAATAGACAACACAACGACGATATGTGCGACAGAAAAAAAAAATAAAGACATAACATCTTCCCAATCGGTCAAAGTTTACTACCAGCATATGGGAGAAGTAGATTTAATGGATTCAATGTTTGATTATTAGATTAGTACAGAGATACAATAATATCTTTTCCACATGCTAAACAAGTCAATTGAAAATACTTGGTTGTTGGTAGCACCGAATTAAACCAGATAACTCCATGCCATTGCCTCATTTTAAGGTGTTTCCGATCATTTTATCAAAGCAGGCAAAATTTTGAATCTCCAGAAACGTAGCGGATCTTTTTCTATCTTTGAAAACAGGGCAGCGTCACCATAAATGTTTCTGACTTTCCAGTACAAAAGTACTGCGAAAAGGTCTCAAAAGCTCCTTTCAGATATCAATTTATGCCTTTGGATTTACGTTCTGATAGGATCATGAAGAAATTCACTTTGGAAAATTAAAACTCGACAAATTACTCTTAATGTCAGCTTGATTTTTTTATAGTTTCTGCATTATGTTTAATGTAGGTACTCTAACATTGTCCATCTTATTTTTGTTATTATTTTTGGTACCCTTTTTAATTCTTTTATTTTTACGTAAAATAAGTGTTTGGACTTTGCGACGTAACTCATTTAAGGGCAGCCACAGAATACTAGCTTTAAGAATATTGTTCTCAACAATCAGCTGAGTGGCGACCATTTTGGATAACTGTTTTCCTTTTTTATTAATTAGCTTCAATAGTGATATATGTTAAGTGTTTTGTTGTTATGTAAAACTGTTTGTACTCTTTTTTTTTTTCTTATTGTAATGTATAATAATAATTTGTCCAAAAAAGATTTTTGATTTGATTTGATAATGTTATTGTTTTTGTATAAAAAATATATTTTCATCATTTTAGAAACCTTTTAACATGCCCAGCAGTAAAGAAATTGATCCTAGGCACAGTTACGCTGACGAAAAATTCGAAAAACTGCTTGAGTACACTAGTTTTATGAACGGGAGGATAAAAGAGCCCCATAATCCTGTAAGTCATAGTTATTCATTACATTACATTCACAACGGAGTAAAAACAGATCTTGTAGTATAGAGAATATAGTTTTCCTAGTATCCAATTTTGTAAACAAAAAATCTCACATCTGAATCTGTGACTGAAATCTGAAGACTTGAATAGATTTCATCATAATAAAACCAACCTCGGTAGCAAACAATTCGTATGATTTTTATATTTACGGGCATAACACATTGCTCAAAGTTAAAGACAAAAAACATAAAAAAGTGCAAAGAAGACAGGTCTTCATCATAAAAGCACTACGCCTAATAAAATAACATATGGATCAAATTACATAAATATATAAATTTACGCTATATATTGTTTGTATGTAACTGTGCTGTTTCAAATAAATAAATAAATCTTAAATCTTTTCCACTATTGCGAAATTAGTTTAAGTTGTTTTGTTTAACCAGGTTGAACGTCGGGAAATCTTAGAAGCAACTCAGAAAAAGTTATTTGCCTTCATAGATACTCATATAAAGGATCTGAAGCGACTGCTTTTCGAGACCGACATGACATTAATGTCTATGGTACTTCTGAAGCTAAATAAAAAAATGGATACTTCGGAAGCTAAAATCAAATCCACGCAAGCAAAGATACCATTTGGATTGTACACAAGTCCCGGTGAGATAAGTATTTCTTTTATTTTATTAACTAGATGCGACTTGACTCGATTCCAATCGTTTAAATTTTTATCACTACATCAGATGTTTAATCAGAACCTCGACTTTCACAAATAATATTAATTATTTTACACACGAACTATACAAAATCATACAAAATGTATTAAAATAAAAACATATATGTATTCACATTTATATATAAAGATACGACGAATTAACCATAAAGAGACTATAAGGTTAAAATTTAGTTTGTCTTCGTTTAAAAAATTGCAATACTATGTCTATTCAAAATACAACGGAAGCTCATTCCAAAATCGAATTGTATGTAGTGTAATGGCGTCTGAGTAAAAGAAGGTAGAATGGGAAAGAACTTGAATTGTAAAGGTTAGATTGGAACGGAGAACAGTTATGAGACCTACTCAAAAACTCAAATTGTTCTTTTAAAAAAGGAGGAATATTCCTGCTGATACGAATCGGAAGCAATTTGACTTTTTTACGAAAGTGAGAAATACGATAACATTTGCGAAAACCAGATATCAATCTTATGCAAAAGGTTTTGAAGGCTTTCAAGTTTATTTTACTAATCCTCTTGTAAATCAGGATAACAGGCGTCTGCACAATCTAGAATGGTAGGAGATTTTTAGCTAACACAATTTTGGTAAAGATAGGGCAAAATGTGTGGCAAAATGTGTTAATATTCCCATAGACCATACGACAGCAAATATTTTTCTACCTACCTCACTAATCTGAGGGTTCCAGAATAAGGTTTGGTCAAATATAATATTGGTTTTTAAATTTACTGCTGTACGGAAAACCTAAGGGAGCTCAAACGAAACCCAGGAGTGACAACATATAACAAAATATATGATAAAAAATATAGTCGAAAGCTTGCCTTGAAGAATGCAAGCTGTGACCTTAGCCATAAATAGAACACACAATATTAAAATATTCACTTTATAATTTTTTTATATAAAAAACAAAAACAAAACAAGTTACTTTACACACTATTTATGGAACAACCAGTCGCGTAAGTAGTCTATTACATTTTTTATTGTTTTCCAGAATTCAAATGTCTTGGCACATCATATTACATAGCATCTCCGCATAACCAAGAAGATGTCCAAATGATATTATCGAGCGAGAGAAAACCTCATTGTTATACATTCAGGGGTAATACAGAAAATTTTTTTAATCAGCTAATAAAAAATATTAATAAAGAAACTTTTGAAAAAAAATTACACTTAGTTCACTTTGAATTATCCCTTAAATATGGTAAAGCTTAAATTTTAAGTATTTTCGAAGTAGCTCATAATACAACTTTTTTTAAAAATATATTTTTAGGCGCATTTGCGTTCACGGGTTTCTATCATCGACATTCAGAAACGACATACGTGGGCCCCCACGCAGAACAATTCCAGGCTAAAGACCCAAGCCAGGGTCTGTACTGCCACTCTGATGACAATTGGAGCGATGCTCAATGTATTTATAAGTGAGACTTATGGTTTTATTATACCACGTTTTGAAACCAATATATTAGATTAGATATATTAGTTAGATTCTGAATCAACGAAATATCTTTATGAAGAAATATTTGTATAAATGAAGAAAGACCTTCTGAGCTCTTCACGTCTTTGAAGATGTCCTGCGATATGCAAAATGCAAATTTTTTTTTCATTCACATATTTAGGTATAATTGAGTTTTTAATTCGAAAATTTCAGAATAAACCCAAGAGAAGAATTCCCAGAATCAGTGGAATACGAGCCCAAAGTGTCGTACTGGTGTGGACCGTACAGATACTTCATTCCAGCAACGACAGACATCAGATGTGTCTTCTCCATATTCTCGATGAATTTTATACTCAGATTTGGATACGACGGCGTCACTTATAAAAGCTCCGATTTGTCTTTTGTGAGAAATATTTTACTTGGATTTTTTAAATTCTTTTAGATAATACAAAGAGCATTGTTATGGAATAACGAAATATAAAAATGACATTTAAATTTCGACCACAGATAACTTTAAATTATTTTTTTATTAGAAATGGAAAACATGGACATGTTATGACATGTAGAAACAAGTAGCGAAAGATAACTAAGATATTTAAGAAACTTTAATTCAGATTAGTTAATAGTTTTGCCAATTTTTCAATTACTTGAAGACCTATATTGCAAAAAAAAATGCAACAAAAATAAACGACAAAGCGTATTCTAAGACTTTTATCTTTCGGTGTCCATCTTGACAATGTCAAATAGAACAGTAGCAAAATAAACAAGACTTTTTCTAGATGTACCAGAACGGCCAAGTGTTCTACACGGACGAGCCCTGGGCGGGAATGTCGTGCTGGAACTGGGCCTGTAA
The DNA here is from genome assembly GCA_959347395.1 of Mechanitis mazaeus. Classification (NCBI taxonomy): domain Eukaryota; kingdom Metazoa; phylum Arthropoda; class Insecta; order Lepidoptera; family Nymphalidae; genus Mechanitis; species Mechanitis mazaeus. The sequence continues at coordinate 723,236 of OY365756.1, forward strand.
ATGGCGCCACAACCAGAACCAGCGGTCCAACGAGTTCTTCGTCAATTAAATGTTTTATTTATATTTGACTCGAATTTATTTATTTTATTTATGATTTTGCAGTTTATATTAATTTCAACATTTCTTTGCTCGCTGTCTGTTACACATTTTGGATCATTTTTTTTTTTAAATATTAAATTGAAAACAAAGCAACTTATGAAAAATTATCAAATTTTAACTTTTTAATAATAACAATAATAATATCAGTAAATTTAACTCAATTTAGCATGTATTAATAAACACGATAAAAAACTATAATTATATATAATTAAATAAATATATAACGACATAAAATTATTTATTTATTAACAATAACTGATTTCAAAATCTATTCTTACATTATTATTAATTAGATTAAAAAAAACTTAATAGAGGAGTTATTGATGCTATACAAACAAAAATTTAGCTTCTACCCTCAGTTCTTCATTTAAGTTCAATTCATTTCTAACTAAAAGTTATTAACTAATCAACATATTATTAACAAATATATAAAACTATAACACATTTCCCATACAACAAAACATATATTGCTGTCCTTTGCAATCCATACGAGAGAAAGGGACGACATGATCCTAGTATTTAGTATTTCATGACTTAGAATTCTATGTATTTCTAACTACGTGTTATTTTATCGCACTTTTTAGTATCAAAACTATTTCAATTAAATATTATTTATTATATTTGAAGTGTTACGTTTGTATTTTTTTTTATGAATGTTTGATGGACACCTTACTATTAAAGTGCTAAATATTGTATTTTTAAAATATTAATTTGTTAATTAGTTTTTTCATTTTCTTAGCTTTCATTAAAAAAAAACAATAGTCAGGCTTGATCTAATTTTATATACTAAAGATTCGTTTAATCTTTTGTATTAGTCAATCCGTCTCTTGAAATTTTAGTGACAATAAGCGACATCTGTATTAGGTTATTAGAAAGTCATTTACCCCTTTACTAATAAAAATATTTACCTAACAGTTTAACATTCTCTATTTTGTCACTTCACGCTTTTGACGTAATCAATGGTTATATAGTAGAGAATGGATATATAGCAGCTCAGATTGTTGATTGATTATTAATCTTGTTTTTAATCGCAAACCTTCCAACTATCTGCACAGACGTTTTTGCAGCTTGATTATATGTTATGTAAGAATGTGTATATAAATACATTTTCTTAATTGAATGGACATTATTTTGAAATTTACTATCAGATTAAAAATAATTATCATATATTTACTATAGACTATAATTTAATTACTTTGTATTGTCTTAATAAAATAACACAATCTTTTTAATCACACTAAATGACTGAATTATACAAATTAAACTATTTCAATAAATTTAATTTATATATTATAAAAAAAAACATTTGCTCGTTAATTGACAGACTTATCAAACAATATTATATAAATCCTTAAAATAGTTAATTTATTCCTAAAATTATTAATCGATCCTGATTTCAATAGTCAACTAGCTGACTAACAAGGTTGAAATCAATCTCGGATTGACATCGACTAATAATTTCAGTAGTAAAGGTGCACGCATACACATCTAAGATAACACTAAATAACTAATTGCATTGCTTTTAATTTATATTCTATATACAAGTTACCTGCGAGTAATAAAGCAAAGAAAAACTTAGAATTAAAGATTATATCGAACCTCGTCTCCTTACCAACAAGGAGCTGATGATGTTCAAAATGCTTAATAGACTTTATTAAATGGTATCTAATAACACTAAAACAAGCCACCTTTTCAACTAACAAAACTAAATCAAAATTGGTTTATCCATTTGGAGGCTACGATGCTAAAGACACAAATCTAAATTTTGAAGACACCTTATCAAATTTAACCTCTTCGATAATATAGAATTAAAATTCATAAACACGAGAAGGACTTAATCCTGCGTCCTCTGGGATACGGTCTCGTCGCTCTATCAACTGAGCTATCGTGTCAGTGTTACAAAATTGTCTAACTTGCATATAAATACTATCAAATTAGCTTCTATTATTTGTTTGTTACGTTATAATTTCATTCAATTACGCTTATTAAAGTTTTATTTCAGGAGACGGAAAGCGAGTGTCATCAGAACAAGTCACGTGTCAATATATGTATGTAATTGATTCTGAGCACTGAAGATCAATATTTAGGGAAACAAGTGATGGACTCACAGCCAACAAAATTTACTCAAAGACAGGACATTACACGCAACAAAGTGTAGAATTGAGGAATTGACAAAGTATTGTTTTGCAAATTATTATTAGAATAAGAAAATACTGCACAGTGTGTCGTGTTTCTTCTTACTGTATATATATATATTTTTTATCGAGTCTCATTAGATAATTTCACACAAGATGAGTTTATTTCTGAAAAAATACTTAAACTAGACGTTATTACTCGAAGGTACTTCATACAATTAGTAAAGCTGTATTAGCTATAACCTATACTCGCTTTGAATCTGTTTTCAATAACCTACGACCGATATCAGGTAGATATCTAGATAGTAACTATAACAACCAATTTCGTTAATCTACAGTAACATCTTGCAATGTATTCATTAGATCTCAATGTGTTAATAGAATACAGGTATAGCTTTAGAATACTTCATTATAATTTCATATTATTTTGCATTTCATTCGACTGTTTATCATATTTATGTTTCATAATGTAAATCGGACCAGCCGGCACTAATCTATATATACAGGCTGGAAGAAACCACGATACAATAAAAACTATTAAAAAATGAAGTGTTTAAATAAAAAAAATATTAGAATTATATAAATAACAACATGCTGTATCTACAGTAAGTAACGAGTAACACTGCAGAGGTGCACTACTACTTTATAATTGATTGATTGATTGATTGACTGATTGATTGATGCCTTCAGTGTTATTGCTTATTTAATAAGTGATTATACTTTGTAGTATATTCACTTATTATTCTTTTAACGTACTATGTGGTTGTTTTTTCCAACCTGTATTTTAAAAATATAATCAGAATAATTGTTCTTGTTGTATGTCACCAGAAATGTGTATAATTCAAATGTTTTATATAATTTATAAATTTTAAAGGCAATATGTACAATGATTGTAATATTATTTAAGGGTTAGACAAGACAACAAAACTTTCACATTTATAATATCTATCTTGTTAAGGCTACTATGTTATATATTCATAAAATGTAACTGAAGTTGAGTTTGCTTAAATATATTAGAGCTCTTAAACTACCTTCATTGAGTCTGAGAGCTACAACAAGTATCAGATGGGGTCTTTTACAAAAATATGGAAAATATAAATACTGTTTCTACATAGGATTCGATGAGTTGTTGTGAGCTATGTTACAGGCGTAGCCGCGGGTTACAATTAGTGTTGATTTCTTGTCATTGTATATAGTATCATAATTAACACATTTCCGGTGACACATAATATGTCTCAATTAATATGTACATATTACAATTTATTTATTATATAAATGAAACTAGTTTATAAAATGACGTCATTTCATCACATATTCTATTTCATAGACTGTTTCCGTTAAAAATATGTACAGTATATTTAAACTAATAAATACAGAAATAAATGATTGAATCAGATTAACAATCTAGAACAAACACAGACACATTCCAAGTATCTCAATTACCAGATTGAAATCTACCAATTATAATAACTTTGGCCGGACAAATATACAACATATTTATATTTATAATCATACGAAATAATAAAAAGGATACAAGTATCTCCACCAACTACCGTTGTTCTCTTCCTCTTCTTCTTCTCCTTTTCTTTCTTCTTCTACTTCTTCTTTTTCTTTTGATTTCTCTTCTACCACCTTTTCTTCTACTACCTTCAAATCCTGGATAATATATTGTTATATTAAATAGTGACATTTCATTCTTGTCTGTATGTCTGTCTGTTTTTAACTCAAAAGTAACTTAACCCTTTCTAATCAAAAATTAAAAAGAACACCTATGATAAGTTGTAATATATTATGTAACTAAATCTAATATAGCTCTTAAAAGCTAATAGTTATATAATTAAAAAATATAAAATATATCACATTTAGTTCAAATAATCAAATTTAAAATGTCAAAACGTACCACATCAACTCCATTATTTATTTTCGTTGAGTCTTCACTAACTTTGTCTTCCTCTTTGGTGATTTTATGTGTTATATTACTCAGTATATAATCGTCTGTCTGTGAACTCTGGTCTCGTGTCGTTCCGTTCATTTCAGGTCCTTGTTTTGAAGACTGAAACAATAAGAAATATCAATCACCCATAAATCACCCATAATTTGGGCTTATTTATAAATAATACTAATGTATTAGTATTATTCTCTTATTGATGATATATTCAATTCAAATAAAATAATGTATAATATATATATTTTCAATTCATATTATTTTATATATAATCAGATGTCACAGGTATTATTTTAAGGATACAGGCATTTTTAAATGCATTCGAGAATATTCGACCTATTTTTAATATTTAGAAGCTTGTAGCATACATGTTTATAAAGAGATAGTAACATATACATATATATTAATTAACATTAAGAGGTCCTCAAGTCACTTGATGGCCATCGCTAATATATACATTAAGTGTTTAGGATCCACCACCAGATGGCGCTTTAAACGAATTAATAGTTTTGTACGTACCTCCATATCTTGCTCTAATAATTTCACTGTCTCTTTTTCCTTTATTACTTCAGGACCAAAAGGAGTGAAATCTGGTAGTTCCTGAAAAAATATTTTTAATATTATATTTTATGAAAATATCTTTTAATATAAGTAAATTATTGTTTTCTAAAATTCAATTATGGTTGAATATGACTGCTCTTTCTAGTGTTGTCTATAGTCTTATCGATCGCAAAAGCTACAATTTTGATCTATATGCTTTAAAAATTGTTGTATTTCTTTATTATTTATATATATTGTCCATTGTTAAATAATAATCATGTTTAAGAATCCACACCTCTAATGTGTCCTTGAGCGAGTATAAGTATAGACTATAAATATAGACTAAAGAAATTAAGACTACCGTCTGGCAAATGTAGAACACTCCTTAATTCTATAAATATTCTTCTTTGTTCGGCTGACATAAGACTTGGGTTAAAACATTGATTCTTGTGGGAAAATACCGTAAGGTACAAAATGAATCCGACGTACAGATAATAATTAATATTCTCTGAACAGACTAAGGGAGAAATATAGGAATAAATAAATCTATTGTTACTATATTCAATATGATTATCCAGATACACATTTTAATGCTACAAAATTAGTATGTTGTTTTCATGTAATGTTTTCATATATAATGGCGCCGCAGTACCTTATTGAGATTTCCTGGTCTAAAAAATCACATTTACATTTTGCACATAAAATTGGTTGGATTTTGAATGTGTCATTTGTTAGCAAACTAGATGTTCTGATAGCGAAAATTATTAATATAGTCTTACTGTAGTTAATTGTGAAAATAAAAACTGTTGCAACGCCGATATAATGTCGTAGAGTTCTTGTTCTGCATGATTGTAAGCTTCTTACGGAGTTTCTACATGAAAGACTAATTCTGTGTTATCAGCAAATGTTATAATTCAACCTTTGATGGGGTGATAATTGCACAAATGATTTATGAATATTAAGAATAGATTTGGTCCTATGGTACCCTGTGGTACCCCGACAGTAATTAATTCATCCTTAATAATTAATTACTTTGTTAATAATGACACGTTGTTTTCTTCTCGTAAAGTTATCGTAGAAAAGGTTTTAAGGCAGTTCTTTGTATTGGTATCCTTTCCAGTTGTGTGCTCACAGAAAGAGCACCGTTTATAATAAGTTTGAGCTGTTTACTTCGTAAGTGATATTAAGTTAAATATTACTCTGTTACTTTTAATATTATAAAAAAAACTATTAACAACAAAAATTAATAATGAAAGAATAAAAACTATTCCTATGGAAAAAATCTTTGGTTGTAAAGGAAATGTTACGTAAACTGGGAATAGAATAAATTAAAAGTGAATATGAGAACCAACCTGCTTGTGTTCGTAGCAGGCATAGTCCCTGGCGGCTGCCCGCAGTCGCCTCAGGTAAGCTGGCGCGGCACGTCCCGACGCCCACGCCGCCACGCCGCCCGCCATGCCGCCGCCCGCCTCGTCGTAGTACGTCAGCACGAACTGCACGCCGACCTGACAGCACACGGGCACGTTACACTCCGCACACGAGTCGCGAGCCCCCCACACCCGCAACATACCTTGTCGCTGCCGTCGATGCTCCTCACCACCATGTGGCTCCAGTACTCGGACACCCGTATCGCGTGCCTCGTCTCCGGCACGTCCGGGTGTTCGCAGGATTTGGACACGATTATATATAGTTTATCGTTGCTCCGCTCCGGCTTCATGTCGCTCTCCATTGATTTTTGTTTCGCTCTCGCGTGGACGCTGCGCTCGAAGGTCGGTTTTCTCTCCGTCTTTGGTTTTTCGGATTTGATTTCGAATTCTTTATGTCGTCTGATATACACGTAGTCTCGATTTGCAAATAGTCTCTGAAAAATAAATCGTTTGTTACTTTGGTGTACAATAAAGAGTATTATTATTATTAATAATATTATTATTTGCTATGTTAGCACAACCTATTACTAAAATACAAACTATAATTGATAACAACGCCATCTGTGATAAGAAAACCAAACTCACCGGCCATATGACCTCCCAATGAAGAACCGTCTGTCCTGGGACGTCTCCGACATTCCTCTGTACCACGGACAGAGATGCGACAGCGGTATCCCAGGAGCGACGATAAGCGCCATCTATCTGTACCGCAGCGAAATCACTTGCAGATATTTCAGGATACCTACCATATACTGAAATATATACATAAATATACATATATAGTCTTAAAAACGTAAATAATATATAAATATTGTTTTATTTTCATTCCATAAATATAGTTACCTACTGAAAAACTAACCAGTTTTATTCACAAATTGTAAGAGGTATGTTAGTGGTAAAAATGTAAATAAATGTTTAAGGTAGCAGAAATATCTTTGTGGTATCTATAATAATGAAGATAATCATTTAGCTAAAAAATAAGATAACTTCTTGTTATTGACTGTCAGCTGTTAACCTCCATTAAATAACAATGTCAAATGATAAGACACATTAATATAAAAACTACCAAAATTACTATCGTGTATTTGTTATTTTATTATTTTACTGTTGAGAGGTTGCAGGTTCGAGTCCTATTTTTATTAATGAATTTTATATTAAATACTTATTTACAATTTACAAAAAAAAAATTACAGTTAATTGCATTTTACATATACTTTCAAATATTAATTAGTATATAGGGTATTAAAGGTTTATTAACCAAAAATAATTGCATTTAAAATTAGTGATAGGCAAAAATGGACGAAGCTTAAAAAATCTAGCAACACTGATAACATAATGTTATCAGTGTTGCCAGTCCGTTTAAACAATGTATAATTATCAAGGTCAAATAGTTTAATAGCAGCTTGCATTATATTATATATGTTAAAGGATGAGTAACTCAGAAGACTCCTACAGAGAAGGTTGTAACACTAATAATAACTATTTTTTGAAAGTGATTTCGTCTGCTTTTCGATAAATAAGCGATCCACCACCACGTAAATTATAAAAATCCATACATTTAAGATATTATTGTAAGTATAGTATAAAGTGGTATTTGATATTTTACAATGATAATTGGGATTTTATTATTCATATGTAAAAGTATCCTAAAAGTTCTTCAAGGTTATTTATATCAGTCTTCATCAAAATACAAACAGATAAAAATTATTGTTATTCTTTAATATTTAATGAACAGAATTCAGCCTCATTTTTATCTTAATGTATATCTGAAGATAACAAAAATTAATTAAACAACACTAGCTGTATTCATATGAGAATACCATACAGAAACAGGATACAACCTACCTTTATAAGCATACAGCCCCTGCCCAGGTTTGTATTCTTTTCTCCATATGATGACGTCTTCTGCTTCCATAAATGGAACCCAGCCCTCCGGATCGCTGGAGGTTTTGGGTTCCTTGCATCTATAATTATATTATTTTTTTCATAAATCAAATCAATACATTAACATCACAAGGTATTAAAGAGCAACAAGACATGACGAATGTCAGAAAAAAAGATATATATATAAGCTCTGGAAACTGACAAACTAACAACACTACGAAAAACATAAATATGTAATGTGAATAAAATTTTGGTAAAGTATTGAGGACAGATTTTTATTGACCTTCATTTTCTTTAAAATAAAAAAAAGGATAAAATGAAGTTCTATAAAAAAAAACTTTTAATAATGGAGAATTAAAGTAAATATCAGTATCTCGTAACTGAAATATATCAAGTACTTGGCTATAAGATGACTCTTACTTAAAGAATTTCAACAAGACCAACTCTGACCAATCAGTCTGGAGGCACAAAATACTAAAAATATTTGTACATTTTGGATCTCATCCAAGCCATGAACAAGCATGATTTCTGATATATTAACAACCAAAGTTGAAGCCTTGTTTTGTTTTGTTTATATGTTATTTGCAGACTATATTTAGACAAAATCAAGAAGAGCAGTCTTTTGTAAAAATAATTAGTTTATTGATAAGGTACTACAATCAAATTAAGACATTTGTGATGTCGTATGTATTATAACTTGTATTTTACAATTTAAAAGGCTTTTTAATCATGATCCACACTTATTTATTACGAAACCAACATTAGTACAACTTGTCACATTTATTATTTTTATACCCACATACAACTTAATAACTTTCTCAAAAAATAACATAACAGTATGTACATGTCCTAATTTTCAGGACCATTTCTTAGCAAGTGATTAAAAATGAAAAAAATTCAATTAAATCTCAGGGTAATGCAGAAATATTAGTAGACATTTAGACAAACATGACATCATAAATAGAAGTCAGGAATTGGAAAGACTGGGAATTACATACCCACAATAACTAACCCCGTTCTGCTTCCTGTCTATCACCAGACGCTTGCCGCAACTGGTGCAATACAGTGTCATCCTGGCCAGATTCTGTGTGACATTGAGCTCGGATAAGAGCGCCTGTGTTAAAAAGATATGTTACTTACGTTCCTGTAGGGTAGGTGTGTTTAAAATTAATAGTAGTAAACATAACAGTTTAATGTTTCATTTAAATATAGAATATACTCCCATGCTGGTGTTATGTTAGTGTTGTGTTGTTCTTAGTGTTTTCAAATCATAATCATTTATGACCAGAAATAATAAAAGATTAGTAGTGAAGTTGATTAAACTAAAGGAAAGGGGGACAGAACATCACCCTGAGAGACACCCCCTTATAATGCAACAAGATGAATACTTTACAATTACCAGCATAATGATACAATAAGATGATAACTGAGACGGGCTTTGGGCTAGATACTCATTGATACTCAGGCACAATGAAATTGAAGATTGATATATTTTTTAACATCAAATAAAATTATTTTATGATAATTTATAAAATTTTTGCAGTCTTTAATAGTATGATTATAATAAACTCAAAAACTACTCAACAATTGTCATGCAGGATTCAACACTTGACTGATTCATGAAGAAGGTTTTTTTGTATATTATTTTAAAGATTTGTTGATTATGGATTTGTTAATTGCAACTGAAAGCATTTCTATAAGAAACCATTTAATTAAAACTTGTCTGAAAGTCATCAAAACAACTTATTGCAGATACAGTTAGAATTACTCAAGACACCTTAAAACCGAAAGACATTACAAAAAATTGGTTTTCAAAAATCTAGGGTTTTTAAATAACTTTCTCAATCAGGAAGTTAAAAATGTTCTGTCCTTTTTTTAAATTTTCTTTTCAATCAGTTTACAAAGTAAACCAAATAAAAATTAAATTTCAAGCTTTTACTTTTTATTACATAAATGATATACATTTAAATGTGTTTAAAAATACTATTATAACTATAATATTTCAAACAGAGGACAATCAGGACATACTGACATCAATTGTAGACTATTGTTGAATATAATAGAAGATATTTTGGAGACATTTGTAAGTTAATATTTAAAATTTCATTACTTATGTCTTAATTAACAACGATAACATCCTTAATTCAAGGTCAATAAATAGATAGTTAAAATTGTTATTTATATACCAATTATATTTATAGTGTGTGTAAAATCTTCTTTTAGTTTAATAAAGTGCCAAATAAGATTTGTATTAAATACCCACTATTAGAGTTAAAAAGTTTAATCACTCAGAGTATATATTTGCCAAGTAATGGTTCCTTATGAATACGTATCTAAATCTAGATGACCTTAAAAAGTAAGCTGTACCTGCAATTCATCGTCGGTGATCCCTTGGTCGCAGGTAAAGTGATCGTCACTACTTTTGTAAGCTGCAGTTGCCGATAACAATAGCGTCCTTCGTGGTCGAAGTATGGTGTGTTTAAAGCACTGTATCACTTCCTTAGCACTCCAATCACGTATGCACCTTTTTACAACGTTATTTAGTAAATATCTTCGCGTCCAAGCACTCCATAATCTTACATTTAAGTCTTTAATTATAAACTTAAATCTAACCGTCGACATGCTAATTTTATAGCTAGTGTTAGGTTTACAATGCTGTCAAAATCATAAAGGCAGTTATGTAATGTAAGTTATATTTACATTTTTAATGTAAACATGGAAGTAAGTAGTCAGAATGTGAGTAGTGAATAATTGCGAAATATAACCTCTTCCCTCTTCGATTTCCTTAACAATTTTGAAAACTCTGATCAATGTTGCTACTTACCACTCGCTATTATAATGGTAAAACGATAATATGATGGCTATGCATTTATTTAGTTTTATAAAATGATAAGAGCTATGAAATTCAAACGTATTCTTAAAAAGATTTGTAATTATATAATGTTAAGATATAAAATTAGTCTTTAGCCCTTATTTCAAATTTTTATTTGTTTTTATAGATACTATAATTCACAATACAAATTGAAAAATGCTATTTAAATTTTTAAAGAACTTATAATTACAAATAATTGTTAAAAGACTTTTTATGAGCCAATATGTATCAATAATAAAAGCGAACAAAATTATTGATAAACGCTAGGGATGTGAAAGATTTTTCTTTAAATTGATTTAATATATGATATTCAACCTAATTAGTAACAATTTGTCCCACTAACTCAACCTCTGAAAGGTTAATTATATAATTAAATTTCGGGAAATAAATAATTTCATTAGCTAACCTTAAGTACAAGTTTGAGTAGTATATTGTCTACATTAAAACAGAATTTACGAAACGACGTTGACATTTTTTATTAAATACATATTTATAACTGTAGAATTATCATCTCACAACTTCTTTATTAGATTGAAAGTAGTAATAAATAAGGATAAAAAATTATGTGAAATACATTTTGACTTTTTTATGTAGTCATTAAAATTTTGGTGGTGGAAACACAATGGTTTTTTCTTTCATTTCCTCGATCGAAGACGAACAGTGGCGTTCGTTCGATCGCTGGGTCGTTATTCACGTCATCTTTTTAGATTCCGATGTCTGATTTCTCCATCCCACATGCTTAGGGGTAACCGAATTAAGAAAAAATCCAAGAATCCCCGCACGAGAAGAAAAGTACGAGTTAGAGTGGCACAGTTAAATGTGAACTGAAGTGTGTGAATAAAGTTGCGAGGTGTCTCGTTCGTCCGGTTTGATCTGGATTTGAGCAGTTTGAACTGAGTGTCGGACTCCTTTTCCCTCAACTATCTTTATTTGAAAGTTTTGGTGGTGTTATTTTAGTACTTATTAGTTAATTTACCGGTATTCAAAAAGTTTTTATTGGTTAATTAGTTAAGCAAACCCGATTCAAAATGTCCGAAGAATCGTCTGCAGATCGTAATGTTGAAATATGGAAGATCAAAAAGCTGATCAAGAGCTTGGAAATGGCTAGAGGGTGAGTATACCATTTTACGTATTTTTTTGTTAAGCATTCATGTGATGTGGTGAATGACGGCGCGAAGTTTTGGCCACATGATTAGGTGAAATTGCCAACGAGGCTGCGTCATTATTATGAACTATGCGCAAGGTGCATGCGCGATTTATAACCTCGCAAAAATGCAATGACTCGGAAAATGCGCAATGTTTTAAGTCGGTACTATTGTGTTCTTGATACGATTGAAAATGTCTTCAAAATTAAAACAATTCATTTCGTCTATGACGGTGTGGCATTCTAAACAATGTCGGGTGAATCACAATTGGGTTCTTTTATTTTGTTACTTAAATATACGAAAAAGCTTCCAAGTAGAGTATTACTGTTTTTCGGGATTATTTAATATGTATAAAGGAGCTAGTAAAATTAGGAAAATATAAAATGATAAGTATTTAATAAAGACTGCCTCATGAATTATTATTCACTGACTAGTCAGACCTTATTTTTTGTAATATATTATTGCAACATCTTGTTACTATCCTTATATAATATCCATAAAAAAGTTCATTATATATATAAAAAAAGATTATTATATACATTAATGTTATTGTGGAATTTTCACATGATATTTAATTTAATTGAAGGTAAGAATGATATTTGTTAAGAACCCCATAGGCAATACACCTTAACATTTAGGTGTATTATAGAATAATTTACATCAAGATTACTTAATTTAATTTCTAATCTTAGATTATTGAGTATTGTTATAATAAGTATATATATTTGTAAGAAAGTAAATATTATATTTTATAGTTAAGTAATAGGTATCTTATTTATGATACTAGTTTTAAATTAGGAAAGTTATAAAGTGACGGGATAAGTTTGTGTTATAGAATCTAGAATTAAATATATATATATCTCATCATATGTTTTCTATAATTGGAAAGTTGCACACTTCTGTATGAGGCAACAAGAGAGATAATTCAGTATATTATCTTTTAAATAAAAACTTTTTGAATTTCAATTGTAACTGAACTTACATGTTAAGAATAATCTTATGATTAATTTAATAACTTTGTTTTTTCCTAGTTGTGTCCATGTGTTAATAAAATACTCAGAAAAAAAGCAACTACTTTTAAAACTATTGTTTAAAAAAAATATTTTTCTTTTGAAATGCATAGAAAATTTGAATATGCCAGTTGGTTTATTAAAATAGGGAACATATTTGTTAGTATCATACAGTGACTGCAGGTTATTTTTGACTCTTGTAATTCAATTTCTGAATTCATTTTTTTTTTTTTTTTTAGGAAAAGGTACATTTACTAACACCTTATTGAAGAGCTATTTGCAACCATATAATAAAATTATATCATAAACATAATTATGGGTGGAATTATATAGTTTTCTTCAGCAAATAATCTTGTTACTGTCTGTTCTACTTAAGTTCTTTACTGTGGCTTATTATTTACCCGTTTTTCCAGGAATGGTACATCAATGATATCCCTGATAATACCACCTAAGGATCAAATCTCCAGGGTGTCCAAGATGTTGGCTGATGAATTTGGAACAGCCTCTAACATCAAATCACGAGTCAACAGACTATCAGTGCTGGGTGCAATCACCTCGGTACAACATCGGCTCAAACTGTACACAAAAGGTAAATAATAGAATAATATTATTATTTATAAAGATCTTTCCATGATCAACAGAATTTTTCATTATCAAAATCATATTACTTGAAACACTCACATATTTTCTATACAAACTTACATTTAAATAAACTATAAATAAATATAGAATGTAAGATTATCAATACGAATTGGATTGGAACCCGCGACCTCTGGCAAACCGTTCCGTCGCTCTACCAATTGAGCTAACGTAATGCTACTCGCGTCGATGAATTTAGCGCACTATACATGACGGTCTGTAAAGAAGAACTTTAAACTTAGATTTTATTTTAGAAAAATTTGTTAAATATTTTGATCTATACTCATTCTATTTGTATATTATGTTGATCATTGTAGTTGTATGAAATATATTATTTTCTATTAATTGTGGATCAGGTTGTTGTTAATAAATTAAAAAAATATATCTTGTTCATATACTAATATAAGTTATAATGTTGTAATTTTCAAAGTAAATGAACAGTTTTATTTATATTCCCGTTATGAATAAAGAACAAAACACTTGATTCATATTGTTCAGAGACATTTAACGAAACTTTTGGATAACATATTTGGATGTAAGTGAAGCTACAGACAAAATACGTGAACAAGTATAAATGTGTTTAATTTTCAATATATATCATATAACAAATATAAATATATAAATAGAAAGACACTTTCATCTCGTCTACCCGTGAACACGTGCTGCAAAGCATTCGAAACGTCGGATTAAAATTAAAATGTAACCAAATTATACGCGAGTTTAATACGTAAAAAATAGTTTTATTTTATATCATATAAGGCTATCATACACATGTCTAGGGCGGCTTAATATTATAACTACTTCCTCTTCTGTACATATTCATCCTGCATAGGATTATTTCAATCATACACCGGTATGGAGAAACTACCTTCAGGCTGTCCTCATGTAATTATTATCGAGGTTTCTTACGCTTAGTTTCGAACCCATTCGGAAATTCATGAACTCGAAGCAAGGCGTAATCGCGGCGTGAACTAATTATTTATATTATTTAATCTGCCTTTTTTGTTTATATATAAAACAATTTATTTATGACACGTAACAAATTGGAAATCTAAATAAAAAGAACGTAATAAATTATTTTAATAGCCGTCTGAAATTTTTATTATAATGTAAATTTCTAATAAGACACTATATGTTACAATAAGTATTATTTTGTATTTAATGAAGGTTTCGTGTTTGAGTATTACTTCCGAATGTAAATTTTCTTTTCAACACGTGTCCTGACTGTAGGTAGTAGGGGGACTCTGAAACAACCTTATTACAATTAATTTATTACGTTTTAATGTAAAACTTTTTGAAAAGAAACTTTACAGTTTGCGTTAAATATACCACATAATTAAAAGTATTGTTACAATTTCCAGTTCCACCCAACGGCCTGGTCATCTACTGCGGCACGATCGTCACAGAGGAAGGCAAAGAGAAAAAAGTCAACATCGACTTTGAGCCATTTAAGCCGATCAACACGTCCCTGTACCTTTGTGACAACAAGTTCCACACTGAAGCCCTGACCGCACTCCTGGCTGATGATAATAAGTTTGGTTTCATCGTGATGGACGGTAACGGAGCCCTGTTTGGTACGCTGCAAGGAAATACAAGAGAGGTTTGTGATATTTTACAATAAATAGTAATAATTAATGTTAACAATAGTAAATTTCTAACGTAGAAAGTAAAATACAAAAGTTTAGAGCATCGGTCTTTAATGGCTTTTATGCCATTTTTTTGTAGTTGAAGTGGGTACTGTAATAAAACCATATTAGTTTTTGGAAGGTTATAATATTGATTCACTATGATATTAATTTATATGAGCGAGATTCAATCAGTAATTCATTATTAGTTAAAACTAATATGATATGAGTAATATGAGAATAATACACCTCGATATCAACACACTCAAGTAATATTATTAAATGTATTTTTTGTATATTTATTTTTGATGACAAATGACATAAAATAGTCTCTCTATTTAATAAAATCGTCCATAATTATATTTATTATATTATAGTTTTTACCACTGTATATAAAAGTGTATACCTAATTGCAGGTTCTCCACAAGTTCACGGTCGACCTACCAAAGAAGCACGGTCGTGGAGGTCAGTCCGCTCTCCGTTTCGCTCGTCTGCGCATGGAGAAGCGACACAACTACGTGCGCAAGGTGGCGGAGGTGGCCACGCAGCTGTTCATCAGCGCAGACAGACCCAACGTGGCTGGACTCATCCTGGCTGGTTCGGCCGACTTCAAGACCGAGCTGTCGCAGTCCGACATGTTCGACCCGGTGAGTATGCATTAATAACAAATAATTAAATTAACGAGTTAAAAAACTTGAAGTTATATAACTTCATATCATATTTTTAAAGATTATTTCCTGCTATTGCTAAGTTTTATATTACGTTATGGTATTATAAAGATAATTTAAGTTAATAATGGCAGGAAATGTCTTCTGAAAAAATATGAGAAATCAGTATTCTTAACTTAATCTTAAACATGGTTTAGTAGTCACAATTTAACTGTATTTCGGTGTATATTAACTGGTAATAGTTAATAATCAAATAACTGTAATTGCAGCGTCTTCAATCGAAAATCATCAAACTAGTGGATGTATCCTATGGAGGTGAGAATGGATTTAATCAAGCCATTGAACTGGCTGCCGAGTCACTGCAGAATGTCAAGTTCATACAGGAGAAGAAACTGATTGGGCGATACTTTGATGAAATCTCACAGGTTTATATTATATTTCATTATTATTAAATTTAAATAACATTTAGTATCCCCGGTTATTGGTTGTGAGGATTACCGTTTTGACTAGACAACTCTTCTATTATTATTTTTAATGGAGGTTTAAAGTCTGCTGATATGTTCACGATCTGTGGGGTGGAAGTTGCATTTCAAAAGAGGTTTAAAATATACCAATTTTATTGTGTTAGTATTTCATGAATCAGAGAAATATCAGTAAAGATACCATATTTTAGTTTTAGCATTGACTCTGAAACCTGTCAATTCAAAGACAAGCCCGTGTAAAACATCCTCTAACAGATGACAGTACCATTTTTTATTTAGTTAAGGGTAAAATATATATATAATATACCATAATGAAAGTATTACTTTACAAAAATAGACTGGCAGTAAGTTTATTTTAAATCTAGAAGATTACCAATTAAAAATTAATAAATATTCTGTTCTTCCAGGATACTGGCAAGTATTGTTTTGGAGTAGACGACACGCTGCGGGCGCTGGAGCTGGGAGCTGTCGAGACACTCATCTGCTGGGAGAATTTAGACATACAGAGGTAGGTTGGTGTGTCATGAGAATATTGTTATATACCGACGCTAGAAAGGAATCTTGTGATACTTCGAACAACTACACACCAGAGCAAAAAACTATAAATTTTGAAATATTTACAAAATAAAATCATAACCATATCTAAGCAAAAGAAATTTCAAATTATGTGTAACACTTACATTATAAAAAAATATTAAAAAAGAAGTATTATTAATGACGACCAAAATAAAATAATTTCTAAGCTATTTGTAAATTTATGATATAACCATTTATTTCAAAAAATTCATATAGCATTCAACATTTATATAATTGTACAATAATATGAATTCTTACCACATGAAAACTAATGATTATTCACTATTGAATTACAGATACGTCCTGAAATCTCATGCGACCAACCAGGAGACCATCTTGCATCTCACACCTGAGCAGGAGAAGGACAAATCACATTTCACTGATAAGGATGTAAGCATATTATTATTAATAAAAATAAAATACTCGTATTTTATTTATAATAGTTTCTCTTCTATACTAGCCACAAATATCTATACTGAAAAATAAAAATAAAGAACATTTAAAAACCGCTCAACTCTTAAAAAACAACTTCCAATCTTGAAATTATAAATACATTTTGCATCAAATTTAAAAAAAAAAATAGGAGTATACCGCAACAGACAGAAACTTTCAACTTAAAGAATGGTTTTAAATATATATTTTTCTGTAGACTGGTGTTGAACTGGAGTTGGTAGAATGTCAGCCATTGTTGGAGTGGCTCGCAAACAACTATAAGTCATTTGGAGCCACCTTAGAGATCATCACCGACAAGAGTCAGGAGGGCAGTCAGTTCGTGAGAGGATTCGGTGGAATAGGAGGTGAGTTTGATTGAATTATCAATAATATATGAAACTATATACTATGGGGTGTACATAATATGAACTAATCATTAAAATGTTTATATAAATACATGCTGTAACATGTACGCTAGAAGTGCGCTGGAGTTTAATAATTAAAGTAATTCTGTAAATCTATCCCGTTGGTAAGAGCTAAGTCACTCCATCGCTAGACAGTAGCTAGTCTAAAGGACTGTGTAAAACTGTATTAAATAATTATTATTAATTAAAAATACTCTTTATATTTTTCACTAAACTCAATCCAAATTTGTTTAGCCAAAGAGGTACATTATACTATTAATAAATAATTTAAACGGAACTGAAGAAAAAATACATGATGTTTTTTATTCTGAAATATATATAAAATGTGTCCGTACATATGACTACTAGTAGTGGTTGTGTCTGTGTTCTAATGGTGTGTGTTGTCATGCTGCCGTGGACCCCAGGTATATTGCGGTATAAGGTAGACTTCCAGTCGCTGCAGCTGGACGAGCCGCTGGACGACGTCGACCTCGACGACTATTAGACAGCTGCAGCTGGAGGCACCTCACTGACTGTTTACACTTCTGTTTTAATGTCATTATATCTCACGCGGCCGTCTGGCCTCCGGGGCTTAGGGGCGGCTATCTGGTGGTTTTTGCTTGAAGCGAGTGAACCGATTTTTAAAATATTCAATATTTTAAAAGAGCAGATATTTCAGGGATATATTTAGATTATTTTCAACAAACAGAATATTTAACAAGATAAAGTTTTGATTTACTTAGATTTATTCCTTCGCTTCATCCACCGCCGCTACACTTATTTAAGGTTAAGAGGGGTTGTAGGTTAGGGGTTACATGACCTAGGGGTATGTCTATGGTACAAAATAACAATGAAAAACTTTGTAAGTTAGAAAAGTAGAGTTTGCATAACAACCTGTATACCTTGAGCCCCCCCCACTCCCCCTGACCCAGGTGTCACTACATTTAAGTCCTGTTCACTATGAAGTGTATATTGCAATATTACTCGAAGAACTGTATCAGCGGTTATGAAAAGAGAAAGTACATTTAGTTAATTTACCCGGCAGTTAGTGTGTTCATATTAATTATTATATACTGTGAGGATATAGTATTAGACATACTCTACGGAATCAATACATGTTATGAACTCGTCTGGAATTATTTTAATTGATACATATTTTAATATAAATTAAATGTATCAGTATTTTTTCTATTTGAATGTATTAGTTTCTGGTATATTGAGTTGTTTGCATGTTACTCTTTAAACTTGATAAAATATTTATATTGTGATTATGAAGAAACAGAAGGAAATTAATATTAGTTAAGATTGTTTAAAGAATAAATGCAACATACCTCAGTAATGATAGTACCAAGTGCCTGCAACCTACCTACCTATAACAGTATATATTATTAATAATGTTACTCGGAGACATGAGGTGACGCGTGCGGGGTGGAGAGAACAACCCTATACAATTATAACATTGAAATTAACAAATAAATAATAATAATACACCTTTAATTCATTGCGGCCGCACGACGCTTGTGTATTTTCATGAGTTTGAAGACTGCGGCTCGCTCACAAAAGATACGTACATATTATTTTATCAAAACTGCGGCCAACACACCGGTGTGTTTTTTTTTATCGTATCTTGAATACAACGAAATAGATGCTTGTATGATTTTTGAACGAATCCTTCTAGTTATGTAACTACATAAAATATACAAAAATTTGTACAATTTATTTAATTTTTTTCTTAAATTTGTATTTTTGTTGGTGAACAATAAAGAATATATAATGAAAACAATTCAATGTGTATATCGGTTATTGTAATCAATTCACACTAATAAATATATGTATTTACGTAATTCGTAATACAGATACGATATATTAATATCAAGAACCAACTTTTACAATATTAATATAATACAATGATATAATTTTATGCATATATTTTTTAAATATCTGAATTTTAGAGTTGTAAAAATATCTGAATATAAATATAATTAAAATTATATATAGTGGCGAACGGCCAGTCATTCAAAATTCGTATAATCTTTCGTTACGACGTATTTAAGACACACGAAAAAACACACCTGTGTGTTAGTCGCAGTCTGGGAACGTGTATTTTAAGTTGACGTTCCAAGACTGCGGCTAACACAACGTATGTGTATTAGCTTGTCTTTATATTGAAAAAAAAAATCCTTTTGTCTAAATTAGTGATTACATTCGTTAGAGTTGTGTGTGCTAAAAATATAAGTAGAAATTCGTCTTCTTATTATTTGTATAGTTGTTCTTCTCACCCTGAAATATTTGACAGAATTATTTGATGTAAGTCGTATCTCGTAGTATGGTCATGTGATGGGAAGGAATGAGGAATGAATGTGGAGGAAAATCAGGGAACAGGAAGAACTAAGCGAGGTTGGAAGTGTGTGAAAGATATCATTGAATTGGGTGTGAGTCAGGCGCGGATGGATACGAGGGTCGGTCAATGGGTGTTATTCCTTTCTCACTCCCTTATTTAAAGAGCACGGAAATTATATATATATATATATATATATTTTAAATAAAATTATTGTTATCATCGGTGTTCAGGATTAACAACACAGTAAGAATTTTATTTTAAGATATATGAAGTCAAAAAGTAAAGAACCCCCTTAATCGGAACCCTCTATCCGCGCCGGGTGTGAGTACAGACAGGACGACTGACAGACAGACGAGACATACATGCATCAATTTAATATCTCAATATAACGGACATTAGCTATTAAGGGACCCTCCCTCCCCCAATATGACTGAACTACCCCCGATGAAGAGAGATGATGATGGCTACTTATTATAAGTAATGTACTTAGAAACTATATATATTAGTAATTTGATTGAAAAATAATTAAACTAAACATTTTTTTTATTAACCGACGTTATTTTTTGTTAAATTATTAATTAAAAATGTGTCTTGATCTTTACGTTTCGTATTCGATTTTAATGATTTTTTTTCAACATCGGCTTTTACAAAACTAAACTAAATAATTCATCATATAATTGATAAATATATTTCTTAAATGTTTGTCGCAATTTTATTTATTTATCATTTGTTTTAGAAATTTTAGTATATTTTTAGGGCAGCTAGTGTATATAGTAAATGACCTCAGATTGTCCACTAACATTAGGTTACAGTATAGTTACAGAGTAGACTAAAAATATAAAAAAATCCCTAATTAATATATGTATCAGTTTACATAAATTAATATAAAATAAAATTTTACAACGATTTTGTATAATTAAATTGAATGCAGTGACTCGAGTGAGGCGTCTCTCACTGCACTGTCACTACACTGTACTATTATAGATGCAGATTTATAAAAGATGCAATAAATTAAATTAATTATTAATATATAATGACACAACAGTGGAAATTAGGTTAGGAATATTATAGAATAAGTCATTTATTATATTATCAAAATATTTTATATATTGACCGCACAAACATCAAATATATTGAAAGAAAATGCTTAACAGGCTTTTATAGCAAAGTTAATTTTAAAATATATATGTATGTAAAGAACTATAGATTGAAATTAGTGTGTACAACTCAAAATTGTATCAGGATAAAATTTTAAAAGTGTACATAATAACATATAATGATATTGTATATATTAGATGTATTGTTCAAAAGCCTCAGCTTTAGTGAGATATTAGTAGTGAGATATGTAGATAGATCGCTAGATGACTTAGACTGGTTCACGATGTTCGTAAAGAAGTGCAAAAATATTTATACATATACTAAAACTTTATAGAAATAGTTTAAAATTATAAAATAAATAATTTTCACTCGGATTTTACATAACTCTCGGATGGAAAGTGTATCTCATACCAGAGATATTATAACTATAATAGTATATTAAAAATAATGGAATTATATTATTATTAGACGACCATCTCGGCTTTCTGAGAGGCTGGAGCTTGTCGCAGCTGGATCTTATTTACGCGAGTCACCAGACTTGTCTGATGACAAAATTACGAAATGATGTCTTCCGATATATATATTATATTGCAGAGAAGCAAAGACGAAGCATAGTGACGTATGTAATGTCGTGTTAAAGTAATATTACTTGTTACATTCAAGAAACTACAAAAAAATATATAAAAGCAAAAAAAAACAGATCAGCCTTTCAGCCTTTATTGTCTCTGAGACCTGATTAGTGAGAATATGATGAACACGCAGACTACAATAACATTACTTTTACACGATATGTCATAATAAAAACATTTTCTTAAAAGCAATACCCACTTGCCTTACATAAATCCACTATCATAGCAATTTATCTGTATATTTTTGTAACATACAAACAAACAAAAATACCTAAATTAAATTATATTTACATTAAATAATAAAACACAAGTTTTCAATCTAAAAAACTATGTTTTTTTTTTATTATATTTTCAACTATGTTTTTAATAAAACATACAAAAAAAAATGTTTGTTTGTAGTAATAATTAAAAAAAAAAAATTCCAGACGAGTTTAAAATGTTTATAGGAACAGTCAAGGCGTGTCTTTTATTATTATTATTATTTTATAATTAGTATCTAGTATAGTTTGTATTTGAGTGCAATTTAATATTTATATTGAAATAGTTTAAGTTAATAATTTTAAGGACTTTGGAACCCAAAATGGATTGATAATGTATGCTTTACTTATATATATAAAAATGTTTGCAATTGACATTTGTCTTGATTATTTTATATATAGGAGATTGAATATAGTTGTAATATTTATAGATTTCAAAATTAATTTAACACATTACATAAGGTTTATTGTGAATGAGTCATTTAAATGATCACTACACACTAACAGACAATACTAACTGCTATAAAATAATTATTGATCAGACTAGGACTGACATGAGAGTTACAAGATATATACAAATAAATAATGTAAATACAATAAAAAAAATTTTGCTTCATAAAAAATATGTTAGGTTGTATTTTTTTCAAGCTTACCAAGGATTGAGGTAAATAGTTAACACGCATGGTCCTTATATATATATATATATATATATATATATATATATATATATATGTCTTATTTATTTATTTAGTTGTAGTCACAAGTATATAAAACATCTTTTTTTCTTACATCGTTTTGTATTGTAGCAGGTTTTTTGTAGTTTTATTTAATAGTTATCACATTTATTAAGTCATTTAATATCTTATAAAAAAGATATACATTTTGCATGAATTATATTGACTTTTTTTTTTATTTTTAAATATATATTTGTAAGTGTTTTGTATGTTATTTACATGTTATTTTTTATTATTTAGATATTTACATGTCAAACATTGTTTTATTAATAAAATTCATTTGTTTTTTATAAAAATGTATATATTTTCCTATCACATTTTTAATGTAATGTTATGTTCACAGGTCTCCTGCGTTACAAAGTGGACTTCCAGTCTATGCAGTTAGATGACGAGGAGATAGACAACCTGTACGACATCGACGACTACTAGACTGACGACACACGCGAATATAACACAACACCTCCCCCCTCCACCAACCCCCTCACACACACACAGAGAGAGAGAGAGAGAGAGAGACGAAAAAAAAAACATTTTTTTTAAGTTACTTCTAATATTCATGTTTTTTATTGTTTCTTAATAATTCCATTACATTATATATATCATTTACTTATCTGTTAGCAATGTTATGATTTATAAGGTGTTTTTTGTAAATACATTAAAAAATCAACAAAGTAAACATACTCCGACCTGTCGAGGATAATGAACCTTCTCTAGTATTATTCAAACATTGTGTGTTCTCTTTCTTATTCAATGAGAGCGAAAGAGACAGAACAATTGACAATTATTTTATAATGTTTCTGGGATATGAAGAGAAGTGTGAAGTATGGAGTTGTTCATATTTACACCTATATACATTGAGGGACGGGACGAGTCACTTGAACACTAAATTATATGTAAAGAATGCGTTTCAATGAACAACTTGAAATTAACTTAGCAAAATTATTTATTATGTTATTGGTTGGATCGCATTTGTGATGGCATTGTTTTGGCGCCATTTTATGAACTCGCTCGTGTGAAGGGTTTTTTTTTTTATTCTTTGTTTTATCTGTGGTTTTTTAACAGTTAATTGTAAATGTCACCTTGAATATATTTTTAATAGTCGTTATTTGGCTTTTATTTATTTTATTATTATATGATGCATCCATTAACTTTTTTTTTGTTTATAAATATTAACGTCTAATCTTTATGGCAATCTAGTTACTTTCTTGTGCTTCTTGTGTCAGGCGACTGACAATTCAAGAAGTTCACTCGTTCAAACAAAAAACTATGTTTAACACTATTAATACATTGTTATCGATAAACTCTGAAACTAATGAAATAAAAATCTTTAAAAGTACCGTATTGACTGAGGCTATTTTTATTTACAGAGAGCGCCTGAAGGCACACTTTTATATATGATTTAAAACTAGATAAAATGTACATGTGTTAAGTATTATTCGATGGAATCTCAAAACTTGAAGGTAAGTCACATGGAAAGTTATAACTCAGTGACGACGTAACAATAAACACACCTACAGCCTCCGCAGCTGGACTGTACTTTTATTAATGTGGTGTGCGATAAGGAATATATTATTATTATTAGTAATGAAGAATTATTAATAATTTATTTCAGGATTTTGACTCGCACTCTATTTGTGTTTGTTTAAACGTAACGTTAAAAGAATCACGAGATGAATATAGAAAATAATGTTAAAAATATATATCAGTAAAATATCAGATTTATAAAGGTAGAAGACACTTCTAGTTTATATACTTTTAAAAAAAAGCAACTTCTAAAGAAGAGTATTTTTCGTTCAAATAAACTAATTGACGTATCTATTATTTGAACGCAAAATAATCGCCTGTAAAATAACACTGAGCAAACTCACAAATATGTTTTTACAAAATATCTAACATACAACTCTTGTTTTAAATTAATAACAATATTTTAAAAATATAAAAATAAATTCAAACTGACAAATCGCAGTTATTAAAAAAACTTTACAGAAGCCTGAGCCGTGCAGAGTGTATGGTTTAAGAATTAAACTTTAAAAGTTACAAATATATAATACAAATTAACCTTATATACCTATACTAAATGTTTCGCTATTGTTGTCGAAGACATATACATATATAAGATAACTATAATTTGGCTGATCAAGTTTGGTTTCGGTGTCGGCCAATTTCTGCCAAAAAATATGGTTTCTAATCAAGTCTCAGTTTCACAATCTATTTAATTTAAGTTTAAATCTTACCACCGTGATCTACTACTACAAGTCGAAGGTATCCCGCAACGCAGGTACGTCCATGTTCGCAAGTTTGTAACGCGACGAGCTCCCCTGCCAAGCCTTCTAATGAAAGAGTCCGAAGCCTCCTAGCCAGACCATGTATTTCGAATGGACGTTAGAAATATCAAGCGAGTCATACGCCTTTCGAAATGTCCTATGTATCTAGGTCCAGCTACCACTCAATGGTTCGGCAGATGTCCAACCCACCAAACCTACAGCTGCCGAAACTAATTATTTAACTATATGTTATAGATTATTTGACCTCAAATATTTAAATAAATTTACTCTATATTTATCTTTTAATGTAGTTTCACTTCTGCTGTGTGAGAACTGTACACACTTTTTTTTTCGTTTTTATATTAATGACATAACAAAAAGTAAAGAAAGCAATACTTTCATAATAATATTTTTATTTTTTTTAATGTACATACTGTGTTTATGAAAAATAAATATATCTAGTGCTGTTAACAAATTCATATTGAATACCGATGTATTAATAAAATATAATGCTGCAATGAAATATTCTGTTTTAAGTATAGTTAATGATATCTTCCCAAAAAAGTTAATTTTTTTAACATTAAAAAGGATATCTCAATAATAATATTGTTTAATGTATTTAAATACTTCTTACTGTTAACACAATTTTTGGACCAAAAACAGCAAGCACCTCGGGTCTTTCGAGATATGTATTAAAATGATAATTTATTAATTAATTATTATTATTATTTATTTATATTAGTCAGACTATTTGATGAATAAAACATTTTATTTATGATAAGAGGAATACCTATTTAAAACCACTTTGTGTTTTTACCTTAATTCATTTTTAATGAAAATAATAATTATTATTTTTGAATATTGAAATTTTACTTTTTACAATTTGTTATAATTGTTATGAAGATGGCGCTGCCAAAAACAGAGAGTAACATTTGCACGTATACATTATCTGTACCCCTTTTAAAACACATTAAAATAATCTTAAGTTATTGTTAAAAGTATTACAAATTGACAAGAAAAACAACAATTCTAAGTATATTTAAGTTTTTAATCTTTTTTTTTTTAAAGATTTTTTCTAATTCTTTTCGTACAATGATGGGTAGCCACTTGCGTTGAATAGTAAGAGGATATACTCTTAATTTATTATTTATTTATATAAATATCCGATTAATATTATTATTTTAAAATTAAAGTTAATTCACCCATCGCGCAAAAGCACTGTATGGAATACGACATAATTTGTATCAAAAAGTCCTGTAGAACAACCTAGTTCATTCTTTATACTGAAAAAGTCTGCAGTATCAAATATCCTCACCCGCTAGTGGTCTGCGGAGGACGGACGATGCTGAAACTGTTATTATAATTGTATTAATCTACACTTAAAATAATTAAAAATGGATTTATGCAAATTGTACTTAAGATAAAAAAAATAAGTTCGAAATTTAACAACTAAATTGAACCATCGAATAAATATATTTACGATTATTTCCCGCCGTTACGTTATGTAAAACACTTTGGCTCACAAATAACGCACTCGGGTACATAATCAGAACGTGTTATTTTAATTTGTCGCAACTTTCCATAAAATTATGCAAATGGTTATTTTTTTGGTACCAAAATAGCTTTTTTTCGAAAATTTCCGAACCAATAGAGAAAGGCACGTGACAGTGACGTGTTATGTTTGAATAATCATTTGAAATGACCACTCTATTTCATTTTAATAATTCTATATTTACATTTTTCTTTGTTATTTTGAAATACATTTTATATTGCCAAAAAAGTGCTTGTCTATTGGAAACAGCACAGCAAAAAGTGCTATGCGTATTATTACGGAAGGGGGAAAATCTGCTATTTGCAAAAAATGCTATTTTGGAATTAGCCAAAAACAGAGTAAACTACAATTTTAATTGTTCCGATACGAAATTTTTATCTAAAAAACGAAAGTGGATCTAAAACAATCTAATTTAATTTGATTTGATAATTATTCTGACATATTAACAGAAAACACAAAAATTTTGAACACGGCAATTGGTCATGCAATTGGTATTAAACAACATGTTGTTTGCTGATTTTTATCCGAATTTTTTTGATTAGGTTGGGTTAGGTCCACTTTCTTGTTTTAAGTAAATATTTCGGTCCTGATAAATTAAATTGAATCTTGCTCTGTTTTTTTACTAATTTCAAATACGCATTTTCGTTACATTAATACTTAAAATGTAACTAGCAGAATTTTTGTTGCGTTGTGTTTAACAGACAAGAACCTAAAAAAATACTTAATCTTTACAATAAGTTCCTGTAACTTTATTACTATTGTTAAATCAATTACAGCAAAGTTCATATGTACTTGTTTAATTAATAAAAAACCTGTAGTTTTTGTTTCTTGAATTCACTTATAACTAAATATAATTAAATGTTAATGGAAGTATGAAATTTAAGAAGTGTCTTCAATATTATTGATTCTTACGTTCCTCTAACGTCTGTCTGTAGTCCAGACATACAGAGTCACGGGAACAGCTTGTATATTTAATATAAACCAATAATCCAAGATTACATTATTATTTTATTCCTTTTTTCTTGTTCAAACATTTAAAACGTGTATTTTATTTTTACTTTTTAATCTGAAATAATCATGTGTAAAATAAAACGTATAATGTATGTAGTTATATACATTTAAATTTGTTACATTTATTTTCATTTAGTCTCGTATTAACATGGTTTTTATATTTTTGTAAAAAAAATAATATAAATGAGTTTAATTAGTACCGGCAATATCAAGCCTGATTTCTTTATACTATTTGCATACGAGCATAATATATATTAAATATTTTAATATATTTTCTAAAAATTATTGACAAGTCAAAAATTAGCCGAAGAGTCAGGTTCCACGTGACACTACTTATAATACGTATAAATAAAATTTTTCCATTACCGATTATAAAAAATATTAGTTTAATATGTAAATAATATTAAACAACTCTGACATAATTAGTAAAAGATACTATTAACAAATAATTTTAAATATTTAGTCACATATGGTGTGGTGGAATACGTATTTGAAGACTTGAAAGAAAAAGCAGTTTTTAAATGCAATAAAATCACGCTTCAACAGCTACTGCAGACACTTTTTTATTTTCGACAGCTGACTTATAAAGATGGCGTATTTACGTAAATTAATTTCACTCGTCTTAGCTTGACGTTGATTTTTGGGAAAGCAACTTAATTGTTGATAAAGAAATCCTGCAACGAAGGACTTGTCCGTTCGAGCTTGTTATATTACAATACACTTTTTTGTGTAGTTAATGTACGTAGATATATCTGGAATCATGAATATATGGACCCGACAGATGGTGAATTATTAACATTTATATATCCAAATAAAATTATTTGTATAAAAATAACATCGATGACGAAAAATAGAGGCCCTGATCAAATACTTTCAAATCTAATTGCGTTGAGTTTTTTGCGACCTTTTGGTGTTTTTTGTGAGCTTCGTAACTGAACATTTTGACATCTCATGGTCGATATTTGTTTTTGAGTTTATATTATTACTGGCTGAGATGTATTCTTTCAATTCATTATTAATATTATTTTTCAATCTTATAACACTTAAGTGCATACGTTTGTGATGACCTTTCGAAAAGATGGGATTTGTTTGGTTGGTTAAACTTGATTAACAGAAAAAGAATGAGGGTAGGACACGCAGGAGAGTAGGACACAGGAAAGTAATTAGGTGTGAAAAACCTTATTTTCTATCCCGATTATATCACGAACATATCATCATTCCTGAACGTTTTCTTATGTAATTTCTTGATTACATTATAATATTAATGTATATTTAGTCCATTAGCGCAGAGCTCTCACGCGAGCAGAACTTAAAATATACTTAAATTAACAAACTTACTTTATTTAAATTAAAAAACTTACTTTACTTAAATTAACTAACAATTTATGTAAATCGGGGGTATTATTATATAATAATTGTATTTTTTTTATTTCATAATCAGTGTGACACACAGAGCAAGACGTTGTTAGCTGCGTTTGCTAGAATCATGAATTTATTTCGTAACATTAATGTTTTATGCAGATTTTTACGTCATACGATTTTGTATTCTATTATTATTAACATTATATCATGACTCCCATGATGATGGTTTGGTTTAAATAATTTATTTATTTATATATTTTCCACTTCGAATCAATACCAGTGATGACTTGTGCACGTCACATGGAACTGACAGAAGGGTCTATTTTGACAACATACTTTTCGAAATAATAATACCTTTCCGTTGAAACAGAACTAAGGCTACGAGGGTTAAAAATAGGGCACCCTAGTCTAAGAATCACACAACAAACTCAGCCGGATATTTTTCTTGTGATCACTGTTTCAAAAACGTCAAAATATTTAATAAACAATTTGCGAACAACTAAAATCATAAATGAGTAAACAAAGAAAAAGATTCTGATTAAATTCATGTCATTCCTTGAAAAAGCAGCTCTTCTTTTTGATGTTTGTACACATTTTGTCTCGTTGCTATTTTAATATATATTGAATGTACAATACGAGCTATCACATATTGTTGTCATATGTGTTGGGATGTCAGTTGGAACTGTTATAATATTAAAGTAATGTTACTTTTCACTAAGATAAAAGAACGCTGAGATAAAAGAAACGTGAGATTAAATTCTTTCTCTTTTGTGTAATCGTTCAAATTAAGCTGCAATCATTTACTCGAATGTGTCTGGATAAAAAATACAAAACGCGAACTTTTTTTATTTTGAAATCTCAATACTCAATACTCATTTATAGTTCACAGGATGATTAAATGCGAACGAAAAACCACTAGCGCGTTCTAAAATGATTGCTTGCGCCATCTTTTACTATCTTGTCGACCAAACAACACATTTTATACATAGTATTTTCTTAGATTTTCACGAGTACACATTTGAAATAAAACAATTTCACGGATTAAAACTCGCGTATAATTTGGTTACATTTGATTTTAACCCGACGTTTCGAATACTTTGCAGTTAATGAACTGACTTTCTGACAGACACTTACACCTCGTCTACCCGTGAGCACGATTACTGCTAAGTATTCGAAACGTCGGGCTAAAATCAAAATGTAACCAAATAATACGCGACATTCTATACAACCCCATTTATAATTATTTTTTACGAATCACAAATTTTAATCTAAAGTTCATGTTCCCAACATTAAAAATGACGAAGTTTCATTTCTAAAAAACCATTTCTAGAAGACGTCTCCTAGTTACAGTGTATCTTCCTGCCAAGTTACATTTCTATTGGCTCAGTAGTTTTCGAGATTTCATAATGAGTGAGTGATTGTTTTTCGCTTTTATATAATAATAATAATAATAATTAATATTATTATTTATGATATACCTATTTTCTATTTTAATTTTTTTTAAATACATATTTATATATTTTTTGATGTTCGCAAGTTGTATTAATAGTTATATATATCAATGGGTACTTCGAAATTGTGAAGGTTTAAAGTAATAAAAAAAAAAATTCATTTTGTATAACCAGTTTAAAAATTATTTTTGGATTCTTATATTTTTATAAAATATGGTGAGTTTTTATATCGTAATGTATTATGCCGTGATCATATTATCTTTTTAATATTAATATATATTCTTTATTACTAACATATTTTTATTAGTAATAACCTATTAGTATGTAAGTTAGTTGTTATAAGGGTTACTGCTCCTCCTACATGAACCTCAACACAGTACCATCTCTCGAGGTGGTAGGAAATGGTGAGAGCATTTCGTATGTGTGATGGCTTCGCCGAGATACTATACTTACTCCCACGGAAGACCGGAGGTAGCGTAGTATACCATGTACTTATTTATTTATTGTTTTAAATACAATATAATGTACATCAAAAATAATAATAAGAAAATAATTTTTAAGAAATATAAAAATAAACAAAAATTATATAAGAGAATACATAATTATAATAATGACAAGTTATATAAATATGACGTAACATATATAATATGTATATTATACTTCCCTGTGTCCTACTCTCCGTGGTACTTGCCTGTACCCTACTCTTCTTATCCCATCTTCACCCCTACTTCATCGTGGGCCACAAACGATCGGCTGCCAATTTCAGAAGTCAATGATGGAAACACCTTACTAGTGGAAAATGTGCGTTAAATGAGCACATTTTCCATTCCCATAAGAATAAAAAGAGGGGGACATAGGCAAGAAGTAACAAAACATGTTGAGATCTCTATATTAAATTATATTATCAATATAAGATAGAACATATTATATAACATTGAAATTTATAAATAAAATATAAAGTTTTAAAA
Organism: Mechanitis mazaeus; assembly: GCA_959347395.1. Taxonomy (NCBI): domain Eukaryota; kingdom Metazoa; phylum Arthropoda; class Insecta; order Lepidoptera; family Nymphalidae; genus Mechanitis; species Mechanitis mazaeus. Next base: position 754,786 of record OY365756.1, read on the forward strand.
ATAATCATTTTATATAATGTGTTTTAAATAAACATCTGAATCAAATATTTCTTTGTGAATAAAATATTAATTTTATTTTTATAATTGTGAAAGTGCTCTGTTTTCATAAGTTTTGTAAATTTTTATGACAATTACTGTATTCAATTAGCATATAAGTATCTTAAGTAATTTTTAATATCCACTTTACAAGTAACGAGGTCGCAGCTTCCTACACGAGACAATGTGTGTACAACTGTGTCTTGAACTTATTATATATAACAATCTAACATACGTAATGAGGAGTCCAAATACAATGTAATGATTCAAACAATGTTTAATATTAACAATAATTATAATACAGTTTTCTTTCGACATGTGCTCAGATTCTTTTCATTTTCTTTATAACAATTCTGTATTGTACATATTAATAAACATTTAAAATTATTATTCATATAATAATTAATAGATTGGTTAAACCAAGACAGGACACCACAGAATAAATTATTTACATAGTTAAGAAATAATTGTAGATATATAACTAGTTTTAAATATATAACTATATCATATTGTACTTAGCTTTCTCAGCTTATTAGGTAACATGTAAATATACATTTTGCAAAAACTTATTTGATAATCCAATTAAAATTTGTAATCTAAGAAACAGGTTTTATATAACATGATAGAGACAAATATATACAGGATGTACATCTAAAATATATAACATATATACTAGCTTTTGTTAGAAACTTTACGTGAGACTATTCAGATATTTGTAACTTGACTATAGCGAGTTTAAAGTACAGTTATTTGATATTTATATCTATGGAACGACATTTCAACATAATATTTAAAAAAATGATAACAATACATTTTTTAAAATATTATTATAAAACTGTCAAAATCAACAAGAAAAATGAGTTACTTTTTTTTCGTATAGGGTCAGCTTAAGGTCATATCTACCATAATTCGTAATTATCTGTCATACAGTTGCAGACAGACAAACATACACAACAGAATAATATAGTACACTCTGGAAAACAACATAAATATTAATGAGACAATAATTTTACTATATTAATTTATTGCCTTTGATGAATGTGTTTCAACTAAATTATTTTTTATGTTAATTTTTATACTAGACTATATATTGTTAAGTTGTCCTCAACTGAAGCCAATAAAAAGAATTATTCATTTAACTAATTGGACATTTGGATATTAGCGCTTTTACCAACATGTCAGACATTTTAATTTATTAGATTTTTAAACAAATACAGCATGGAAATTTAAAATTTATGTATTCCTCATATAATTTATACAGGTTGTTCTTTTGGTAATTTAAAAATTTTATTTCGTATTATTTTCTAAAACCGTAATAAAAAAATGAAAACCCGACGAAGCCAAAATAATAAATAACAAATTATTCTGAGTCGACGCAATATGTTTTCGGGACCACCGCCGCCGTGACGTGAACTCTTCTTGGAAATGCATCATGGTGGGCTTTTCGTCTCTTGTCAGATGTCTTCTTTTTTATTTTTCCTTAGCCGACACTTAAGGAAATATGTGAGGTGTCAGTTATGTCACATTATATAAAAAAAAAATCACAAAAAATAAATATCACAAGATGTCACTTTTATCATAATGTGTATTATAGTGTACACACACACACATATATATATATATATATATATATATATATATATATATATATATCTAAGGCACCGTTTGATTGTTTTCAGAAAATTGTATCAATATGACATTAAGAATTCTGCTATATTCTCTTATTTGTGTTATAGAATTCAGAGGGATTCCTCAACGTTCAATCTTATGCCCATTTTCATTTTCTGTAGATAGTATTGTCTGCTGATATTTCTTTGACATTCAAAGCAAAACGGCATCAGGTAATGTATGACGAAGTAAACAAAACTCTCTACCAAATAATTCATTGGTTACTAAACCACTACAAAACACTACACTAATTTAATAAGTTGTAATTTTAAGTAATGAGTTGTTTACTAGTGTAATTATATATATGTAACTTATTAAATTTACAAATTAAAATGTAAAACTAATGTACTAATGAATGAGGAAGCAATAAAAGTGGTGGAAGTGGTTGGTACAGTTTGTCTAGATATTACCATTACCAAGCTCCCCCGGTACGGGACTAGCAATAGCCGGCGGGTGGGGGGCCCTGTGACGTTCCGCAAGGAGTTCCGCGGGCCTTCCTACTTCCCGCCGAAGGCGGACCACTGTCAGGTTTTAGTGGGTATTACCTCGGTCGAGTCCCACATACCCCAGGCTGCGCTCCCCGACGCACCGGGAATGCGTAAATGCATTTCCTGACAAAAAAAAAAACAAAAAAAAAAAAGATATTACCATTACCAAATTGCAGTGGGCCCCAACTATATAAGTGGGTTGTTTAACTGGTGAGATGGTGAGTCTTAAAAAGTGCCACGGATAAGTCCTTAGGACCAAAATTCTTCCACCAATTTAGTGATATTTATAATAAAAAAGCCTTAGAATAATAAGAGGATGATGAAAGTATTATTATAAAAGTATATGAGGCTTAGATGTTATTTTAACATAACAAAATAATGGCCGCTGAGTTTCTGTAGCTCGTCTCAAGTCCCCAGCTGATGGTAACTTTGACAATAACAAAATGTTTTATATAAAATTATTTTGTGAACCAAAAATTTGAGTTTTGATATTTTATCTTTGCTTTGCAAAAGGCTTCCTAACGTTTAATATATGTGAATAAGAGGTGTACGGAAAATCTGCTACAGCGGCAAATCCTACTCAACCATTGACCATTTCCAGGTGTCCTTGACAGACCATGTCATAGGACACCTGGAATATTAGAGTCGCAAGAAAATTGTTATATATAAATAACTCTCTTTGTAAAACTTGCTGTTGCCCCCGGAGCCGCTTGTATATGTACCAAAGAGCCGCCTGTGTGCTATACTGAAATACCTAATAACTAAATGTAAAACTACTCATCAAATTAACCAACCAACCAGCCCGTTTGATATTGTATGATATACAGAAATATTTAAATAAAAAGAACAAATATATAATCTTAAACACAAATAATTAAATCTACACAGCTGCCTGTTTTCACAAAATAAAAATCTTTATTCTGTAGTAACAGTCCAATCAGTTTGAAATGGAAATCGAACCTGGGACGTTTTAATTCCGACACAACAGAACAATGCTGGGCTTTTTGTAAAAAAGTAATTAAAAGGTTTTCCGCGAAGCATTAATTAAATGAACATGAATTATGTAAGACGACCGCCGATCGCTTTTAATTACTATAATTAATTGTTATTTGTCAATTTTTCCACCTTTCACGCTTTTTGAGAACACTAATTCAATTTACTAAGTAGGTAATGGAGTTAATTACAGTTAATTACCAAATATTACACAAAAAAAAAACAACTATATTTCCTTTTGAGAAATGTAAAATAAAGCTTTTTAATTCCACTAGGAGTTGAGAGGTCTGTCTTCTCTCTCTCTCTATCACTAGCTTCATATACTTCACGTACATCTCTCATTGGAGCTGTTCTCGTGATGTATAAACAATAAATAATATATTTTAGTGCATCATTATTACACTAAGTATAGAGTACGCCGAATAAACCAACAGACTCACCTCATTGGTGCTTTATGATTTTAACTTAATGTTGTATAATTTCAGTGCAACCTAGTTTATTTGGTGATGCACTCCTTCAGTAACATGTAATTTACTTTAAATTTTATAAATATATTATTAAACATATAACAAAATCGCACTAAGGCATATACATTAAATAATGTTATAAAAAGTAATTGGGACGTTCATCTCATAGAGTAAAAATAATAACTTCTTGATATTGACATTCCTTTTCCTAATGTATATTTGTTTAAAAAACTAATATTTAAAAATCTTAAAAAATAAAAAAATATTAAAGTAATAGGAATAATATGAATGTAGTTCACCATTTAATAAGAAACTCTCATATTTATTATGTAAATATAATTATACTGACGGCCATCTTAATAAGCCTCTCTCTATTTTGTATCTAGACGTGTTTGACTGAGTACAAAATATTGGGTCGCCAAAAAACGTTCATAAATAAAATTTAGGTTCAATTATATAAAAATATAATATAAAAGTGTTATTATAATATAAAAGTGTTATTATTTATTATAATTATAACTATTTTATATCACTGTTTTACTATATATATGGTCCACTCTTTCGCAAGAGATTCAGATTAAGAGAGAGTCAGAACCGATCTGAAAACTTGGTTCAGTTGAGTACAGAATGGACTGGAAGAGAACCATGGATCTGTCGATCTATTGGGAAAAATTTCCTTAATATTGTGTATAATATTATTATTTTATAAGAAACTAAAACAATTACATAATTTATTTATTTTCATCTTGTTGGATGGCATTGAGTTCGTTCTTGTGTCTTCAAACATCAAAGCATGAGAGAACTATACTTAATGCAAGTCAGAAACAACTTTAATAAAAACTAATAAAAATAACTTCAACTGAAGTTTTATAGTTTTAGTTATTAGAGATCATTTAAAATCCATAAAAGTCAAGCAAATCTTAAAACTGATACGATCATACAAATTATATTTTACAGTTTTGTATTGAGTTGAAAATACTCATAAAAAGCCTATTTTGAGTTTTATTAAATAATTATTTAAATATTATTTTAATGTTGCCATAAATCATGACTATTAGCTGTCATGTGTCATTTATTAAATATGGCGGATAAGAAGATACCAGTTTTTATTCAATTAAAATATAAAAAACATAGCTAACTATTAAATTAAAAATGTTGCTAGTAATTTAATTGGATGTTTATTAAAGAGTAAATTATGTAAAGATAAAAAAAGAAGCCGCAAACCTATTTAATAAATAAAAATTTCCTGAAAATTAACATTTTAACACAAATTTGTTGGTTATCAAAACCAATTTTGACATATTTATTATAACATATTCTTTACTTCAGTTTTATTAATTGATCTACAATCCGAGATCGTAATCAATCGTGCTCGGCTTCCTGTAAACAAGACGTTCGTTTATTGGCACTGATAAATAAATAAATAGTAATAATATTATAAGTACAATATTTTGGAAATAAACACACTCTATATTTTTTAAATATATTACACACAATAGTTTCAATATTATAGAAATTATATGTGTATATAATATTAAATTAAAATTCACAGTTCACGCCCCGATTTCGCCATGCTCTGAACTCATGAATAAGGACTTCGAAAGGGTTCAATCAATCAATCAATCAATCAATAAATGGGGCCGAATGGGTGCCCGACTAGTTAGTCGAAGAAATTCTGATAGTAATAACGTGTGTACAGCCGAATAATTATATATAATAGTAATCATGGGTCACGAAAGTTTAAAACCAAAAAATAAATTAAAATTTTTCTTATACTTATCAAGCAGTATTAGGAACTCGAAGTACAAAATCGTAACTCCACCCCTAGGTTTAAATGGGGGATGAAAGTTATTCTTTCATTTTCTGGAAAAATAAACACAATGAAGTGTCCTTGTGCCTTTAAATTAATTAGAAATTTGTTTTATATTTACAATAAATTAAAACTGCACAGACAACTAACTGAATTATATATTACATATTAAGACTTGTAACAACTGCAGGGGACGTGTAGTTATATATAATATTATTAAAACAAACATACAGACAATAGCAGCATCTAACACTCATAAGATAAATTTAGATTTAGTTAAAATTATGAGTTGACTCTGCTCCGGAAGCGGGGTCATGGACCTCTAACACACACACAGACATACAGATATACACACACACTTTGCTAATATTCTAGACCCTTACATCTACAAAATAATATATAATAATAAATAATTACTTTATGTAATTTAAACTTAAATTTTAACTAATGGAATAAATGAATTAAAATATTTTCAAATTGAACTTGGTTCAGTTTGATCTTTCATTTTCATATGGTTGCTCCAGGTCTTAATTCTTCTGGAGCATACGTGACAGGTGTTATTATCTGTACACCTCAAATTAGAACTAGAAGGAGAGGAAAGAAAAGGAAGATCAAACTTAAACAACTCTCCAACCCCCCACAGTCTTTAGTATATTTATTTGTTAAAAAGAGTTGTACTTTATATATATATTAATACTTGCAAGATATTTACATTTCAAAATAATGAAGATAAAACAAAATAAAATATTATTAATATGAATTATCCATATTTTTTTAATAATACAATTTTCAAAAACCAAAATGTCGATACACTCACCGCTCCTCGCCGTCCTTGCGACTGACTGACAGCTTAATCACTTTATTATTAATATATATTTATAATTACCGATAATACCGACCACCCACAACTTTTATATAAATATATTAACTTTAAAAACATATATTTATATTTATTTATGTACTTATATAGTTTCTAATTACATCGATATTTTGATCCAACTTACGAAAAACTTTATACGTTATAATTAATATATGTCATACATTAGTGCACTGACATTATATTATGATATAGTATATATAATATTATAGTTGAGTCTACTTTGTATATTGTATAATATAATGCTTACGATTTACAACATATAAACATATATGCTTACCTACAATTAAACATACCAGTCCAGGTCTGCAACAGCTGGTAGTTCTGTAAACAGCTCACTAGCCATAAACATATTAATCTTAAAAGTACCATATGATTGTCATATCAAGGAAGTCCTTACATTTATACTTCCTTATATATACTATTTAATAGCTATTATCTTGAAGAGTAATTCAGTTATCAAGTCTACGGTGCCTAAAACTGACATTGTAATAATATGTAATAAAATAACTACAATATAATATTTTTTTAACTGATTAAGGAAGTTATTATAATAAGCCTGATTTTAATCATTTTTTTAATATCTGTAGGAGAGTCCTACGTAATTCTAGACACTTTTTAACACACACATATATATCTCATATATGTGTGTATGTGTGTGAGTGAGAAAATAGAGCAGAAGAAAACGGGCTTTATTTTCTCGTGATTATACAGTTGATATTGTTTTGGTATCAGTCGATGTATTCACGTAACTTAGAGCTAATTACATAGATATTTCCAGCAAGACCAGTGGAAGCAGTTTGTAAGTTTTTTTATAAAAGCTAACAGGACGTTGGGGTGACTAAAAAGTGTGGAAAAAAATAGGTGTTTTAATGAAATTATATGATATTAATAGTGTCATATTATTTCATAGTTAATTTTTGGAATGCATATTATTAAAAAATAATAATAAAAATAATAAAACATTTTTCTTAACCAGCAAGTTGCTGTGGTGGGACTCGTACTTATCACCTCTTTTTAATATTAAATATATGATAAATGACTACACATCAACATTCATATATTTGTCTGTTTGTTAGTGCAGCATAAACTGTTTGAAAAATGTTAGGAAAATTTGGTTCGGTTTTATTACTAATTTCCGCATGCGGCTTTGCCCTCGTGGTTTGTTAATGAACAATAGCAAGTAGCTGCGCTTCACGCCGCGACCATTCACAGTAGGTGCTTCACGGTAGTCCATACTGTTTAAACTTATTGTGTTAACTTTACAATTACTGGTTCAAATGACTTAGTGTAAAGGAAAAAGCTTATATATATAAAATTATAACTAGTATGCTAAGACCAGCTAGTCACAATAGATAATACAAAAAATTTGAAAGCGCGCGCAAAATTTCCCCATGCAAAGTCTATGGGAAAAATTAATTTTTTGACTAATTACTGCAATTAGGCTAATGAGATTTGAGAGTTGTCACTATTTTTCAGCAGTGTAGCATAATGAGACCTTTGATTTGAGCCATCAACGATATTTTTCCCTTTAGTGGTTCTCGAGCTACAGTGTGCCAACGAAATCGCTTCCTGCATTAATATATAAGATAACGATATAACATACATTTTCATAGAAATTATGAAATACTCTAATATGTGTATTTTAAAAAAGTATCAGCTTCCAGATATACATCATAGACATATCTTTATATTATGTTTAAATTATACATAATCTTAATTAATAGTAGCCTTTCTGTTATTGTCATCTAAAGTAGTGAAAGATTGTCAAATGTGAATGTGTCAATTAAATCGTATTTCAAAAACTAACTGCTGTAGTACGAACAGTGCAAATCTGTCTGAAATATGCACATATGCACACATGCAGTGCATGCATGTTGTGACCTTTCACCTCATAACTTCCACCCTAAGGCATTCAGAAGACCAAAGTTTCTAACATAGTATGCTATACACTAGAGTATTAAACATATAACATCACGGACGTAACATGTATACAGACAGACAGACAAGATCCAATACAATCTTACCATAATAATAAACCTATCCAATTTGTATATTATAAAAATAATATAATGAGAATCAAATATTCGTTTATTAATTCTTTTACAATAAAGATTAGTTATAATTTGTTTTAAATCATATAAAACTTATTATTTTAAGTTCTATATGATTTAAAACTTAATTAATTGATATTAATGTTATAATGAATCAAGATGGAGCCATATGGTATTTATATAAATTATTAATTAATTAATTAATCAAAGATCATTAGAGATAAAACCGGACTTCAAATCAATTTCATAAATACAGTCAATGTGTCTGTGTGTCCAGAAGCCTTGTACTTCTTTTAAAAACTCAAGTCTTAAAAAGTAAGATTATTCTAATATTAAAATAAAACCATTTTTTCCTATGATAGTTTTAAGAGTTCATGCTAGGCCACCATCATGGACTCCATGGACGGAAATCAAGAGACCGTCTGAGTTAGTACTACAATATGACAGACCGACTTATGTAGATTATATATATCATTAGTTAAATAGTTTTATTTAATTAAGTCGCAATCTCAGATAAAGAAAAATACTTGAACATTTAAAATTTAACTTTAAAAATGTTTTATAAGAACACATGCACCGTGGAGTTTATATTGATTAAAAAAAAATGTCTTATACGCAGACGCGAGGATATAAAATTTTTTATATCCACCACCCCCCCTCCCTTCCAGCACAGTCTGCGGACAAGAAATAGACGTGTTTTAAAGAAGACTTTTTTAACATTCTAAATATAAAGAAAACTGTAAACTAACTAAACATTTTAACTTATTTAATTATTTAACTTTCTTCAAAATGGACACCGCTCTAACTATCAGGTTGTTCATATTTTTTTAATCTATTCCTCACACACAATAGTTTACGTCATACGACTCCTACGTCACAATTTACATTAAAAATTTAAATGTATATTTGAATTGATAACAGACTTCTTAAGGACTTATAATATTAGTAAAAAAACAACCGCACTTTGATATTAACGCGGTATTCTAAATATTTTCATGACACAATAAAAACTTTTAAGCCTTATTTACGTAAAATAATAAAAAAACTCTCGCTCCATTTATTTCGAAATTTTAATAAGTGAAACCAAAAACGTAGTTTTAACTGCTTACTTAATGCGCTTAAAAAAATAAAATATTTTAATGAATCTACTTCAAATTTATAAGAGTTTTTAATCCCCAGATATCTGATGTAAGACAAATGAACCAGTGATACCAACATTCAAAATACAAATAAAAACTATTTGGTTAAACCTATTTATAAAATCGTTTAACTTGTACAGATATTCGACACAGATGTAGCGAAGTACAGATTAAAAAAGCGACCTAATAAAACGGCTGTAAGACGCTCGTCTACGATAAAAAATATAAAAAAGTTACGGCCGGGAAGGGGCAACGCCATTTCGAAAATCGATTACGCGCGTGTGTGAACGGTTTTGAATTTCGAACTTTGTTATCTACAACGTATATGCATTTGAATTTAGTTCTTATTCCATGTAGATAGCGTTCATTTTGATTTTTAATACTTTATGCGTGCGTGTGTGTGCGCTCGCGGGATGAAAATATGTACTAAAATATTGTAAAGCCCGTGAATATTACATTTTTATGAGCTTTTTACTGATGAAATAGCGAAGGAATAATGCGTTTTTGGAATTTTATGAATTTCTTCGCTTATGAAGTTTTTACTCGTACTTTTTTTACGTTGTGACTTTTTTGACATTTTGTTTTTTTTATCAACTTGGAAGAGAAGATTAATGCCTAAATGTTTCCGCCTACGTAACTATTATTTTTATCTATTTATTAATATTTGAATACCGGATTTTAATCAAAAAGAGGATAAAACATAAAATACATATCTAGAGGTCGTTGTACTAATAAATACATTTTTTAATTATTCTCTGTGAACTGACCGAACTGGCGGATAAAATGTTGATGGAAGTATTTTTTTAATTTAATTGTTTTATGAGCAAAAATGAGTTGCGGTTGCTTTTTTGAGTTAATTAACATTTTTAGTTAGGTAACGATTGCTTTTTAATGTTTTTATTAAATAGTTTATTTAGGTTTAAATTTAAATTAGTTTTTTTTACTGCCTTCCACACTAAGATTGAGAAATGAGTATTTTATAATATTTATCCTAATAATTTACAATATTATCAAAATCAGTAAAGCCATACTTTAATATTATTATAAATGTCAATAAATGATATCAAATAGAAATGAATTATTGAGTAGATATGTTAGATTTGGCTCTAAGGGGGGAGGGGGGAGGTTTGTTGATGAATTTTCTGGCAACAGTTAGAAACGATTAAAATTAACAACCGACTGAAGTATCAGGTCTTTAACTGTAACTATCAGAGACCCGGAAGAATTAAAATGAGGGCGGACCCCCCCTCTCCCCCCTACCTGATTGCCGCCTATTATATTATTACATATATTACAGTTTTGCTTCTATGATATGTATGTTCAGATGTCCACAATACAAAGTTAATTATTAATTTTAATACATAAATAAATGTTGTCCAAGTGTTTGTTTAAATATATCTAAAAATAATGAACTAAAAGTAGGTCGGTTCGTCCGCTTCGTTGACGACTGTTTTATTGAAGTTCATTTTAACTGCAGTTTTAATTAAATCATTATTATTTATAAACGGATTTGTCATTGAGTCGAGATAAAAATAGAAATTGGGTTAACAAAAATTACGACATATTTGTTTATTAAAAAATATTGTTTAATATAGTTTAAGCCTGAACCTAGATTAAATAGAGTTAATTAAAAAGCTGTCCTTTATGTTATTGTAATATCAACCTTATTGTTAATAAAATAAGAGTTGAACAAATAAGGCTTCACACAGTCGTTTTTTATAAATTTCTACACAATTCAATATTTATTAATATTAAAATATTAAGTGCAGTGATTATTTGGCTTTCACTGACAGTTCTTCGCTAAACAATATGTAATTTACTATATATAGCTAATATAAGTGAAAATATATAACTAACAACTTATAATGTATATAAAAAATATAGTTATTCTGTCCAAGTCACGCTCTGTATTGTTAATAATATAACTATTATATTTTATATTAGAAAAAAATATAAATATACGTAGAATTTCAATTAAATTTAAAAAGTGTAGCAAACATACAAAAGTTCCTTAACAGTTACTTAAGGAACTTTTGTAAGTTTGCTGATACTGTAGTATTTTTGAATATTTACATGATGATGCACCCTGGGTATTTCAAGTACTGAGTATATAAAAGACAAGCCCGCTGAGTTTCTGTCGCCAGCTCTACTCAGGTCTGAGCCAATATCTCTCCGAGCTGGTGGTAGCTTTGACAATGAAAAAATGTTTTGTAAAAAAACTTACTTTCAATAAAAATGTTGATTTTGATATTATTAAACTTTCAGTAGAATTTCACAAAAAAAAAGGAAAAATATTTTCAAAAGTTATGTTAATGTTTGCTTGTTTATTTTAGTTTTATTAACGTGACAAGTAAAATGAATATATTTAATAATAAATATATTATATTAATTATTTGTAACCGCTCAGTTTGCAGGCGTCCTTATCAGAGAAAGGTTGGAAAATATCTAGACTGTGTGAGAAGTCTAGTTCACAACTTGATCTATTTTGAAATCAACCTCAGAAAAAACTTGACGTAAAAAGACACCAAGTATGTGCTTCACACGTACATATACCTCTCTGTGTGTATGTATGTATATATGTGTGTGTGATGCCTTATCTCACAAAAGATAAGATATATTTAACGTGTTGGTTCAAAAAGGAAATTTAGTTTATATATTTGATGTACCAATATTTTGGTGTAACTTTTAGTTTGGTCAAGTCAAACATATTCCCGTTACTAAAAAATTAAGTGTTACGTATTACAAGGATATCAAGGCAAGAAGGAGGAATGAAAAGAAGTGGGTGTGAGGTACTGAAGAGGTCACATCACACTTGCCATATACAGAGAGATCTGGACTACTGGTTCCACTACCTAGGAGCTATTGCTTCTGTCATGTTACTTAATAGCTAAGATTAAAAATTTCGATTTTAATAATCGATCCTGATCTATTTTTTGCTAATACTATCGTCATAATCAGATTCGTGAGATATCAGAGCCAAGAACAGAAAAGTGCCATACCATCTGAGGGGCGCCATGGCGCTGGCGTGTCTGTTTTATTAGTACTGAAATTGTTTTTATAATAAATATTGTGATTATCAAAGTAGCCACGGGTCTGAGTCTAAATAGAAAGTCATCGAGCTGTTATTTTATAATCAGAATAAAATAATGTTGAATCATTCCAAGTATTTTTCATTTTGTAAATAATTTTTACTAAATTATTTCCGTGTCTTGTCCCCCACCACATTCAGCTGGTCAAAATCTGGACAATGGTGTAATTCTATTCTTTGTAATAGTATAAATATTTACAAAACCAATACATACAGATGTTGTATTAAAATAAGTATATATATACGATGTTACCAGTTAATATAAAATAATTAACAAAATGTATGACAGTGTCATTTTGGCACTTAGAGAAGCTAAAAATAAATATTCAGTATATCAATATATAATTATAAATACACTTAAGAAGTTCAATCAATCAAAAATATAATATACATATTTAAAAAAATAAAGTGTCTATTATATTGTACATACATTTTTGCCATTTTGTACGTAGTTCGTTGCTGAAAATATTATGGAATCGTTTCCATCATTCATTCTCGTAAATGAATTAGTTATTTGAAGACTCTTTTAAAATTCATTTATTCATAAATATATATATTTAATTTTTTTTTTGTGGACAAAATGTATCTTCTAAAAAGTCAAATTGGTCGAAGTCAAATGACTCACTAAACTCGAAACAGGAATCGACGCATCTAAATTTGAATTTGGAATTCCAAACTAAACGATTTTTGTCATCAAAGCGGCTAGTTCAAAAAACCTCTGACCTTATTTCTGTAAGTGTATTTGATTGAAGCGTTTTAAGCGCTTCAAGAGTTAATAATTTTATATATTACCAGTAAACGTCAATATTTTGTACAGAGTATATACAAATAGATTGTGATATACTCCAATATAATAATAATATCAAATAAAATAATAAAAGTATTTAATCTACTAAATTTATATAAAGATGAAGACGGTACGTACGAAACAATTCAAAAGTTAATTAACTTTAGAAATTGTTGTGTTTATGAAGGATTGAAGATTTTTTAATATTATATCTAAATTATCGGGCTTTTATATTATAAATGTGGAGGTTTGCATATCTGTCTATAACTATATAAATAATGTGTATAAAATATTGGATACTTTTATGTAGTATCATATATGTAAACACCCTAAACCAGAAAAAGGGCAAACGAATTGTTTGTGCAACAAAATAAAAGATTCTAATAGGTATCTAATGCGATTCTCTCTCTCTCTTCAAAGCGAGCGACGCCGAGGGAAAAAGTTAATTTATTAAATACAATAGATTCCACATTTATAATATTATTAAAGTTTCCAGGTAATATCAAAGTGACGAGTTCACACAAACAACAGTAATTACACGTATTTCAAGTAAATACTGTTATCATGGCGCCCGCGAGGCTTAAACATCATCAATTAAATAAAAAACATCACTCAAATAACTATAATTACATAAATACTGAAATTTGTGTGTATTTAAAATTTAAATACAGGAAGAAATTGAATTTACGAACTCATTCATCTAAACCGATATTTATTATAAATGATAAAAATAATAATATTTAACATTTAACTGACCTTACAAATTTTATCATTCATATTTAAATTCGAATGGTTCGTACTTTGTATGTTTCAACCAACCACCGTTTACCCCGTGACGTCATCAATTTGAAGGGCAAAAGTATTTTACTTTGATTATAGTTAATAATTAAACTGTAGTCCAATAAACTTATAACATACTAAGAATTACTTAGGTATTTACTTTCATTCAAAACCTATGAAAAGCATATATATTTGCACAATGTGACGTTAGAATCAAGTACAATATTTTTTTTATTTTTATACACATCAAAAATCAGCATTTATTAATGTCACAATGAATCATAAAATACCTAATAAAAGGTAAAATGCATAAATTATTACGAACTATATTCTTAGTAACATTAATTTACTATAAATTTATTAATAGCTTAATTATAACTGTATAAGTTATGCAATATTTAAGTTTTTTCGATTTTCGAAACCTCACAACCGGCGGCCATTGCAGTCGTGCACATTTGATGCATACGATAGACATAACTACCGTTACATGCATAAAACATACGTAGCATGGCAGTTTAATAGATGAGTTGAAAATATTTCAAATAATAACCATCGACCAAACAGGAAGTGATTTCGAAACTCTTTCCAATATAGACATGACTTGCTCAAAATATTAAATGAATTTTTAGAATATTGATTCCGGAGCTAGTCGCTATACAATTTTTATGTAATAGAAAACCCTCACAAATATAATCCAAACGATAACTACACGTACGGAACTCACTCACACTTATGTAAAATTACATAGAAAAACAGCCGTTCTCTCCGCTAGCTGATATACGTAGTATAGAAAAAAACTTCAAAATAGTACGGCTTCTTACTTTATGATAGGAAATTTAAACATTTAAGTATGAACTATGAGGGCCTTTAAAGTTCACTTTTGTTTGTCATAGTTATGACTCTATCCCTTTCTCGCATCCGAATGCTTTCGAGTTTTCCCGTTCACGATCCAACTCAAAATACGCCAAAAATGACGTCGAGCCAAATGTTTCGAAAACAGTGTCTCGCGTTTCAGCCTACGGATACCGCGCGCTCGTTCGTTACTCATTATTTGGAATTTTCCAACCCACCGATTATTACTCTTCGTAAGTTTTACAAACAAATTCGTGTCCGTTTGCATTTTTTTCAAGTAGCGCCAAATATGAAAGTCGTAAGTGGAAGAGTCGATACGGTCGTTATTCGCTTAGCAGACGATGCTAACCGGCTGGTTTTAGACGAACGCTGTTTACGTAAATAGAATAGTTAATAGGGACGATTTAAAATCGGTCGGTTGTCTCATAGAAAATTCTGACAGCTCGAAACCGACATAAGAAATAATGTCGTTTTTATTACATTTTTTGATAAATTGTTATTCTAGTTTCGATCTGGCGACAACGGTCTTATCGATTTTCCTATTTACCGCTCCACTATATTTTATACATTTTCGAAAGAGCCCCGACTCTGTATCTAGGCGCTTTCGAAAAACGTTTTACAATTATTTTCTCGCGGCGAACGGACGTCGAGCGCGTTGTTGTAAATTGGTAGTAATTTCGTTCATTACAGAGTAATACAAGATACAAGTGGAATATGGGTTAGTACTCGGGAGGAAATAAACTATAGTCAGTGTGGACTGTGGCTGTTGACACCGTGTTGAGTTTTGAAATGTTTATTGTGGTGACTTGTGCGTCATTGTTTGTCTATTAGTGAGTAGTGCATTGAGCATTCCATTTGTGAAAGTATCCGTTGATTTTTCTTTTTTCTGATCACGGATGCTGATTGTATGAACAGATGAGGATTTTCTATCGATGTTCCTATGTTTCCGTAAGTACCTTATACTGAATTACATTACAGAGCGCAATATAAATATATAACGTTAACTAGACAACTATTTTTGCAATAGAATGTAATAGAATGTTCCTTAAACGACCTTAACTAGTCGCCTTTCAACTGTAGAGTTATTTATTATTCATTAAATACAGTAACCACTACAGCAAACATTACTTATCTCATACTGATAATTTATATTAAATTTAAAACACTAAAAAAATATTCAAAATTGTCTAATTAGACTAAATTTTAATATTATACTACAGATATATACAATGTGGCATCCATTTGCCTAATAGTTTTAGATATTTTCTATAAGATCTCTTAACTCACAGACTAATAAAAATGTTGATTAATGAACACAGTCAATTTATATATCTTCAGAATAGAAATTAAATTATTTAGCATTTTTAATACATTCTATTTTAAAACTAAAAATATATATTATTATAACAGCAAACAAATTCAATTTGTTATTCAAATTTATGTTAATTCTAACAGCTTAGTAATCCATATTAAGTTGGATTATTCTAGTGAGATATGAGAAGAGATAACACGAGATAACAGGTTTATATCAAAACTTTTTGGTTTGTTTATTTTAAAAAGTGCTGCCCGTTGTTAATATATTTTTAAAAAATATTCTAAATTCAAAATGTAATGCACTCAATGTATTTTTTAACACATGTATGAATGTTACAATTATCTTCTTGAGACTGAGTGGTTTTAATATTAGACAACAAATTATATGTCCCTTCCACTCTAACTCAATTATTGTGTGTTAGAGAGAGATAGAAAGAATTGCCTTTAATAGTATCACTTAGAATCTAAGTTATTTTTATTTATATATAAATTAATATTTAATTCTCTATATTAATACACAGAGTTTAATATTAATAATATTATACTATATTTCTAGAGATTTGTAACATAAGGATTATGGCGTATTCAAATATATTTAATATGTACTTAACATATTTTTATTTTATTTTATATAATTTATTTAAATTATTAATATATGGTGATTATTGTATCTGTGTTCTTTTTATTACTGGATATTTTTGGAACAAAAAACTGTTGGTTACGTCACCATTATTTATTTTTCTATTTGTAACTTTCACTGGCTTTATTTTGAAATTAAGGCACAAGTTGGAATTGCATTCTAAAGAACGATACCGAGTGATTGCTTATTTATTATGAATATTTATATTGACCTGTTGATATATTAAAGAAATCTAGATAATATATAGGTATTAAAAATCTTCAAACAATATTTTTATTATAACTTTATAATCCCTATTATTTGTAGTACAATTTCATTTTAATAAGACCAATTAATTTTTTTCTATTATGTTCTACCATCATACTATTGCTTGTAAACAATGTAGGGTAAAAAAAATATATTCTTTGATACCTAATTCAAAATAAAAAAACATATTTGAAATTGTTTCCAAACATATGTAGCCAATAAAATTATTAAATTTTATAATAAAAAATTTATTGATAGGAGCAGGATTCAAACTTGCTACCTCTGAAAGTTTTTTTAATTCTTTATTAAAATTCTATATTAAAATATTTAAAGAAAGGCTTTATAAACGCCCGTACATCCAAACTCCTCAGGTGTGTAATTACTATAATAACGTTGAGTGACGCGGCATCGAACCCGGGACCCGATGTTCAAAGTATCACAAATTATTTAAATTAAATTATACGTATATAATTACAAAGTGATATCTGGAGACAAGTACAAATTGAATGAGTCTCTTTTAAGTATTTCATTGCTAGTCGGGGGTCTTTAATTATCCCGGAATCGAACCTGTCACTGGTGTGAAATGTACGGAGAAATAATATTATATTAATATTATTTTAACAGTTTTCCTCCCACCGTCAATTTTACTTCTTATACTTGACAATTAAGCGAAGCTCTCTACGAGAGACTTCTGTATCCTTTGTGCAAGCATCAATCAAAAACGGTATATCCGAAAATTTACGAATTTTGCACACTGAGAGACATCAGTCTGGTTTAAAAAAAAACTAAATCCCATAGACTTCAAAGGGAAACATTTTTCGTGCGAAAATTTAGCTTAACCATGAAAAAAACACAAAAAATAATTAGTTGAGGACAGAATGCGTCGACGTTTTGCAATTGCAACTTCGGTGCTGTTTGCATCTCGCTTAGCTAAATAGCTATCACATACCGAGATTTTGAGATCGCAGAGACTCTAAATTGAGGTCTGGTTGGGGCTCCTACTAATTGAGCGAAGCGAGCGGAGCGCTCTAATGGAGAGAATTTGCATTGGTTTTACAAAGTTGGCATTACAACGGCTTCGAATTTTGCACACATACCATGGTGATATGTGTGGTGGTTTGAAAAAAAAAATTCAAAAAAATTCATTGTCGTTGAGGAATAACGTCCAAAAAACATCACTCACATAGACTTCAATGTAAAAAAATTTACTCAAGTGTAAGGTCTACAATTACGACATCCCACACCAAGACGAAGCCTTCGGCTTGGCTCGCTTCGCTCAACATGCAAACGGCACCCGAGATTTCGCGATCGCAGCGAGTCGAAATTGAGGGTTTGGTGGCGTTCCTAGTATTAATTATATTTACATATATATTAAATTCTGTTCTTCTGATAAGATCGAAATTAAATTGTTTTCACGGGAGTTTCATAGGTCAACAACCTTATGGACAATATTAATTTATTATTAAAATCTCATTATAGTTAATAGTTATTATAATAATTGCAGTTAAATGCGAGTCGTGTCAAGTTAAGGAGCTGTCCTCACTGTATTTTATAATCGGCTTCTGTTAACTCGGATACAAAAACTACCTCAAACACGAGACGCATCGGGCGGCCGATGGTATCGTACGATTTTTTGCTCGATTTTGGCCACTAATCGATTATTAATCATTATCGGACGCATATCGGACGGAGCAGTCGTATCCATATTCGCGGATGATATAATATTTCGTTTGATTTGATGTCTCGATAATGAAGACAGTTGGACAGTTGCCGCTCAATAAGCTGCATGTAAAAACTTTTACGTTTTAATTCTTGTCTCAATATAGATTATGTTTGTCTTTAGTATGGTGACGTCACTGATAATCAATATAAACAGAAATGACTGTCGATGATCTTGAAATTTAACAATAAAAACTATATGAAACACTTTGTACAGCAAGAAATGCAACATTGTTTGAAGATTTTACTACATCTACTTATTCTGTCTCAAACATAATAATATAAATTTTTTGTATGTTTAAAGATGGAGAAAATATATTGAAAAATGTTGTTTTTGTAACTAGGGGAAAATATATTGTTTTATTAATATAAGTAATCATTTGTGTACGTAAAATAATAATAAGACTTTAGACACATTTGAGGATAAAAGCTAATATAGATGTTTATAATATCTTGATCCAATTATTGCTAATAAAGATCGATGTCACGATGTTTTCTGTGTAGCGCCAAAAAACTATCTGGGATTGTGTTTAGGAAGCCATGGTCGGTTAAACGAACGACTGATCTCCAAATGACAATCGGTTATAAAGCTGTGTGTGTTTTTATTTGCTATTGTTGTCGTCTCTGAAACATCGTCCTGTATCTAAGGCCTCTGATAAATACATATATTATAACTGTGATCATCTAGTATAATCTATAGCATTTTCTGAGTTGTTTGAAAGTGGACTTCAGTCATTGCAATTTGTAATGTGGTAAATTTTGTTTATTTGTTTTGAAATCCATTAAAAAAATCTTATAAAACTAGCAACTACTTTATTTAAATATACGTAAAATATGTCATAATTATTAAGATTAAAAAGCAATTAAGAGTTACTTATATGTATATAAATTATTTATAATTTTGATTACAATATGTAACTACCCTCGCTGGATCACTAAGTGGAGACGAAAAACATCTTATAAAAACTACTATACTTTACAAGATTGGTACTATCATGAAGTATTTAAAATGATGACTTGCTTTTGTCAGATTAAAAAACTCCCAGAAAGGATATTTTAAAGTAAATTACATGTTACTGAAGGAGTGCATCACCAAATAAACTAGGTTGCACTGAAATTATACAACATTAAGTTAAAATCATAAAGCACCAATGAGGTGAGTCTGTTGGTTTATTCGGCGTACTCTATACTTAGTGTAATAATGATGCACTAAAATATATTATTTATTGTTTATACATCACGAGAACAGCTTCAATGAGGAATGTACGTGAAGTATATGAAGCTAGTGAGAGAGAGAAAAGAGAAGAATCAATTATTGTGGTTTTTTTTTGGCCTATTGGGAAGAGACCTTTCTAGTTATGGACCCAAGACTATTGTGCACAGAATCGAACCTGTGTCTTGACAATTCCAAAATAAGCTTTGTAACTATTGAATTAATATCACAAAATTATAATATACTGAATGTTGCTGACTAAATTATAATTGACATTTTTTAGAATCGTAGACCATTTAAGTAAATATAGGTTCATATTTGATTTACGTTTTAAATATTCAGCAGACAGTAATAAAACATTGTCATTCGTTTTGGAGCAACTATAGGATATAGTTTACAATATATACTATTTCTTTCTCTTTCCCTCATTGTTATTAGTAGAAGTAGTTCAGGACAACTGAAGGATCCTCTTAGAGTGAAAAAACCAGAAAGAACTAACCCATAATACTAAAACAAGGAAGATGACAGGATCTTCAATTTAGACTAAAAAAATTGAGGTGGTTCATCATTTTTTATTCCCTCATACGTTAATTTGGTCTATATGGTAATCGAATCCACGGCCTTTGGTTCAATGATAACTGGTCTGATACCAAAATAGCCACGGATAATTTAAGAATACTACGTTCATATTTTCCTGCTAAATTGTTATTAAAATTTAATTTAATTTATAAATCAATCAATATGTTCTCTGAATGACGCGTCCTTTCATATCATATTTATAATTTATTTTTAATGTTATACTGTAATATCTGTACCGGAAAAGTTTGTTTGTTTGTTGGAACTACTACATGGATTTCGGAAATTCTCTCGTGATTGTGATATGCAGGTTCTTGAGGAAAGCTATAGGTCAGGGATGGCAAACTAATAGCGCACGTGCCACAAATGACACGTTTGAATGTTGATGGCACGCATTAAACAATACTTTTTAATAATTTTTATTTTGATAGAAGTTAATTAAAAGTTATTAATCTACACTTATTTTATAATTTATGGTATAAACTTGTAATAGACACGTATCAAACAAAAACGGAATAAAAAAAATGTTACAAATTAGGTACAAATTTCATTATAGCTTCAGCATGCTAACATTTTAACTGAAATGTTATTGTGGCACGTTATCTATTAAAAACTTTTTTTTTCTGCTTTGTAGCACGGACTTCAAAAAAGGTTTGCCATCCCTGCTATAACCTATCAGTATTATGTTACTGCTTAGTTAACAAAGTCTTAGTTTTCCAAAAAGTATTTTTTTTTTCATGGAATTATGAATAATGTTATTAATTTGGTATGTGGAGGGTAATATCTAAAAGTGTTAAGTCAATAGAAAAAATATTTTTTGTCAGTTGAAGGAGTCGTTATTAGATATATAATGTCAGAGGCTCGCTTTCGCTCCCTGAATCTCTGTTTCTAGAGAATTACAAACTGGGTCTCTTTAAGTCAAGAGTGAATCGGTTCCTTCTATGCAAACGCGTTTCATCTTAGACTAATGATTTGCTTACCATCAGGCGATCTCTGGTTAAGCGCTGGCCTATTTATAATAAAAAAACGTGATATTTTTGTTCTGTCTATGAGTTTTGTAGTGAACTAATATCAAACCATATTTTGCGGCCGCTTAGAAAGTTTTTTGACACTAAGTTTTTATGTATAATTGTAATTGCTATAATATATTTTGATAGTTTCATTTCACAGACCACTGAAAAACGTAATAGGAGGTTTGGCAAACTGCAGATTAGATCTGGAAGTGTTCAGTTATGATCTATACATTAAAAACAGGTTCTTGTACGACATTTACCTCATCGTATGTGACAAATTTTAGATTTATCAATATGATCCATTAACAAGACCCAGTCAACAATATATCGGTTTCGAACAAACTAACGCCAAATATATTAAAATTTGATGACCATATTTTTTTTCTCATCAGGGTACTCATATCACATTTGTAAGACAATTAATTAGCCTCAGTACAGAGTGGTACATTACTAAATAATAGCCAGTAGTTTTTGCTGCTGCTATCCAACACGGAACTCCGAGGCCATGTGGTTTAAGACTACAATGCACCCGCGCATCCCGCGATCAAGATGAGGGAGTTTCTAGACAGTTCATCGTGATATCAATCGGTCATCCTCTACATAGAACTGACTGGTTATTGACTTCTTGTATCTTAAACCTAAAAAGCAGCTGAAGAGGTTGCAGTTTTGTATTGTCAGAATGCACTCATCACGAGTGAAAAGTTTGTTGCAGCAGTATTTTTTGCAGACTTAAAGGTGTACCTTGAAAAATATTTGAGATGAATGTAAAAGATTATTGATAAGATCTAATAGAAAACTAATCTATAGTAGTACAAAAACAATTTGAAGGGTTCTAGTATTCCATGGACAGTCATCCACGAAGTTCGGTATATTTTTATATGTTTCTTATAAAACCATATCAATACTGAAATCATATGGTAAAATTGGTTAAAACAAAAGACACTACTTTCCTTTGATGTTAATTTTTTAAACAGACTGACTGTACTAGATAGTAGCTTTAGAAAAATCTTTAGTAGTTCTACAAAAATCTATAATTTGAACAAAATATATTTTATTAATATTAATGTAAAATTAGTAAAAACGAAAATCTTCATAGTAATTTAATATATTTAATATTAACTAGTTCTAATGTTGTCTATCCTACAACGCCTATGGTGCAGTCTGAGCCGTGTCAACTACACGTACATTGACATCAATAACAAGATGACATATACTATTGTTTTAAACGCTTGTAATTACTTACAATGTACATAGTATTATAATTGACTATTAGACGAATGACGTACAATTCATCATTGCTATAGAAGAGGGCTAAAAATAAATCTTTATTATGAGGTAAATGAGACCCCATTCATTATATAATTAACATATGTAACACACACGCACAGATACACAGACACACACATACACAGTGTAAAGTGAGTAATAGTAATTGTTATTTTTTTAATTTTACATTCTAAGTAAGCAGCGCTCGAGTGATTTGAACTCTTTGTAGGGCACGCTAGTTTCTTGACCCTACGTCCTTGGTGTTTATCAAACCCAGCTGCCATACATATATATTATTAGATATATTTAGCTATATATATATATATATTTATTTAGTTTGTTTGTCTCTATAATAATATTAGAATAGGTTGGTTTGGTTGTATATATTATGATTTTACAATAGGATTTAGTGTAGTGCATGCGGGCACAGTCGCAGTCAACAGCAAGTTATTATTTTTTTATTATTTTATTCATGTTAGTAATCTCGTATTAATTAAAACATTTTTATATATTTAAACGTCTGATCGATGATTTGCGAAATTTGTAATCGATTTTAATATGATTGAGATCGAAATATACCTGACATGGCTTCCTACGAACTCAATCACTTTTTGTATTATTTGAACTGGTAATTTTAATTTAAAGTCAAATGAATAAGTATATATTATTAATTTCTGTCAGTACATGAATCATATAGTCCTATTATGGTTTTGATAGATTGATGGTAGCTCCAACTCATAAGCCCATTTATCTTTTTCTCCTTACTTCTGTTCCTCAACGATGTGAAGGCAATAAAATTATCCTTAGCGACTGATGGTAACCGCTTACCATCAGCTCTAATCCTACCATAAAAGCTGGCAGCTCATCTGTAGTTCGTGTGTATTGCAATAGGCGACGCCAGGTGACGCCTTCGGGACGTGCCCACTTTATTAAGTAATAAAAATTATAAGTTATTGTTTATTTTAGTTATATACTTTTTAATATTTAACGGTATAACGCTAAAGCAACTATATTCTATATAAATATTGATAACTTATTAATTGAATGTATAGTTATGTAATAATATGAGTATAATATGTATTTGAAAAGTACATATTAAAAGAATACAAATATATTGAAGTAGTTCTCAATTAATTTAAAATGATTAAAGAAAGTTTGCCAATATTTATTTATTATTAAGTAAATATGGTAGCACCCTGGGAATGAGGCCTCTGCAGGCAGGATATTTCAACATTATTACAAATTAAGTTTTGCAGTAAAAAGGACAAGAACGTGGATTTCTGTGACTGAGATACATATTTAAGGCCGGTGGTAGCTTCGACTATGAAGAAATGAATTTTTAAACTTATTACTTGTCAATAAACCATCGAATTACTTGTAGTGTCATTGCAATCAGACTGTTTGGACATTAGTACATTTATCTCTCATTTTAAAGGAAAGATGATTTGAAATACGATGATAATACAATGATTTCTTCTGTCCTGTATTCGATGATCTGTAAGTATAAATTGTATCTATGAAAAATAAGAGTGGATTGATCATTGATATTAATTTAGTCTTTGAAGCTTCAGGAATTTGTGTCTGTACGAGCTTTCATTAAAAATTATTAATATGATAATTTATATTTAATAAAGCATATAGTAAATAAGTAAAAACCACCAGGACTCGAAGCCTTTGATGGCTATGAGTCTCTGTAGCTCTTACAACTGAGCTATCGTGTCCGTACTCGCTTACATGACTCAAGAAGTGTAGAAGTAGACATTTCTTTCGGAAACCTAAGAATCATGTTCCTGATTGTGAAATGATTGATCTGTGATTCAAACCTTTATCCTTTAACATCGCTGTAGGTTGAATTTTCCAAATCTAAGAATGTACTATATTCTAGGAAAACCCCTCATGAAAAATTTCAGCCTTGTAACTCGTGTAACTTCTAGAATACATGATAAGTGAGTAGTATTTTTCTATTACATTCAGTGAAATTTGAAAAACTTAGAAGATTTTATAAGTATAAGTGATATACATTACTAATAGTACATGTCATTATCATCTACCCTCATATGTATGTTACGAGTTAACGTTCCTCTCGAGTGATACTCCGCTGTAAAAGGCGACCATTGTAAATATATTTAATTAAAAGAAATTGTAATAAATGTACTTAATTTGCATGCCTTTGTTAAATTAAATAAATAAATTGTTGAAAAACTGTTCATTAATCGACATCCGAAGAGTAATAAATTTTAATAATTAGTGCAAATTTTATGCCTTCAATATTAAACCACTTAGCGGAATGCTGTTACTGGCTTGGTCTGTTTATTATTCACTGCTGACGGGCTATGGGTGAAATAATGGTGATACCACATATATATAAAATACTTTTAATGTTTGGATGTTTGTGAAACTGATCACAATGAAAGAAAATGATTTTTTTGTATGGTTCTTCTAAGACCAGGACGCGTTTGGATCTCTCGTGGCATTAACTCTTAAGCTGGAGAGTGTCCAGAAGGGCTTATTTCTATAAGTATGGTATCAATATGTGCCCTCCTGACTCTTGAAATTCACGTACACAAGTGATCACTGATATGAATTTAAAGTGCAAAAGATTAATAAATAAAAATATATATACAAAATATAGTTTAAATGAGATATCCCCAGAGAATTTGACATACCCTGCCTACTCCAGGAACTCTTAATTCTCTAGGTCGTCTGTCTGTCTGTTCTGTTATTAATATTATATGTATATATAATTATTAACTTATTTATACTCGAGCCATCAGCGTGATGAAGGTTACGTAACGGATATTTTGGGATATAACTGGCAATAAGTCTTAAAAGGACCGGAGACACTTATGTTAATTAAACATAAAAAATATTAATCAAATATATGTGTAAGTTTATTCATATAATGTTCTGTTAATAATTCTGGCTGCTCTTAATAACTGTATTGTATATAGTGTTTTAGATTATTTATTTGTTAACAATAAACAGACGACGTGATGTACTAATAAATAATATAATGAAGCTAGAATCTGTTTATATATGATATATATAAATAGTAAGACCAAACCCGCAGGAAAAGCTATTATATATCATATGAACCAATGTACTAAATATCAAATCTGAACGTAACTTCAAAATTTAATTTTAAAAACAAAAAATACTCAAAGTCAAATAGTTTACGAGTTACCCCATTACTTAAAATTATACAAACATGTATTATCTTTATGTGTTACAAACACAACTCTAATCAAATACACACATACAATATGTGTAATATATTGATGTTTATAACAAATTGTAACAAATCGTTTTTTTTACTATCACTTTGACTTTAAATAAAGAAAAAAGATGCTGGTACTATATTATATATTTTTCATTTTTATCTTTTAACTTTGTGTACGTCAATTAGACGAGGGAGGAGGTGCTATTTATAGTATATTATAATATACTTATCGAATTAAGCCCTGGAAGGATACTCCATTTATTTATATTAATATTAATTTGTATTTTTTTTGATATTTTTTTTATATATTACCTACCCACAATTTGGAAATATACGTAATAGAAGTAGTAAAATACTAAACATAAGTTGAAATTCGTGTTCACGGGTAGACGAGATGTATGACCTACATCTCGTCTACCCGTGAATACGATTGCTGCAAAGCATTCGAAACGTCGAGTTAAAAGTAAAATATAACCAAATTATACGCGAGTTTTAATCCGTAAAAAACAGTTTTATTTGAAGTGTGTGAAACTGTGTGTGAACTCGTGAAATTCTAAGAAATAACTATAAGTTGAAACTTTAATTTTTTATTAAAACTCTGAGGTAGCGCCTCTGATATCTGAGAGGAGACGTGTCTCAGAGAACGTTTACAATCTTTAATGTCATCATTAAATGTACACATAACTGTCTGATTGATATATTGTGATAACTTTAATAATACTTAATATGAAAGGTTTTTAAACTGATAAAAATAATTGATGTTGTTTACCAAATAACGGTGCTAACTCACGCCCGGAGCGGAGAATTAAAAAATATAATAACTTTTAAATATCTCTTGTTAATTATTGATTTATTGAGAATTAATAATAATTTAGATTTTGGATTGTTTTATAGTTGAATGTTTGGCTCCCCTAAGAAAAAAGGTCGTGGATTTGATTCTCACGAAAATATTTTTGTGTCATTTTATATTTGTATGTATGTGTACATGTGTTTGTAATCCTGACACATACGTAGTATAAGTTTTATAAAGTAATAAAATTCTATATAATAAGTAAATACAATTAATAATGTCAATGAGATGACAAACAGTTGTCAATAAATTTATTATTGAAGTGAAATAAGTACATTAATTAAATATTACCTGTTTTGTTGTTTAGCTTAATAACATTATTAAATTTTATATAGAACAATATACGACTGCTCTCACAAATCACAAATCTTCGCGATAGCTCATTTTTTAAAAAGTCAGTGGGTGCAGGTTCGTATTTTCATTTAAAAATAAAATATAATTATTGTTTAGCAAAAATTCATATACGAACATGTGACTTTTAATATTATATAGTTTAATAAATCTTATCAACGTATATCATACGAAATGTATGTTTCTCATAAAATATAAGTTATTCGTCTGATCTAGACACTTATATGTGTGTATGTAAGTATGTATTTTGACATTGCCAATAAGGTCTATACGTATTTATGTATTTGTCGTTATGTAATTCTTTATATAATATGTTATTTTTAAATACAATTAACCTCGCTCTCCGTCTCACTCAATTAAAATCTCATTTATTATTCAATTGAAAGTTTATTTCATTAATGATTACAAAACTCTCTACCCTTATCAGGAGAGCAAATTGAGAAACTGTATCGTGTCTCATATAACCGTTTCATTCATGTTTCTGAAAAAAAAAAATTACGGATATTTCATGTTTTTGATATTGATTGAATGGAAAGTTGTTTTATTGAATTGTGACCAATATATATTATATACTTCAAAATGTATAAATTCCTTGAGGGGCAGCGAATGAAGCAAAAATTATATGTTATATGTATACTATATAAGTATTGCATATATAATGCAGCAATAGTCTTCATTTAAATATGTGTTTTCATCATTTAGTTTTAGTCTTTTATTTATTATTATTATTTATTTATTTATTTCTGCACAATGTACAATGGTAGACTTAATGCCTTAGGCATTCTCTACCAGTCGACCAAGGATGATGCAGAGATAAAAGAAGTAGGTGCATGAGGAGGAAAACAGAAGAAAAGAACTAAAATAAAAAGTTATATAATAAACGTGTTTTCTGGACTGATATTATTTTATCAGCGTTTGAGTCTGATCCAGTGATTAAAGTGTCTTCCGTCTCTCAGAGTACTTCTGTACTTCGTCTTTCTTTTTTTCCTATCTGACTGCAACATCCCATTACCCACACTATAACTATAGCATATTCCAGGGCGTTCAGACTGCTCTGTGAAGCAAATAGTATATTTTATATAAAACTGTAACAAATATCAGCTACCTGCTTTTTCGTCCTTATTTATGGTTTCCACGTCTCTTTCTACTTCTTTGCAATATGTTTTTTCACGTATACTTGTATTCATCTTCTGTATTCTTCTCTTATATATTATTACTTACATTTACAAAACATCACAATGGTCGTTATTTGTATTTTTTTCAGTTAAGCTTACAAGTAATCATGTTGATGATGCGAGATTAATAAACTATTTTTTATGAAGGTATACGATTCAGTAACATGATATTTGTGGTATAAATATGCTTCTAATTTTTGAATACATTATAAAAATCTGTGGTCTAATTGAAAAAATACTTTCTTTTATGAACTCTTAAAATACCAAAGAATCATGAGTTAGATATTATTCTGACTAATGGTGCTTTGGTTCTAATTATTTCTGTTAGTATATAATAGATATCTATGTAGGTTTTAGTGTATTATTGATTGCTAAAGATAGATTCTATTGTGTTAGCAGCAAATACATTGTTGGCTATGATACTAAGAAGGTATAGGAATGATTCTAAAAAGGTTTATGGTTTAATTTTTTTTTGTATATTATATTGTTATACGTAAAAATACATCTGTAAGTAGAAAAGCAGGGGTGCATTAAAAATTAATATTATTTTAATCATCAAAGAACTGCTTGAGTATAGTATGTGTAGATATTATAATGGCCAGGACATCCAGGTTTTTTAAATATTTCCTAGCATGTAGTTATTTTAAGTATATCATGTATTAGTAAAATTATCTTGTGTGTGAGATATGCACATGTAACAGTTCGATTAAACTTTACTAAACGGAATTTAAATTATAAAAATATTTTTACGACTAAGAATTGTTTCGAGCAGGAATCGATTTTATTTAACAAGTGCATACGTCACTAATGATATCATATTTTATGTAAAGTTATTTGTAAGTAATGACTTCATATAAAAGGATCGCCTCTTTTTGCTAAGCTTGTCCAATTTAAATGTAATTGAGTCACATGTATTGACATCGAGAGATAAGTTATGATTTCAACCCGATTTTACTCTGAGACTGGTTTACACCCGCTTTTTGTAATTTAAACACATGGAATGCACCCCGACTGTGTCCTGTTTTATAAAACATTTGTTTATTGTATTAGATGATATGATATTCATTGTTGATACTATTAATTATTGCGTTTTTGACGTCTATAAATGATTGATCTATATTTAAGATGTTGTTCAAAAGTAGCTGTAATTTTAAAGGTCTTCATTTCATTTTTTATTTCTATCCCTAAAGAATATCATATTTTTGTGTATTTGACCATGGGAATAAATTTTTTTAAAGGACATATCTGTACTTAGTTACCAATTAATTGGCAGCCAGATTCGAAGCCACGCTAACGAGATAGTGTTGGTACATTTCATCTGATAAGGAAAAGGGTTCGTTAAAGTATAGAAAAAAATCTATATATTTAATTTTGATGAATGAATTAAAAGTAAAAGTGATTTATTATTATTAAATTGACTTTTCACGAGGGTGTCTGGAGAACAGTGCATGAGTATAAGGAATTTTATTTTTTTTTGTTTTTTTTTTTGGTTTGTTTGAACCGTTGGGGTTTTTGTTTTTTTTTTATATAATTGGCACTTCTCAGACTAGTCTAATTATAAAAATTGTTTGATAAAAGTAATGTCATTAATATTTTTTATGATTTTGACTAATAAATATATTTTTTTTACGGCTTCAGATTATTATGTTGTTGATATCAAAGAAATATCAACACCGAAACTAATGAAGTCACTTAATTCTAGAGGTCGGACATTCGATTCCTGATCGTGTCGATGAATAAAGTGCAGACAATAGCTAAAATTAATGTTTTACATGCTTATATTATTCATTAATTTATAATTAAAAATGTATGTTAATACTGCAATTAAAATGTTATAATATTATTTATATCAGTTGTTATCTTATCAATTAAAAATATATGCAGATAAGCTTTCCAAAAATATGTTTTTGAGAAATTTTAATGTTTATGATAATTGAATTCTCCTCTTTGATAAGAGATTGATAACGGATTGGATTGCTTTGTTTTCTCAAAATGCTGCTCACAGCAGAGTATCAGAGCCAATAAATACAATTTGAATTGAGTGGCCGCAATCTAAGATTACGCTCAATCTATTATTAAACTTAATATAAAATAGCAATTGTTGTCTTATTATTTGGTCATCAGTAATTGCTGCAATGGTTTTGATGAAGCTTATAAGGTTTTGTTTGTTTAAATCAAGAAATCGACTTATTATTACTAAATGTTATCAAAATTATTTGTATCATGTTGGCAAGTAATTTTTTTTTATTATTTCTTTATTTATTTTATAGTCAAATAATTTCCTTACTGCAATTATATATATTACATAGTATAATATTTCATGATATTACTTCAAACTAAAAAACTTTTTACATAATATAATAAATTATAAGATTCAACCACAACTTGATATAAACCGTTCAGTAAATCTAAACTCTTTAATTAAATAATTCATAATCCAGTGCGACAGACATACAGACATACAATGAGGTTTTAGTTGTATTATGATTATTTTTGATGTATATTTCTTTGAACAATGCAGGCCGCCATCACTATCCATTATAATGATAATAAAAAGTTGAATACGTTTAAGATAACTTCAAAGTGTATCAATATCATTTAAATTGTTTTTCTGGTTTCAATTACTGATAAAAAAATGTGCAAGTCTCGCCCAAATAAGATCACTGAGGCACCAATAATTAACGGATTTTATAAATAATAATTGTGTACGCGGCGACCGACAAAGGATTTTTTATATTTATATTTAATAATATAAATTATCAGACAGCTACCAGTTAATATTTATTAACAGAACACACGGTCGGATTTGTATACTTGGAAATTATTGTTTTTATAAAGCTGTGTCATATTAAAAAGATAAGAAAGTCCACTCATTGTCTCATGTCGATCTACAATTGATTGTCTGGTGTTTGTACAGCTAAAAAGCTGTACGTGGGAATTATAACTCGACTATTTCATTCCAATTGGATTAATATTTTCTTACAAATACAAAAACTGATAAAACTGGGTTTATTATTGGTAATTGTGCTTTAAATGCCCCATTTCTGAGGACAGTAACAGCCAGTTGATACTATATAATAGAGTTCCTAACACAGCTAAATCATTTGTTAGTTTATAAATATGTTTGAAGTTGCTCACAAGTACATCTCATTTAGTATCGATGTGAGGTTTATCATACCTTCTCTTTAACAAGATATTTGCGATTGAACATTTCTGAACTGGTTCCTTGGTCTCTTTGAAGTTCGCGAAAATACCGACAAGCGATAAATTATTTTGTAATATTAAACTTTATTTTTTGTAGTGGCACCTAACAAGGCACTCGAACTAGTTCTTTGGATTTATTTCTCCTTTTGGATCGATGAAGACATTGGTTATTTTAATCTGTATTAGTTTAAATTTTCCGTTAATACTTTTAACGCACATTTGAAATTATAAATCACATGAAATCAATACATTTCATCTCTGTTTTTTTTGTGTTTTTTTGTTTGATAAACGTGCAAATGATGTCTAATGGTATGTGGTACCGTCGTCCATGATACTGTTGTCTATGAGTAATATTGATGAATAGAAGGCATATCTCTCTGTCTTAATCGTCGTAAAAAATCTTTTTTAAGACGGGGATAGAGGGGGGGGGGGTTACTTTTTCCGAACCGTACAGAAGCTGTAGTTAACAAGCTTAACACTATGTCGATGATATTATCAGCAGTCTTATTAAAATGGCCACACGTCAAATAGATTGGACACACATGAATAAGATGTTAATTTAAAAAGGCTCCGTCCGTCCGTAATGTGGTAATGTTAATTTGTGATCTCATGTTACTTAGTGCTTTAGAATGGCTTGATATGATCATTGATATTGATAATTGTAAAGTTTTATTAAAATGTTTTCAGCTTTATCGATTAAGATAATTGTTACGAGAACATAATATAAACTTTAAAATACATTATTTATGAAGGTACTAACATACGTAATGTTTTTATCTCACTATAATATTGATAAAGATTTTTTTAATATATTATTTACATAAATGATATTAAACGCATGTTACTGATAGCGCTGGTGTATCTTTATATGAGAATAGTAATTATATATCTTTACTTCGGACGGTAACATGTGTCGAGGAGTTTTAATTGAGGTGACCAGAGCATGTTGAAACTTTATATGCGGGTAGTTTATTAATATTATCTTGTACGATTTTATTTTTTTTTATTATATAATATATATTAATTATGACTGTCCTGTCTGAGTGTTGATGAGGTAACTTGAGTTGGGTTCTCTCAATGTTGACTTTAAATGTGTAATAAAAATATCTACAACACCTTGAAGTCATGTCGAATATTATTTTTAGTATTGGTGTTGCGCGTTTAAGCTATTAATATATATTATTATCGAAATCTGTGTCAATATATAAAAAGAAGGAAAAGTCGTCCGGTCTGTGCCGTATTCGTAATTGGGTTTAAGGCCTCTAGAAATTGACCTTAGAAACTTGATATGCAAGGTGTATTTTTAAACAGTTATTTATGTCTCACACACACATACACAAACACACACACGGACAGCCTGTGAGGGATCAATTAAAATAATACTACAGCTACAGGTAAGATTTTGTCAATTACTTTTCTTAGTATTTTTATTGTAGAAAATTAAGTTCCTTAGAACAGAAACTTACTTACTTAGTTAACTTAGATCTTTAGTTTTATAATCTTATAAAGACAGACAGCTGAGGCTGTAGGAAGAACTCTTTTATGTATAGATTGAAACTTACCTAACTCGATGACGACTTATTAATTCACAGATATTTGACCAGATATTAAGTTTCATGTTTTGACAGCTTTTTAATTCAACTGTCAAAATTAAAAGATATTTTAATGTTTTATATTTAAAAATTGTCACTAAGTATATCTATATCTCTAATATATAAGTAGTAAGGTAACATTATAATATTAACTAAATGAAATCGTTTCAGGTCTCTTATTATCATATTTTATTTAGTTGGTATCGGTCCTCAGCTACAAATAATTGGGTATGTCATTCCTCTGTCGCCCGACATGTCGTGAGTGATTGACGTATTATCAGTTTTTCTCTTTAAATTACAATTACATTAAACGTATTAAACGTATAAATTATATATGTATAGATATATAGAAATTGTTCGTTGGTCTGCCTGTGAGAGCGTCTGTAACT
This sequence comes from Mechanitis mazaeus, assembly GCA_959347395.1. Classification (NCBI taxonomy): domain Eukaryota; kingdom Metazoa; phylum Arthropoda; class Insecta; order Lepidoptera; family Nymphalidae; genus Mechanitis; species Mechanitis mazaeus. The sequence goes on from OY365756.1 coordinate 788,593, forward strand.
CTGATATATACAATACTAGCTCTTAGGATTCAAAAGATATTAAAAATTATAAATCAAATCATTGATTACTTTAATATTCCGACGACAGAAATACGGAAGTTGTATTGTTGAGATGACGGTTCATTGCTAGGACAGGAAGTGACAGACGACCACGTGTTCACTGCCACTTCCAGGTTCTTCCAGTTTCACTAAACAAGTTACTGAACCCAGAAGAATCCGGTGTATAAGAATAAATACAACATTTCTCCTAAGTGATCGCGATGCAACAGCTGCTCCTCGCATTGTATAGTTATTTATATATAATAATTACTCCGAATTCTAAGATTACTGGTTGCTCTTGATTGTAGAGTGCGAAATAAAATGTCTATTATTATACTTTAAAATACTATATTTAGAGTTATCGGCGCAAGGTTTATGTTTAAAATATCTCAATCGGCAATTATGAATGCACTTGATGGAGACTTCTACGCGATAGCCACCTCTCTACACCTCTGACATAGAGGCTGATATCGATTGTGAGCTGACAAGGCTGTTTTTTATTTCTCCGTATTACGCAACGCACTAAATATAATAATATAAGTGTCGCTTATTAAAGCGTCGGTCTGTGTGTACACTGTGAGGTTGCATTTATCTCAATCTTTCATTGAAGTACGTGAAGGTCTCACTTACTTTAATATATATCTAAAACAATATTAGTCTACGATGATTATTTTGTAGATAATGAAAATGTAGGTATGGTTAATGATTGAGCGAAACTCTCCATTAGTTTTCTGGGTCCTTTGTGCAAGCATCAATCAAAAACGGTACATCCGAAAATTTACAAATTTTGCACACCGATAGACATTAGTCTGATGGTTGTTTTAAAACAATTTTTCAAAAACAATAATACAAAAAATGTAATAATGTCTCATTTTAAAAAATGGTTGAGGACAGAATGCGTCGAAGTTTTGGAAAAGCAACTTCAGTGCTGTTTGCACCTCGCTTCGCTCAATATGCTAACACATTCCGAGATTTTAAGAGCGCAGCGAGTCTAAATTGAGGTCTGGTTCGCGTTCCTAGTATGTTTTATTTATAAATAACAATATAAACTTCCAAATGCTTTGCTATCCTTAAATAATACAGGTAGATAGAGTAACCGTGAAAGAAGAAGTAAAAGTCATATGACACTGCATATCGTATGTACATCTAGTATATGCTCTTAATCTGTGGGATATTGATGATCACGAAATAATACTGAAACAGAGATTTCATGTTGTAGAAACGCTCAATTGATCTACTCTCCTTCGAAAACTTTGTTTATTGTATTGTATTAATAAAATAAATGAGTGGTAGTTCGGTTATAGCTATTGGCTCTACCTATTATAGTAGAACCTTCAAATGTCTATTTTTTATGCTGTCAGTGTGGGAGATGGAAGCTCAAAATACCAGCTTTCGATCCCCCATTCGATCAGTGAACATTTTTGCGTTTGCCATAAAAAAAATTATTAATTTGCAATATTAAATATTCCCATCGTTAATTATCGAAACTATTAAAAAAAATTAAACATTTCAATAATGTAGCTTGTAGATATGCAATACCTTAGCACAGAAAATAAACATTAACATAGTATATTTATTGCGAAATAAAAGTGTACGTGTCGTGAAAAATTTGTTCGAAAATGTCGCGTATGTCTTAAATATCATACATTAAATAATAATATACTTAATAAATATTATTTAAAAGTTAATTATTTAATTTATATAAGTCAACAACACTGAATTATGTATATTTTATGCTAATCTACTGATCGACTCACTCTCGCCATGTACGGTGCTCTGTAATAATTAAACCAGGATAAATAACTTTGAATGTATTAACTTCCGTTTCTGGTTTCTGAAGGCTTCTTGTAAAAATCCTTTTTTTTTATTTTATTATATTATGGTACTGTACTCGCTCTCGCCAGCAGCGATGTCCTCAATTTTAGTGACTATTTATGTCCATTGTTCCTGGATTCAAAGTTTTTTTATATTTCTAGGAAACTTTTCTTCATTTGTTAGAAAGAGAATATCCTTTAACGTCGTTGTAGTTTCCTGTATGAGCTGTTACGATGAAAAAATCGTATAAAAGTATATTCATATAAACATTATAGTATTAGGAAGTACTAAGGACTCAGGTTGACCTGTTGTGTTTGTTCGCTGAGCTAAAGGTGGTAGGTTAGTACGTACATTAATATTTCTACTCGCTAAGGGTTATATAAATAGATAATAGTAGCTCTTTGACATCACCCCCTTTCACCCTATATTTAATTTTAAAAAAATATTGTTTAAACTTTCAGATGCTTATTTCTAAGAAACATCACAAAAGCCAATAGGTATTAATTATTAATTCTTCCTTTGTACCCTAGTTTGTAGGATTACACTAAAGTTTAAAAAAAAAAAAGTTGATAAGAAGTAAGTACGGTGAATAGTATCTTATATTTTAGTTTCTCGTGCAAAGGTTTAATAAAGAAATAATCTACCATTGATACTCTGTAATATAATATAATATAAAGTTGATATTAAAACTAAGAGACGTTAATGTTTAATTTCTGGTTGTCTGCATTCAGTGCAAGATGTCACATGTGTATCATTTTTATCATCCACGCCATCAATCTTCTGTCAACCTCTGATATTCACGGAATATCTCCACAGAGTAAGAAGTCATCTTATTATGTTACAACTAGCCTTAATATATTTATTTGATAATCAGATGTCTAGGAAACTTATTATTTTACTGATATAGTAATTACAAATCAAAATATCGACGTTTTGGGCTTTTTTCTGAAGGTTATTAACACCTTCAAAATAAGCAAAGTTAACCATCCAAAGGTTCGAGGAATAGGAATGAAGTGGTGTTGTTCCAGCTCGTGTTAATTTGAATTCACAACCTGATGGTATCCCAGCGTGCTCCGGTCGGCGATTAAAAATAGCATTGCGTTAAATAACAAAACGTATACTAATTGAAGGAACAAACCAGAGAGTCCAGTTTGGAGATTTAATTAATTAATTGAAACACCGATTTGTGGGTCATTTAGGACACGAGAGCGTTCAGTATTTTTTATATATATTTTTAATCACTTATAACGCGACAGCGACTTGAATGTGGAAATTTAAAAGATTGTTATTTTTTTGTGGTTATCTTATTTATTATTCCGTGGTCTCGTTTACAATTGGTATCTGTAAATGCATAAATCAATTAATTCATTTAATTAAGCCCCTCTTATCTTTAATAGAAGTTATTTTAAGGAGAGCTTTCTTTTTCGATATTCTTGGTTGTGGGCTTTTTATGTTATTGCCTTATCTCGCTTGTGATTAATATTATATATGTTTTAATTTTATTTATTTTATCTTTTTTAAAGTTGTTAAATATAAACCGACTTCAGTTCGCTTTCAAGTTTAGGAGCTTTTATGGTGAAGTAGTTATTTGACTTTAGCCAAAGCCACTGGTTTCTAGCAGTCCTATATGCAACCCGGGGGTCTGATGTCATTGTTCAACTGGTTCAGGAATAACACAACCATTGTCAGACACATGATAAGAATGTATACGAAAGTGGTACAAATACATACATCTGTAATGTGAAGTTAGATTTCATAAGTTATACAAAAAACCAAGGTTTTAAATAAAATTCCAGTATTCATGTCATAATTATTAAATTGATAGCGACAGATATAAATCAATAAAATGTAGTACTGTATATATAAGTAGCACATACTGGCCGCGCCTGTCTGCATGTGCGTGATCAGCTATCACTGTATGAGACCACAGCGCTGAGGTGTTACTACTAGGAATGATTGCTACAGTTACGATATACTACTAGGATATTTAGCAGCAGTTATTATAACAAGGTGTGGCGTTAACTATTTCAGTAAAACCTCTCATAATCATATAAAAATGGCCATGGCGTTCTCAGAAGCCACTGAGAAGTTTAATTCGCAATAATTGAAATTGTTTAAAGTTTTTTGGGACCCACTTTTTGGTTCACACTTGAAGTAATGGAGGTAATACATTTATGTATGCTCATAAATTAAGAAAAAGAACCAATTCTTTATATATTTAAATATATAAAAGTTTAATAAATATAATAAAAAGGTCAACATTTCTCGTATGTGTTGAAATATATTTTTCGAAAATGTTGTCCGGTTTTAATTTCATTCACCAAAAGAGCTGGTGAATTGAATTTTTTATTCGAAAATCTATATTTAACCGATACAGGTATTGCGGCGTATTTTGACTTTTATAGGGTTGTTTATTTTGATATTTTGAATGAAATAACTTGATAAAACAATAATTTTAAAGTAAACAAGTAACTATTGTGTATTGATTGTTGGGACTTTAAATGACTCAAAGAGTTTTTTGGTGTGTATTTAAAAGAGAATTAAATGATATTTAAATAAACTTTTGATAGAAGTTCCTCCGTAAATCAACGTTTTATCGAACTACCCTCAGGATACACTTTAATAATAAGCTCTTAGTATCTTCAGCTCCAAACATTCTTGTACAATTATTTTATAGAGTAATAGTTTATGGGTTCAGTTTAATTAGAAATCTATTTGTTAGTGTTATCTACTGAAATATTTTCTTAGATTTTCACGAGTACACATTTCAAATAAAACGATTTTTTACTGATCAAAACTCGCGTATAATTTGATTACATTTTTATTTTAAACCAAAGTTTCGAATGCTTTGCAGCAATCGTGGGTAGACGAGATGTAAGACGTCGGTTTAAAATAAAAAAGGTAACCAAATTATACGCGAGTTTTGACCCGTAAAAAATAGTTTTTTTGTTATCTACTATGTTGCGCAACCAGTTGCAACATTATTTAACTAAAATCGTAAGCTCTTTGTATCAAATATATTGCAGTGGTTCTAAATATTGTATATTAAATATTTTGACGTTTTTTAAACAGCGATCATAATAAAATATCCCCGGCTGAGTTTGTTGTGTGGTTCTTCTCAGACCAGGATGCGTTCAGAACGCTCGTAGCTTTAACTCTTAAGTTGGAAATAGTCCAGAAGGGAATTATTTCGATAATTATGACATCAAAATAGGCCCTACTGACTCATCTAATCTGTCACATGATATTGATTCAAAGTTGTAAAAAATATATAAATAAATAAATATGGCCGATGGTATTTCGTCTTCTTTTGGATACAGCACAGCTACCGAGATACACATATGTAGAGTATTTGGTAAGTAATTTATAAATATATCTCGATACGGTGGTAATTAAATCCTTTACAGCGATTTAATAATACTGATATAAAAAAAAACAGATAACGAATAACGTTGAGTTACGATATTATTTTCATGTTTTCGATACGGAGCCATTTTAGATTATATTTGTGTCTTACGTATTTTTTTTATATTATTTTATATTATTTATTAATATTATTCAATATTTGGATTTTGGTAACATAGTAATAACATCTAGAATTCTTGCGAATTTATCAAAAGGATAAGAAACTAACAAGCCCTGTATCATCATATCGAAATCTTTAGATTTTTGAGTGTTATTATAAGTATATATATATAATCTCTTGATAGTGTATGTGTTTTAGCAAAAATGAAACAAAAGTAAGACTATGTGTTAGCTCACACATGAATCAATTACTAACTCAAATGTTATCAAAATAGTTCTAGCTTCTTCAGTATTAAAACATCATAAATACTCTTAAAAAATTTGTAAGTTTTTGTATACAAAACGAGTTATATATAAAGCTGACAGCTCATATATAGTATTCAATCACATAGTCGAGCGTGCATCACTGAATACTTGTTCGCTGAAGCATGTCGCACGCACCTAACAGCGCTTTCCTTCATACGTAACACAGAAAAAAATATATAGTTACTGTCTGTACGTACCGTGTCACACAACCTTTACAAATAGTCAGGTTCAAGATGAGAGAGATTTTGTTAACAGAACATTCAAAAACATAGTAAATCTATGAAAATTTATTTTTTTTGCACTGGCAAGGATTTTGATGAATATTAAAGTACTATAGAACTTGTGATATTGTTCTGATATCATTGAAATATATCAAATTAATTGTGACGTCATTTCTGATAAATATTAAAAAATAATAAAAAGAATGTTATTGACCTCGTATAATTTTATTTTTTGTCTATAAATATTGAAAATCATAAAATCGCTGTAATAATGTCGCCACGAGTAGTAAAAACTTTATTTTGAAAAACTTAGTACTCTAGTTTTGCATAAGAATTAAAACAATTAATTCAAACAATTTTTAGATATAAAAACATCTATATTTTGATTATGATATGTTAGTTATTTATTTGCATAAATCAGGTAAATACAGTAAATTGCGCAGGCGCATCCAAATAACCCACCATTAATAATAAACTTTATGGATATGATAATGATTATTGTATAATTTATATATTTATTAATATTTACAATTGAATCAGATGAAAGGAAGCCGATGGTACTGTGTTGGGTCTTTCACGAGTAGAAACTATAGTAGCCATTTTGTTTGTTTTATTAGAAACATTGGGATATCAGCAGCAGCAGGGATATCAGATATAGTAGGGCTTATTTCGATAATTATATTGTGAAAATGGACCCTTCTCTCAGTTCTAACTTATGTACAGAGGTAATCTCATAATATTGCTTCAAAGTGGAAATTAATTAATAAATAAAGAACTTGTTGTTCCAGTTATTACATTTCTGTCAATCATTTGTTATACTTCTTTAAACAGAACTGAAAGAAAACCTCGTCACGTGTCCGTTGTCCGTTGTTTTTTGTTTGTTTGTGAGTTTTAAGTGCCGATATCAGATCTGTACAATGACTTTGTATCAAGCCATTTAAGATTGATTTTGATCTAAGATTGTGATTTTAATTGTTTATAGATATTGGATGAAATCGTAGCAGTCAGAGAGATATGCTATTTTATAATTTATGATTACAAACCCACAGATAGATATATAATATATAAGGTATGAATTAGTAAGACAAACAAATATCATCATCAAATATCATAAAATCCGTAAAAAAAATCAATATAATAAAATGTTGAAGATGCCAATAACACGAGGCGAGTCCTGACTGTTATAATGGATGTTAACAGGTCTCTTGTTTTTTATCATCTCTGATAACATCTCAGGAATCTCGTAATGATATAATCGACGTATCATTTTTATTATCTCCTTGTATCGGCTTCAATTATAAAAATCCAAAAAAGTTTTATAATATTTAGAGCTGCTGTGCCGATGTATCTTTACCGCTGCTTGATGCTGGTTTTATATTTGTCTTAATTTACTAATTGTCACATATTACTATTCCCATTCTAATTTACTATTTGTGTTTTTGAAGGTATCCAGTCCTTTCCTCTTCTTCATTTATTGTTACGTGTTCTGTGAACTCCGAGTGTGAAGACTATACTTATATATGATAAATAGTTATATTTATTCACTTGTATGTATATGTTTATTATTAGAATATTCGAACATAATTAACATAGATTTTGTGATATGATAGCTTATATATATTTAAAATCCATATGTTATAATGTTTTTAATATTGTTTCATTTCTTTACTACTAGATAGTATAAACCAATCGTAAAGCGTGTCTGTTTGTTTGATATTACGTTAAACTATTTTAATTACTAACAATCCTCCCCTCTTACTGGAATTCCAAACGTGTTTTGGAAGTCAAAATAATCATTCCTGGAATTCAGACATCTGAACGTGTTTCCTCCTGTGATGATGGAGATGGAATTACAATCTGACCTTAATGCATTCCTGAGGAAGTTGAGGAATGTTCCCCCCTATATATATAGGATCTCTGTTCATATACTGTAACTTGTCAGTCTGTATATAACAAAGTTAGTATTTAAAACTTAATCTTGTCGTCTCTTGAACTTCAATCCAAAAACCAAAGTAACATTATCTTTGGTCGTTAAGTGAAGAGAAACAAACACACATTCATACAAATAACATTTAGTTAAATAAACATCAAAGATACATTAAATATGAGCAAACAGTATATATTAAATATTTGGTTGCGATAGTGGAATGAGTTCTTTAAATAATATGTTTTATCTCTCGTACTTCAAAATTTTTCTCCGTTTTGGAAAAATGTTATCAGGGTCGCGGGTTCAATCCGTTATCTCGTGTTATTTTAAAGTCCTGTGTGTTTATCATAATATTTAAATGTGAACTTTGTATTTTTCGTTTTTTTATTTCCAACGTAGAATTCAGTTTAATGTTTTGATGATGTACTTTTATCAAAGTAAACAATTTTTGAAATTAATGTCCTAGGAGCGCTAACCGGACCTCAATATTGACTCGCTGCGCTCGCAAAATCTTTGTGTGTTAGCATATTGAGCGAAACGAGGTGCAAACAGCACTGAAGTTGCTTTTACAAAACGTCGACGCATTCTGTACTCAACAATTTTTTTTTTCACTAAATTTTCGAAAATTTTTTCCCTTTAAAGTCTATGGGATTTTAGTCTTTCCGTGATTATTCCTCAACGACATGAAATAATATATTTTTTTTTAAACTACCATCAGACTGATGTCTATTATTGTGTACTAAACTATAGTTATGTATAAAACATTATTTCCTACGTCATAGATACTTCGTTTCTGATATCAAAGTATAAAAAACGTTTAGGTACAAAAACAAAATGGCCTCCCGTGACGAGGTTGTAATTTTTTGTTTGTTCGTATTTAGTTGTTTATTTGTAATAGTTGATAAGGTTATCGTGCGTTTGCGTTTGAAATTTTAATTTACTTGAGTTTAATATTTTATCATATATTTTGTTAACATTTATTAAATAACAGATAAGAATATAGTACATTCAGTGTAAAGTCACTATGCCTCAGTGGGCAGAGGGATTTGAAGTCGTCACAGAGGTCACAGGCTCAAGTCCTACTAAAGTGTTGATAATTTTAATATATTTAAAACATTAATACGATGTATTCCTGTAATTTATATTTCTATACTAAGAAATATTTATTGAAGTTACTAAATTTATAGATTTTTCATTTTAATAAAGTTATAAAAATACTATCAAAATATATTTTATTTGTATCTAACAAATATTAAAAACATCTAATAAAAACTTGTTGCTCCCTGCTACTTCGTCTAATATATAAAAGTACAAACCTACTGACGAGACTACAGAAGCTGTACTTATATCTTTAATAAGACTCACGTGCCTCAACGCGGATGTACGGACAGAATAATAAACATAGTATTAATATAATTAATATTTGGGAACAATTTATCCCTCCCCAATATGGTGTTGTCGTTTTAACATTAATTCCTGACAGCGGCGGCTTCCTTCTTACTAATTTAATTAATTCTGTTCGGTGCTAAGCGGTTTTTAATATATTTAATAGAAGACATGTTTGTACGTACATTGAGATCCTCAGTTATGTACGTATTTGTACAGAGAGAGAGTGTGACAGATATTTAAATAAATGCCACAACTTATTCAATATCCACTCCAATTTTCGGACCAAAAGTTGTGGTGTGATATACGGGTAGGCGACCCCGGCTCCCCGAGCTGCTACTGTCTGCAAATCCCTACCGTTAAGGCAGTAGCATCCCAACTCATTCATATCCTTACTTATATTCAAGAGATTCCAGTCTAATTCCTCTTCCTATTTCCCCTCTCTCCTTGGTTCAACAACAGCAGTTTCCTCCTGCTGAACACACACAAAGTCTGTTTCGGTGGGAATGGCAACTCAGTGCAGATAATGCGAACTAGCTTGGCAGACTCGGCGATATAGGAAGGCAAGGTGGATGGCCTAGGGCGGCGGTAGAGGATATCAAGTTAAAAAATGTTCGTCCCAGCTGGAAAGATGGCAGTAACCGCGGCTGCCATCGCATCGTCTCAAATCGTGGTCGACGAAACAATTATAATAAATGCAATAAAACATCTGTCATGACATTTGGTGCGTGGAATGTGAGAACGCTTATTGATTGAAATGGCAATGCCTGTCCTGAACGTAAAACAGCTATAGTAGCTAGGGAACTTCATCGTTATAATGTGGACGTGGCTGCACTTAGCGAAACACACCTTGCTGATGAAGGAGAGTTGATGGAAACTGGAGGTGCATATACTTTCCTCTGGAAAGGAACTCCTTCATCCGAACCCCGTCGTTCAGGTGTAGGATTTGCCATTAAAAATCATTTAGCAAAGCGACTTCAAGAATGTCCTGTACATATCTCGGACCGCATTACTACACTGCGACTTCACCTGGATAAGGACAAATACCTTAATGTCATTAGTGTCTATGCACCAACGCTAGACAAGTCTGATGACATTAAGGATAAATTCTATGAGGAGTTATCTCAATGCCTTAACATCATAAACGTCAGGGAGCAGATCTTGCTCCTAGGCGATTTCAATGCCAGAGTTGGTCTGGACTATGAGGCTTGGCCTCGATTTCTGGGTAGACATGGAATCGGCAATATAAACAACAATGGACAGTTGCTATTCAGTCTTTGTGCTCAATACCACCTTGCAATAACCAATACTATGTTCAGACTTGCCGCGAAGCACAAGGCTACATGGGTGGACCCACGATCCAAACACTGGCATTTGATCGATTATGCTATCATACGGCAAAGAGACATCAATGAAGTCCAATTTACGCGTGTCATGCGCGGTGCCCACTGTTGCACTGACCATCGACTTATTGTCACCAAGTTGAGGCTTCGCCTTCGACGACCATGTAGATCCGTAATAAATAAGCCTGCGTGCTTAAACATTAATAGGTTTAATAATCTCGAGGTTAGGGAGAAATATGCCGAATTCTTATCTATGAATCTGTGAATCCTTGTCTGTGCAGCTTGGGGAGCTATGTCTTGTCACCTTTTAAAAACCTCTTCAACTATATTGGGCACGAGGGACCAGCATAGTGCAGACTGGTTCGATGATAACAGTGAGGCTCTTAAAGTAGTACTTGATAAACATCGCGACATCTTGCGACAGCACAGTGGAAGAGGTGGGAGCGGTACTGCGAATATCAAGGAGAGTGAACAAGAACTGCGCAAGCAGTCTCGTCAAGTAAAAGATAAGTGGTGGCGGGATAAAGCTTGTCAGATACAGTGGCTTGCTGACACCAACCAGCTCTCGGAATTTTACTGGGACGTACGTGGGTTGATTGGTTCGTCCTACCGAGCAAAAGTACCTTTGAGGTCTTCAGACGGTATGCACCTTCTAAAAAAAAAAAAAACATAGCTGGATAATCCTCTGTCGATCGATGAGGTTATCACTGCCATCAGACAGCAGCAAAATAAGAGGGCGGTTGGTACTGATCTCATACTAGGTGAGCTACTCAAATATGGCGGTGAGAAATTATATATATCGATTTGGAAAGTATTTGTCTGAATGGGGAAAGAGGAGAGAGTCCCAGATGATTTTAAATTGTCGCGCATCGGTAACCTCTCCAAGAATAAAGGTGACCGATCCGACTGCGGCTCTTATCGCGGTATTTCCCTGCTGTCAGCTCCTGGAAAGATTTTTGCAAGAGGTCTATTGAACCGTCTCATAGATTTATAGATTTATTAGAAAAGACTCTGCCAGAAATTCAGTTTGGCTTCAGACCTGACCGTGGCACATGTGAAGCAATTTTCTCATTGCGTCAACTGCAGGAAAAAAGTAGAGAACAAGGCCGTCAGTTGTTTCTCTGCTTTGTCGATTTAGAGAAAACATTTGACAGTGTGCCGCGTTAAGCCCTTTGGATAGTGCTAGGCAAGCTAGGGTGTACGGAATAGTTTGTGAGACTTCTACGACTCCTGCATGACGATATGCAATGCTGCGTCTCTGTAGATGGCGAACAGTCAAATTTCTTCTCCGTTACTTGTGGAGTGAAACAAGGGTGCGTCTTAGCGGCCACGCTGTTTGCTTTATACTTTGCGGTAGTAGTTAGGGAGGTCCTGCAAACTGTTTCCGAGGGTGTCCGCATTCGCTTTCGCACCACAGATGGCAGTCTTTTTAACTTAGCTAGACTTAAGGCGCGCACTTTTGGCAGAATCCCCGGATGGCCTGCAGCAGATAATGTCCGCTTTCCACCAAGCATACTGCAAGTTCGGCCTGAAGGTCAGTGTCAAAAAGACGGAGGTAATGTGTCTCGAAACACATGGTCGTGAGACGCTGGCCATTAAAGTTGGTGAGAATGTGTTAAAGCAAGTCGACAAGTTCCGTTATCTGGTGAACACTATAACATCTAAGTGTGACCTTGATGCTGAGATCAACAGCAGGATAAGTGCTGCGGCGGCAGCATTTGGAAAGCTGTGTTCCAAGGTCTTCCACTCGCACAACCTTAAACTGGCTACTAAGATTTCAATATACATGGCAATTGTGCTCCTGGACCTTCTTTACTCCTCCGAGACGTGGTGTGTGTACCGTCACCATATACGCATTCTGAACCGTTTCCACCTGAAATGCCTTCGTACCATCATGAAGATCAAATGGTCCGACCGAGTGCGTAATACCGATGTTTTGAGACGAGCCCATGTCGGTGGCATTGCGGCATATTTAATGCGTCGGCAACTCCGATGGTGCGGTCATGTTTTACGGATGGATGAGAAAAGAGTGGCGAAGCGCATCTTTTATTCTGAACTAGAGGAAGGCAAGCGAAAGCATGGCGGACAACTCCTCAGATACAAAGATGTTTAGAAGCGGCATATGAAAAGATGCAAAATCGAGCCCTCTCGATGGGAGGGTTTGGCAGCACACCGGCTCGAATGGCGACAAACTGTAAGGAGCCATGTTGAGGAGTTTGAGAAGCAGCGTAAAGCAGACCTCGACTCCAAGAGTGATGAGTTAAAGGCTCGTCCATCCGTTGCCATTAATTACAACTATGTTAGAGCCAAACTAAAATGCCCATACTCGCACGGGAGTTTGTATTAAAAAATTGGCTATATAAGCCATCTCCGTGTATATCAGCGCTAAACAGATTACGTGCAGAAGCGGTCGCCATGGCCGAAACCGGTCGGATACATACAATATACAAATATATATATAATATTAAGTAAAAAGTATACAAATATAAGTATATAATTTTCAATAATTTTAAGTAAAACTATAACGTCCTATATAATGAATCAACTATGTTGTGTACAGGTGCGCGCGCGCAGGTGTGTTGTATTGAACTGAGCCTGGTGTAAAAGTGACATCAATATAAAACCTCTTAAACAGTACAATAGTGTGTCCATGTCTGTCTATCTGTGTGTGTGTGTGTGTGTCTGTCTATCTATGGGTGTGTGTGTGTGTCTATCTGTGTGTGATGATAAAATAAAATGTCATAAATCGAGCACGCAACGACTACATTAATGATAATTACATATTACTTTCCAACTATATATTCCTTTACGTCAATTCACTTTCTTGATCATTTATATCGACCCAGTTCTTTAATGTGAGATAAATTTTGATACATTTTTTTTTGTAATTTTTAAAGTGTTACAAAAAGGTATCATAAGTGATTTTTTGATGGAAGGGTTTGTAAAAAGTAACAGTTTCTTATATTACTTTTTATTGTGACTTTTATTTAATTTATCGGCATTGGTGAATGTTTAAATTTTATTAAGAATTAATGTCCAGTGCTGGGAAAACCGAGCAAGGAAATGTCCTTGCTTATATAGCTTTAGACAGAGCGGCTATATAAAATGAATGTACGGACTAATCTCATACACTCTCTTGCACTAGAGAAATAATATCTATGTTACGACTGCTTTTACAAACATACAAATAATGCACACAACAGACTCGAAGCAGCACAATGAAACAAACAACGGTGCCAAGTGAAAATTGAATCCACTACTATTATCAGCAGACAGGTTCACAAACCACTAAACAGCCATCGGCAGTTTGAAGCTGTCTGAAATTGAGTAATTCATCACGGACGGGACCTGAACCTACGACCTCTGGGATACCGCCACAGCTTGAAGTTCCTCCTGTATTGTATTTACTTTCAAATAATCTTCAATACTACAACGTTCTATCAGAGCGTTCGTTATTAAATTCATTTAATAATAATAATTAAAACACGTAACGGTACATATTCCGTACGATATACAATTTGTACCGCATAATATTATTGAATGTATTGGGTTCGTTAATCTGTCGGTGTATCAGTGAGGCGGCACCGAGCGAGCCCCGGTGACACACGTCACTGGAGGCATCGACTTAATTGGCTGTAACATAATAATATCTGTACCTCACATACTCGCCTTAGCCCGTGGCGTCGCATGCCATTTATGCTTTATTTATAAAAATAAATTGGCATAACTCAAGTTGTTTCAAAGTAACACGACCATATAAACATATAGATATATATCTCTTATCACTTTAAAAGATGTCTATAATATTGAAAAAATTAGAGTTTAGTTATATTGACTGCAGCTGGCATACGAGCTGGCTCGACCACCACCCACACTCTCAAATGTGAAGTAGCCATAACCTCCTTCCCTTTCCTTCTATCCATTCACTCGTTCTTAGTCAACTGAATTTAAAATACAATTAAAATAATTGAACAGACAGATTATCATAAAAAAGAAAGAAATAAGAGTCATGCGGGTGGGCGGGGCCCGATGATGATGATAAGAAGAGGAAAGCTTATCGTTTATATAATTTTAATATATATTATATACAAGAATATGCATCAATGATGAATAAAGGTCTTTAGTTTTCGGTGGTTGTTTTATTAGTCATTTAAAACAAACAAGAACCATATAATATTAATTTTATACAGTTACAATATTTTGTTGGAACTGCATCGAACTTACAATGAAATACATATTTCATTAAAACTTTAATTATCTCTCGAGATATGTATGAGTTTTTTGGTGAGAGTCGTGAGAGCTCATTAACGCCTACGCACTGTTAATATAAATAACATGGAGGCGTAAATAGCAATTATGACTGCATTGATTACAGATCACGTCTTGTATGTATTACGTATTAGTAGATATAAAAAACATATGCTCTAGATGTCATACTCATTGATAACTTTGACAATAAACAATAATAATACAATTAAAAATATCCTTATTTTAATTGATAGGATGGTTGCAATCTATCGAACACCTGGGATCATATCATGGAAAATATTAAATCCCACGTCTGTGAATGCCAGACCCATAGTCACAGTTAGTGCGTTTTGTGTGCATCCTGAATTCCATCCTGAATTGAATCCTGCCGGTGAACCCAGGAACCGTTGGAGGTAGGTGACAAATAAACTGACTGACTGACAGACACCTCGTCTTACCGCGAACACGTTTGTTGCAAAGAACTAACAATGCGGGTTTAAATTAAAATTATAACAATAAACGCAAGTTATATCCGTAAAATAGTTTTATTGAAATGTTTAGTACTCGTGAAAATATTAGAAAACACAAAATGGGCAATATCTATACTAATATTATAAAATTTAATTTGTTTATTTGTCAATAAGAAATATTCTTCGAACAATCTTCTAAAACTTTTACTATTATTAACAAGCGAATGTAGAGTCGGGGGCGAGAGCAAGTCTCGTAAAATACTGTAATAAACGAATAAAGTTTTCAAGTTTCTGTTAATTGAAAATGATTTACTGACACGTTTACTTATTAATTGCAGATAAATATCTTATAAAGATTGTACTAATTATGATATTTTTTACCATATTTAGATCACAAGGTTTATTTAATTATACATTTCATGAAAATATTATAAATGGCGTTTAATTTCATAGTGTGGGTAGTTCTTAATTTAAACGACTTTAAAAATAAGGTATACAGATATATTAATGGTTGTATTTATAATATTTTTAGATAATTTGTTCTCATTAAAAATGTCCTCATATAGCTCGAAAATGCTCCCTCCATTCTCCCCGACAAATATATTCACGTTTTGCTAAAAATGCTACTGCAAATACATAATATATTTATTATTTTATGTAAATTTATTAACATTACGTATATATATGTTATGTATTATATATTCATCTTATTTATTGAAACTCCTCTCTCAGAACAAGTAGACAAACATACACCTCATACGGATGACTGTTATTTCGATACTAGGTATATTGTTTTATTATATATTTGTAACATCCAGTTTATACTTTATTAATTAGTAGTGTAGTCGCGGGTTCGAATCCGTGTCAGTTGTTGTTCTGTGTGTAAATAAATTATTTTGATGTTTCAGGTAAAGTGGACCACCGAATCACATTCCTAGGGCTAGTCTGATCTAGACTATAAGATGGTGCCGCAGCAGTATTGTCTGAGATGGAAGCACCACCACTCCAACGTGCAGAGTATGTTCGCTCAGCTGCTGGAGAAAGGTGAGAGATTTTGATGTAGTTTATAATACTCTTATTGAACCCTCCCCCCCCGCCCCCCACGGTATACTGGTCTAGCGAACAAAGGTCGTGTGTACAATTGATCGTTTCGAGGTTACATGATTTTTATATGCCTGCAGAGTTCCTTGATAGGGATTGTTTTCTAGAACCTTTTTTTTTAAATTGGTAAGTGGTGCTATGACATCTAGAAATAATGCTCTGTACTTGAGGAATGAGAGATGCTGGAGACAAAGACAGAGGTACAGGGAGACTTAGCATCTGTCTCTCTCACACAAACAAATCTTAAATATATTAGATGATCTTACTTGATTTTCTATTGATTTTCTATTGGAGATTGGTAGTGGGGTCCGTGGCGTGGACACAGCTATGAGATATACATATATATACTTAATCTATGGAACTATGTATCACTATTATTGTATATATAAGTATTTGATTTTTATTAATATTAACAACAGTGATATTATTATACTGCAGTCCGTGCAGGCTGGCTCCTGTCACACTGTTGCCTCTAGGTCTACCATACAATATATTATAACAAAGTACCAGCACTCGAAGATCCTCGAAGCTGGAACATGACTCCATTATCTTATCACATGAAAGTAATAATTAAAAACGGTTCTGTTACCGATCGTAAAAATATATTAATTAAATATACAAGAAAATGACAAAATTAATCTTAATTTACATATTTTATAGGTGTTTTAGTACATAATGGAGTCGAGTGATATTAAAAACATTTTAACATTTTATAATTAAATGATTTGTTTTTATGTTTTAATGTTTTTATAGCGTTGTTCACTTTACACACTCCACTTACATGAGGTTTTGTGTTTTTACGATGACGGAGACCTGGGCTCATCCTTACAAGATAACCCAGGCCCAGGAGTGGAGGGAGTGTTTTACTTTTATTATTGTAATTAACACATGTCATTTAAAATCAATAACATTTCGGAAATAACCCAAAATAACATTTCTCTAGACCTTTAGAGATGAATTTCATAGCAATCTGTTTTCATCTCAACGTACTTTTCAAATTATAATCTGTATATCCACTGGTAGAGCTTGGTCGTACTACACGTATTCGTGGAGTGCGTACGAGAGTACAGTTTCAGTACGAGAGTACAGTTTCAGGAATTAAATATAAATAAAACCGAGTAGTAACAGAATTATTAGAATTATTAGAGTTAGTTTCAGAATATTTAAAGTTATTAAACACTTAAAATATTCTGAAATATTCTTTAAAAGCTCAAATTTAGTGATTTTAAACAAATAAAACTAACAAATAATTTTCTCCAATATATAGTTTTTTTACTACCAGGAGATATCTGGTACTAAGCTGTCTCATGTCAGAGGCTGTGTGAGATCTCTAACAGAGATAAGTAATCTGTTATAGTCTATCCTCTTTACGTATATACTATTTCTTAATATTATTGTAAATAAAGAACATATAACTTTATTATATAAGATTAATGTTTTTTCTCTGGTTTCTGTTAGTCCTTTAGTGTTCATATATTTTTATGTATTTATTTTAATGTTAATGTGAGGACATGGAAGTTGACATGTAGGAGTGCTCGTGTGTTGGGGTGCGAGGGTGAAGTCAATGAGGTGGCGCCAGTGAAAGTCAATTCATTAATAAATAACATACATATAGTATGATATAGGTTTAGAGATTTTTGATTTCATACTAAATGTATACAAAAACTACAATAGCAGTTAGATGACGTGTTGGTGACGTGGTGAGGTCGTGGGTTCGAGGCCCTCACACTAATAATATGTGACGAGTTTTTCAAACTTGAAATAAAAATAACTTCTTGACTTCTTACGAAATATAATAAATTGTGTTGTATGTGTATGTTATATTTTAAATAAATAATTAAAACAAATAAAAATAAATAAATAAATAAATAAATAAAATGAATAAATAAATAAATAAAATGAACTATAGGATCAAAAAATATATGTATGTTATTTTACTATAAAAAGGTTTTTAAAATCATGGACAATTGTATTGAAGTCGCGTGATAAAACTAGTTCAATCATTCTAAAGTATGTATGTATGTAATACAGGAATTTAATTCTATATGTATATTGTATGGTTTACTTAACTAGTTCTCCCCGCGACTGCTCCTATCATTTAAAATTACCTAATTATTGGTTGCTGTCTATTATTAAAATTTTTTTGTAACTAAATAAACATTTATAAAAACTACTACATTTGTGAAGGTAAATCTTTCTTTCTTCGTTCATTTATACCTCAGTTCCTTATTTTATGAAATAGTACACGTAAGTGGTATGGTGGTGTGAGGTGAGGTGTCTGGAGTCAGCGGTGCCGTTAAAGAATCCAGACTTGATTTGAAATATATATAATAAGTCTTAAATATAAATATAAAAAAAACAAAAGACAATCTCGTGCGTTTTTACCCTCTCTGCCCTCTGGCGCTGTCAGTTAATTTACCAACCGGTATATTTGTCATTTAAAAAAAATACTTTAAATTTAGGTTTCTATACATCCCAACTTACAGTACAAATTTATAGTAATTTCTCTTATATTAAAACCTAAATACATTTCTTCTTATTCTCCTACGAAATAGTAGCACGTAACTTGAATACTTAATTATGTAAGTTTTTTTTAATCCATTAAGTTGTTAATTATGATTTTCATTTAAACACCTCTCCTCGTGTTAAATAAAACCAGGAAATGTCATGTTTTTGTAAAAAAATGTTAAAAAATTTATCTTACACGGAACTGCCGCCGTCCTTCAGCTCGTTGGAAGTTAAAATAAAAAGTTGTACTCATTTATTATATCATTGTCTATATGTTATCGAAATTATAATCTATTTTCGATCTCCAAAGGTCAAATAGACCTTGATGTAAGAAATATAATTCGAGTTTTAGTTTCGGATGTCGTCGCTAAAGAGTCGGTAAGTTTAAATATGTTCTCGGTGTTATCAGCGCCCACGCAGCCCGAGAGAGCAGAGATAGCCCGATAATCGATTATTTGTGAGCGCCAGTGAGCATGATTGGAACCCATTTAATGATATGTTATTTGATTATGTCACTCCTTTAATATAACTGTGTATGTTATTGAGGCGTGTTATCGAACGCTTCGGTTAAATCCGAAACGGAATAACGTCTTTAATTGGTCGTTATCTCGTTCAGTTTCTCAAAAGTTACAATCATTAGGTCGTTTTTATAAAAAGTTTAATAACAGCTTGACATTTTTTTACAATATATTTTTTATTGATTCAGAATCTTATTGTGATTCATCCGGTATTTTTTATTTCTTTTGAAAAATGTGATTGAGATTGAATTTAAAATTATATTGTATTAATAAAATTTACATACTCCAGCTCTCACGATCTTATATCTAATGTATATTTTATTTTATGATAATATTAGTAATATTTTTAAAAGTAATTTATATTCAAATTGAAGACATTCTTTTAAAACAATTATTTTATTAGTCTGTGCAATTAATACTAATATTGTAATTTGTTAGTTTTTTGTAGGGGATAAAGTTTTGCCACTTTGAATTAGATTTTAAGTCTTACGTCAATATTTGAGGGTATGTACTAAGTCCACGCAAGCGGGGCTGGCTTCGGGACGCAGCGCGCGCGAAACAAAAGCGTTCTGTATGTTAACTATATGGGACACATTTTATCAATTATCTCGAAAACTACAATTACGATTTTGCTCATTATGCGTATGTGTGCAGAATTTCGTGCGTGTAGCTCGTAAATTGAAGGAGGAGTAGGGTAGCAAAGAGTTGAAAATTTGGGTAGTAAAGATTATACTATTGAGATGAACAACTATGTAGTGGAGACGAATTTTATAAGTCTGTTTACAATTTGAAGAGATGATACTGTAAGAGAACGAAAAAGAGAGACTGCTAGTCTGCGACGAACAAGAAATGTTTCGTAAATGGCAAAGATATGAATTAAATTCAAGTGTGTTCGTTGCGACTTGCTCCAGATTCAGTTTCCTGTTAGATTTTATATAATATATAGATATCATATAAATTGTTCTGCTTGAAATAATTAATTCTATTTTTTTTATTTCATCTTCTATAACCATTATTATTATTGCATAGTTTAATCTTATCATTTACCAAATTGTTAAAAAAATTGTTATAAGGCCTTTTTTTTGTAATGATTGATTTTAAATAAAAAACTCTATGCGATTTAATAAAAATCATAAAATTATATAAATTATTCATACGCTGTATTTAAATTATTGTCAAGATAAGGATTATCAGGATCATGATTACATCTCACAGGTCTTACATCAAGATAACACTATCAGATAAGAGTGAATTAAAACTGCTACCTTCCGTTATCTGAGTCACTTAATTATAATTAACTCAGACACTTGCACACGGAGCGAGGAGGAACTTATCAATTTGTCTAGACATACAGTTTCTTATCACTTTGTCTTACTTATCTAAAAATTGTTTGTTGTTGATAAATCTTGTTATTTTATTCGAATCAAAATAGTATTGAGATGCTTTTATTACGCCATCAAGACTCGTGTTATTAGACACCTTAGATTATTCTTATCTTTATTATTAAGTTAGTTTGAATACTTATTCTTTTTGAATAATTTTATCATTTAATATTGTGTATTTTATTGCAGCGATAAAATAAAATTCGTTTGAATTACCAATATTAGACCATTAGACGTTTTTGCGAGAAGATTTGTATTCATCAGTCTCTCTATTAAGCTTAATAAAACTATTACATATATTGATTTCTTATTTATTTATTTATATATTTATTTTATTTTTTATAAGGCATAACTACAGGACTAAAATTAAAATTTAAGATTACATAATTATAACTATATATAAATGTTAAATTTCAACCCCGATGACAGCTACGCTCAGCATGCAATAATTATATATATTGCCAGATAATGTGCCAGAGGTTTATCACCGACTTAAATGACAGAAAGTGCACATTGAAACAATAAAAACATTAACAATCTAACATATCTGTACTATAAGTCTATTAATAAATATATATTTATTTATTTATTTTTATTCCACTTTGAATCAATACCCGTGATCAATCACGTGTGTACGTCAATTTGAAGAGTCAGGACAGCCCATATTGATATACTGATAGAAATAAGCCCTTCTGGACACTATCCAACTTAATTGATATTACGAGGCTTTCAAACGCACCCTCGCCTCAGAAGAACCGCACAACAAACTCAGGGATGTTTGTTTGTTGTGATCACAACATTGAACAATTCTTACGAATAACTAGAGCCATCGCATATTACGACTGCCCAAAGATTTTAATCAATGAATATTTCAATTGGCTTGCAAGACAACCAGACATTACAAGCAGCACCCGTTTATGAGTATAATGAAAGGGTTAAAACTAAATCACATATTTAAATACTATTTATTATTTAAATAGACTAATCTAATTGTTATGAATATTCTAGAAGTGTATACAGAGAATTGGTGAACTTTCTAACGTTTTGTATTAAATAGTTATTTATCTATTAAATGTTTCAGGTCGTTTCTGCGACGTCACACTCTACTGTTCTTCGAGCTTCGCCACTCAGGTCGCCAACAAGGATACGGTCGAACCTCAGAATATTCGCGGGGAGTCTCTCAGGGCTCATAGGTGGGTCCAATATTGTTTTCTACTTATATAAAGGGCGAGTGAGATTTAATAGTAAAATTTTATTTAATTATATTACCAATATGACGAAACGGATTCAAATACATTTCAAATATATACGTAGAAGTATTATATATAATGGCCGGAACAGGTAGGTCAGCCGAACGTTTGACAATATACAAAGACCGGACAGTAAGCATAATATATTTACTACGTAAGTAGCATGCCTAAAATATTTTTTATTAAATATATAAAAGGTATGTTTGTTTTTGTTTAAAAGATCGTGGGATTTTTTTTTATTATTTTTGTAATATTTTAAATCAATTAATATTCTTTTATTATAATCAATGTGAATTAAGTGAGATTATATTAAGTTTTCTTGACTATAAAACTATTTTTATAATTTTGTCATCTCTTCATTTATGACAATTTTATTTAAATTTATTATCATTTTGTGTTTTAATGAGTTCCATTGATATTTTTATTAGTAAATCTCTATGTTAATTATTTGTCTTTGTTTTTTAAATTTATTTTTATGTAATTCACAATTCTAAACTGAAGTCTAAACTTAATTTAAAACATTTTTAAATATATAATTTTCTTTAAATTTGTCAGTCGATACTAATATCCTAATATCGTAAAGTGGAAAAGTTTTTTGTATAAACGCACTAATCTTCGTAACAACTGGATGGATTTGTTAAATTCTATCCGGTTGTGACAGACAGGTTGATGAGGGAGGCTACAGGTTATCTCATAATTCTTCTTAGTTATCCTAATATTAAGTAAAATCGTTCGTCCGCGAGTGGAAATGAAAGTAACAGCTAGTTAACAAATAAATAAAGATACGTGCAAAGTTATTGTGGTATGGATGAAAGGCACGTGACTGAGACGGAACGAGTCATGATTGGACATGCTTCAAGAAGGGTCCAAACAAAAACATGAACTGAAAATGGTATAGACGAATGATTATATGATAATTACAGCATGCCACCATTTCTTATTATTATGACAATCTTACATTACCTTGTATCTCGTCAACTATAAAATAATATTGTTTATTACTATAATATCTAGGATTCAACTCTGTTTTGACGTGTACTGTTCTTCTAGTTGACTGCGGTTCTTCAAATTACAAAAAGTAAACATAATTTTTTATCTTTGATACTTATAAGGGTACGTGGTGGGCCACGTGTTCTCTTAAGATATCTGTTCACTACACTGTCTTACTATTTAAATAAAAAGTAAGTAAGTAAGTAGGTAAAAATTCTTTATTACACACAAAAAATAATAAAACAATAATAACAATAAAACAAGTAAAGGTAGTCAAGTTCTGTGCATGGCGAAGGACTTTTAAAAAAAGATTTATTTTAATTAAAAATTATATTTGTTGTACAAGTATTCACTTAAGCTATCTTAAACAGACTGATCTTAATATTAATTTTATGAATAATTACAATTAAATCGGACCACCCAAAGGAGGTGCCGCTATTGTCTTATTCTTAGAATATCGCCTGACGGCGGACAATACTAGGTGCTAAGTCAGCGGTTTGGGACAACATGACTAGGTGGAAATAATATCATGGTGTAAAGGCGGCCTTATCAATATTGATCTCTTCCAGGCAACCCTTATCTTTTAAAAGAAAAAGTAACTGGAGAGTGGTCTTCTGATTATAAACAAAAGTTAGTACGACATGTAGTATTCACATTATTATCGTTAACGTATAAGTTTCCAGCTGAGTGAGCCTGTTCTTTACAAACGTATATTATATAAGTTACAATAAACATTATAAAGATATAAAACTATCGAGCGCTTGTTTATATATAATATTATTTTTCTCTTTTCTATTTGTTGCTATTGTTTTTGTGAGTGGACTTATGATTCAATCTATTTATTATATATATTAAGTATATGTGTTATTTTGAAAAAAAAAATTTTTTGTCGATATAATCTCCGAAGCAAGATGATGGATCTTTCAAAAAGTATTTTAAGAAACATTTTATCTTCACAATGTTTAATAATAATGATTCTTTATTGCCAGAACATACATTCCATAACAATTCACAAACAATAATAAAATTACGATTAAAATAAAAAGATAAAAAAAAATCAAAATAGTAAAATAATATAACCATAAAATGAAATAGAATTAAATTACATTAAGATGCATTGAATAATTAAATTGAGTAAAGTCACAGCATTACATATTATACTGTTAAAAATAAACTAAAAATTTAATTAAATTAGAATAAAACAATTAAATTTAAAAATTTGCTTCCTGTGTTGTATAAATACAAAGTTAAAAAAATTATAAACACGAGCGGATTTCGAACCTGCAACATCGACATGTCGTGCCATCTCTCTGTCATCTGAGCTGTCGCATCAGTGTGTCGGTGTGTCGGTGTGTCGGTGTGTTGTCGATGTGTTATTTAACATTGCGTTATATTATCGATGTGATTATTTCGGCGTGAGTTCTTCGCGGGTGGTAATGTGAAGTGACGCGATCTCTTGATAATATCTTTGATGCTTTTAAATATATTAAAAATATTTAATTAGGTTAAGTTGTTCATCATTTATATGAGTACTGTGTATAAATAATATTAATTTGTTACTTCAATATGGACTTAACGGACCGAGTGCATTTCACAGCAGTCAACTGGAACAGTACACAGAAACAACGAGGGGAAATTACAGAAATAACTATAACAAAAAAGAATGTAGTACATCACTAGTTATACAGTTACGTTATATAAATAATATTAATAAAACAGTAAAAGAAAAAATATTTACAAAGATAAACATCAAGTGACATCTAAAGATATGAAGACCACATTACGAATAAATTTATGATTAATAATATATAATATAATAAATTATGTTATATATATTTACACTATATTGAGTTGTAATTATTAATGGGTGTCCACGTAAATTAATTAGTCATCTAATTAACTGACTACCAGAGCCTTACATCTCGTCTACCCGAGAACACGACTGCTGCAAAGCATTCGAAACGTCGGGTTAAAATAAAAATGTAACCGAATTATACGCGAGTTTTAATCCGTACAAAACACTTTTATTTCAAATGTGTACTCGTGAAAATCTAAGAAAATACTATCATAACATTAACTTCGCGGTTAATAAATATGTTATAATATTATTATTATTTTCTTCTTCATTCAATCCATCATTATTTGCACTAAAAACTAAGTAACCTATTAAAGTCAGTATAGTTTATTTCATAACCTAATAATTTTGATACTATTTATTTTTAAATTTTCTAAAAAAACTGAAACAAAATGAGATATTTTTTTCTAATTTTGATCACTTTTTGTTGATTATAATCATCATCAATCGTCGATTAGTATTTTTTTTTATTGCGAATTCGCAAAATTCAGTTAAAAAAAATTATAACAAGAAGCTTGGTTGATTGCGCTGAAACACTGATCAGTTCTAATTTACGTGAATACGCATCGATCGGTATCGAAAGCACCGCTATCATATAAAAAATATTATCAATCCTTCTAATAATTGTAACTTTATATGAAAAACATAGTTACTATTGATATATTTATTGAGTTTTCATCACATACACTTTAAGTTTTGATTTGAAACAATTAAATAAAAATTTTAAAATGTCCATAAACAAAATAAATTCCCGACTGGAGTTTGGTTCTAAATATAACATCGTACTAGGGTGGTCCTGGCGGCGTGCTCCGAGCTGCTGGGGGCCTTACTGGGGGCCCACGAGGCGCTCGGGGAGCCCGTGCTGGTGCTGGACGGAGCTGACCCCGGACACATGAGGGCGCTGCTCGATTACATGTACACCGGCGAGATGAATGTGCACCATGTGAGGATACACACACAAAGACAAATACCCACACACATCGTTATAAGAATTAGAATGTGCACGTCAATATATTTTTGTAATTGTGCCATGATTACAAAAATATATTATTGGCTGAAAAGCTCTTCTTCATTTTCGATTCTTAGAACACGTCTTAACACTTCTTATCTTAACAAAAGGATGTCTTTCGTAATGAGACATCAGCTCTCAAGAGCAAAATACTAAACTTTTAATGCTGTAATTAGATTGTACGTTTGTGTGTTTAATATAAATATATTTTGATCGCAGTCCCAGCTCGCCGGGCTGCTGAAGACAGCAGAGGAACTGCGTATTAAGGGCCTTACGGATATCCGGTGGAGTAACAAAGATGAGCCACCCGACTGTGCCACCGGTAGTGTATTGAATTTAAACATGAACCTGGGACTAATCACTGACGTTCAGTTATTGAGCTATCGCGTACTGGAAATTGTGTATTTTATTGTCATTGTAGGACTTACAATGTTTATTAGTCGACAGTTATATTTACATATATATATTTATATTATTTGACATGTGAAATCATATGTATGTTGAAACGGCAGGGGCGGTGACGACGGTTGCGCACGATAAGAAGACGGAACCGGAGAAGATCATACGTCAAGAGAAAAACCCCTACGACATAAAGATACAGGACGTCAGGAGCACCAACAAAAAGATAAAACATATAAAAGATACAAAAGATACTTCAGATGGCGACGAGGAGAAAGAAAAATTTAATTTGAATGGTAAGACATTAATAAATAATATTATAAAAAATGTGACAACTGTTAATGGGACTGCAAAACGGGAAAACGGAAAGCGATCCTGACAGAAAGCGATCTGGAAAGACAGGTCAAATAAGACCAGCATAGATCAACGAAAGGCCCCAACCGATGAATTTGCTAGGGGCCTGACACATTAAAATTACGCCACTGCATCCGCCTGTGGGTAATTAAATAAATAAATTTCGGACTATTCGGAACTTTAAAATAAAAAAAAATTAAACAATAGTTCAACAGTATATAATAATTTTACTTCAATTTTAGCAAACTTCATCAAACGCTAGCTTCTACTTGTAATATAACTATGTAATATTTACTATGTTCACAGGAGGAGGCCCCCCTCCACTAATAAAACTACCCACCAAGGAAAAAACTAACCCGATAAAGAGAGATCATTCTGAACCGTGAGTAATAAAAAAGTTTAATTTTATCTTTAAATACAGAAACTATGGCTTAATTGTTAACATTTTCCTGTAATTCGAGTATTCATAACTTTGTTTTTATTCAACTGAAACTTCAAAGTATTAAAAATTATTATAAATAAGTGTGGTATTAAAATAAGATCCCGTACTCTTTCCAGTGAGAGCCCCAGCCCCAAGCGGCGGCGGGCCCCCAGCGCCGCGGAGCACACGGACGACGAGAACAACCACGGGAAGATGTATGTATTGGATTACTCATGCTAAAGACACTAACACAGAAGACAGCGTGTTGTTTATTGTATACATTAAATTATATATTATTTCTAATAAAATATTATGTATGATTTTTTTCCTTTGAGTGAAAACTACTTTTTAATAAAAAAAAGGTTTCAATAATAGTTCTTTTTAATGTAATAAATATAATATGATTGGTTACAATATATTTGTATAAGTATAAAAATATTATTTTACAGAGAAAGAGAGCAAGAATGGCGGCATGGCAATTTGGTGAGTCGATATAAAAATATAAATAAATTATATTTTTTTACTATTATTATACTATCATTGTATAGAACAGACTGACACGTTGTTTTGTAGTTACAAAAGCACTCATAACAACATCAAAAGTAATATATAAAGTGTAATGAACGTTTTCATTAAATAAAATTATGTTTATATTGTTTATAATAACTATATTATAATCATACATTAGAAATAAAAGTGAAAAATATCACGTCAAGACAAGAAATAATAAAAAGTACTTTTAATTATTATATATTCTTTAAAGTTATTGGTAAGAAATTAATAAATATAATAATATATACTGTGGACAAAGTTCTATATCATCTCAAGGATAGCTGTCCTAGAAACGAAATATTAAAGTACAGAATGCTCCCAGGACATAACGGCGGAACGCGTGGTGGGGTGGGGCGGCGCGGCGGGGGGCGAGGGGGGCGCGGAGGGGGGAGAAGGGGGTGCGTGGTCCAGGGAGCACAGCGACGACGACTGGGACCCGCCCGCTGACATCGGCTCCTTTCTGCATACGAAACTGAAGGTGGACGGAGACAACAGCGCAGGTGAGGGGGAGGAATTTAGTAACTAAGTTTCAAATACAGATAAGAGCAAATGTACTGTGTACTTACTAGCACTGTACCATACAAGGGGGAATAGAGGAATGCCTGTTAAAACCATAGAGACATTTTTAAGTGAAGGAAGGGGGGGGGGGCAATTTGCCTTTGGTCATGGCTAAGCTTTAATCAAAAAAGCGTATAGTATTATTTATTTCAAAATAATGACTGTGTTAGTATGTAATAATGACCTGAATGTGTGTGTGTCGCAGACGAGGAGTCAGACGGGAGCGCGTGCGCTCCTCACGCCTCCTCCTCCTCCTCCACGGCCAGCACGGCGCACATCGACTACATCAAGCGTGAGGACTCACTATTATATATTCATAGTTCTTAAGGTCCGTTCGTATGTCTGTATGTAAAATAGCAACATTTATATTATTTGTACTTTACAGCGAACAAGTCTGGTGCCCAGGACCCTCGGTTCAGTGAGGTGGTGAAGCTGAACGACTACCTGCAGCACGGGAGACGGCCGCAGTTCTGGGAGGAGAACTACGTTAAAAGGGTAACTGTTTAATAACTTACGTCTCTCTGTCTTTAAATTGCTGCAGTTGAATAAATAATAAGTTGGCAGTCCTTTTAAACGAGTAAAAAAACTATTTTTAAAAATAAGTATTCGAAAGAAGTGTTTTTTCCTGATGGTAATAATTTGGATATACTTAAAACTCATATACATTGGTTAAAATAACTACTAACATGCTAAAAAATACATAATTAAATATCGAGTGATCAATTAACTCGGTACATGATAGCTCAGTTATCTGGGTGAGTGAATTGGACTCAGAGGTCGTAGGTTCATATATATAATTTTGGTTATATATAAATGTAAAGGTTTATATTTAACATGCAACTTTACTAAACCAATTATTTCTAAACAATTGCAGGTAATGGAGTCTGTACGTCTCAAGGAGCTGGAGATGAAGCAAGCGGCTGAGATCCTCGGAGTCAGCTACGGGACACTGTACGGGAGGTACAGAGACGTGTACGGGTGTATCAACAGACCCTACCGGTAATATATACTGGAAAATATGTTTGTTCGTACACATATAGCTCAGGAACATTGAATGTATTTTTTTGCGTATCTCATTGCACATTTATTAATAATATTATATTACTACAATTATCAAACCTTTAAAACAATAAAGTAAATATGTTGATAATAGAATGTGTTGTTTAGTTTTATCAGTTACTTTGAGTTGTTTCATATTAAAGAACACGAGTCTCATTTATCTTCAAATGTTGCAGAGTCAGTTACTGGGAACATTCTTTCAGACTTGTTCTATTTTAAAACACATTTCTTTTTAGTTGTCGAATCATTTATATTATCAACTGAAGCATGACGTCACATATTATATAAAAAGAAACTCATATGATACTTATATTTAGTCGCTATCCAAGAGTAAACGTAAGAAAACTCCATGACTGTTTTCAAAACTTGAAACACTCTCACCAACATCGATATTTTCTCAGACGCCTATCACATATAACTTATCATTTTCCCGCTGTTATCTTCTTCAGCACGGCGCGAGACTTCTGGCAGGCCAAGGGTCCTTCCGCCATCCTGGAGCGACTGCAGCGAGGAGACCTCACGCTGGAGGCGGCCGCCCTGGCACTGGGGGTCAACCCGGGACACCTCGCCGCTTACGTGGCCGACCTCGCGGACAAAGGTGAGACGCACACGCTTACGCATCCGCATATGCATACACACGCATGTGTGTGCTATATGCATATACGTACACACACACGCCCATGCATATATACACACACACGCATACAATAATAAAAGTATAATGATGATACACCATGAATGCTATTGACGCCTACTCTGAGTCATATTATTATTTGATATATCAAAATAAATTAGAACGCAAGTAAATATGCACTAACAGATAAATACAATAATAGTTTGTTAATGCAGAGTTCGAGGTGGAGTGTGAGTCGTCAGTGAAGCTGTCATCTCGCTCGTCGGCCACCGCGGGGCTGCGGAACAGGAAGGACAAGGTGATACTCCTCACTCCTAGACACTTCTCATTCCTAACTTCTCCACTGACTAGCACTCCTAACACCTCATTCCTCTTTCTCCATCATGCTTACAGATTATGTCAGAATATACACACAAACAAACAAAAAAAATTTAACAAATACAGATAATAATCTAATGCCAGAATCCTTAGAGTCAGTAAGTTTAGTAAAATACAAGTAAACTGACCGACCTCTTGGTACTACACCAAGATTCATTCAGTCTATGTTTCTTCCATTACGTATTCCAGGATATAAATACAAATACATGGTGTAATCTGTCATTTATTAAATAAGAAATCAAAGAAAAATTAATAGATTAATTGTAAATAATTTATAAAATACTTCAAGTAATATTTGCTTAGTGATTTGTGCTATGAAATATTGATTTTAAACAAAACTATTTAATTAAACACGTATAAGGCAATTTACAAAATAATGGTCGTAAAAGTTTTACTAGTCGTTATATTTTTATAATTGTTGTGTTTTGTATTTTATAATTGTATATAAATATATACTTATATATAGTTACAGGTTCCCGCTAAGAAAGTCGTCGGAGTGGCGGAAGATGATCTAATATCTGTCAACGCCTCTCATGATAATGTCGCCGCTCACTCCACTAGTAAGTGTTCAATAAAAAATAAAAATAAAGTGACTTATAAAACAATCATAGACTTATAGTATTGCTTTCCTTTTTTGTAACACTGACATATAAAATTGAAATATATATTTTTTTTTATCTCATAAGGAATTAAAATAACAGCAAATATATATATAAAATCCAATTAAAAAAAATGAAATGTGTCCCCTAGGCGCGGGCAAGTGGCCGTCCATCCGCCTGGCGAGCCTGGAGTCTCTCCGCGAGGCGCCCCCTTCCCCCCCGCCTCCCTCCCCGCCGCCGCCGCCCTCGCCCTCCCCCTCGCAGCTCATGAGGACGAGACCAGACCTCACCATCGTGGCCGCCAGGAAGGACACGTGACCACGCTGAAGGACCCCCGAGACCAGCTCCCCGACCGATCTATTATTGATAATTTAAGAGTATCTTCATCGAGACGTCATATACACTATGACCAAAGAGTTAGGTGTCGTGTCTGTTAGAGTTGACTCGTTATTGTTTTTATAAAAGTTATTTAATTTAAATTATTAGTTTAATTCTCCTACGATATTGTTTTTTATTATTATTACATACTGTGTATATAATATAAGGAGCCGCTCGGAGGCGTGTTTTGTAACTAGTGTTAAATAATCGATGTATAAATGATACCGATAATGGCTTTATTATGAAAGAATGTAATTAAAATTACTAAATTTATTATAGAGTAGCGTAAAGTAAAATATAATATAATATAATAATCGTAAAATCATTTTTATATAATTGTAAATAAATTTATCGACCAAATTTAATAAACGCAGTATTTAAATTAAAATTATCGGCATCTTATGTTCTTTAATAATAAGTGAATTCCATTTTCCACTGAAGAATATTTTAGTATAGATAAAAAATAAAAAAATATATGAAAAAAATGAATTTTAATGTCAGATGTATGAAAACCGTCTCTTATAGGTTTTATTTAATATAATATATTAAGTAACGTTCCTCTCGTGTCCGATGAGTTTATATACTATTGTATGAGTAGATTAAGTAACACTTGTAATATGTTTTAAAATATATTCTTTCTTGGAGTATTTAAAACCGCTTTCTCAAAGAATGATTTATATATACTAATATTTTTTCTCAAATTCCTTGTTAATGTTTCTGTATGTTTCTTGTGATGTCACGCGGACGACTAGACACTGTCTAATTATTATTTATTAATATAAGATATTAATTTATTTGAGACATTATAAATAAATTGGACTAAGTTATGTTAATGGAACAATACCAAAAAAAATGAGTTCCAAAATAAAAATATACAACAAATCTGATAAAAAAGATCTATAATTCTGTCATAAATCTTGTATAATTATAAAATACTCGCTTCCTTTTAAGAAAACTATTAATATTTAAATTGTTAATATTGTTTATCAACTGTCTGTTAACAAATATGTTTAGGTCTGATTTAAACTGCAGATAAATATTAACTGGGGTTTAAACTAATCCTCAGTTAATCTGTCTGTGGAATTTAAAACATACCTTAGTTAAGATTACATTGAAATTCAAAAATCCCACCCACCATTTGTATTAACATACGTCTGTCCAACTATAATTGGATGTTTGAACCAAATTTTCATTTAAAAATAATTTATTTGTTAAGTTATTTTTTATTGTTATACGACTCATAGGTTACTATTTATAGGCACGTTTCGATTTTGTTTTTTATATAACAAATAATGTTACAAAAAATATATTTTGAGAGAAATTATTGAGAGTTATATCAAAATCGAAAAGTGATTTTTGTAATTCCATACATGTTGTGAATGAGATTTTGTTTTTAAGTAAAATGTTCTCACGTCGGTGTGCACTAAATGTTAGCAGACTCATTATTTATAGGTTACATATAGTTTAAGAGTACGTCGCAAATAATTTTTCACAGCTGAAGATCGACCGGAGTCTAACATCCTTCATCTACACCGTGGTTTATATGAGTTTAATAATTTATTGTCCGGTCGCTTTGCTTTGTAACAAATATATCTGTTAGGTGAATCAGAAATAAAAGATATAATATCATTTACTTTTTATTTTACTTTTACTCTATCACTTGTTAATTAATTAATTCATGTTTTCTCTATGGCACCTCACTGATTATAATTTTTTTCTCAAATTATATATAATTTATTATTGGCAATTCATTGGCACAGGTTTTTCTTTACAATTTGCATAAAAAATAAATAATATGTCAGTGTAAATTATACATGTTCATGTATAATTAAATGGTTAATTTTAATTCATAAAATTGTATTATATTAACGCCTGGGTTTATTTAAAAAAATACCAAATTGTAAACAAAAATGAATTATTGTGTTAAATCTATTAAAACTTCGTCTATTAAAAAATCTATTAAAAATAAAATCGTTGTTATAAGAAATCGCATCGGTAATATACTACATCAATATACCTGTGCGCTGTAGGATGGTGCCGGGTTACACTGACAGTACGTTTCGTTTCTCTCTTGACAGTTGCCACAATATATAATTTTTTTTTTAATGTTTTCGTTATACCACATTTGTAATATATAATAATTAAATTAAAAGCAATCAGAATGTTCTTGTCTACAGATAAAATCTAATAGAAAGAAAAATTAAGCAAGTGTTATGCGTATAACATAACGCCCTAGACGAATTTAGTAATGGGATGTACTGATATAATTTAAAGTCGATGTTTTTTTTAATAAAAAAAGTATATTGTGCATAAATAGTTAAATTTTTAGTGTTAAAGAGTTTATAATATTTTTGAAACAACAGAAGATATATAGGGTATTAATTCTAAAAAGGTTGCTAAGAAAAAATATATTTTATTGACTTAAACTCATCATCAAAGTCAACATCAGAGTCAGTGCTAGTACCCGTACTAACATCTTTGCACAGGTAAACTAAATGCCCGCGGCACTGATGCGCTATGGACGAAAGAAGTTTTTCGAAAAAAAATCATTAGCCCTATTTTCATTATTTTATATTAGTAAAGATAAGTTCATACATAAAATTACACTGCACAACTGAATAGCACATTAATTTTTATAAAAATATTAAAGAGAGCTAGATTTATACTGCGAGTATCATAAGCGAAAAAAATGAAATGCATAACGTCCATCCCTAGTCATGTAGTACTGACAGACGTCACCCACACCATGCTACAGAGCGCATTGTTTAATTGCTTACTTTTCGAACTGTCAAAAGTAAATAATTGGAAATAGTATAGTGGTCCTCCAGTGCCTAAATTTTGTCAAACCTTTTAAAACTTGGGTTTGACAGTAACCATTAGTTTTTATTAAAAAGCATATATATTTGTAATATTTTATTTTATTCTAATACGTCAGCGCCAATCTTTTAATTAACGTCTACAGTATGAGAGTAAACAATGTGTTATCAGTCCATATAACAAAAATGTTATATTTCTGCTTATACTGTAATTACTCAGTCAAACTCCGTGCTTCAACAGGGGTTCAAGTTTTCTCTTCAACAAATATCGACAAATATCGAAATGAAAATTTTAGAATTGGGGTAAAAATCTTTGATGTAAATATTTATTAGTATCATATTGTGCAGTGGTTCTGTCGCACTCAGCCGTTGTTTCAAAATAAACTACTAAAGCAACAGATACATCAATGTAGGACATCAGATGTAGCAAAACAAAGAAATTTTGTCAATTTAATCTAGAAAATGTCAACTAAATATATATATCTATATATATTTATATATAGAAAGTTTTATTTAAACTGACGTCTCACATCATCTCTCCCTTTTGCCATTTACAAATGTATTCGTATTTTCGCATCTCTCTCGTCTTAAAGTATTCCGGGTATTGCGCCTTCTCCAGTGGGTGCCAGTAGTCGAGCACCCAGTCCGGGGGCTCCACCACGCGCTCGGCTGCCACGCCGCCCGCCAGACCGATGCTCCGGGGCACTGCGTTCATTATACTTGAAACTATCTTAACTTAATTTGTGCGTGAGGACAAAAACAACTCGAAGCTAATATTTCCTATTACTTAAATGCTTCATACACAGCAAATATTCAATACTAGGTGTAGGTTGATGAGTAGCGAAGCGAGTGCCGCTCGTTTATTACAAAATATATGAAAAATGGTATTAAGTCGCGCTCGCGAGTCACCGGCGGCTGTGGTCAGCGCCGAGCTCCTATCTCGGTCTCAAAACTTTGAACTTATAACGTGTTCAAGTAATACATTATTATTAAATAGGTATTAAGTAACTGACGTGCGTGGGGCTGTACAAGAAAGTGTGGCTTGAGGTGTGGGGGGAGAGAGGTTGAATAAATATTTCATTTATAAATTCAGTCATAACAATACGTTTTCTGGTAAGTAGCAGGCTAACGTGTACTAACGTCTAGCGACGGGTACTGGATGCTTGGTCGCGAATAGCTCATTTTCTCCGACCCAGTATAGACGCCGCTGGTCCTTGGGATCGCTCACACACTTGTGCTGATCGAAGCGAGCCCGGAGAATCACTTGGTGATAGCGTACTAAGTTCCTATTTAATAATAATAACATATTAACAAAACCAACTAAGGAAAAACACGTCCACCGAAGGTAAGTAGTTACTGTTTCCCGTTGATATTTCTATAATTAGTTATAGAAGTACTTTTGAGGAAAAGAAATTACTTATCTCAAGGGAAGAAGTGAAAGCCAACTATCAGTTTGGCTTATTCTTACTTCTTTGATAAAGTAGCAACTTACTACTTCCAGTTGTTTCTTGATCAGAATATTTTTATTACTAATTAATGAAAAAATCACCTTTGTCCGTAATATGACTCTGTCTGCCTCATTGCCTGTTTGTAAAGACTGCAAACTTTCTGAGCGTGTGTCCGCAATTCAGGCGCAAAAGACATTTTAAGGATTTATGTTTGTAGAAAATCCCTATACAGATTCTAAATATCAAATCCTTTGATGATTGATGATGATGTGGCCAAAAACATTAAAAACTAACAATTAAATTGTCTCTTGTTACATGCCAGTATCAAGTTTTGCTTTTATGAAGATCAAATTCAAAAACATGTATTACAAACTAATTTTATTTTGAAATAATTTAATTTCAGAAAAGTTCAGGATATTACTTAAATTTGTTGTATATTAATATGATAATGAATGGAAGGTTTATTTATTATTAAAATCTTTTATTATATATAAAATATGTTCTATTCTTATTTATAACTTATAGTTGAATATGTAAATAAGTTTTTTATGTATGTAAATTATTATTTAATCCTATCCTATCCTACGTATTTTACGTGGTTTTCAGTTCCCGCCGTGACGTAACGTGACAAACATTTCAATAAAACTATTTTTCGGATATAACTCGCGTTTATTATTACACTCCGACGTTTCAGACACCATCATCTCGTCTTGCCGCGAACACGTTTGCTGCAAAGCATCCGAAACATCGGGTTAACTATAAAAATGTAATAATAAACGCGAGTTATATCCGAAAAATAGTTTTATTGAAATGTGTAGTACTCGTGTAAAACTTAGAAAACATTATGTGACAAACATTGATGACCGCCAAGTATGATTAAATAACTAAACAGCATACAAAAATGCCAATTTTATAAATCACATTATCTGATCTGTCAGTGTCAGCTTCTCAGTATATTTAAGTTACTCTGTGGCTGGTATAATTAATTACAAGATTGAAATTTACACTTGTCATTTTTGTGTATTCTTTAAATTTTATTTTTGTAAGACTTAACTTAAAGTAAGGAATATCGGCAAACATTAAATTATAATATCGGAAATAGATTATGAACATCTAAAATCATATTATACGCCATCAACATCACAATTCAAAAGAACATAAGAAACTGTTCATAACAATGAATGTTGTGAGTTTGAAGATGGTTTACCTGAATATTATGTACCAAAGTGGCGCCTATTTTTCACTGGTTAAAATGTGCGACAGTGAGCGGATGCTTTTATATCGATGGAGCTTCATGCTTCAAAAAGAAATATGGCGAGACATCACGCCAGGTTGTAAAGGTACATAAAGAAATATATCAACAGCGTTCAAAAAGAAAAAGAAAGCTTTACCGGTTGATTTAGATGACGTCGATGTCAATGTTCGTAACCACATATACGTGTACTATACATGGGGTGAGTATCCCACTCTGAACAATATGCTGTTTCCCTTAGAGATGCTAATTTATTAGGCTAGTGGATTATAATACATATGTACTAAAATAAAAAAATTAAATTGAACAAATTACTAAACTTAAAACAAATATCTATTTAATAAACAGCTCTAGTATTTAAATACTAATTTCTAAGTAACAATAATTTAGAAACACATATAAAAGACAAATATAATGTTTTATATTTAAATTAAATTACTAACAAATGCCATTATATTACAACTTCTATTTATTGAGAATTTGTAAAAAAGATATAATTATAATTAATTATATATATATAGTAATAATAATAATCATAATCTTTATTTGCATTGAATAAGATTAGTTAAGAACATTAGAGTTTTAATTTCACTTATTCTGCTTAATTATAAAGCATGCAAAATTTTTAATTAATCTTATTTAAAATTGACAGTTTTCAGTATAAATTAGAAAACATCAATCAAGAAATTCTTTAATTTTATATACATTTATAATTTTTAAATAATTATTGAGTGCATTGAAACAGGGAATACAGCATTAACTTTAAATTTTAAGGCAACTTATTAAATATTTTTTATACACATTTCATAACAGTTATGATGGCGCAGGGAAGTTTCGAGTTTCCTGTCAAAAACAAATTATTGGGGACGTCTAGTATTTCTGGGGTATATGTAAAAAGTTGTTTTTAAAATATAGTTTTCCATTGTAACAAAAGTACACACTCTGAAAATATACAAAGTCGCAATAATTAAAATCCTGACTTTTTAAATAATGGACGAAAAGTTTCATGTGGCACTGCACCACAAATAACATGAATACATTTTTTTTTAAGTACAGAAACTATACTTTCATATAGGGAATCTTCCCACAAAAGGAGGCCGTATCTTTAAACTGATGCCACATAGCTATGATATGCTATTAAAGATGTATCAATAGTTAACACTGGACATAATCTAGCTAGTACATAGACAAGTCTATTTTTTTATAATTTTGTTACAGACACTATCAATAACTTTGTGCAAATTAATTTTGTTATCTATTACGATATCAAGAAATTTATGATTTAATGTTTCATCCATAGGTTATTTATTTACCTTAGTATAGAGGGCCAATATTAGCAACAGTAGTCTGACTCCTATGGATATTGCATTATGAATATCTAGAGGCGTCCAAAATGACGATAACGACAATAATGCCGCATCAATTAACGGATTACACATTCTATATTTTGTATCATCTTCAGTTCTCCCATATAATTCTGAATTACTATAAAGAGCTTCAAATTGGGTTATGGTTGTTAAATCATTCATTGTTATTTCAGATACTAAGATGTCACCTGTGGTGGGCAAGATTGCTGACCCATATTTTCCAGGGAACCAAGCTGAACTCATTGGATAAGGAGTTTTTCTTGCTGCCCATAACTCGTTGATCGTGTCTTGATCTCGAATCACTTGAAATATTCCATCTCTAATGATTATGGGACAAGCAAACTGAATCTGCCTTAATGATCCCTGATTAAATTGAGTGTGTATAATGGATCATGCCTCGGGTTAAAATATTAGCAGTGATATAGATTGCTACGTTTTGAGTCACATTTGGAGGAGTGTCAGCCATCTTTGGTATTGATTATCACCATTTTTTTTTGTAATAATGCAAAGTTTTTATTGGTTTGTTTAATGACATAATTTTGTTTTGTCTGAGACCCTCCACCCAGGCTTTCAGGCCGTGAATACATCGCGGCTCGTTCTTCGGAAAGCCATACGCATCTTGCTTAAGAGGCCAGAATGGATTCTGAAATAAAAAGATGGACTCCAAGGGGATTTTTTGGCTATCACGTTAGTGACGTCTAATAGCCTGTCCATCTCCTCGAAGTGGGGGGTTATACTCATACTAAAAAGTGATAAAAAAGATAGTAGTAATCAATAATTTTAAATTTTGACATCAACTTGATTGTAGTATAGAAATCTTGAAAATAATGACGAGACCAGAAGCATCATTCCTGCTGTTCGCCGCGCCACTACCGTGGGCTTGTCTCTCGGTACTGGCGCAGTGCGCAGTCAGGCTTGTCCCTGGATCCCTTAACGGGTGATGCGCCACTCTCTTTCGTCGAGTGTGATCCAGGTGTTGGATATGGGTTGAGATACCTGCAGCAGTCCCGATGGGTGGTTTCGACGGATTCCGCCAAGCCTAGCGACTTTCTTCGGTTGGGACCTTCGCGAAGTCGTGGGCGAACCCTGGTGGCGGGGTTTGCGACCCTACCACAACAGGAATTGATATGCAAAAAGTCCCAATAAGATTATTAAGGGCCACCCTGACCTCCCACAGGGGAGCATGGTTAATTCCTCTCCTTTGACCCGGTTCGACGCTCTCGACGAGAGAACGGATCGGCGGTCAGAAAGGTGGACGTGTCTAGCATGTGCACGATCCTTTACCACCGAGACGGGTTTGGGTGTCCATAAACGGAGGGCCCATCCCGTTGAGGCAAATATGGAGGCGGCTTCAAATATGGTGAAGCGCAGGTGGAGTGATGAGGAGCTTCTCTTGCTGGCACAGACCGAGGCGCAGCTAACGAAAGAGGAAGGGAGGTGCACGAATGTACACCTTCTCGCCAAACTGCCACAGCTCCAACGGACGCTGGAGGCGATAAAGAGGCAGCGACGGAGTGCGAAATACAAAGAGTTGGTGAAAACCTGCTCGAAGGAAATCGCACTTACTGAACTCGTCCCTCTTGCGAGAAGGGATTCGAGCGCTCAACGGACTTCTGAAGCGCAGCCTTCGGCCGTGCCGCAGAGAGCTACTGAAGCCTCACTACCGGCTGATGAACCATCCGTGGCTGAAACTCGAATCAGTACAAACGCGGCGCATGTGATCGAGGTACTTCTAAAGAGGGCCGAGACACGGAGGCAGCGCGGCGGACTGCGAGGGAAGGCTGCAAGGCCCCTTCATAAGAAATCTAAGAAAACCACCGGATATGACATAAACACTAAACCGCTCTCAAAACGAACACAGAGACGGATAGAGTATAAAAAGTGCCCCAGTAGAGCTTCGGCAGAAATTATAGATGGCGAGTGCCGGGAAACGCCGCACAGCCTTAAGGATATGGAGACCTTTTGGCGACCTATCTTAGAGGCTGTGTCGGACGTCCCGGGGCCTACACCGGAGGCTTTGCGCGCTCTCGAGCGTGCAAAGCCTCGTTTTCGATGAGATACCAGGCCTCGTACTAAGGGGATCGCACATGAACTTGACACGGTTCAACTCGATAACCGCTGTCTCGTCGGTGGCGGAGCTCTAGAACATTGGAGTCCTGTGGAAGTGGGTTGATGCAGAACCCAAGTGGTACTAAACCTAGCAACGACTTATCTAATTTATTCGATGGGCTGTAGCTGAGCATTTCCCTAACTAAACCTTTGGTACCAAAATGATATCAATCTGCACAATGTCACACCACCTCCCATATTTCGCTTAGATGCTAGATTGGGAATGAAAAAGGGTCTAGCGGTACATATGGGGCGCTAATCATCTCTTTGGCGGTAATTTATCGTTAAAAACTCTTTATTTCTGGGTTGTTATTTGTAAGAACCGTTATGTATCACAACGTTTAACACAAGATATATCAGCTATTTAAATTTCTGTGTTATTTAAGTATATTTAAATAGCGAGTCTGTCCGTATAGAAATGAGTCGTATTTAAAAAAAAAACCAGTTATTGATCAGATAGGTTAAACAACTTAAAATTTTTCAAAGTGTGACCCTTCTGCATCAATACATTTTTGTCAACGCGATTTTCATGCGTTATATGCCTCCAGGAACTCTTCACGAGGGATGTTCTTCCGAGATGCTTTCCTTTGAGGTACTTTCAGCTGAGGAAACAAATAAAAGTCCGCCGGGGTCAGGTCGGGACTGTATGGTGGCTGCGGCAACGTTGTCACACCGATCTTGGTCAGGTAGGCCGTGACAACAGAGGCGGTGTGAGCCGGCGCGTTATCTTGATGAAGTTTCCACGAAACGCTGATCTCCTTCCGAACGCGGGCATGACTGTGATTCAGTCTCTGAAGCACTTCCTTGTAAAATTGAGCGTTTACGGTCTGGCCAGTAGGTACGAATTCATGGTGCACTATCCCTTTTGCATAAAAAAACAATGAGCATGGACTGCATCCGGAACTTGCTCATGCTAGCCTTCTTCTGGCGTGGCGTCGACGTCGTGTGCCATTCTGCACTCTGATTCTTTGACTTAGGATCTTACTCAAAGATCCATGACTCATCCCCAGTGATAACGTTGTCTAGGAAATTGGCATCATATTCACAGAGTTCCTTGAGTTCTCTACACACTTCCACTCGGTGTTGGGCACGAGTTTTGCGCAAATCTTCCGCATGGAAAAGTCTTCCGATACAATCTCATGAACAACCGTTTTCGGCAAGGTCAATAATTCCGACATCAAGCGAACACTCATTCGATGGTCTGAATTCAGTAACTGACGCACACGATTCACATGATCGTCCGTTCGCGATGTTGGCTGGCGTCCTGCGCGGGCCTTGTTGGTGAAGTCCTTTTGACCTTCTCTAAACATCTTGTGCCATCTGTTGGACTGCGATCTGGAAAGGCTATCGTTTTCGAAGGCTTGCTTAAGGGGTCACGTACAATTGGAACGACGAAAAAAAGGGAATTTTGTATAATTTTTTTTGAGCTCAAATTTAAATATTTAATCATAAATCATTTTCCATTTAAAAGATAATTAAAATACATGTATTTAAAGTAAATAACACCATTTTTTTATTACAAAATATTTTTAAACTTTCGCTTAACAGCAAATTATGTAGGAGGCAAAAAAAAAGGTCTTTCGTGGTGAACGCTCCTGGTTGTCACCGAATCATCTGAAATAAAAATAAAAATAGGGGTCATTAGTTAATTACATAATGCTCCGGTTAGACAAAGGCTTTTCAAATATTTTGTTTTTTTACAAAATGGTGGATGTTGAAATTCAAAGTTTTGTTTTCGACCAAAATTTTGTTAAGATTTTCAGCTATAAAAAAAAATCGTCGCATAAAAAAACCCTTCCATCATCCGGAGTACAATTATGTGTAGAAAAAGTGAGCAAAATTTCAAGTCTTTCGGTAAAGCCATTTTCGAGGTACAGTTTTCACAATGTTTCTAAAACATGATTTTGAGAAAAACGCGTTTAAAGTTTTGAGCACGGTTTACATGCAGATGAAAAATTTATTTCGATACTTACAGTCAATCGTCTATTCCAGGGCCATAAAAGGTCCCTTCCTTCGCTTTGTTAGCTGCTCGAACGGTAATTTTCATTCTTTGTCGTAGTATTCTGCCCTCGACATAATTTTTTGGTGATCTTCGGGTAGCTGTCGCAACTCGAAGAGCATCCTCTTTCTTAGCGAAGTCGTGGGCGTGAGGTCCTAATTTAACCCCCATAGAGTCAAAAATGGATAATAGTCCTTGTGCACCTACGTTGAAGGTACAGGTAGCAATTTTAGCGGCGATGCCGATGGTGGTGAAACTTGCAGGTAACGTTTTCGACATAATCTTAAAAACACTCTGATTAAAACTTTCGTTGCTGTTTTGGGAGAATCCTCCAATGCATCTTTTGTAACAGATCATCCTTCGTGAGTGCTTCATAAATTGGTTTTATGAAATTTGCGACTATTTCTGGAACGGCAGTGTAAGCATGCTCGAAAGACTCCAACTTATTCTGCGCCTTTGCCTGTTGATATTTGCATCATGAGTCAGCACCCGGTGGGCAATTATCATGTTGCGGATTTCCATTGGTAGAATTCTTATGGTCAAATGTAGCCCAAATGGCTGTCTTCACTTTCCCAACAGAATCGCAGTTATTACTAATAC
The DNA here is from genome assembly GCA_959347395.1 of Mechanitis mazaeus. Taxonomy (NCBI): domain Eukaryota; kingdom Metazoa; phylum Arthropoda; class Insecta; order Lepidoptera; family Nymphalidae; genus Mechanitis; species Mechanitis mazaeus. Next base: position 831,409 of record OY365756.1, read on the forward strand.
ATTATATTGCCACAATACCCGGTCAGTTGGTCTATCAATTTACCAGTCAGTTTTCCTTTACCGCTGAGTCCTTTGGTCGTCTTTTTCAATCGTCGTAGACGCGTACTCATCCGTTTCTGGACGTGACGAACGCATTCTTTTTTCGAAATCGCAGTCTTTCCATACGGAGAATCTTTACGATTTCAGAGAAAGTTTTTGAATCCCCGTCTACGAAGTAATTAAAAAAAAACACGCACAGATTTTTTAGTGAACGACGAAACATTTCAACCACAGCACTGGCCTCAATTTTTCCTGCAGATCCCGTAAGATTTGCCGAGCAAGACTCTTCATGCATTCCATGGATACCATTCTTCATATTCTACACTGCCTTTTTTTATCCTCCCAAACTTCACAAGCCTTGCAATACAAACTTTTTACAATAACGTCAATAATCTTACCTGTGAAGTGTCCTATGAGCGATGTAACGCCAAATAAAGATGTAAATCCGCGTTTGTGCCATGTCCCGTCACCAGAAACTGTCAAATCTGAATTTTCCTTTTCACTGTCGACGGAATTGCACTGAATTTCTTCTTTGCAAACCTTTTTCATAAAAAAATCAGCCATATGTTGACTCGCTTCACAAATGTGCTCCAATATAATGCAGTACGTAGATATTGCTATAAACGGCGGAAAGTCCATCAAACCGCATAATTTTTGTGCACCTTTGATACCAACTCGTAAGACCGGCATGGCTAACATAAATCTTCGATTTATCTCCTACAAATGTTTGATAAAATCGCAGGATGGTATGTACTCTGGAGCACAGTTTTCGCAAGTTAGTGAAATTTTGAAACCGAGTCCACGTTCGCTCCCTATGCCAAACGACACTTCGCCGTTGCACTTTGCACTATTCACTAAGTTTGCGATGGCAGAAAACACAGAAAAGAAATTAATAATTCCTTAACCGATAGTATTAGTTTTTGGAACATGATACTCATGTTGATTTTTCAGTTTTTTCGAAGACACAGATAGATAGATTCTATAGATACAGATGCAGCCTTCTGCCAATCGCACCAGGAGTCGTCACCGCTCAGGCATTATATGTGCTGTGGGTTGTCCGGTTGAACTGTAGTGATAATAAGTTGCCCATATCGCATTTCTCATCTTCTCAACTGAATCATGATTACGTCGAATTGCCAGTCCATAGAACACTGTCAATTTGTCGATCATTTTAGCAGTAAGCTTTACTTTGCCAGAAAGGCTATTTCTTTTGTCAATCTTTCCGGCTTAGGTTTTTGTGTCGGCTGCGCTTCTTTTCACTAGTTCGCGCAGACGTGTTCCCATTCTCTTCTGGACATGCCCTATGCATTCTTTTTTGTTTATCACAAAATCTTTGCCATATGGTTCTGCATTTACAATGCCGCTGTAGATTTTTGTGTCAACGTCTCCGATGTAGTTATGAAATTTCACTCCAAGATTTTTCGATGATCGTTTGAACATTTCTATTATGGCTGATACCTCCATGTTTCCAGAAGGGCCGACATGGTTGGCTTTGCTATTGCTGCTACTCACATGCTCTTCGTGCCATGTTTCGTATTCGGCAGATTCCAATTTGCTTTCCCAAATCTTACAATCGTGGCACTAACTCCTTTTTACCAAAATGTCAAATACCTTTCCAATATAGTATCCAATGAGAGAAGACACGCCAAATAGCGAAGAGAACCGCCTTTTTTTCCACGTGCCGTCGCCTGATACGGTCAATTCTGATATTTCTTCTGCATTGTTCACTTCGCACATTGCTTGTTTCTCTTCTTGTACAGCCGATAGGAAAAACTTCTTGGCCACTTTTTTATCGATTCACATGGTTTTTTATATATGAATCATGCTGGTTTCGATAAGAAAGCACTAGACAAGTCCATAAGGCCGCAAAATTTATTACAGCCGGCTAAACCTAAGCTTAATACACGCATTACGAAAGCCAATCGATAATTGGCTTTGTATGCACCAGAGTTTATTCTTTTACTGGATGGAACGTAAGGAGGCTGTTTGCAATTTTCACAGGTAACTTTAAGTGTTGAAGCCCAGTCCTTCTTTTTTACATGATTGGAATGCAATTTTTCCGTCACACTTCACACATTTCACTAAGGTGGAAATAGTCGAAAAAACAAGAAGAAAATCTTTTATTCTGTAATGTTTTTGAAAGTCTTCATCTACCTCTACAGTCGGACTATCTTTAATTTTTTTCGCTCACGCACTATTGGTTTCCATTTTATCCTTTTTACGCTTGCAAGGAAGCGCACGTTTTTTCGGTCGGTTCAACGGCTGTTTACCCTCACTACGATATTCTCTGGAAAATTTTCGAGTCATTTTTCGAGATATTAACTCGAACGAAAACAGTCAACCTTTTGTCATCACTTGTTACTGCTCAACTCGGCATAACGATCAACTGATGTATTTTCGAATATACATGATGTGAATAGACAGGAATATACACGAAGCTATCGAGCAGATACTTCTTTCAAAAATCAATTTATGAATACAATAGCGCTAGTAGCGCGCCAGACGAGCGGGCCGCACGCCAGGTCTGAGCGCCGCGTCGCTCAGGTATCGAAATCCGGCAATGGACACTCAAATAGTCATAACTTCGTCAATTTTGCTCTGGTCGACTCGAAATTTTCACACAATATTCTGAACATATTATGCATTTATTTAAAAAAATAATAAAAGATGAAAAAAAAAAATTAAAAACTTTACCCTGCCCTTAAGACAAGTTATTGTTGGTACTTTATTTGTACCTTAGGGCGAATTATCCGTGACGATTACACAATTAGGTGTAAGGTTTGTAAAAGCTTGTGATTCCATCCATCTAATTAAGTTTTCACCATTCTTTAATATCAATCCTTCTTCACAAAACCTTTTTATTTTAATTAAATAATTAAAACGCCATGCAGCTATGTCTGTTCGTTCCATGAAAATATTACATTTCGATTGACAGTTTTGGTACTCAAAGTAAAGGTCCTTTAGTGTTTTCCAGAGTGTAGTGCGTCATCCTCCAAAATTATTATCGGTTTGCAATTCTGCAAGCAATTTCTACGAGGGTGATTCAAAACTTTTGCGGAACGGAGGGTAAGGCATCAGAAAAACTCAAAAGTACTAAACCTATTCAATGTATTCTCCATTTACTCTAATACGAGGGTCACTATTTTTATTTCGGGAATAGGAATAAAAAAAAATAGTTAAGCTGCAAATATGTTTTTATTGTTTTTCAAAGTTTCAAACAGCTCATCAGGATACCAATCAAATCTCGAAGTTCTGTAGAGGTTGTATCTTTGAACGTGCAACTGGTCATGAAGGCGCCACGTTTTACTGAGATTTCAACATTTGTCCACAATCCCTTCAACTATTTCGTCTGTGATGAATATATCAAAACATAATAGTGGATCAAATATATTTCGACACATACGTGTTGGACCTCTATTTGTGCGAATTATATTTATGGCAGATGTTCTACCATGACTTCGACTCTTGGTAGTAGACAAATCAAATCAAAATCGAAATCAATGGTACGGATGCTAGGGTCGTATTCACGAAGGCCGGCAGATTGCCGACCTACGGAACATTTTGTGCCCCCCAGAGTACGTGGGGCAGCCGACGTCCGAAGGCGTCGGGAGGGATTGCCCAGCTTGGCTGGCACCCTCCTGGGTAGTCTTTTCAAAATGCTTGGCTTCATGGTCGTTTACGGGTGAGCTCCCCCGCCTTCTCGTCGCTGTCTTCTTCTCGAAACAAAATGGAACATATTTCAACTTCTGCCAGTACCCTTCTGCTCGTCATGATAACTGCGTAAAGAATGTTTGCTAAAAACGCAACGAAAATATATAATATAAACTTTAAAACAGAAGAATAAAAAATATTCAGGAACACTGAAAGTTACACAAAAGATAACCATACGCCTCGCGAGCGCATCAATGGGTCATAGCCGCTGAACTATGGTACTTAAAACCCGGTCACAATATCTGTGTACCTGACCTCGTGACGTCATATCGGCGGTCTGGGTACGGTGTGAAAAAAAGTTTTTTCGAGAAATGTGGAGGTAAAAAAAATTACTAACCTTTTCAAATCAATTTATTATTACATTGATTAAGAGTTTGTGATTAAAAAACAATAATTTTGATCTCAAAAACATTTATTATTAAACTCAGTCACTATAAATTATTGATTCTATGCCTGACATTGTATCTTCCTCACTCTCACTTTCTGAACTCTCTGAACTGTCTTCCCCTAGTGATATTAAAAGTTTTGTGATTTTGTCATCTGCTAGATGATCCTTTTCCCAGTATTCTCGCTGTAGTCTCTCCACGTGATTCACTTCTTTTTTCCAGTCAGTTGGCGTAATTGACTTAATCTTTTGTAAGTTGTTCTATTTTCTTTTCCGATTGGTCAATGTTTTTATCTGCCACCCTTTGCTTTACCAAATTCCATATATATTCGATAGGGTTTAGGTCACAATGATAAGGTGGCAAACGCACAACTTCTTGGCCATGCTCTCGCATCAAATCGTCGACGACATATATTTTTTCGGTGGCTTTGTTCTCGGTATAATGGGATACAATTCCCTCTTTGTCATTTTGTCATTAAATGGAATATTGTGTTCACGTAGCCAATTTTGCAAGCAGCATAAGAGCAGCACTAGTGGGCGCTTTCACCGACTGCGTCGAATAGTAAGGTGCATTGTCTATGACAACTATACCCCGTTCGGCGGTAAATTTGGTATAAGCTTTTCAAGGAGCCATTTTAAAAAATTGTTTGTGACCATCTCGTTATGATAATCGCTGATTTTACTTTTACATTTATAAAGTAATTCTGCACCTTCAATGAATCCATTTTCTCCTCCAACGTGCACAAGAATCCAACGTTGACCCGGATTTAAATTTTTCTTCACACTGCTTCAAACTGACCGTATAGAGGGAATGGATCCACGTCTCGTCCAGGTAGGTAACCGGTTTTTTATCAACGGCAAGGTCATTATTCTCTTTCAAACGGCGTAGGTAGCGAGCCCTCCATGCGGCGATGTCCGGCTTTTGTGTCAACGGATATTTTTACATTTTGAACTTGTAGCCCAATTCGTTAATTAAAGTATTTCTTAAATATGTTCTCCCACCTTGAAAATTTAGGTCTCTCTTAACTGCTGCCAAAATTTTCTTTAAAGTTGGGATTTCTTTTTTTACAGCATAAAAACTGTTGATGATATTTCGTATTGCGCAAATGTCAAAATCATCTACTTCGATGCGTTTTTTGTACTGTTTACGGTTTTTACCCGGTGTCGATAATTTTGGTTGTGGGTGGGTTTCTAAATTATTACTAGTACTTGGAGTCGGGACTAGCGCCCGGCGAAGTAGGTAGTTGTACTTTGGTTTCATTTTTAATTTTCATTAGAGTCCTCTTTGATATCCCAGTTGCTGCACAGGTTCGTTTCACCACTTGGTCTACAGGTATGGTGTACTGTTTATTTGCTTTCTCCGATTCAAAAAACTTGAGCACTTTCAAGATTATATTTCTTGATTAGCTGTGTATTGTTTTTCCCATGACTTCAGTTTAACAGCTACAACAATTTTAATAACAACCAAACCAGTCCAAACTTAACAGTAAACAGTCTAAACTTAACAATAAATATTCAAAAACAAAACAACAACAAAGCAAAAATATCAAAATTATCGAGACGTGTATCGGCAACGAAGATGCTAACCATACTGTCGTACCGGGGAGTGCACGGAAAGGTGACAGGGGATGCGGGAGAGGCGCCGCATTTCAACGAGGTGCACAGATATTGTCACCGGATTATAGGTTTAGGAAAGAGCAACACGAGAATAATTCTTATTTACTCTAAAACGATTGCGAACCGGCTTGCGAAAATCCTACCGACTGCGCCAATTACGTTTACCATACCGCCTTCGAGGTGAAAGGCGCACATAGCTTAGTGTAGTCGGGAGTCCCCCCGTACTGCCCCGCGCGCTCGAGAGCGCTTAAAGCTTCCGGCTCGGGACCAGGGGCGTCTGACACTGACTCAAAGATAGCTCGCCAAAAGGCTTCCATATAACCGAGGATGGGGCGTTACCCGGTACTCACCGTCCAACACCTTCGCTGCTGCTCGGCCATTAAACTTTTTGAACAGTTCCTGTACCTTCGCGTACTGTACTCGTCTCTGTTTTCGCTTTGAAACAGGTGCGGTATCGTCACTTCCGTTATGAATTCTCCGGAGGCGCCTCGCAGCCTTCCTTGACACCCGACCGCCACACAGCTTCCGTGTCCCGGCCCTTTTTATGAGTGCCTTGAGCATTTCCGAACGACCGACCGAACACGTCCATTAAGACGGCCGCCCAACGCTCCCAACTCTCTCGCGCACCGGGAGCGCTGGTCCGGATCGCTGGAAAGGGATTCCGATGTTCCCCGACTCCTGTGGGAGGTCAGGGTGGCCTTTATCTTTTTTATTGACTTTTTTGCATGTTTTAGAAATCCTTTTTGTGGAAGGGTTGCAAAACCCCACCACCAGGGTTCGCCCACGGCTATCGTAATGGTCCCAACCGAAGTCAGTCGTTTGGCTTGGCGGAATCAGTAGAGACTAACCATCGGGAGTGCTACGGGCATCTCAGCCCGCAGCCACCACCTGAGATCACACTTTCTTACAGGCTTAGGAGTGTCGCATCACCCTTTAGGGGTTGCAGGAAGAAGCCTGACTGCGCGCTGCGTCATTGTCGAGAATGTTGTCTCTCACAGTGGCGCAGCGAAGAGCGGAAAGATGCTGTAGGCCCCGTATATTTGTATTTAGGAGTGCACCAAGGAGGCATGCAGTGCCGGTACCGGTTGCCTTCGGGCTGCATAAGATGGATTTAGGTGCGTTTCCCCCTCTTCCACGCTAATTAATAGGAGTTGGGCGTCCTGTGTAGGTGGCAACGTCCCCTAGGACACTCTTTCCCGTTGCTGCATCATGAACGTGTGGATCGCATCCCCGTTGCTAGCCGGCTGGCTCGGAAACGTGCACGAAATACAACCCAGGAGTAACTACTGACAGACTTCTCATTCTATGTAATCTATTTTTACTCAATATAATCAATATTAATTCTTATAGTCGATTACTGCTCTAATCTTACGTAGGAAATCGCTACCTATAAGCCTTCGTATTCGACAGGAAAGTTATCAGGGACCAAAGAAATTTATCCTTTTAATTTCAATTTTATATTTTCATAATATAATATAAGATAACACTTTTTATTCCTTTGGGTTTTATTTATGTGACTTCGGCCCCCGTATCTTTTAAAAAATTTCCTTTACCCATTTTTAATTCTTCTATCTCTAAAGTAATATTTTGCAGATATCCCCTTATCTATTTGCATTACTCGGCTTGAATGTTCTGCATTGTCCTTGAACCGGCCATCGTCCTCGGACTGTTGAAGTTCTATGATTGTTGTTTATTTCGCGATTGAAATTGAATCTTGTGATTGCGGAAAGCGTTATTTTGTTTTTTAATAAACTGATTTGTTTGCCTATTATTATTATGATTAGTTGGATTTTGTTTGTGCTAGCAATCCCTAGCAAGGTGATCCTATTTATTACAATGAAAACACCCTTACGGGTTAGACTGGGCTAACCATAAAATAACACCTGCATTGGTGTGCCAAGTGTCCCATTTTGTGACACTTTGAAATTTTTTTTTTGATCTATGGTAAAAATTATGAAAATGTCTTAAAGTTCTTTGTCTAGATTTGATTTTCTGTTCTTTCGACACAGCTATGGATACTGCCTGCTCAAAAGTGGCTGGTTTTAGCGAATTTAATATAATATGTAATTATGAATTAAATCCACTAATAAACATATTCAAAGCTTGTATTTTTAATAATTTCATATTCGCATTACGTGATTCTCTAGTGACTTTTTGGTGTAACGATTTAATTAATGTGATATAACAATTTCCAATGCATGTATATTCTAACAGAGGTTCATTATGTGTTTGTCTACAGTTTATTTCAATTTAATTCGAGTTGCTATTGGGCGAATATGCGCTTCTCAGAATAGTTTTCTAAATGGCGAAGCTTTAAATCTCCCCATGAACCAAATGACCTTTACAATAAAGTCGATTTAATACTTCCTTTTATTTTATATAATAAATATCACCGTAACATATTTTTGTAGTTAGGATTTAAAAGGTTATACGCGTTATTACAATTATCAATAAAAACATTTGCCTTATTATCATAATATTCGGTGAGCAATCTTTCAGCAAGAGTTATTGCTATATACGCATTATTTATATTACTATGTATATATATTTAACAAAGGCGATTCGTTTGAACTTCTAGCCATTTTTAGAATTTTACACAATATAACTTTGTATACTACGGAGTCTGGTTCCTGCTGATCTTGATACCCTGGTGTAGTTTGATGGTAGTAACTTAAAGTTACCGAAGGACTGTTTAGCTCCTGGCAATTTTGACACGCTGCTCTTGATGCGACTGACAGTAATAAGTTATTGAAGAACTGTAGTTAGTACCTTCTCTACGATAAGACAGCTTGGTGCTTTTACTCTTGTTCTTGTATGAAGGTGTAATTGATGTTGCTCGACGAACTACTTCTTCTCGTTGGGGTAGCAGTAAAGTGCTGGTTATCGTATGGTAAATTTAAAAACCCGAGAAGGCTTCTTCTTCTTCTTCTTCTTCTTCTTCTTCTTCTTTCTTCTTCCCAATTGTGACGATGTTCCCCGTATATCTGGATGCCATCCAGTTCTTGTGACACCAAAATGTAATGTTTGGGGTCGTCGCGTCCATCAAGGGGTCATCAAAAGCTACTTAAAACTAATTTATTTTACTAATAATAATTCGACAATAACCTAATTAGTCTGGGTGTTGACGGATTCTAGGTGTGAATTCAAGTGTACGATGTCAGGAGTCAGGTAGGTCCTCATAATTTGCAACATCAGCGTTTCTGCCACCATCACGTGGCGGGCCTCGTGAGCGTTGACGTCACAGCTGAGGGATAAAACTGGTCGATGCTGAGGAATGGCATAGACCGCTTGTATTTTTAGTTCTTCTTTTCTCAATTTCTCCAGTCTTCTACGAGTGTAGCAAGTAGTAAACATGCACTCAACACTATCCTGTCCATTGATATGGTACAGGTTGTATTATGCCCATCCGTCAGAATGGTCGCTGACAAGATATCTTCGTGTAGATTAATTGCATGGAGATTTTCTAGTTTGGAGTTTAGCTTCATTTGTGGTACCATAGGTGGGGCACCGCCTGAATTGCTTGGCATATCTAACTATTTTAGATTCTGTTTTGTTACGCAATTGCGGGTATTTGCGCTTAAAAATTGCTGAATTTATGAAATGATTGCTGGATTTGATTTTAAATTTATGATTTGATTTGAAATTGATGGATTTATGGATTTATGAAATAGATGAAATCTTTCTCAAAAGAGACTAGGAATGGCGAGGATGAAGACCACTTCTCGTGATACTTGCAATTTATGAATCTGATCACGGACTTCTAGAGATAAGGATACCGAAAGTAAAATAGAAATATTTATAATCACGAGTCTAGCCACTACCACTATTCGCCCGCTTGGAAGTCAGTGTCACAAAGCTTTGAAAGCACAGGCCGTTGAAATACACCATACTAGAAAGTAGATTTCCAGGTCTGCGGCGGTGGTTTGAAGGGCACAAAGCAATCTGCTGTCTAGTATTTGGTAAGGCTAACACATTGGGTTTATCCATAGTAAATGGCATAGACACAGATACTTCATTGAACTTTACTTTTTAGGTGAACTATTGGCATGCAAATTAAAGTTTTTTCTATCACTACTACTGCTGCGACGCTGTAGGTACATTACATTAATCTCTTGCACAAGCTCCAGAGCCTTTACAATGGATTCAGGCCTCATACACCGAATGTGTCAGCCAAGAGGTTTGTTTAAACTGCTAATAAAAGATTTTAGGGTGAGTTTACGGTAAAGATCGCCTTTTGTTTCTATGGTAGTAGGTATATTTTCATGTAGTGAGGTATATGTCATTATTGTACTGAAAAGTGTCTGGCATTTATTATAAAATTTCTGAGGAGTATCGCTTCCTTGATAGAGTAACGAAAAGTCATTATATAAGGCTGTTGCACCCCTTTGATCAGCAAAATTATTAATAAGTGCTTTTCTAATTCCTACTTAACTGTCAGGAATTCCATTCGAGTTTATTGTCCTCGCAGCAGGGCCAGTAATCTGATTTAAAATTCCGTTAGTTAAACATAAATTACTAAACTCATAACCTAGTTCTTTTTTTAAATACTGTATCACTATTTGGTCACATATTTTAATAAATCTGGTGAGAATATAGGTGTTCCCGTCGAATTCATTGATCGGGCGAAGGGCCTTGTAAATAACATAGAGATCTAAAGACATTTAGACTACTTTATTCGCTTTTTCTTATTCACTATGCCCTAAATTTGTTTTTTAATCTAAATTACTATTTCGCGAGATCTGTCTATATGTGGCAGGCATAGTCAAGAGTGACTGTAGGTTAATGTGCGTAACTGTGTATGAGTCCGAAGATGTTATGTGGGCAGTCGATATGCCGCAGCCGGTGGAAGAGAGTAGGCGACCAGGCGTTGTCGAACGCGGCTTTGATGTCTAATGACACCGCGACTGTCAGTAGTTTATCGGTCTTGGCTTGTCGAACGGCGTCAATGGTTGATGCAGTTGATGCACTTGGACTACTGTATTTAACTTATTACCTACCCTATGAATTAATAAATTTAATTATTATTTACATTTACTCATGTATGTTTGGATTTCACAACATTTTGTAAAGTTAACTGGTTCAAAATATAAACATTTTATTGTTTGTGTATCAAATCGGCTTTTTTACATGGTAGAGTAGAGGCACCAGTAATTGACCACTTAAGATCGTTGCTAAAATGTTTTTTTATTGACCACACACATTTAAATTTTAGAACTTCAGTGGGTACTTAAAAGAAATCATCATACCCTTCAGATTAAGTTTTGCTAATAAGTTTTTCAATTGAACAAAACATACACACTTCAAAAAAATTTGAACCAATTTAAGTTTTTGCTCCAGTAGTTGACCAATAAAAATCTGAAAAAATTAGTAGTTGACCGTATTTAGCATCAGTAGTTGACCATATGAATATAAGCTACTTTTATGGTAAATAAGACCACAGATATGTCAAAACTCAAACATTTTAATTATAATATAGAAAAAATATAATATTCAGTGACGAACGCTAGAACTGGAAGGACAGATAGGTCTTTTGGAAACTTAATCCCACATGAAATCTAGCTCAGGAACAGAGTAAACATTACGCGTTTTACTGGTCTTTTTGGGTTCATTTATATGGGATGTCACATTTTTCCATTGATATTCAAGAACATCAGGTCTCTCGGGCCATTTCCATAAGCGACCACACTGTATCATGGATGAAATTGTTGCAGTATATTCAGTAACATTAATTATTTTGCCAGGGTAATACTTATTATCGTATGTGAAAATAACATATTCATTAATTTGTTTTAATAACGGTTTTCTAGAAAGGTTTAGGTTGCTTAAGTTTTCATCTCCCGAGGATTCTGAAACCACACTATCTCCAGAAGAAACATCGACACTCGAGTCAGAGCTATCTGAAAGAATCTTTGATACACTTTTAATATGTTTATTTTTCACCACTTTAACCCTATTTTTCTTTAGTCTTTCATTCTCTTCCTTCTTTCGTTGCCTTTCAGTGGCTCGTTCTATCTTCAATTGCTCAAGATCCTCTTTCTTCTTCTTTTTGGTTTCGAAATATTTTTGGCACAATTCTCCGGACACAATCGTTGGCATTCTTTCCCTCATTATCCTTTTTTTCTTGTTTTCTTCAAACGCAGGATAAAAGAAGTGCCTCTTAAATGGACTTGGTATTTCCTTGTGTGACGGACCTGCCACGTTCTCTTTATTTAGACTGCTAGATGCCTCTATTACTGAAACTGAATCCGAAGCATTTGGATCCAAGGCAGTAATGACATCTAAGTCCATTACAGAAGCTTCTTCTATATTTCTTCCATCAGAATGAATTTCTGAAGAATCGAGGTGTGCTAATAAATTATCAGCAATCCTAGTAGAGGCCTCTGTTGCTTGTGGGAAATCATCATTTCTGACCGGCCCGTCAGAAATATTTTCCCCATCAACACAGTTTAAACTTTCTTCAGCCTCTGAAGAAAGTTTCTCTATTTTTATTTTCTTCCACAATTTAAATAAAGAAGTGTCCAGTGGATCTCCATTCCAAGTACCTTCAGATGCCTCAAAAATAGCTACTTTTTCTGCTCCCATCATGTCGTTAAGAAAATCCAAACCCTGCTTTAGGTATTGCGTTTTCATCATGGTTGAATTACGTTCTTGTTCTTGGGATAATCCTTGGTCTGGTATCACAACAGCTTGCGGATTCCACGGGAACAATCCACATTTTTTGAATCCATTGGACAACATAGATTTTGTAATATTTTGAAGTATCACTTCTTGCAGTAACTTTGCGAAATCTTTTTTTTTTAGGATATGAGAACCTCCTTGAACAACATTGTCCATCCTCCATTGATGGATTTTTTTCCTCCATGCTTCTTTGAGGCTTCTGAACACTGCGACATCCATAGGCTGTAAAATATGGGTGGCGTTCGGTAACAAAGCTACCAAAATTATCCCATTTTTTTCATAAAATTGGCTTGTTTGCAAACATAAATGGGACGCATGGCCATCCACGAAAAGAATGACTGGAAAAGTTATTTGTTTTTGTAATAACCAGGGATGAAAAATATCGGCAATAAATTCAAAAAATGCTTCACACGTCATCCATCCTGAATCCGTTTTTCCTAGCCCCCATTCCTTAGGAAAATTTTCTGCTATATCTTGAGGAATACGCTTATATTTGTAAACGCAAGTTGTGGGAGCTACTTCACCACTTGCACTACCAGTTACCAAAACTGTAACGCACTCCTTCTCATCAACATTAACTTTTTGATAAACTGTTTTATCTCCTTTTCTAGCAAGAACTTTGGGGCCTTTAGGATTTAAAAAAAAAGCAGACTCGTCACAATTGAATATTCGAGAAGGATCTTCCAAGATCTCATCACCATACTCTTTTCCAATGTAGGACTTCACTTCTGAAAACCAATTCAGTATATTTGCCTTAGTGACTGCTGCCCGTGAGGCAGTTAAGTTTTGAGAAACTCTTTTTGAAATCGAAGGATTTCTCCGCAGAAAACCTATAACCCACGTCCTGCCTGGTCTTCCATCTTTAAAAGGGGTATCACGTTTCACGTCTTTTATGTACTTCTCCACACTCATGCACAGCTGCTCAACGGTAACTGGAAAACCAGCATGTGCCATGTTCTCTACCCACTTGCTTATCTCAGCCTCCTCTTTGCTTGTTAGAATTGAAGGAGGGCCCATTTTTCTGTCCATTGGGGATTTACCCTCTAATTTATATTTTAATGTGGTTCTGGGAACTGCAAATTTTTTTGCAGCGGCTCGGATAGATATTTTGTGCAGGCGAACCTCTTCAACTGCAGCTTTCATAGCATCTTCACTGTAGTTTAGAAATGTGTTCTTGTTTCCAGGCATCTTGAAAATAATATTTAAATACCCTGCAATAAAAACAACTAGTCAACATTTTATAAATTGTGTGTTAAAAGTTGACCACATCATGCTTTAGTAATTGACCACGTGGTCCACTACTAAAACCCATCATGTTTTATAAATCTGGATAAGAGCTGTAATGTTATGTGGCTAAGTTGATTATGAAAATACATGTATAATACAATAACTATGTTAAGACAATTAAATCAGTAGTTGACCAGACCGGTCAATTACTGAACTTTCCAAAAAATACCATTCAGTAGATGACCACCCCAAACAATCACTCGAGATGTGAGGTTATATTGTTAAAAACTTTTGAATTTAAAAGAAAACACTTTCAAAAATATTTTAAATGTAAATCTTACCTGAAGAAGTTATTTGTGTGACTTATTTATCTCCACAACAACACTTGTTCTCTAGTTAAATTAGATAATAAAATCAAGAAACGTGCCACACAGTTGTACCTGTCAACAACAACTGTCGGCCATTGCTACACACAACGCGCTTTAGTTCTGAGCTTTCTGCAGTTGTTACTAGATGGCACCAGCTACTTGTAAATTAGTTTTTTTATTAGATACAATAAATACAACGCTTATTATTTAAATTTTCATACAAAGTGGTCAACTACTAGTAAATGGTCAACTACTAATGCCACTACTTATTTGTTGTTATTATTATGTCAGATGATACCTTCTTAGCATTACAAATAGAGTTTAAAAGAATAAATATAATTTTGATATATGAACCAATATATATATTTAAATGTGTAATAGGTTTATATCAATATAACCATCGATTATTGGATAAATATTAAACATATGGTCATTGTTGCTATTAAAAATAAAGTATATTTATGATTATTGTATTATATAAACATTGCACTTAAAATTATTATTAAAACATTGGAACATATGTTCCATGTTCGTATGTCATTGTATAAATTTGATAAATTCACAATATTACTGCATTAATAGTTTGTTTGTGAGCGGGTATAAAAGCTAACAAATACTGATCAGCTACTTTCAAATATTAAAGCCGAAACCAAGTGACAAGTGTCAGAGAACCTTGTGGGATATCTGTTGAGGTAATTCTAACTCTAATATTAAAGTAAGACAGATTCTATAATTTATGCAAATGAAATAACAATTGTTGAATGTATAAATGTATTATAAAGTTAATTTTGTGTTATTTAACTTCAATAAATGATTTTTATTGTTTGTGATAGAATACTGACAATATAATTATAATAATATGTACATAATATATCATACCTAACAAGTTCATAAAAGCAACATGTCTTGTTGATAAACAAATTTTAAAGTAAATATCCTTGAAAGCTTGAACTTACATATTATAACAAGTATATAGAGAACCTATTAATTATTTATTTATTTTTTGTATTTATAGATTGTCACTCAATAAAACATAGCTCAAGAAGTCAATGCAACCACACATTTTATTAAAATTTTTATTTAATATGTAAAGTTTGTGAAGATTATAATTTAGATAGAATTTAAATAATATTACTATTGAGTTATTTCAGTTACTACTTTTACAGTTTACAGAAAAAAACCTTTTGTAATATTTTTGTCAATATGTATAATATTTCTCAAAACTGAACATCTGGCCTGTATATAGTCTATAATAATATAAGTAAATTGATTTAAATATTCATCGAAACAAACTTCTTATTTTCTTATTAACTTTAGTGTTATTATAAAGCTCTTCAAAGATCTTCTTTTTGTAAATTGTGTAAGATTGTAAGCTATATTATGCTATCATATTACCAACTTTAGAAACCGTACTAAAAATGCCTTTTAAAATAATATAGCAAATACAGGTTGAATCGTACAAAGGGTTTCGGTGGATCCCACGACAGAACTTCTAAAACGGGCAACGTCTTCGGCTCCTATAGTACGCGACTACAATGTACGGTATGACCAGCGACTTACCTGCTCGCTTGAGGTGTGATACAATGAAGGAATTCACTTAATCAGTCTGTATTAGTCAAGGGTTTGGGGTTCCCCAGGGTATGGAATAAATTTTTATTTCTATATAGCAAAGGGATATAAATAAGGGTTTGATACTCAAGTGTTCCGTAGCGTGACCTCCTATTCCGCGCACACTTCGAGTGGAAGGCAGCTACCAATTCTCCGCTGCAGCCAACAATTCCACTACTCAACATCACCGCGAAATATAATATTTTGGAAACTTAATGTTTTCTAAGATTTACACGAGTACTACACATTTTAATATTTAACCCGACGTTTCGGATGCTTTGCAGCAAACGTGTTCGCGGTAAGACGAGATGATGGTGTCGGTAAACGTCGGGTTGTATGTAAAAAATGTAATAATAAACGCGAGTTATATCCGAAAAATAGTTTTATTGAAATTTTGGAAACTATTAACACCGATAGTAATTACTTTGCGAAACGTTTAGAACCAAAACCGCTGAAAATGTAACTGCAATACGATCCCCGTGTATTCGTCACACTCGAGAGATATATTATATTTTCGAATTTATTTCAATTAAAAATCTATCAAAACACATAAGTTTACGCCTGACAGTTTATAATAGCAATTACACAAGAAGTCTACAAACTATTCTAAACACAGGTAATGTTATCTGATGCCCGGTTTCTATCAGGAGTTAGAACATGTGATGATCTTCTGTAGACGAACAGACGAACGGACAAATAAATAGTAGTAATAGTATGTTTATAACCTCCGTGCAGGAGAATCTTTTTATATATTGTTAACTTTGTAGAATATTTAACCTATTACAAAAAGTAAAAATAGATGTAACCAATTGGTAACTTCCTTATTATCTGTTTTTAATTAAAAAAAAAAAATGTTATAAAACGAGGTCATCAACTCAACAACAGTTATTAATAAAAAAAATGATTTATTATAAAAATAATATTAAACTAATATACGAATGACGACTTGTTAAGTCCCTCCGACGTCAGCTGACGTCCAACCCAGTCGTACACGTGGGGTACATTGACGTACACGCCGGGGAGGTGCTCAATGCCGCAGCCCAGACCGTAAGCCACCATCCCCACCAAGGCGTATCTCTCAGATTGACCCTGGCGTAAATGTGGTACAACGGCTATTTTACTCAAATTTATTGATTAGAGGCATATATATAGGCAAAATATGCCGTAAATTTTAATTCGAAAAAGACATTCGAACAAGTAAAGTTTATGTATTCAGTGCATTAATAGAAATATTAGAAAAACGATTTACGTTTAATAATTATTTTAGTTGATATTATAACAAAAGCTAAAACTTTTTGACTAAATTTTAATTATATATATGTGCCATACTCACAGCCACAGGACATACTAAGGGACTTCCTCCATCTCCGTCGCAAGTGTCCACTCCTTTCTCACCCCCGGCGCAAGTCAATGACTTATCAAGTTTGTAGGCAGATGTTAGTATCGTCCCCTGATACTGTTTCTCACATATTGCCCCTTGTACGAGCGGTAATTCTAACTGTTGACAACGTGGAATAATAGTAACAAATAATTTACGGTACCGTCTTTATATAACTTAAATCATAATATGCTAATTTTGCAAACAACATCAGACATACCTTCTTCAATATAACAGAATAAACGTCATCATTAAGGAAATTCTTTCCCCAGCCCATGCTGAAGCACCGTGTTCCTGGCGGCGGTAACTGTGGCGCAATACATGCCACTCCGATGTGGGGAGCGTCAGTTAGATCTACTGGTGACTTCAGTATTAGGAGAGCGACGTTGTTATGGACGTGTACTGTAAAATATAAGCGACTTTAACCTTCCAATGTCCAGGATACCACATGGCTCATATGTGGGGCCGCTACCTTTAGATATATTCATCGAACACAATAATAACATATAATGCAGCTTCTGGTTTAAAAAAATGTACCACATATCAACTTATATTTGTGGGTGTGCACAAATTGCAAAAAAAGTTACAATTAATATAATATGTATAAAGTAACCTCGACTCATTTCCTTGGTTATAACAAATATATTGTAACGTACAGTAAATCCTCACACATTACTAAAATGTTTGTTACAGTAACACTAGTTAAATTAAATACAACTATACCCCTATTAAATTCTTCATGTATGATAAACTTGGTGACGTCTATCTCTTGGTAAGGATCTACTTCCGCTTCGGTGCGTGTGTCCCACTCGCCGGCACGTACTTTTATCTATTAAAATTGTAAAACGTTTACTGAATTTCCTAATAATAATAAATATATTGGTATTTATTTAATAATTCATAGGTAAAGTACAATATAAATTTAGAATTATGCTTAATTGAAAGAAACGTTTACCTCAGTAGGTTTATAATCCATAATTTTATGCGCTGCTGTGATGACTACAGATGGATGTATGAGAGCCCCTCCACCGGCGTAACTCTGGTTAAAGCCGTTTTTCTCATTTGCTTTTCTTTAAAAACGAAAAATACTCATAGAAATATAATAGATAATATAGAATTTATTATAAAACTTGCTGTTGCCGTGATTCCATCTGCGTGTATCAAGAAGAGGCACCTATTTACAATTCCCTGATCGTTTTTTCGTCGACTTATTTTGCGAAAGTGTTTTTACGAATTACTAAGTGTTTAAGATTATTGATAAATAATCTATGTCCAGTTTTAAGGTCCATTATAAATATTGGTATATTTTTTTAAAATCTGAATAGTGGTTTAAAAAACTACATTAAAGTTTTTCATCTGTATTTTATCTAAAAAAAAATGAGTCTACGATTATTGAGGCTTTATATTATCGACATGATACCAAGATATAAAATACGTTTCTTTTTTTTATCTGTCTGTCTACAAATTCTTTAAAAAATACACAAAGTAGAAATCTATTACTAAATAAAAGACACCAATTTAAATCAATAACTCACACCAAGTATATAGGAATCTCAAAAAAATTGTTTGCAAATATACAAATTAATAAAACAAAAAAGAGTAAACGGTCATCCGAATAAACGGTTTTTTATATACATTTAAAAATAAAACTATGTGATCTCATGATATACCTATCGATGCTATCAGAAACTTATAAATTCGGATTCTAGGTTCTTTGTCTGTAATAATTTATTTCTATGTATGAAAATATTACTCTTACTTCTTACTTACTTTATTAAGGCGATCATCCAAGGGAATTCACCGTAATCCGCGAGTCCACTGGCGGAACTTTTCTCTCGGAATATATTGGCCCCAGGATTGCTCCATCCGCACCCATTTTGTACGTTCGAACTGGCTGCCTTTATAGTAACAGTCTGGACGTTACTCTTCAAGCAGCAAGCCTCTAAGTAATGACATGTTGTACCTCGTTCTCTGAAAGTTCAATAGAGGATATCGATAGAATACACGTTATTAATGTTCTTCTAGTATGAGATCTTTATCAGTACTTATGTC
Organism: Mechanitis mazaeus; assembly: GCA_959347395.1. NCBI lineage: Eukaryota > Metazoa > Arthropoda > Insecta > Lepidoptera > Nymphalidae > Mechanitis > Mechanitis mazaeus. The sequence continues at coordinate 850,472 of OY365756.1, forward strand.
GATAATCTATGCCAAAAATTATCAACAGGATTCTCCGTTTTATATTATATGTTTTACCTTAACCTACCTTAATATAAATCGACTAGCGGGATCAACAGTTTGCACTGCATTCGAACACAACGACTTTTTGACGCAAACACCTCCTTCCCGTCGGTCCGTCGTACAGGAGTCATCTATAAACGTTGAAACGATATAAATAATATTAAAAATTCTTTTACGAAACGTTTTTTATTGTATCAGTGAATCTATTACATTTCATACCCATGTTGGATGGATTACCAGCACAGTATTCCGACATTTTGAACTACAACGAATAATGATATTGTAGTGGGAACTAGATGTCTGTTTGTAATCTCTGTTCAATCAGAACAAGGAAATTGCACAAATTTGACGTGCAAAAATTGACTTACAATTATAACATATTAAGATAAAAGTTATATCTAAATATTTACTTATTAATATTTGGATGATACAGATTACCGAGGTGGGAGATATAATAATATTAAAACAAATAAATGAATCCTTTTAAAATGCTATAATAGAATAGTTTTTTACCCTTCTGACTTCTTGTAGGATTCTCAGTCACAACAGGTTCAGGGGTCGCCGCAGTGTTGTGCAAACAGCATGTTTCTGTAGCAGAACATGAATCATCGCGTTCTCTGAAAGGCAAATTATATCCACATTAATAACTCAGAATATATTACAGTATTATTAAATCTTTAGATTAGTTCTTTATTGTACCCTTTACTATTTTTAACAGCGGCTTTGACGTTAATAATAATACGTTTTAACGTATAATTTTACACAAATATAACACCAATCAATATTTAACATTAAATTTTATGTAATTGTATTTGTTTTAGCTGCATTATGAATGGTGTGTATAAGAGGCGGATAACAATACTAACATTATTTTATATATAGCCAGGATAGTTTTTTTTATATTTAAATACATATAGTATAAAATACTTGACATAACAAGTACCAAAGAAATCATTAGTCATATTAAACCAAAAACCGACTCAATATATTGTGTTCGGACAATAGAGATTAGGAATTGAGTGGGATTAAAGTGTGCCTGATTTTAATTATTAACTTTCATATTTGCTTAAATAATTAATTATTGTTTTATTGGTTTTCTAAATATATGGATATCCTATAAAACTCTTGTAAACCTATAAAGAAGCCATTATATGCATCAACATTTAACTTTTAAGTTAGTTTTATAATGAACACTTTGTATGATCTTTATTATTTGGCAATTAAGGGTTTTTGAAACTAATGTTTTCTAAGATTTACACGAGTACCACACATTTAAAAAAAACTATTTTACGGATATACATAATGATCTCGTCTTACCGCCAACATGTTTGCTGCAAAGCATTCAAAACGTCGGGTTAAATTAAAAAATGAAAAAAAAAACGCGAGTTATAACATAACATGGAGTTGTCTATCCGAAATAAATTTTGAAAAACCATTTTGTGTTCAGTACATTACCTTAACATAAATAAAGTTGTAGGGTCAACCGTTGGAGCCGCATTCAAACACAGTTCTTTTTTGACGCAAGTTCCATTTTGTTTACTTGAAAAAACACACAATCTACCTGAAAATTTAAGTAAGAATATTACAAATACAAGTTTGCAGTAAATGTTTTGTTTATTTTAATGTTACTTATCGGTTTCATTTCATAAAAAGAGAAAAAATATTGCCAATAATATCATCATATTAATATAATCGGTAAACCTTTTGAATCTGGCTGACTGCCGAATCTATCATTAATTGAACTCCAATCGTAGACCTCATTCAGCCATTCGATGGCTTTATCCAATTCTTCTTCATCAAAAGTAGTCACAGATCCGTAAAAGACTGTTAAACCTATAATTATTGATAAAAGCCTGGAAAAAGAAATTTATTTATTTATTTATTTAACACTTTATTGTACATCAGATATATTAAAGAACAGGCTTATGAACACATGTACAAAGGGCGGGCTTATCTCTGTAAGAGATTTTTACCAGCAAACCCAGGAAGTGAGAATGCATAAAATAAATAGAATTAAACAGTGCACAAGTAAAGTTATAAAACTAATTAAATTTAAACTAACTAAAACTAATATACCTAAATACAAATTAATGTGAGAGGTAATGCTCTTTTACTAACTTTTTGAAAACAGATAGCGATTCACTATGAATTTATGAGAATCATACGCAATCTGCAATCCGAGATAGACGTATCCGTGGATAGCAAATACAAAATCAATCCACGTCGGTTTTTATATACCAGGTACTTAGCAAACAGATTGTAATTTCTATCCTAGGTTGCAAATTATTATCAGGGTCAATTAATATTTTACTAGTCAATTATAAAGGAACTTTTATACAACTATATATTTATTACATATAATTGTTCGTCTGTAATCACGTTAATACTATCGGAATCCGTTCAACAAGTTTCCAACCCGTTCGGAATTCTTGACCATGAGCTCGGCAGTTCACGCCGCGCTACTGCCAAGTTCCAAGTTTGAGTTGAGTGAGGACCCCGAATAGGTTTGAAGCTAATATAGCAAAATTTTGATAGTATTGACGTGAGTACAGCTAGATAATTATATGTAATAGTAGACATACATTAATAAAGTTTAAATACAAAAATTACATATTATAGATTATTATTATGTTAATGAATTATAATTAATTACAAGTAATCTTAGATTGTTTTGATCTAAAAATGTTTATATTTGAAATAAAGACAGTTTATAATATATAATTTTTATCTTTACACTATCGACTAATCAGCTGAGATTTATCACAATTACAACAAAGTTTTTTAAGTTATTATTTAATATATTCAACACAAGGTTGACTCACCTCATCGCGAGAAACAAGTTGCCCCCACGAAGCAGAAAGAACTACTGAGCAACATTTACAAAACAAGTTGTTTGGTAGCGAAAAAAATATATATGCGATTGAGGAAAACATATTGTTTATACGTATTTTAGAATAAATTAAAGTTTCAAGTTCTATAACATACATTCTAAAAGATACAATATATAATGAAAAATCTAATGCAGCTGTAAAAAACAAGTTATAATTAGCTCCTTTTCTGTCTTTATTAATATTTGGTTTGTGAAGGACGCGCCGCGGCTCTTGAACTTTGATATGTAAACCTCCAAACCTTTTTGTTTCCTGTAGTGGGATATTCTTCTTCATATCATAAAATATTGCCTTGTCATAGGAGAAGAGCAAGCAAAGTGAATGTCATATGCGATATACGATTTATAATAAGTCTAAACAGAGCAATTATTTTATAAGGAAATATAATTAATATATTCCATTTATTTATGATTTAATTATCGTATAGTGAAACTGATACTTGACCTAAAGTTGACCTGTTCTGGGTTTGATTCCCGGCTATGTCGGGACCTAAACTGGGTGATTTAGGAATTTATAAAAAAAGTTTTAAAATTTAATAAGAAGTGTTCATAAAATAAGTATTTTATTCCACTTTATAATGTAAAAGTGGTATTTATATACCTCTGCTGTTGGTTTAAAAAATATTCTATAAAATATTTTGGTAGAAAAATAAATATATGTATAATTAGTTTGAAATGCAATAAAACAAGTGAATAATATTTGCTGAGCTTTAAAAGTTATCATAAAGCAGATTAATAATAGTATAAATAATATGACCAATAAAGAGTATGATGTCATCAAGAGAATGATATCTAACTGCCATAGTTCGTCTGTATATTAATACTTGTAACAAGTCTTTGATCTGAGCTACAATATTATGGAACATAATTGTCTTGGTATATACTTTTAGTATAGGTAAAGTTGTCAATTACCAAATGAAAACAAATTATATCAAAGTCAGTATTTACGCCAGTAAATATTGTATATTGAAAAAGCTTTAGGATTTTAATTCTTTAAATTTCTATAATATCTGGAATTTTATAAATTTTTAATTTTTAACAAAAAATAATTAAAAATGTAGTAAAATATTCAATTTTGAACTTCATTATTTTTTTTTTAACTCCTGTTCTAGAAAATGTCTGGCGATTGCGTTTGTTAAAATTATAATTATATCAAATCTCATACTAAAATCGAAGGACTTCCATCAAATTACATATGATTAAATAAAATTATATTGTATTTGCAATAATCAATATTTTTCCTATTACTATCTTTAAAGTTACATAAATAAATGCAAGTATCACAGAACTGAGTGATGCAAATATTATAACTTCTTTTATTTGTCTTCTATAATAATTATAAGGTTCATAAAATTGTTTTAATAAAAATTCGTTGACATTTCTCACAGGAAATTACTTTTATGACTTGCTGTAACTATGACGTCATCCATTGCCAGACAACTTGCAGGATTGAAATACCCGCCAGACGTTTTTCTGAGGAAATGTAGTATGTTTATTTTGTATAAACATGTTCTTAGAATTAACTTTTTTCCAAACCTACCTTCACTTGTGTATGCAATCGACTCAAAAGTTGGATAAATAAAAAATATACTAACTTCATAAAAGACTGCCTGTCATACCTTTGTTAATTCGTTTCGTTTCGTTTCGTTTGTCTATTGCTAATTCGTTTGGTTTAACGAGTATATAGATCGAAGATTTCCGAATAAAAGGTTTTATAGACATATGCCATACTAGTTTTTGCTAGAGATTTCGTATATACTAAAAAGCATTCGTAAAATAAAGTTTCAATATCTCAGGAAAAATATTTTTTGTTAGAACTCGGATGTATGTTTTTATTATTATTATTATTATATATTCTTTATTGTATAATCATAGAAAATACACACACATTATAGATTTGCAATTACTTATTGTAAATAGAAAAGGCGGTCTTATCGCCTAAAGGCGATTTCTTCCAGACAACCTCAATGATAGCAAATAATTATATGTATTAAGGAGGTGGACTAAATATATAAAAATTATGAACGTACATATAAATATTTACACTCTAATACGTAAACGTAGTACACATATAAATATATAACATACATATAAATTAATAAACTAAAAAATATAAATATAAATGAATTTTGTTGTAAGAGATTACAGGTATATGTTACACTTTACACTTAAATATATGATAGAACACGATATCAGTTATTAAGTCGTCTCAATTCTCTTCTGATAAATAAAAGTGTTTGACAGACATCTTAAATATTGCCAAAGATTTTGATTTGCGAATGTCGATAGGTAGTGCGTTCCATAATTTTGTTGCACGCACTGTGAAGGAGTGGTTATAAAATTTAGAGTTATGGATTAGCTAAAGTATTCAAAATATCAAGATTATAAGAAATACTAATTGGTATAAGGTTATTCACCACTTGCACCTTAACTATAGTGGAAAACGAACTAACCATTTGTCTAAGCACCAATAACACCAGCCTGTCCTGTAGTCGAAAAATATTACAATTATTTATTTGCTGAATTAAAATTTTACATTAACGGTAACGGTTTCTATCTAATCTACAATCAGCTCAACGAAGGGTGTGCCCTGTATGTCTGACACTAACTTCCAATCAATACTAATTTATTAAAAACTATGTCTGCATTTAGCAGTAAAATATATAAAAAAAAACACTCTTCTTTTTATTACTTAAACTGAAAAAAATATTTATTAATAATCTATACTGTTTTTCTTTTTTTTTAAAAAAAGAAGTATTCTCGACTAATAAATGATATTACTTATAATTTACAATTTTCACAAGTTTTTTTTTCAGAATGGCAAGACGATAGACTGGTATTATTGTATTCCTAATGGTAGTCCAAGCCGAAATAAACATTTCATTTGAGCAGTTCTTTCTTTCTTTTATTCTTTTATTATGAATAAATTATAATGAGTAAGTATACGAGTCACTCGTGTACCCTTCATCCGTGATGGTTGTATCTAGCCAAGACTTTAAGTGTGGTACATTGGCATACACACTGGGTGAGTTCATTTTGCCGCAACCGATGCCGTACGCGACCATCCCAAAAACTGCGAACCGTGTATCCTCGCCCACCGTCTGCAAGGAGGACAAGATTAGAAGAAGAACAACTGCAATACAGTCACTGCTGGTTCTGAGTACCTGTATAGGACACACTAGCGATGAGCCACCATCTCTAAGACACGTATCCACGCCAACCTGGCCACCTGCGCAGGTCAGTGACTTGTGCAACTGAAAAAACGGCCCTAGGCGGGTTTTACGTAGCAGTGATTGGCAGTCTGGAGCGCTCACCAGTGGAACTCGCACCTGAGTTAGTCAGGGGATTAGTTAATGAAAAGCATTCATGACTCCAAAATTATGTTTCCTTTTCAATTCTATATTTACTTTCTTTAAGATTACGGCATATTTATTCTTCTCCTTAAAATCCTTACCCCAGCCCATGCTGAAGCATTCGGTGCCAGGTGACGGCAAGCTAGTGCCGACACAAGCAAGTCCAATATTTGGCGACTGTGTTAGATTGAATGGACTTTTTAGGAACAGCAACCCAATGTCATTATATAACGACGCTGAAAAAATATAATTAGGTTGTTCACTTATTAAAATTGTTGAATAAATTTAAATTCCCCGCTATCTAGTGATTTGCTCAGTTATAACCAAGAAGTATTAGATTATCACGTCCTAGATATTTCAAGTCGAGAAATACAAGTATAATTTTCTGTAATTTCAAAATTGCGTCTTAAGGAGTGACCGAAATGGCGTTAGGTTCATTAAGATCAAACCCTACCCGAATATAGCGTTGTTAACTTTTGGATGAAAAGAGCTTGACACAATGATATACGTATGTTGAAATAAGTTTAAACTATAACCTGTTGCCCAAATCGTTATGGAATATTAATATTTGGAAGTTGGCAGTTTTTTAAAATTTCTGTTTGATTCTGTCAATTCGCAAATGATTTACAATAGAATAGAATAGCATAAAAACTTACGTCTAAAATATTGAGGGTGAATAATAATTTTTTCGACATCTCGCTCTTGGTGCGGATACAATTCGTATGTCGTCTGTGTATCCCACTCACCGGCGCGACATTTAAGCTGAAAAAATAATTTTATTAAAAAAAATTGAATTTCAAGTTTACACACTCAACGTCGACTGTCAACAACTACGTGACGTTGACCAAACATCTAGAGGGACAGTTACTATTGAAATGAAAAGTCTAAGCAAAATAAAACAAATTATTATTAAATGAAAAAGTGATGATGCTTTGACGTAGCACTCACAAAAATGGATTTGCTTCAAACATAGACATGGTGTGTGACATCTTAAATAAGCCACATAGTTTTAAAATATATTTTAATTTTCTGCTATGGTACGTTAATTCTACCGCATCTGTATATATATTCTATATAAGAGTTATAACGAAACTAAAAAGGATGGTTAGTTTTTGGACGATAACACTGAATAAATAATATATAAATAAGTATTCATTTAAAAATCGGTAAGCCTTAGAATTCCGATGTCTCTTGGAATATCACGTAAACTTGGAAAATAAGCCAAATGGTATGACATAAAACAACTCACGGTAAGATCAAAGAATTTAGTATGAGTCAAAAAAGGCATGAGATAACTTGACAAAATTAAAAAGAGTCGAGCTGTTAAAATAACATATGACACGTATTTTTAGTGCAGACTTATGTATATTTTAAGATTCTACTTGTTTCTTATGCTAATTATTCCTAGTCTTGCCATAAATATTTTTACAAAGGGGATCACTTAAAACATTTATTACTGTACCGGGTGTTAGATTATACATTAATATAATAAAATAAAAAATATATAAATCTCATTCAAAACGATCTCCACTGGCTTTCATACGTTCTTAACGTTAAGGCCAGTTATCAATGGAAACACGCACTTTCTCCAATTAAAAATTCTTTACTGCTATATCTATATATTCTCCAAATTATCATGACGTTTAGAGAATGCCATACTCTCTAAAACTGACTATAAATCTTAATTTAAGGCATAGATATCTCGAATAGACAATGGCTAGTCTTCAACTCTGATGAGATCTGGAACGTTCTAATCTAACCACACTTTGGTGGATCCTGTCCTTTTTAAAAATCGTATCTTGATAGATTTGTGTAGATCTTTTGACAAAAATATGGCTCAGTCACCCTTTGATAGCTAACACCCTACCAAATTATCAATGAGGACGGAACATGTCCACGTCGTACTTTGCTAATATATTGGGCAGCTTTTACAGAGCTATTAGTATTAATTCTGTCATTCTGCTTGTTGAGACAATGCTTTAAATTAAATTATCAGCAAATAAAAAAAATTCGTGACCTTCCTTTGCGTACCGCTTAAGAAGTTGTTCTTATTTTAAGGCTCTTTGTTTTTTTACCACTAAAATAATTTTATAAGTTCGATGTCTTTGGAAATACGCGACGAGTTTCTTAGGTGATTTTTCGGTACAAAATCTTTTGCTTCCGGATAGGATTTCTTCGAATTCTTTCATCAACAACTTTGATCGCTTTTCTCTTATCAGAATTACGTGGATGGCCAGATCTGTTTCTATCACAAACAGAGAAAGTTTTAGTGCACTAGCTTACCGGATGGAAAGTTTAAAAAATGCATTTGTTTCCATTCCCGCTTAGTGTTATGCTATCACAGCAATTCAGTCTTCTTTATCATCCTACTCCAATTTAATATCACAAAAATATTTAACAGTGATATCAGCGAAAATAAGAAAACACAAGGGATGTTCATGTAAAAGATACATACTTCAAATTCAAATGTAATAATATGATTTTATTTTACTGTAAGTATTTATGGCTAGACTTGTAGACATTTAAATTAATAAGACGCAAGAACGGGGAGGGGAGAATAAATAATTGATATTGGTTATCGTTTCCATATTTAGAGGTCAGTTATAACGGTGTTAGTAGGCAATGGTACGTATAAAGAAACCTAACTCTATACCATAGATGGTACAACTTTTACTATTTAGTCTGCTGAATCTCTGTAACTATATACTATGTAATATATAGTTATAATATATTTTTGTGTATTTTATACAAATATGAAACCAGTTAAATGTACTCAAACATGACGCGGACGTCGTCACACAGACAGTCGTGACCACAGACGCGACCAAGAAATTAAAAAGCGATTTGAGGCACGGCGATCTCGAGTGGGTCATGTGAGGTCACAAAAAGTTACGTGACCACAATTTTTTTTGCAAAAGAAATACGTATTCTAAAAAATAATCTTTAACTCATTAATTACTAGATTGTTTGCAATAATATTTATAAGACTGTTTAAATATAAATAATTACATTCTCAGCAGCAATTTCTTTAACTTTATGGGCTACCGTGACCACGACTCTGGGATGTATGAGTGAGCCACCTCCAATATAGTCTATTCTGGACCACACTGCTGATTCTGAAAGCTTCCTAAGGAAGAAAAGGAATTTTTAGTTTACTTTTTCTTCTAGCAAAAAACTAGTAGATAAAAAAAAATATATAAATTTTATGAGGTATTTGTCATACTTTTCAAAATTTACGTGACAAAGAGACCCGTGAATATTTAATATTTGTAGAGTTCGTAAAAGTTTAAAATCATTAGTTATATGATTTATTTATTTTCATTGACAATACATTACTAAAAACTTAACTTCTTACTTACATGTTTTTAACTTACCTCATTAACGCTATCATCCAAGGAAAGTCGCCATAATTAGCGTAGGGGCTCTTATCAGATATTTCTTTACTTTTTGGTTGGAAAATATTCAAAGCTTTGACACTCCAACCACATGTATTACTTGCCTCTACTTACATATAAATGGATTAACATAAAGATAAATATTGTTTTTATTGTTATAAAATTGTGTTCATGAGATTATTATTATTTATTCAAAATTTTTATAAGTTTTATGCTACAAGTAAATGTTTCTTCTTTAAACATAAGTTGCATACCAGCAAATGCCTCTTTATTTAAAATTTTCACAGGATCTGATTGGGTTTGCCCGTCATTAGATTTGTTAGTTGACGAACTATCACCAAGTGTTGTTTTGTCCAAGATACAGCATACTTTAAGATAATGTGGACAAGAGGCCGCTTCAGACCTGTTTTAAGTAAGTATAGCAGTTTTTGGTTTAGAAGAAAATTAAAGAAATACAGTAATAAATGCTATAGAATAGTTATTTTACTGGAGTCAACAATTCTTCCATGATCATATCGCTTCCATTAGTAATGAAATATTAGTAAAGTATAGCCATGTTGAGCTTAAAAAAATTTGAGGAAATATAGAATGACAAATTTATCAATACTAATAGGATTTCGTTTGATAAATTTTTCATTCTATATTTCTTCAAAATTTAACTATATTAGATTAAAATCTAAAATATCTTAAGATTTTATTGTGGGCTCATAAAAAGTAATAATGTCGTCTTACCTAAAATCAATAATAGTACTTCCGTCTTCTACAATAGTACCATGGTCGGGATCACATTGGTAGTACGGCACACACTTCCCGGCTTTGTTGTCATTCGTCATACATTCTTCTATTTTCTCTACAATTTAAGATACGACTTAATTTATAATTTCAAATAAGTTTACATACGAAAAGATGACTATCGATAATATGTTGGAGATAACTGCTTTAATTTGAGGAAACATAAAAGGTTTTCAATATATAAAAACGAATTCATTATAAGTCAATGTATAGAATCTAAAAATCGCGTTTACGGCAGAACACAAATATTAATTTGAGGTATATACAAAATATATACTCGTATATATCCTTAGTTTTAAATGATGTTAGATGGATGATTATAATTTGAATGAGAAGAGAAATCGGGGGACTGACAAAGTCGCTGAAAACAAATAAAGTACCATAAATTTGAAACACAATCAAAAATTAAATCATTCTTTACGGGTATAGTTTTAAGAGTTTTCGTATGTAGATATTAGGGCCCCTGAACTTCCTTATATATATGTTGAATATCTACGTAATATTATTTATAATTACTGCACTAAATGACAAAATAATATCAATAAATAATAATCAAGATTAAATTAAAAAATAGTAATGATCTTAACAATAAACCAAACAAACTCAAGATCAGTTATTTAAGTAAGTAAGAAAGTAAGATGAGGTAAGGTCAAGTTTTAGTTGTGATGAATTCTTAAGAACTATAATGCTATATTAAATTTTGTATAAGGCTGACTGGATTTGTTGCAAAAAAAACGTAGTGTTGGCGCCGACCAACAATGCATGACTTAGGTATGAATAGCGACGATGTAAGCAAAATGAATTAAATTCCCACTACATAAATATGTTGTAGAATAACCAAGTATTATGTTATTTAAGAAAAATATACAAAAAAAGATTTCTATTACTTTTTGTTACAATGACAGGAAAGTTTAATTTAAATATATAAATATTTATATATATTTTTTAAATATATGTTAAGAAAGTGACATTATCATGACTTTTTTGGTCTTCACTTCAACAATAAAATACATCTGAAGACTGGTTTTAAGTTACTTCTACTGTACCTGTTAGTGACGGTTTCACGTCATTGAACTTGTTTTCTTTTATTAATGATTCTGATAATATTTTATTAACCCATGCAGACGCTTCGGATTCCGGCAAATCGGCGGACTCTGTGAAATTATTAATTGAATTAATTTTTGTATAATGTATTAGATTTAAAGGAAAACATTTTGTTATTTTTATATACTTCTATTTTAGTCACACCATCTGAAATAATATTTAGTAGTTATTAAGCGGAATTGAAAAAAGTCACAATGAATGATAGTAACAATGATAATCAGATTTAGATTATTTTGATAACGTTCGTTAAAACATAATCCAGAGAAAATATTCAATAAAACTTTTCTTAAGTTATTGAATATTTTCTCTGGATTATGTAAGAAATATATATATTGTAAGAAGTATATATATTGACGTTTCCTGTCTAATTTTAAAATTCAGCAAATATATGGTATTTTTTAAAAAATTTTATAACACAAAATACCTTTTTAAACTTACCTATATATGTATCACTGGGATCTAAGTTTAACTCGTCCTCATTTGTTTGTTTTGTGTCTGATAGTTCTTTGTTTGTTATATTGGTTTGAATTTCCTTTGCCAAATTTTCGTCATTTTGGCAAAAGACTAAAATACTACCAAATAACACTAAAATAATATACCTGTAACAGAAAATGTAATGTTTTCATAATGCCATGATACTATAATGTTGTTTTCATATGGTTTTGGTTTAACTAATACAATTAATAGTTTTTAATTTTATTTATACTAACGCTCGTATCAATATTTCATTATAAAAGATAATTTTATCTGATTTTAGGGTTCATTTGATCTGATCTTTAATGCAATAAGTGTCACAGTAACCTTGTAATAGTAACTGCATTTCATCAAAGATGCAGTCTATCATTTATATTTATTTGTTAATTTTTTAAATTTTTAACTTTTGTTCACAACACAAATATCAATATATTTTCTGAACAATGTCATTACAAATTATTTAACTATTTTAAGAATTCTCACTGACGTAATAATGTGGTATTTTACAATAATTCTCAATTAAATATGGAAAAGAAAAACATTATCAATGCGCAATTATTATTGTAATGAAATATATCTGGCTTAACCACTCACACTTACCTATGGAGCATTTTAAAAATATTTCAAAATAATACGAAAAGAACCGCGTTCGCGTCGAAGTTGAAAAGCTCACTAACTAGAAAGACATCTTTTGAAATGATGCCATTGGTCAAGCAGATTGTCTTGATATCTTCTTTACTTAACTACATTTCAATGTCGAAGAACACATTTATTTTGTATTTATATTAATACCAACATAAAAATACCAAACTTAGTAGGTCAAAGTTTAATTCTAATACTATATTTTTTACTATTAAAATATAATAGGATGTTATATGTTTTTATTGTTCTTTCCTAACTATGTGTATGTTTACTTATCTAAAGTATAATCTAATTATATCAACTCTCGCTTCCAATTGCTCTTGGGATGAATGACTTTATGGTGAAAATTGTTCTCTCTGGAAGTAAACTAAAATTTAGGTATCTAATTTCGAGGACTGCATTTAAATCTTTAATTTATGTTAATATTGTTGCGAATAATAAGGAAAATTATTGTTTTGATTACGCTATAATCTTATTTATTGCTAAATATACGATCAATTATTATTTCTATTACTATAAAATAATACTTATAAGGACAATCTTGTACTGTTTTAACTACAAACATTTCCTTTATGGTCTAATTCTTAAAATTATACTCAAAGACATCATAACAAATCCTCTTTATAATAATAAAGTGGTTGTCCATACCAGCTTTACTTATTCATGTCTGACCTACTGTGTACGGTGTATTAGTACGCTCCACGACTTCGAAGCGAGCGCAGTGCGCCTAGAGTTATTTTAATATTACTAACATGTTATTTAGGTAAGGGTTCGGCAATCCCAGTTTTTTGTATTTATTTAGTGATTGTTTATTATAATTGTGTTTAATACAACATCTAATGTGCAAATGCGGATGTAAATATGCGCTATTTATTGGTAATTACTTCATGAATTAGATCATATAAAACTTATTATTTTATCATTGGATGTTAGTCTTTGTGTCTTTTTTATTAAGAACTTTAATTCCTTATAGATGTTTTATGAATCTTGTTCATGGGTTTTACCACAAACAGTTGGAACGATTTTGGATTTACATAATGAAGTTTTGGCTCACGACAAATTAGTCAAGATAAAAATGAGTGTTGTCACTAAAAAAAACTTAAAAGTATTGTAAATAAAAGCTATTAGAATAATTGGTTTAATATGGAATTTGTTCACGGTACTAGGTCGATGATATTAAAAAATTATTACTCTATAAAATGAAAACATCTCCTCGCCGACTTAATGTTGTCATACGCGGATAAACCGGTTTGCGGCACTAATTGGGATATAATGTTAATATATAATAAACATAGTATTATATCTTACTTCAACTGTTATATGGCTATGCTACTAAGTAACGTGTCATCAACTATGACACCTTATAATAAAATCTATATTCTTAGGTTTAAAGAAAATCTCTAGATATCAACTAATATTTTTACATTTTTTAACTGATATCACGAACAATAATATTTTTTTTTCTGTGCTTTTAAAATAGTTTATCATAGATAATGTTTTTTTTCACTTTGCCTAATTTCGTTTTTCATTGTTTCCAATTATAATTCACTTGTATATCTGATAAAAGATATTCACAGTTTGTTTATTAAGTTTCTGTCAATTACTGACAAGTTTTATTACGTAAGTCAAAATATAAAAGTAATTTTGTAAATACAAAGATAAAAAGAGGAAAAAATTGATAACATTTTTTACATAAATTTCTATAATTATAATTATGTTTCAGGTGCTTTATAGTATTTATAATTACGACCAATCAAGTTTTCACCCAAAGCGATGATGAAATCACTGCACAATGGCTCATAAAAAAATCAAAAAATATCACAAAACAAAATACAGAAGATGACTTCAATTTAGACCAAAGTGTGGATCCTCAGAGTTTAAGTAAAATTTAATACATATTACGAAATAACTCGTCCTTCGATTGTATAATTTTAATATAGAAAGGTCAGGTTTCTTACCATAAAAATTTATTTCAGACAAAATAGTAGAAGAACGAGAACAAATAAAAAATGAAAGAAATAAAGACAACGAAGATAGTTTTAATTTAGATCCAAATTTGGAGGCTTCGAGTGAGTATATTTTGTGTCATGATATTTCTATAGTCTCTCACTAGAAGACTAGTCTCGATTGAAGCGCTCGGATTGGTCAACACCTCTCTATCCGATCACTCCAGCAGTCGAATTTTCTGGCTTTTCTTTTCCTTTCAAAAGCTTCGAATGCTCTAACCTATTTGAAGAAATCCTGACTTATGCAGAAAAGGAGAGAGTTGATATATTCGCTTCTCTTTTTACTAGTAATTAGTATTTAGACACTGGTTACGCTACTTCACTACATCCACCTGATTGCGGTATTTCGATGTTCTCATTTGTTTGTATCACCTCTCTTTTTGGACTGGAATAGTGCCGAAATTATAGAAGTTTGCTAACGTGCAATCCGATCTCAAAAAGGGGCCCGTGTCTATCCGGCCAATTATAAAAACATTTAAATTATTTTGAACTATTTCATTAATCTGCAAGATTATTAAGCGTGTATTAACCTCAACCCTATTCGAATATCTAGAACAGACCGATTTTCTGTGATCAACAGTAGGGGTCCATTCTTTTTGCAATTCTGTTCCTGCTGTACATTAATGTTATGCTCAAATATATCGATGGGTACGCAGCGACAGCACAGTTGTTGAAAAATTTCTGCCTTTTAATCGGAATAAACATACCAGTTGGTATATATAAGAAGAACATAGGTATAGAGAAATATTAAAAAAAATTACAAAGTGCAAAATATTATTGTGATTTGGTTCTTGGGTAGTTTGGTTTTCCAAATGAAGTCAATTTAGTTGCAAAATTTCAGAAAATTTTCAATCAGTATTTTTAGCGTAAATGACGTACAAACTTCAAAACTTGCATAATATAGGGGACTGGTATCGCTGTCATGAATTTAAGAGTAACGATTTATATCCCCAATTTCCAGACCTTGACATTCCTACCACTGCGGCGCCAATTGGAACTCTTCAAAAAGTTTTAAATGACTTAACGAATATAACTGATGAAATATTGTTGAATCCTTCCTTATCAGGTAAGCCTGTATACAACAAATAAGACGATATGAATGAAGATGGAATATCTTGAAGTCTTACAGACTTAATAATAAATGATTAAAATTGTGTGAATTTTTTTAAATATATAATAATTTTTATTAAAAATGATAGTGAGGAAAAATAAAGAAGGAATAATAATGTTTTTACAAGGTCCTAAAAAAGTGGTTGTTTAAAAAAATATATAATTAATGAACAAAATGCTGTATGTAATGTACTTGTCAATATTTTTTTTAATTTAACTAATTTTATCAAATCATTAGAGAAACCTCAAGAATGTTTTACTAATTATGACAACCAACGTGGGTCATGCGTGCTGTATTTCCAATGTGACCCGGATTACCGCACTGTTATAGATGATGGAAGTACTCTTATCGATCTTAGGTAAGATATACAATTATTTGTATTGTATTTTAACAGTTTAATATCTCAGTTCTAAATATTTTCTAATCCAAAATTTTTATAATAAAACTACGAGTAAATAAAAAATATCATCGGTTATGGATCTACGCCGCCTAAATACTCAGACTCAACTTTATAACTCTACCCATTTTGCGTCAACGGTTAAAGCGTTAGCCAATGGTACCATGTGTATTAAATATAAAGTGATTCTTATAAAAAGGGAGCGCGCCTGTTCACATTATCTGGAAGTATGTTGTCTTACGAGCAAAATCACTGCAGCTGGGAATAAACCACTTGTGGAAAATTTACCAGAAATTCATGGGACGGACAAGATGGATTCTAGCAGGTGTGGTTGGAATAACCCTGCCTTGCATATTTTCCAAAAAACGAGCAAGGAAATTGAAAACAACAGAATTTATGCAAATTATGGCGATTTTCCTTGGATGATAGCTTTAATAAAGTAAGTACAGATTTTGCCAAAAAATAATATACTTTTGACATTTACCACTTTAATTTAATAATTTCAATATAAGAAATTAGGTAATAATTTGAAGTGTGCTATTATACGATTATTAACTAATTAGTTAATTTAGAATTATGAGTGATATTTTTTCATATTCTCCTAGGGTTTTAGCGAATATTGACTTAAACAAGAAGAACTTGTATAGTCTTCAAAAAAGTATTTATACCGTCTCAAGGTTTTATAATTCTAACAGACGTTTTTACTCGGAGTTTGGATGGGCTTCAAAGAATTATTTTTAATATCTTTATTGTCCAATAAATGCGCATTCATGAAAATAATCTCCATATCCATTTTATTTATACAAAGCAAACCTGAAATTCGGTTTACGATATTGTTATATGTACAATAAAAAGACGAAAAAAAGCAGCAGTTCCTTAATTTCATACAATATTTATGACCATTTAAAATATGGTTCATTTAAAATGAAATGAATCGATTTTCTTCTACTTCTTATTAGTTTATTAATTTTAGTGTACATTTATTTTACAAAGGAAGCGTAATACAACCGAAGAGTGGTCGAGAAACGATTACTTAGGAGGAGGGTCACTCATACACCCAGCCGTTGTACTCACGGCAGCCCATAAAGTGGACCAGTATGCGGCTAGAGAGGTAATACATTTATTCAGTATCTATTGTCAGCCTTATCTACTTCTCCCGTATACATAAAATAACAATTACAATTGTAATAAAACCAATACTTGTGTTTTTCCTTAAAAATAAGGAAATTATGTCTGTTAATTGCTTATAAGTGATAAGCTACATCAATGTTCATTAAAATCTGTCGAACGAACAAAGAAACAAAAAGATAAAAATGTCTTGTATTTGGCACTTGATATTTATTTGTTCAAAATATTGAATGTGCTAATTTTGTTAAATAATTATTTTGTCAAACATCCATTAAAAATAAGCTGTTAGATGGTATTATTTGTTTATCTTACTTGTTATTCAAGGAAAATCCATTTCATGACTCAATATCAGTTTACAAATATCCCAAGGGCCATACAGTTCATAGTGTCATTTGAAAATCCATTCCCACGATGCGACATTTTAAAATATTGTTGAATGAGGAGAAATTATTAAATTTTCAACGTTGATATTTTTATAAAATAATAAAAAAATAATGAATTTTAAAAACAAGAGTAACTAATTCCCCATCTCATCACTTGTTTATAGTTTTCATTGTTGATGTAATGTTATATATTTTTAGATCAAATGTCGCGCCGGGGAGTGGGACACACAGACGACTTTTGAGTTATTCGAGCATCAAGAGAGAGATGTCAAGAAAATAATTATACATCCAGAATTCTTTAAGAGTAAGCTTTGCTTTTTATGGATAAAACCAACAATAATTAAATTGATATAGATGCTTAAATAAAAATAAGCCTGAATGAACAATTTAGAACTATAGTAATAATTGATAAATTTTCAGCGTCGGTATACAATGACATAGCAGTACTTTTTCTGAAAAGTGATTTTGAAATGAAGAACTCACCTAACATTGGAGTAGCATGTGTGGGTACAGTCCTTCCACCACCTGGCACAGAGTGCTTCAGCATGGGCTGGGGTAAGGAGTTTAAGCAGAAGAATAAATATGCTGTGATATTGAAGAAAGTAAGTAGATTTATATTTTTATACACAACTTCAAATGTAATTTTGTTTTTGGAAGCTTTCCAATGCTATTGTTACTAAAAAGTTAAGTGATTTTCCAAAGAAAACTTATAGATCTTTCCTATATTCTCATAAATACGATTATTTTATTTTCTATTATTGTCAACTCGTCGTCGTCATTTGTCAAGATATCACTAAGACGGTAGCTCTGTAATCACAGTGAAGGTAACAAACTCATGGGCTTTTTTATTCTATATATTATTTAAACCAATTTAGGTGCGGCTTCCGCTGGTTGGAGCACAGCGTTGCGAAGAACTTCTGCGCAAAACTCGCCTGGGGCCATATTTTAAAGTGCACAAGTCGCTGACATGCGCGGGTGGTGAGAACGGAACAGACACATGTCGGGGGGACGGGGGCTCATCACTCGTGTGTCCTGTTCAGGTATACCAGCTTTTTATAGAATACATTCGAAACTATAAATGCCAAAAGGATCTTTCAATTGTATGCAATAAGCAATGACATTATCTTGATTAGTAATATATACTTTTATAGTAAATTTTCAGTAAATATTACAATTGTAGTAATTGAAATGACTGACTCACGCTTCATGTATCCTTGCAGACTGTGGGCGAGAGCACTCGGTACGCAGTATTTGGAATGGTCGCGTACGGCATCGGCTGTTTCGAAACGGACACACCTAGTGTATATGTCAACGTGCCACATTTGAAGCCATGGCTCGATGCGACTTTAGTTGCAGAAGGATACACAACCAATATGTATAGATATTAAAAATTATTTATATATTAAAAATGTTATTACGAAATATATTGTTTGCTTACCGATTACGTCTATATATATATACTAGCTGACCCGGCGAACTTTGTTTCGCCTTAATGGCAATAAATAAGCAGATTGTGTTTTTTTTTTTTGGAAAAAATACAAAAAAAAATTAAATAACTACATTAATCATTCATTATTATTTCTGTATTTTAGTACATAGGTTGCTCTTCACTTAAGTACCTTGTGATACACGACATTTTTTGTTTTATTATCAGGCGCAAAAGCAAACAACGCAGATGGTCTTCCGACCCGTGAACATGCCACGTATAATTGACCATGTGAAAAACATGAATGTTCTAGATTTAAACCACAAACTTTTAAGGATTGGCCTTGTGATTTGTTGATGGTCATGGCAAATGCAAGACGTATCGGAAATTGAAGTCTTTTAAATTCAAACGGCATATCGGTTGGGATCATCGGGATCCTCGGAATGAGAACTTCCTCACCTTTGAATTTTCCTATCATTATCGTAGCGTAAATTACATTGTTCATCAATTTACTAACCACCAAACGCGTACCGTTGCACAGTTTTGGTTGGTTTATGTTTCGAAGCATGATTACTACGGAGCCAACCTTTAGGCGTAAATTGTGCGGTGGTAAGCCAGGCACGTCCAAAGAGTTTAAAAATTCAATTGGATAGTTGGTGGCTTCATCTTCATTAATGACGCAGTCAATAGATTTGAATGAATGCATTGTTCCAATGATCTTATTTTGAATTATATAGTTCAGGTCATCTACATCTTTATTCTTAGCCGCTAAAATTGCTCGCTCACTCAACCATTCATTATTTTTGTAGTTAGAAATAATATTTGGAAATACATTATTGATAAGTTCGTCTTTTGATGAGACAAAATTACAGAAATTATTTGGAAATGATATTAATCTGCTCGATTCATCGACAGGTACTTGACCATTACCGATAGTCAGCAATTGCTCTGAGAAATCTTCAGCAGATGTATCATTAAGCAATGTAACTCTCATGTTTGTTGTCAGCTGCAGTTTCTTCACATAGCGCCATAGATTTGACGATTTGAGGCAAGCGTTTATTTCATCGGCAGCCGTAGATCTTGGAATTACTGGCAGTATTTGGCGGAAATTGCCAGACAGTAAAATCATTGCTCCTCCAAAACATCTCGAGTCATTGCGTAAATCTTTTAATGTTCGGTTAAGGGCTTCTAATACACGTTTATGCGCCATTGTGCATTCGTCCCAGATGATGATTTTCGATGCCGCTAAAACTTTGGCCATTGCTGAGTGTTTTGCAATATTACACGTTGGTTCTTCAACAGTTTGAAGATTTAACGGTAATTTGAATGCTGAATGAGCCGTACGGCATCCTTCTAACAATGTGGCTTCTATTCCAGAAGAAGCAACTGCAACCGCTATGTTGGATCTCGCCCGAACAGTTGCTAAAACTAATTACATAAGGAATGTCTTGCCAGTTCCACCAGGGGCATCTAGGAAATATAAACCACCATTTTCATCAGCGATTGCCTTAATTAAAGTATCATAAACTTCCTTTTGTTGGTAAGTTAACAGGGTACATTCCTTTGAACTACTAAATCTAATTCCTGGTGATCATATTCACGTTCCCGTTCCAATTCTCGATTAAACGCGTCATTCATTTCACGATTTGGCGCTGGCATTCCTAACCTGATTAATAAATTACCGCACATGAGGTAACACATATCTTCGATCAAGAGTAAAGCACGATTATGTATCTCCTCATTCATCTCAATATCGTGATTTCTGGAATTGACACGACTTTGATGTAAAATATCTTCTATCCTTGTATTTGTGCCACAGGTTACATGGGTTTGATGGAAAACATGTCGAAATTATGATAGCGAATAATGTGCGTATCTGACTTGGAGATGCAGAGATAATGGCTTCAGCGATTGTCGAATCCCAATGGGTATCGTTTTCTAATAAGTTCAATTCTTCACATGCAGCACAATATGTTGGGAATATTACACCATTAACAGTTCGTAGTGTCTCAAATGAAGTTGGCCCACGCACATTTACCAGCAACAACCGCAAATAGAAACATTCATCATTCTTTGGATGAACTGTATACATACGACCAAGAGCATCAGTAGAACGCACATCTGGATACCCAGGAACCGCATCACCTTGCTTCCGTCTTCGAAAATTCTTGGATGAAGCATTCCAAGTATAATAACGTGGCATCTCCGAGTAAAGCAAAGTTCGTGCAAACTGATCGCTTTGGCAGATTGCAAAAAAACTGGTCAATGTAGTTGCTGGAGGTGTTTCAGCACGTTGCGTAGCATTCGAAGCCGTGAAATATACTCGTTGACCATTCTCCAGATGCACCGCCAAATGTATAACAGTAGGATGACGTTCGTGAATTGGAAATGCGAATATACGCCAAATCGCTTCATTACAGTTCACATAACGACCAACTTGATAGCGTGAAATTTCATCGTTGGTATTTGAGGATTGCAATCCAAAAACCGCCATATCACTGCCTTTCGTGACATATTTGCAAAAATATTTTATGGACTTAACTGAATTACAGTATTCAACGATATCGTTTAGAGCACTTTCCATCGACCATGCAAGGTGATTGGGGATTGATGGCACCACACGGTCCATGAATCATATTAGTAGTAACAACATCACGTAGGTCTAGATCGACTTCATGATCAGGAATCTCGCTACATATGATATCATCTATTTGGTCAGGCTGAATTCTTTCCACTAACCAAATAAGAATGTGTGCGTGCGGCAGGCCTCGCTTTTGCCATTCGATTGAATACATCCAGCATCGAGTATCTCCAAAGACGCGTTGTTTAACAATAAAGTTCATCAGGGACCAAATTTTTTGCCTGAATATACATGCTGTGATGTCGTGTCTATCATTTGATGTTTGTCCGGGAAGCAGCAATTGAGTAATTTCTATCCATTTTTGATTACAGGTAAAAGTAATAAAGAGATCTGGCCGGCCGTAATGGCGAACATATGTCATTGCATCTTGTGCATATTCATGCATATGACGTGGGCTACCAATGTACGTCGCCGGCAGAATAGTTAATCGACCAATATTAGCTGCATTTCCTTCAGTACTAACTGCATCACGTAAATGGATGTACTCCTCAGAACGCAGTTTGGCTTGGTTCAACCTAATAAATGTTAAACGTTCCGTTTCTATTTTTACATACATGTCAACGCAATACTGCTGAAACAATCGACGAAACCGCAGCAAATAGTTGTCAGCATTTTGACGAATCATCAAACGACATGCATTAATTCATTGAGCTAACTTTCTTTGTAGTTTCTTCACCTGAAATTCAAAATTTGATAATTAACCATTTCAAAGACAAATAATACAGACATTAACCATTATTAAGATAGTGATACTTTACCATTCAATGGATTTATCATTTTAATATTAAAATAATATCCATCTTCTCCTTGCCAAAACATCAGTGGGTATTACAATGCGTCATACGATCGATGAGTTTCAGATATTTGTTGCAGTTGCCCAGTATCGCGACGTGTAAGCACAATATCGCGTTTTTCCAATTGTTCACCAACAATCAGGATGGCAACTTCGTCTACTGTTGGAGCATTAAATGTGCGTTCGTGTGTTCCAGATGGTCGTTTATCTGCTTTGATGACAACTTTATAGTCATCATTTGGCATTTGCTCTAAAGCACTCTTAAACAACCTGACCAACGCATGATGTTCATGAAGCAGACACTGCAAGTCTTGAATAATTGCTCGCTTCATTCCTGCATTGATCCCTAGGTGTCGATCAAGTTGTTCTTCCATGTTGCCCATGAAATATATTTGTAAAAATTTATTCTGTGTATCTTCGAAAGGTAGTAATGATCCAATTTGATGGTGAATCTGTCCTTGTATCTATAAAATAAAAACCAGACAGTATTAACTGGGTTATAAACACTTTTTCTGTGGGAGAGTAGAGTTCAGTATTAGCAAATATAATACATACCAATAGATAAAGTAAGTTATTCTTTAACTACATTCTATGTAAGTACAAAAATAAATACCTTAAATGTCGGATTAAATCCTCCTTCTTCGATAATGAATCGAAATCGAAATACTCGATAATACAATAGTTGTTTCCAAATGACGTCATTTGGAAACAACTATTGTATTTTCGAGTATTTGCAAGAAAGTGGCGTGATTCTTGTGTTTCGCCACAAAGCAATGAATACAATGGCTCATGTGGCGGAGTCAACACTGGCAATTTCACTTTACCATTAAGGCAGCATAATCCAGGCGTTTCTCCGGAAAACTTTAATGTACCACAATACTCGCAAACAACGTCCATTTGCCCAATGCAAACGCTAGGATGCAAGCTGTAATCATTGCTGCAATCGTATCGAAACGCTGCTCGATTCAAATCAGCTAAATATCTTGTTCTGCGTCGCACATTATCTATTTGTTGCCTTCTGTTGTTCGCTCGACGATTCTGCATTGCCAACCGAGCTGTTTCACGGGCTGCTTCACTTTGCTCTCGTGATTGAGAAGCACGAAGTCGAGCCATAATATCGCGGCGCTGTTCACGTGCAATTTCTTGTTCTTCTTCAGTCCTTTCATTTGCAGTATTTTGTATTCTTCTTGCATTACGGCTTTGTCGGGAAAGATTCGATCGTCTTGGTCGCGGCATTATTAATTAAACTTCACTGCACTTCAATCCACTTGTTAATTATTTATTTAATAGAAATAGTTTTAATATTGATTTCTTACAAATATCAAATTGTCATCCATACGTCAATACATAGCTGTCATTTGCGTTTTGTTATTCTAAGTCTGATTCTTTTTTGTTATACCAAATTTTATAGTGACTGACGTTTCATGTCAAGTCACACGGGAACGCTGTCGAACGGGATAAAAAATCCTATGTCCATCTCCTGGCTCTAAGCTACCTCCCTACCAATTTTCAGCCGAATCTGTTCTGCCGTTCTTGAGTTATAAGTGGTGTAACTAACACGACTTTCTTATATAAGATCTTTATTAATCAATAATTTAATAATTTATATTTAAAGATTTACCAGATGATTTGTTATTTTTTTATGTCGTCATAGTTAGACAAGATTTATATTAAGAGATGAAAAAAGAAATGTTTAGAAAATAAAAAAAAAATTTAATAATCAGTAATGAGCTTTTTAGTATTATTCTAGTAGTTTACTGCCTATTTACATAACTGTACTTTAGTACAAGTACCGTATCGTCAGGAGAAATATCATTAAGTGGGAATATTCTTGTAAACTCTAGGCACAGCTCGTAATTTTCTTTACATTGCATATAATTCATTTATCATATATCATCGTTAGATATAGGACCATCCTAATGTAAACTTTTTTATAGACATTATAATAATAAAACTAAAAAAAAAACAAAATCTTTTATTGAAATAAGTTGTAAAAATAGTCAGAGTAAGGTGTAAGAAAACCAGGCAACAAAAACACAGGAGTTCTGCCTTTTTTTATTGCAATACTTATAGACTATTTGTTATAATATTGAAATATCTTCATACATTACCTAACGCCTTTAACACATTAAAAATCAAAGATTTGTCATCAGAAAACAATACTATCTCATTATCATAAAACAAGTAAGTGAAAAGAGCCTAAAATTGATCCTTGTGTGACCTCCATATCAATCGGAACTCCAGAAAATATCCTTTCGCTTCTGTACTGTGTGTTATTTTACTCAACTTCTCCACTCTATCTAAAAGAAAAATTTGAGTTCCTGGGTACACATAGCAAGATACTTAGGTCTTGCGATAATCTTACTCTTCGCCTTCCTCCTCATTCAACGTCTTTCTTTAAAAAATCTTTTACTGTTCATGCCATTTTACTGTGGAATGCGTTGCCGAAGGTTATAAGACAAGCACGGTCTTTGAATATCTTTAAGCAGCTAGTCAAAGATCACTTCCTTAAAGAATGTTCCAATTTGACATAATAGCATATATATCATTTCTTATATTTCTTATATTTATACTTTTTCTCCTATTTATTACTTTCACCAAACCGTATCTTCCATTATGTAGGTTCTTGTTATGTGATCATCGTTATAGTTTATGTAATTTTAGAGTCATTATATTGTTCTTTGTAATTTATTAATATGTGTATATTTTATTAGATGTATGTATTTAAATCTATTTTATATATTCTCGTATTGTATTTTGCACCAAGTTTCTGTTTACGTTTAATTTTTATCAAGTAAGGTTGTCTGGAAGAAATCGCTACTTAGCGATAAGACCGCCTTATTGTAGACCTCAAATGTTTCCATACTTCTTTTCACTGTATTTTTATTTATGTGGTGTGCAATAAAGAATATTATTATTATTATTATTATTCTATTAACTCAATTCTTTGTATTTTATTAAACAGATAAGAAATCAAGAAGTTAAATGTATAATTATCTATGCCATCGTAGTATAATTTCCAGACAAATGTTTTATGCTGTACGGAATACAATGCTCTAAATAGATCACAAAATACGCCAAGAGCATCATGTGACTCCACTCTGGCTTAAATTATGTTTTATTTAAACGTTAGTTTTTAGTTAACAAAATATTGACTACGAGTAAAATAATAAAGTAATTTATTTAACATAATTTTTCAAAAATGTTATAAGTCCCTCTAATTATAAAACTTTCAGATTCCTCAAGTGCCCTAATTTGAGGGATCGCCA
This sequence comes from Mechanitis mazaeus, assembly GCA_959347395.1. Classification (NCBI taxonomy): domain Eukaryota; kingdom Metazoa; phylum Arthropoda; class Insecta; order Lepidoptera; family Nymphalidae; genus Mechanitis; species Mechanitis mazaeus. Next base: position 876,315 of record OY365756.1, read on the forward strand.
GAGTTTAAAAAGCGATATTACTTTAATATGTTTTATTAGTTCCGGGAAACAACAACAACAAATACAGTCATCAAAATTGCATGCTTATTTTAATAAGCATAAAAGCTTAATAATAGACTTTATTGAGCCTTAGCTCAAGAAAGTCTATTATGAGCCAATCACCTTTACAGCTAGCCTATATAAGTCACAGGTATTCTTAATTTTTAATGATTTAAATGATTTAATGAATGCCTTGGAATAAATCCTCTTAAAATTAAAATTGATGTGATACTCCTTAACAAAATACAAATACTGGAAACTAATTTTACAGGTGAAATAAATCTTGTTAGTATTCCATGGCTTCTCCGTGTGGGTATCAGGCCCATCGAGTTGTAGGCAGAAGAGTGCCAAGAGTGACTAGGAGTTTTTATTATATCGTTATATAGTTGATGTTATCATGAAATTTTCCGTTGATATGTCTTTTGATAATTCTTAAGTGTTTATAGACTTACTATATTATGAAATAAAACAATTTTTTACGGATTAAAACTCGCGTATAATTTGGTTACATTTTAATTTTATCCCACGTTTCGTTTTGTCTACATCCGGAACTCTATGCCCACAAACTAAGGAACCGTTGGAGGTAGATGACTAATTAACTAACTTCCTGACAGACACTTACATCTCGTCTACACCTGAACACGATTGCTGCAAAGCATTCGAAACATCGGGTTAAAATTAAAATGTAATCAAATTATACGCGAGTTTTAATCCGTAAACAATAGTTCCTATATTATCTTTAATTTCATCCCAAAACTGTTTCGGTCTCTAGATATAGAACCCGCTGAACGCGCTAACCGAGACCACATCTTTAATATCTTTATGACGCTTGCATCCAGTTCTAAGAAAAGGGTTTTATTGAGATTATAAACTAGATAATCGCAATTTAAACGTGACGCAAAATAATTGTTATATATCCAAGATTTTTTGATTGATACATTATATTACTAATTGGTTGATAGTCTACAATCTTAAAATCATTTAAAAAGCTATAGGTGTATATATTGATGGAGTACGCCTGTTGTCATCTATTTTGTCTTAAATTTTAATACACCTGCTTCAGTAATTGTAATAACTCTTTGACCGCCCAATAAAACTAATGGATCACTAGAGGTATATCCCGTATTACCAGACAGAGACAGTTGTACTTACTTGGTTTTGTTCTTTGTCAGTTCATGTACAGAAATATTGTTGACATTGAAAGTCTTTTAGCAATACCATAGTAATGTGTCGTAAGAATTCACGGTTAAATTAGGTGCAACTAAAATTTATTATTTTATATTTTATTATTTATTTCGTGATATTTATGAATATTTATTAATATTATAAATTAACAAATATTTCTATTTATTTTATTGAAAAAATAGCTTGAACACGTTGAGACTTGTTATTGAAACACGAACTTAATTTGTATCTTTTCTATTACAAATAATAAATAAATGCTAACATGGTCATTAAAAATAATATTATTATTGTAGTTCTCGGGATATCTACAAAGTATTCCTTTATTTGATATTGCAGTCATAAATAAAAAAATATAATTACTGTAATTATCCAATAATAAATAATAAGGATGTTTAAAATTAAATATTTGATAGTTTGATTCACGATCACCTTCGAGCGGTCGTGCTCATCACTCACAGAGTCTTAAACTTGTCTTGTCAGAGGTCCTGTCTAAAACTTGTCCAGGACAATATCATCTTGAAATATATTAAATTTTAAAATTGTATAAGCACTGTAATCATTCTTTCTCCGGTATTTATGCTCGTAAAGAAATCACGACATTCCTTTTTGCAATTTAAAAAAAAAACAAAATTATTAAAAAAAACCGTTGTATAGCTATGAAGCCTGAGACAAAACATATAAGGGATTATTTCGCATCTAATTTAGTTTTAATCCCTTTGATATATATTTACGTTTTCTTTATTAAATATTTGTTAGTAATTGCTTAGTTCTTCATAAGCATACCTATTAGTAAGTAGTAAAGGCAGTAAAGAATTCAAATAAAACATTTTTTTATTGATTACGTTTAATAAAAAAAAAACATTATTGTAAATATTAAAATGAATTTATGATCAATAAATTAATGAATCAATGAAGTAGTAACAAGAATCAATAAAATAACAATTCTTAAAGTTTAAAGAAATGAAAACAGAATGTAAAATTAATCGATACGAGCAGGATTCGAACCCTCGACCTCTTATAAACCGTGCTAATTGAGATACCGAGTTCGAATACTGCTTTTATAATTAAAACTCTTATTCTATATTTATTTAAAATTTAATAGAAACAATGCTTAACTGAATGATAAGCCATTATAAAATTATTATTGTAAATGTTTAAAGTTAGAAAAAGAGTCTTTGAAGGTTAGATTTGGGGTAAATAGCAATTGTGAGTGTCGCTCAATAGTCCATACTATAAAAAACATATATAAGTAAAAGAGAATCTATAAAGTTTCGTAGCGGTTCTTCTGCATAATAATACAAAAACAAAGGGTGTGCTTATTTGAAATAAATAATCCTCCTTTGAATGAAAACGACTCATAATGATAATGTAAATACATGATTAGTTATCGAATGTGTTTAAAATTAGATAATCATTTATCAAGATTACATAAAATAAAACTAGAAGTTTCATTGATCATATGTTAATCAGAATTTTGATTGTAAGTAAATGACTCATTATTATCTATTTAAATATGTAAATAGATAATAATAATAAATAGAAAAAAATATTTGGTAATTCTGTCGAATATTTGCAATTTTATATAAAACCTTCTAAAGTTTTTGTCAGTTCGTTGCTAAATAGAAGTCAATCAGAAACTTTTGGATGGGTAATGCAATACGTGATCATTGCAATGTATTTCTTTACTTAATATTTAAGAAAGAATTTATAAATAAAATAAAAGTAATTTTGAATTTAAATTATAATATATTAAAAAACTAGCTTTTTCTTTTTTAAAAGACAGTTATAAAATATTTAATAAATAGGTGATAGAGGGAATAGGTGTGACAATTGCATCAGTTATTTCCAAGTTCCGAACATGTAACGATTTTCTGAATTCAACAAGACAGTCGCGGGCTCGTTTAAAATAGATAAATATATTATTTGACTAGAATTTACTCAACTTTATTAAGTCAATCATAATTCCATCAGCGGCTGCAGTGAATGTGGCTCTCGGGTCCAATTTATTCTCTTCCGCTGGTTTCTGGTAAATTCTATATGCTGATAAGATCATGGAAAGAACGACTTTGACATGCAACTGACCAACCTTGACACCTGCAAAGACAAATTTATATTAATTTCTGAAATAAAGAACAATATCAAAATAGTTATATTTCATTATTTTTTAATATTTAGTGTCAGGCAAGCAAAATGGACCATAAGTAATTCCATGTCACATAAATATTTAGACACATAGTTGTGCATTGCAAGGGCACACCTATGCACAGTAATTATGAATTTATTACGAATCAAACACTATATTGAAACTGTGCTTACCAACACATGCTCTGGGTCCAACTCCAAAAGGCATGTATGCGTCTTTTACGACTTTATCACTATTAAACCGTTCTGGATTAAAAACCTCAGGTTCTTCAAAATATTTTGGATCTCCGTGTATCCCGTATAGCGAAAGGTAAATAGGTGTTCCTTTTTCAATTGTGATGTCTGTGTTTGGTATCTAAAATAACAAGTTTAGAATTTAAATTTATACAAAGTCTAATAACACCGCTTTTATACCATAAAATAAGAAGTGCATTACTTTGTAGTTCTGTTGAGTGTAACGATCGATTGTAGATACAGGGGGATGCAATCGGACACCTTCTGCAACACATTGATCTAAGTACTTCATTTCATTAAAAGCCTCCAAAGTCCATCCATGTTTATCAATAGCTTGTTTAATGTCCTCCCTTGCACGCTCTTGACACTCTGGATGCTTTGCCAACTCCATAAGAGTGAATGTTGAAACTGTTGAACTTGATTCGAAACCCGAAAAGAATGTACCTGATTGATACATTAGATTGTCGCCTTCAAATTCTGAATAAAAAAACATTTTTTTTTAGATAAATAACAATTTTATTAAGCAAAAGTCTAGTAATCTTATCAAAATTAATAATAACTTACTGAAAAGAGGATCTTGCTTTCCATTCTTCAACTGGATAATTGAATCTATGAAGTCTCCTCTTGTTTCACCACTCTTCGATCTAGCTTCGACTGCATTCCAAAATATTTTCTTTATAAATGACGAATCAAAAAGCATTGGAGATCCAATTACGTCCACGAGTTCTGGCATGAAGAATACCGTGACCAATGCAACCATCCGTTTCATTGAATGGTAAAAATTCATAACTACCGAAAATAAATTCACATAAGTAAATTAAAAATATACAATAACATTACCATAAAAATAGTTTAACATTTTAAAATACTTACGATTTTTGGCATAATCAGAATCGGGATACTGAAACGAATTTGTCTTAGTACCGAGTGCAATATTAGCTATAAGATCAGCCGTATACTTGTAATTGACATCCTGGGCATCAATTTTTTGTGTATTATTGTTATCGTCAACGTTGTTCTTTAAATATTCCAACATGGGTTGACCGGTTTCCATCATTAGTGGTAGCATTTGCTTTAGTTTTCTTCGAGTAAGGGTTGCACTAATTTTCCCTCTTAAATATTTCCAAGCAGGATTTTTCACTCCAAATAAATTAATCATTCCTATGCTGTCTTTTTGCTTTTTTCCAGCGAAGTGACGATTTGGAAAAACATCAAAATCTCGCACCATTATTTGTTTTATTATTTCCGGATCTTTCAAGAGTAGACACGGCTTATGGAATATGTAAAACCCAACAAAAGGTGCATTTGCGGGTGATTTTTTATAAATTTCTCCCAAGTGATATCCTGGTGCAGTGCGAAACAGAATTCCATTCTTAAAGTCTCCAAATATTTTACTTGAATTGCTTAATTGTGCAACACCTTTTCTTTTCCAATAGTTCAATTTGTATGTGCAGTAATAATAAATTAATACTGTTGGTATCAACAAGTAGATAAGGTTTAAAACTCCCTCTTGAAACAGTTCCATTTCTGTAAAGTTTATAAATAAAGTTATATGTAATATTATAACAAACCTAAAATTATTATTTCTTTTTATTATTTCTTGAACCTAGTAATTATTGTAAGGTACAAAAAAAATTAAATTATGAGTTAGCACATTAGTCTTTTGGATATTTTATATGTTTAGAGCACTTGATTATTCGGTTATAAAACATCATCTAAAATCTAGGGAGACGTTTCATATTAACATACAAAGATTCTACCAGCATACAATGCTATTAGTTATGGTGAACCGTAATGGCCTATGAATATTATAAGAAAACAATTATTTTCTATTTAAGTTATATTACGTAAGAAAGTTAAAAAAAATAAGGCCGCTAAGGTTATTAGGGGAAGTGATATAAATTATATATGTAAATTTATGAAAATTTAAATTATAAACAAAAACAATTCTAGTATAATAATAAATAAAAATAAAAATTTGTAAAATTGTATTATACTGTAAAATTAAGAAATAGTTTTATCTATAGTTAATACTGGAATCGTTTAAAATTAAAGTAATGGAAATTGTTCACTAAAGCTCATCAATCTCGTACTTCCATAGGACCAAAGAAGCCAGCCTGCACTGGGCTAACGTATCAACGAAGAGTGTCGAGGGAATTTCCATATTTAGATGACTCCAAATAATTGAGAAGCATGTTGATGACTGATGAAACGTGACTAAGGTTGCACGTGAATAAGGTTGCATGTGACCAAAGCTGCACATGATCAAAGATGCACGTGTTCCTGATGAGCTCACGGGTTTTTTTAATTACAAACTAATTTATAATCTAATTCATTCTACACTATTTTAATAGAAAGTTAGCACTTTCCTTAAGATGCGATTATATATTTTCTCTGAAATGAGAACAATCTAGATCACATCGATATTAGATGGGTACTGTATACAAACGCCCAAATGTACTTAAAAAAAAAACTCACCGGATATTTCAAAAACCAGTAAATATAACTTGTTGATGTCCGAAGTACAAACAATACTATAGTGTGTGACTTTTCGTCCGTGCTTTTAAAGGGGAGTTAAGATTGAAAGATAGTCATGAAATAAGTTTTGCCCGCGTCTATGTCTCATCGTTTATCTTCATTTTAATTTGTTTAATACTGTATCTTATCAATAAGATTATAACTGTGATATCTTCATTCATTTCTTGTCATTTATTTTGGAAGATTTTTTAAAGAATAATACCAATTAAACAAATGATATAGAGCTCATGCAAGACATACAAAGCTTATTTTTATATTTTTAAGCATCGAGGCAAAAAGAGTGATATTACAAGACAAGCTCATGTCTAACAGACTACTGTCTTTCTGTGACACATGGACGGAAACATAAAACTAATACTAATACTAATTACAAAAGGAAACAACGATATTTGTTTTAGATTTTTTTTCAAAACTTTTTGAAAATATTTTTAACAGAAGTATTTTTGCTATCATAATAAAAAATCTTTTCTAAAGATCATCATCTCATTTCTAGTAGAAGAGAAAGGTTTCATTAAATTAAGTTTTTTTAATTTCGATAATCCATGCTACTCTCACATATAGTTCATGATATATATGACAGGACATATATACGTATAATAAATGTAAGTTAAATTAATTATATATAGCTACAGCCTGTTTATGTGAAGATAATATTGTATCCTTAAGTGTTTTATTCGGTGATGACTATCATTCTTATCATTATTAGATAACTCTTGTAAGTTAATAAGGAAAAAGTATAAACTATATATATTATCATTTTGAGTTATCGATTTAATGTGTGTTAAAGATAATCTAATTAAGATCACTTTTCAGAAAACCATCTACGTATGTTATAGATTTATGATAAAATATTATATTTATATTGTATTTTTCCTTACATGTTTTTCATTTATTTGAAATAGAACACAATGCTATGACCTATGACGCTATGAACGGTAATTTAATTTTTTTTGACTTTCCGATTATGGAAGTTATTGTACTCTACACCAGGTCTAAACCAGGGCTAAACTTTTGTCAATCACGACCCCATTTATGATTGCGAGTTTCTTGACGGCCCGATACAAATATAAAAGAAAAATAAAGTAATATTTTTTGATGATTTATTTATTAGGTAACAATGTATATATACATATGAAAATATATAGTTTTAGAATTCGTTTTAAAACATACAAAAATCTAAAATTAAATATTGCACAAATATATATAATTGTATTTATTATAGTTTCCAAAATAAAAGTGGATTCTGATCGTCTTAATTCTCTCGAATACATTCAAGTAGTTGCGTGGTAAGTATTGAATTAAAATATAAGTAACAAATTGAATGAGACGGAGGTGCCTGTTGTTTATAGCATAACAAATAAAATCTTGGTGGAGTGTTTGAAACTGTTGGACGTAAGACCTCTTCAATATTTTTTTGCGCTGAACGATATTGGGATTTAATATTTGTTAAAGCTGAGAAAGTAACTTCATATAAATGTGTTGTTGAATGGTAGAAGTACATTTAACGCCATATCAGCGATTGTGAGAAATTCAGTTCTAGTTCCGATCCAGAATTGAGTCAAGGGCTTTTTTTTAAATTGTCGGTGGAGATAGCTCAAAACATTCAACAAATGCGCGTGTCTAGACGCTGCAAGTCCACTGTATTCCGCTAACTCTAGTGATGTTATAAAATAGTATATATAAATATTTGGCATTAAAATCTCCCGCGATCGCAGAATTTTGCTACGCGACCCCATTTGGGGTCGCGACCCATAGTTTCAGAAACCCTGATCTACACGATATTCAAAATCTTTTTTTGTGATATATTTTATTTAGTGTAAGGTAGAGACATCTCTTTTGGTGTCTTTCGATGCGTATTCACGAACTGATCAATTCTCCAGCGATTTTTAAAAAACGGTTTTTTAGTTTTTTTTAAAACTGATAAAAAACTAAAAAACCGTGAGAACTGTTAGATTTTTCAGCAAAATCGACGAAGCTTTTTTTAATTTTTATTCATTTACAGCTTTTTTTATTCATTTTTAACTGAATACCGCGGATTCGCGCTTTACAGTAAACTAATTAAGCGATTAGGTGGTTATAGTACCAATCCAGACGGGTTAATGTCAGCAACAATAAATCACAATTAGAAAAAATCCCTTGTTTTAGTTTTTATGATTATAATAAATAATAACAAACTTATTATTAAATTTTAAAATTAAAAAATATACTATATTATATAAGATGTTCTAATATCTTTAGTGAAAGTAATGTAACAAAGGATTTTATTTAAAAAAAAAAATATATTTTTTTTGTAACCAGGAACTTAATATGATGTGGCTCGCATCCTTTCCTCCTGTTACAATATATTGCACAATTAAAGATAAATTTGATGCCCTGACTGTACCTGAACATATTTTAATTGGGTGAAAACAATTTCACATTTGTTCATTTATTTATTATTAATGACGAGTACAATATCCTTGGGATGGGTAATCATCTTTTTTTATTGGTATATTGGTAAAACTGTTTAAAAAGTAACATTTTCTCTGTTAGTGGCTGTCACATAAGCCAAGATGGTTGCAATGCTTTCGAAAAGATGCTAAGGACATGCCCGGTAGTCTTATGTACAGTTTTTAATAATAATTTATTGTGTCAATAACTTTCATTACAATATTTAGTGTTTGGAGCCTTCTTTTAAGCAAAGGATGCCTGTATTAGAAGACTCCAAACTCAACAATTTAATATAATATCAGGAAATATATAAAGGATATATTTAAGTTTGGTAGACCTTTACTTTAAAACAATATATATATCAGTGCGATATATTTCGCACTTCATTTTGAACTAAAAGTCCAAAATAATAACTTTTTGCTAATTCTACAAAGTATAACCACCCTTACAGAATGGTTGAATAACTGTATTTTGACAATGATTATGACAATAAGTTAAATTAACCCCTATAAAATAAAAATATTTATTTATGATTGTTTGAAAGCATAAAGGTAATCGTAAGATTCAAAGATTGTATTTTTTCCTGAACGATTAAAATTTATGGAAAACATTTTGTTAAATGTGTTGTTACACAAAATAAAAAATGTTTTTATTTATCAATTGACGGGTTTTTTGATTTGTAAATTATAATTCTATATATATCTCTGATCCATATCGGATCTGATCTGATAATATGATGATAATTATCAACAATACGACGATCAATGTCAAGTCATAATAAATAATATAATGACTTGACGTTTATTATTACATTTTTATATTTAACCCGACGTTTCGGATGCTTTGCAGCAAACGTGTTCGCGGTAAGACGATGTGATGGTGTCTGTGCACAGACACAGAATTTTTGTTTGTGTGTGTGTTCACACACTGCCGATTTCGTCGTACGCCTTTTTTTTAAATCTGAGATGTGTTCCTGGATTCTAGTACCGATGCTCCTCTTTGTTTGACCAATGTATGATAAGCCACAATCACAATCAAGTTTGTATACACCGGCACATTGCAAGAGAATATTACTCTTAACTGGTCTCAAGAATTGGCTCACTTTTTTATGTGGTTTGTAAATCGTCCTTGACGTCCTCGACGAAATCGGCGGTGTGTGAACACACAATAGACAAGCCCAACCACGTCTTCCGCTTTCATAAACCAAAGATCCTCGCTCGTGAACACACATATATACCAAGAATGATTCGCGAGGCTATTGAAATTAAAAACATCCTAATATTAATAGAGAAGATCCTTGAAATCTATCGAACACCTGGGATCCTATCATGAAAAATATTCATATTATAAAAATATCTATGAAAAATATGCATATTTATAAAAATATCTATCTGAAGAACAACTAAATAAACTTGAGAGAATCCAAAACGTTGGCATCAAGTTCATATTTGGGTTGCGTAAATATGATCATCTATCACAATTTCGTAATGATCTCAAGTGGTTGCCTATTCGACTTCGCCGGAATCTTCACTCTTTCCCTGTTCTACTGTATCTTATTTAATTCTTCTAGTCCTTCTTACTTAATAAACAAATTTACTTTCGTTGACTCTGATAATAGATGTGTCAGGTCATCTCGAAGTCTTGTATTCAAAATTCCAACACACAATTCCATATTTTATAAAAACTCTTTTGTTGTTAGGGCTATTCTATTATAGAATGCCTTACCATTAAACTTAAGACAATCGACTTCTATAGTAGTCTTTAAAAAAAAATAAAATCATTTTACCTTCAACAAGTAAATTAGTATTATAATATCTTATCATAACATAACTTTAAATATATTATATGTAGTAACTTCTATTATATGTACGTATAAAGTATCATTTATATATTTACTCAGTTCTTAAGTATATCTTTTTTGCACCGCCTTCTTCATTTCTTAATATTTTATTTCATTACTTGTTTGAGGTTGTCTGGAAGAAATCGCTACTTAGCGATAAGGCCGCCTCGTTGTACAACATGCATTGCACTCTATGTACTTGTAAATTGTTATGTGGAGTACAATAAAAGTGTTAAATAAATAAATAAATAAAAAAATCCCATATCTATGAACAGGCTGCCAAGCCCATAGACACAGTTAGTGCGTTTTGTGTGCATCCTGAACTCTATGCCCGTAAACTCACCAACCGTTGGAGGTAGGTGACAAATTAACTGACAGACAACATCATCTCGTCTTACCGTGAACACGTTTGCTGCAAAGCATTCGAAACATCGAGTTAAATTAAAAAATGTAAAAATAAACTTCAGTTATATCCGTATTATAGTTTTATTAAAATGTAGAAATTGTGTAAATCTTAGAAAACATTATTAATAATCATCTTTATTATACACATGAATCAAACATAAATGGAATAAAAAAAATGTTTACGAAAAAAAGTGGTACCAATTTTGAGGTAACAAGATTATACTTACTTAAGAAAGTATAATTTGGGGAACTGTTGTCATAAAAATGTTACGATTTCCAGTTAGTAAAACATTACTCAGTTTAAGCATAGACAGTAGCATAGCATTACTCTGTTTAAGTATACTCTGTTTAAGCATACTCTGTTTAAGCATAGTTCATAGTGGTAATGAAGAGACCGTTCGTCTCAGGGAACATGTACAATTGACAATTGAAGAAATGTTATTGCAGATTCCCAGCTCTGCAGTTACAGTCCTTGGAGACCTTAACGCGCACGACAATGATTGGCTAGGAACTTTTTGTGATTTTGTAACAATGCATCCCAATTGGTTGAGACGTTTTCTCGTCTCCCAAATGTGAATGGCCATATGCTAGATTTTTTCTGACTACACATTCTTCTCCTTCTTCATCAGTAGATCTAGTTATTTATATTTCAAACTATAACCTGACACATCTTCAAATAATATGAAAAGGATGATGAAAAAAATAGCAATCTTTATTAACCTTGCGTGTGTGCGTGTTGCGTGTCTACACACGCATGCACCCACGAAGAATTGTTTGAGCATTTATGTTTGTGTCAATATAATTAAATATATTTAGATTTAAGATAACATCTAAATAGATACACTACTTCATACTAATTATTATGATAATTACTATGCGCATATAATAAGTACATTCGATTTGGTGATTAGATAAGTTTAATGGTATATTAATTTTATTTTAAAATTAAAACATCAATACTAGATAACAATAGCGTCACTGTGCAAATCTATTTCAAGTTCTTGGTCTGGTACTAGTAAGGAGTCATAAAAGTTGAGTGCAACAAGAAGTGTGGCATCGCAATACTATATATATATCTATATACTGGTAATTAATTAATTAGGTTCAAATTCAAATTCAAATTCAAAATATCTTTATTCAAATAGGCATTTACACGCACTTCTGAATCGTCAATTATTACATTATAAAAATGTCAGTAGTCAGGCCGTCCTTAAGCTACCACCAGCTCGGAATGCTGTTCTGTTGAGAAGAGCTGGCCAGAAACTCAACAGTTGCTCTTTTTAAAATATGTGAACAATGTTTGATGTACAGATTAGAATATCCTGCAAATGAATCAACAACCAAAGCTCCACAACCTAACCTTTTACTTGATCGAAATACGATCAACTAAGAATTCTTGTATGCTATAATAACCCTTATTTAACAGTATACTTTTAATTTTATATCTTGTGGATATCTTGTGGAAGCTTATTATATATGCGAACACTCATGCCCATGAAGGATTTTTTAACTTTTTGCAGACGAAATATCTGCGTTGAAAGTTTATTTTTATTTCTAGTATTTATAGCGTGTCTGTCACTGTTTTTTACATATCTATCCAAATTGTGACGTACAAATAAAATGTTATTAAATATGTATTGAGGAACGACCGTAAGAATACCAATTTCTTTAAAGACATCTCTCAGGGAATCTCTAGCTTTTAAGTTATAAATAGCCCGCACAGCTCTTTTTTGTAAAATAAATAGAGAATTAACTTCAGCAGCACTGCCCCATAACAAAATACCGAAAGACAAAATGCAATGAAAGTAACTAAAATAAAAAAGTCGAACTGTATTGACATCTGTTAATTGTCTTATTTTTTTAATTGCATAGACGGAAGAGCTGAGTCTCCCTGCGAGTGTTGAGAGATGGGGGTTCCACTGGAGCTTTTTATCTAAAGTTATACCTAGGAAAACTGTTGAGTCAGTCATTTCCAAAACTTCATTGTTAAGGAGCAGGCTACAATTCTGACTTTTTACATTGGGAAGTGTAAACTCCATGCATTTGGTTTTCCTTGTATTTAAGACCAAATTATTTATTTCGAACCAATGAAGAACACGTGACAGAGCGCTGTTTACTTCGTCATAATTAGTTCTATTACGCCCGACTTTAAAAATAAGCGAGGTATCGTCAGCAAAAAGCACAATGTCACATAAGCCCTTTACGAAAAAGGGCAAATCATTAATATAAAGTAAAAATAAAAAGGGACCAAGAATAGATCCTTGTGGAACACCCATCTTTAGGTAAGAACCAGCCGATTTAGAATTATTTACATCAACCGTCTGGACTCTTTGATCTAGGTAAGAGGCAATAAGATCAAGCGCAACACTACGCACACCATAGTGGTTAAGTTTGCATAGTAACGTTTGATGGTCAACGCAATCAAAGGCCTTGGATAAATCGCAAAACACCCCGATTGCATTCTGCGATTTTTCCCAAGCGTCGTAAATGTGCTTAAGAAGCGTGGCACCCGCATCAGTTGTTGATTTACCTTTGGTGAAACCATATTGTTCACTATGCATGATTTTATTGCTAGAAAAAAATTCTGACATTTGATTTAAAATAATCTTTTCAAAGATCTTACTTAAGGTCGGTAAAACAGAAATAGGCCTATAGTTTCCCGGTTCTTTTGTATCGCCATTTTTAAACAAAGGAACTACTTTACTATTTAGCCAAATACCTCAGTGTGATCATAGAAAGTTTTTGTAGAATGCCTATATATATATATATATATATATATATATAGGCATTCTACAAAATTTATAGTTAAGTTATATATATATTAATAGTTAAGTTATATATATATTATTATTATATTAAGTTATGTTAATATATATATATATATATATATAACTTAACTATAAAACATAATAATAAAAACCGTATTGTTTCCGCTATATATATATATATATATATATATATATATATATATATATATATATATATATATATATATTAACAATACGGTTATTATTATTATGTTTTATAGTTAAGTTACGTAATCAAAAGGTTGCGCAATTAAACGATCGTATTGATCGAGTATTGTTGATAATTTGTTCTAGAAGCACAGTTTGATTTAAGTCTTTATAAAATTTAACACTTTTTACTTCAATGAAATAAGTTCTCTTTTACTTCACAACCATCGTAATATTTTTTATTTTTTTTTATTTTATTGGAAAAAAAACAGCATCATGTACAAGTAAATTTCATAAATAATATAGAACAGATATGCCAGTAAAATTTCCACAAAAAAAAATACACGGAAAAACAAACTAAAGAGATACAAAAAAAATATACTAATAAAAAAACTCGGAACAAAACGGGGGAAAACAACAATACCTTAAGTACACTTAAGTAGTGACTCACACATTCTAAAACTATTATTAAATAAGTCAATATGGTGGTATTATACATTGTAATTTTTACAAGATCGTACAGTGTAATTTTTTCTCAAGTGATTTGTTTTACATAAAGGAATATGAAATGAGATGGCGCACTTAAACGAGTACACTTAAATAAAATCTTACTTAGCAAGTAAGGGGAATCAATAATTTGATCTTTTTGTTCTTTGCGTCTTTCAAGTGTTACATTTATTGGGGTGGTAGCAAACGCTCATACTAGTCTTTTCAAAAATCTATGCTGTATTTTTGCTACTGGAATGATATGGATTCCAGATTATTGAAGCGTACTCCAAAATTGGCCTTCCAAAAGCGTTATACAAAATTATTAATGTTTTTCAAATGGACCTCTTGTCTAAAGATGAAACCAAGCATGTGATATATTTTCTTTGTAATTTTATTTATATGCTTATCAAAATTAAGTTTCTCATCTAGAAGTACCCCAAGATCCCTTACCTCAGTTACCCTTTTTATTATTAAATTAGAAAAACTGTAATCAAAAATACTTTGTTCTTTTCTCCTAGAAGATGTTATCGTGAAACACTTATTTCAATTAATATTTGTTTTATTTGACATGTAATACTCATTTAATTTATTTCAATCACTTTGTATTGTAATATGGTTATGTAGTAGTATAGAGAGTGACGGAAGCGCGGTGTATCCTGTTCTCATGAGTCAGGGCAAGTTGATTAGGTCAACGCGTCAGAATATTAATATGTATCTTGTAGAAAAACGTCATAGTTTCTTGTAAAACTGGTATATAAGTATCAGGTAATAGCAGAAGATTATTTTTTTATTTCTTTTTAAAGTCATTATTTATACTTCGAATTTGAATTCGAGTTTGAATTTTTTGTTTTGTATCCCGTTTATCAAATCAAATTAAATCAAAAAAACTTTATTCAGACGTGACATACATTTACACAGAACTGAAATAATATAAAATATAAATAAATATAAAAAACAAAACAAAAAAATAATAAATTAAAAAATATATATATAAATTAATTGTGACGTCTAAAACGATGACCACTCAGCTGTTACTGAAGTGTAACACTCCAGCGCTGATTTTCAGTGGCTGCCGAAACATGGCGTAATCAACACTAGTGATAGTTATGTGAAATGTATAATTGTGTTTAAAAATAAATATGAAGTAAATAGCAAATGATATAAATAATATTAATATTAATAATAATAATAATAAAGAGGAGATATGTAATAAATCAGAATTATAAAAATATTTATGAATATTGTTATAAGAGATAACAGGTATATATCACACTTAACAAGTAGTTGAAGGAGTGATTATAAAATTTAGAGTTATGGAGTGGCATTCGGATAATAAGATGTCGAGATGATCGTACATCGGCCGCGAGTCCAATAAACTGAAATCTCTCCTTTAGATATGTGGGACTGTTTGGGAAAAATAATACACAGTACACAAGAGAGAGAATGTGTAAATCCCGGCGCCGACGAATTGGAAGCCACTTGAGTTTTTGACAAGATGCACAGATGTGATCATATTTGCGTAAGCCAAATATGAACCGTATAGCAATATTTTGGAGACGATAAGTGAGTTAATGGCAAATATTTTTTTTTATTAAATCTTTAATTCAAAGTTAATCCCATCGTTCGGTCAAGATCAGTCAGAATTGCATTTTCTCGTTGGCTGTGCTGTAATAATGCAACTAAACCTGCTGTAATTTTACCAGACATTGACGTTTTAAGGAAAATTTTGACTTCTTAGTGGTATCTACCACTGGAATATTCACAAGTATTGGCTCATAAAAATTAAAGTGGTCAGAAAACTTGACAAACAAAATTTTGAAGGACTCTCATATATTGGTATCTGAGAGAACAAAAAAAATCATTTTAGAAAATATCAAATTTAAAAAAACATTCAATTTAAATTACATAAATAATACATGCGTATATAAACACATTTAATATATAAATATCTATCCATATACTTGTATATGGATATAATTTTTCATGAAAAATTGTAAATGGAAAAATATTTTATAGTATAATATTATTTAATCTGAAATGCTTTTCTATAGGCTTTTCCATAGTTTAGTGAACTATGAAAAGACTTGAGAGAAACCCAGTTTGGTGCCAATTTGGGAAAGAGTTCAGTTTGACGTTGTTGTTAATTTTTTTAAAGCATCTGTTTGGATCACGCCGCTCCCTGAGAAACTCCATTACTTACGCTAACGTTGGGGGTAGGGTTGCTTTCCTCCCTCAAATATGATTAAAGGACTGATATTCCTTAAATAAATAAATAAAAAAACAAATAAATGGAAAAAATAAAGGTCGTGAGTATTATCTTTAAATGGAAAAATCAAATAGTGGAAACAAAGTAAACCGTTAAGACTAGTGAACTTGACACAAATATATTTTAGTTTGAATAGATAAAAGGTATAAAGATATATTCACAAAAACGTGAAAAAAATAATAAAAATCATCCTTTTAACATAAGAAGGAACAGTGTATACAGTAAAAATCTTTAACACCCCCAAATCATCCAAAAATTCCTGTTTTCAATTATAAAAAAGAGCTCTTAACTAGTAACCAGCATAATAAAAAAGCTGTATCTAAATAATAAATAATTTACCCAAGGCAGTATTCCATGCGGTAACTGGACGGACCAGCATTTCTAACACTTATGGTATTCCAGCTTAACCAGAGGATTCTATATTTAACTTGCACTCGCACTTTTATTGCTAAGACCAAAAAAGAAACATCCTTCTGTTTTAAATTAAATTTGTATTAACTATTTTAGTAAATTTAATTTAACCTATTAAAATTAAAATTTTACAAAAATATATTGTCTAATTATAATATTTATTAAAAACAATTTTAATACAGGGTACGTACTGAGAGTTCTATTAATATGAACTATATTAACGTTGATAGTAAAGTTAGCGACAATTCTTAACAGGACTGACGCTTCGTTAAAATGGTGGGAGAACCGTAAGACCTGTGCACAATTAATTTATGAAATATATCCATATTCAAACATTATTCGCATTCATTAATCATCACATTACATAATTGAGCAACTGAGGAAAGTATAATTTTGAAACTGACGTTCAATCCGGGATGTATGTTATGGATGTTTATGGCACCTGTAATCTTAACCTAGACTTAGTCATTGGTGGTGGGGGACTTTAACTTAGTAAAAACCTATTCACTCTCGCCTTAAATATACCAATATTATATTCGGATAGTAACACCGAAACATGCAATCAGTTCCAGTACTTCGTTGTGCGAATTAAAGAAGACGAAGCAAAGCACTTCGTTCAGAAGGGTGGATACTCGTTGCTGGAACTTCAAATGATGTGAAGTGCAGCTGTGATGTTTAAATGACATCAAGGTATAAAACTTGTGCGCTGTAGTATGATGTGGGTGTTGTTTGTCAGTACTAAATGACTAGGGATTGACGTTATGCATTTAACTTTTGTTGCTTACGATACTCAGAGCAAAAATCTAGTTCTCTTTAATATTCTTGTAAAAATTAATGTGTTATTCAGTTGTGCAGTATATCTCCGTGTACGAACTTGTCTTTACTTGTATAAAATAATCAAAATGGGCTAAGTATTGTTTTTTCGTGACAATATTTTTGCTCCATGGCGCATCACCGCAGCGGGAATTTTGTTTACCCGTGCGATGCTATCAGTACAATTGCTAGCAGTGACTCTGATATGAGTTTAGATGAATACAATGTATTTTTTCTTATCAACCTTTTAAGAATTAATACCCTATATATCTTCTGTTGTTTCATTAATATAATTATAAACTCTTTAAGAATAAAAATTTAACTATTGACGCACAATATACTTTTTTTTATCATAAAAACATCGACTTTAAAGTATAGCAGTAAATTCCCTCAATTTGCTTAATTTTTATTTCTTTTAGATTTTATTTGTTATTTTTTTACGAATGTGGTTTAACGAAAACTATTAAAATATAATTTCTAAATTGAGGCTACTGTCGAGGAGAAACGAAACATTACTGACAGTGTCACCCGCACCATCCTACAGTGCACAAGGTATAACAGTATTAAATATCACATATTCACAAAGAATAAATAACAAGAGAGGGATGTTTAAGATAGATTTGTTGCAACTATCAATAAAGCGTATAAGTTTTTGTTATCATAATGAATGTTCATTAAAATATCGTTCATATCTTTAATTCAAAGGGCGCCGCTCCGCAAACTTCCCTCTACGCCCATTACTATAAGATTTTAACAATATACTCGTATTTATGAGCTATAAAATAATATAGACGTAATCTAAATGGGTTACCATGGTTAGTGTTGAGAATTTGTAGTAGGCATCATTTAACGATATGTTATCCAAAATAGCAGCAAAAATAAATACTAAATTTAATTAGATATATTATTAGGGTGTCATTTAAGTGGAGAATGAAATTAAGGGACATGATCCTGATTTAACAGACCTAAAGTGACCTCTAACTTTTGAGAAGATGGTTAATCAAGTCTGAGTAGCAAACGTTCAATCAGAAGAATCAAGTCTGAGTAGCAAATATCTGCGTCATCAATGAGAGATAAAAACTAGGTGTTAATTAATACTACTTTTGCCTTTACTTAGAAGGGGGAAATTAATTTACACGATTAAAAGGATTAATGCGTCGATGACTTTGCGACATTCCTTTTTAATCTGCTAATGCAAAATTAATGTACAGGCATTTAATGTCTTTGATAGTGGTGTTGTTTGCATACATGACATATAGATACATCAAATCTTAATCTTCATAGTTATATTGCTTATAAAAGATAATCCATTCTAATTTATACAACAAGTTTTACTTACGATTACGATCTTCAATATCATTCTATTAAAATTTTTATTCTAATCAAATAAAAAACAATGAAATAAATGGGAGAAAGTATTCCGCCTTGTGATATACCCATCAGAGAGTTGCCCAACTGGAGAAGAATCCAAACTGACTGTTGGATAAAAAAGATAAAAGCCATTTTTCAACCGATAGGTTTATTTTCATTTAAAATAGAATAGTAATAATGATTTGGTCTTGTATCGTGTTAAATGAGTTTAAAAAAGTCAGCAAGACACCGAAATTATAATGAATAAAAATTATTTTCGATGTTATTCAACCCAAGTTAAATATTAATCATTTTTTTTGGTGAAAGCAGTACTGCGACTTGGACAAAACTCAATCTTCTAGGTAATATAAAAAATGTGAGAATTGATTTGCCTATGAATACATAAATTACAGAAAGATATATTCTAATAACAAATAGTCTCATAAAATTTTCTAATGGATTAGTATATATATTTACTGTATTAGTTTTTATTTTATTTCATTATAGCCACGCGAGCGGACCGAGCGAAGCTCTCTATGAGAGACTTTTCTGCATCCTTTGTGCAGGCATCAATTAGAAACAGTATATCCGAAAATTTACAAATTTTGCACACTGATAGACATTAGTCTGGTGGTAGTTTAAAAAAATATATATTCGACGTCCTTGAGGTATAATAACAGAAAAATTAAAATCTCATAGATATCAATGGGAAGAATTGTTTTGCGTGTAAATTTAGCTTTACAATGATGTTTTGTAAATGCAACTTCAGTGCTGTTTGCACCTCGCTTCGCTCAATATGCTAACACGTACCGAGATTATGCAAGTGCAGGGAGTGAAAATTGAGGTCTGGTTTGCGCTCCTAGTATATTTACTTTATTATTTAGAAACTTTTGGTTGTAATATAACTCTTAATGGATGTAAACTCATTATAGATAGACAAGTATTTCTGTATACTTGTGTGTATAAGTATACCTTCAAGTACTGATAAAAATTCAGTTAATGTTTGAAGAATATCATTTTAAGGAATATATAAAAAGTTAAGATGATTCAGTATGTGAAACTATTTTTTTTATTTAGAGTGAGAAGCAGCTTGAACCATTTAAGCACGATTCCGCCTAGATCTAAGCTTATGAAACTATGGCAAACTAGGATAGTAACAACGTGAGTAAAAGTAAGACGTCAGCCGAATAATTATATTTAATAGTAGTCTTGAATCACGAAAAACTAAAAACAAAAACAAATAAAACAAGAATATTTCATAAGTGTTTTATTACAATAAAAAACTTCGAGTTTTATCTCAATATAACCGTGGATAAATTTTATGATATAAAAATAGGTAATAAAGTTTTATGGGTGCTCAATACATGTAATAAAATAGTATCTAGATATTTTTTTTTTTAATTACAACACAAGTTATTCACTTACATATTTATATATAACTTTCATTACATAATACAGAACTGAAATAGTGTTTAATGTTTGTTTATTTATTTTGAACATTTGTTAGGGCCGTAAGGACTATGAAATAAGTGGACTGTATAATATGAATAAATTGTATATTCACCGATCGAGAATAATTAAAATATAAAATATAACGTTTATAGTCGGCTATAGTTTAAAAGCGAGATCGTGCGTTAACGGTGTTTAACAAAAATCGAGTGACGCGTCCTCTCGCCACTAACTTCGCGCCATCTGCCTGGTACCCGATGTCGAAGTATTAACAACATTGGAGAAGTAATAAAACAAATTTGGATTAAATTTATATAAGGTTCTTTTCACCGTCACCATCTAGGCCTTATAGATTTTGTTTTGTAACCCAATTTTTGTTATTTACGTGACACTGACACACGATTTTAGAATTGATTGATGAAAATATATCAACGATCACAGAGTGCTTTTTACGACAGATTTCCACAGTCTCGTATACAATGACGAATATGATCTCGGACCATAATTTTCACACTACTAATAGAATATCTAGTGAATACCATTATTTGCACGTTCCCTTCGTCAGTGAAAAGTCCTTTGCCTAAATAAATTTAATGTAAACCTCTTGACTCTCTGCCACTAGAAGAAAGGTGTCTTCTTAGTAATCAGTCTAAATTCACAATCGGAACGTACTTTTTTTTAGTAGATTTCTTTTCCGGTGGCATGCATTACGGGGCATTTTATCTCAACCCCCCTCGTTGCGTCACATTAACACGTTAAACCCCGCCTTCATTTTTAAGTTTTAAGGTTTGGAACGTTTGGACTGTGGGCACCAAGTAGTCAACATACAATTGTTCCGTTGGAGCCATGGGGACAACTTATGAGTGACAGTAGTATTATGACGAAATAAAGTAATTAATTACTTTTCGTTACTATGTCGTGTGATTTATTACATTTTCTTGCCTCGTAATTAATAAAAACTTATAGTCAAAAATATGTGAAAAACGATTTTTAACCTGACTTCTTTAACTAAGTCCCCATGGCATTTAACGTGTTAATAATTAAACACTTGACTAAAAGTTTTAAAATATGTGTGTTTATCTGTATTCATAGGTATTAATGTTTTAATAAATATAAATAAAATAATATCAATCAAATCTAGGCAAAAACAATAATGGAAATCATTAATGAATTCTATAAAATAGCATGATTAATTTATATTATGATTAATAAAATTAAAGATTTACTTATCTTACGTTTTTCCAGGTATTCCAGCGAATATGCACGTTTCTTTATCTCAGCAAACCACTTCTTGTCACAGTGTACTTAATTTACAACGGCGCCTTGTTATATTTATTATATTACCTCCCCGCCATAATAATAACAATTCAATGAATGACTTAATATTGAATTATTTATTAGATTACAATTCTAGTTTGGATTTATAGTAATTAAACATTAACTTGTAATTTAGTTTATAAACATGACAATAACTTTTAAAAAACACTTAAAGGATTTTACTACAGAATACAATAACAATATGAAAACTACAATACAAACACTTGTTTAATAATAATTAATAACGTAAACATAAAATATATTATGAATAGTACTATAATAATTTAAATAATTAAATTTTTATATTGATTAGTTTCTGAAGTCTGATGTCTCATCATCTTTATGCGGATACGGGTATAGGCAGTGCGTGCTCCTGAAAATAATTCGGAATAGTGTCTTACAGACCCTTACATCTCGTCTACGTCTCGTCTGTCTTACAGACACTTACATCTCGTCTACCCGTGAACACGATTACTGCAAAGAATTCCAAAAGTTGGGTTAAAATCAAAATGTAACCAAATTATACGAGAGTTTTAATCCGTATAAATAGTTTTATTTCAAATCTGTACTCGTGGAAATCTAAGAAAATACTAAATAATTAGGAGTTTCAAATAAGTAAATTAGAACCACTTAAGGTATATGTGAGTTATGAAAGTGTTTAATAAGTGAGAAATAATTATTGTTCCATGTAGATAGTGCGAGTTCTACCCACTCGTTAGAGTAGACAGATAGATACGATATGGATAGTTTTTTGGAAGCTGTAACAATAAACAGAGATAAAACAAAAAGACATAAGTATATTAGATTTTTATGCATTCAGTGGACAGGTGTAGCCTTATCGCTAATAGCTTATTTTAAATAATTATCATTATGGAGAGTTTATCAACAGATATAATGATTCATAACTGCGATACAAATTTAATTGAAACAGGTAATACAATCCTAAAAAAGTAAATGTTTCTATAATAATATTATTTTTAATTATTTATTTGTTGAATCTCTGAGTTGTCAACAACGTTGGTTTGTCGGAGGTATCCACTGGCACCAATAAGGAATGTCGCTGATCTAAGGGTTGTGGGAGTCGGCGGAGTGGGTGGTGGGCTACTGTATGTGGTAGTTCATAGGTAGACATGATGTTAGTTGGTCTAGAAAATAATTGTATTTCTTGACCCAATTATGATAATTGTCTAGAATACTATAACTTCATATGAGACGACGATACGACGAGAGAGAGCACACACGGGCAACTCTACAGGATAACGCATTTCAACATTCAATGTCGAATTACCTCAACAGCACTAGGCCATGTTGGGTACACCATGGAGTCGGACTTAGAGAAGTTGAAACCCCTAAACTGCTTCACTGCGTAGGACTTCACTATATTTTAAAACTAAACAGATTGAATTACTTGGAATACTTTTTATCAAAACATTGTACTGATGTAATAATAATACGACTGAATCAAATTACCTCCAAATAATATTGTAATGTACGCACATATAATCATTAGATTACTAGTTAAAGGTTCCGTAAAGCAACGCAGTGTATGCAACAGTAAAGCATATGAAATAAAATAATAAAAAGAAATAAGCGATAGCAAAGCGTAGCGTAATCTTAAAATCGGTTTTGCGAGAATAAGAAACGTGCGTTCAATAGTAGAGTGATGTTACGACTGGTGCACTACCAGTCGCTGTTACGTGGTGAATCTCCGCAGTCTTAAGGCCGATGACTGATGACGAGGTGACTTGATCTTGCAACGGCTATTACTGTAATTTCAATTAGAATTAGATCATTTATGTGTATCTAATATTTGTGAAAATAAGGATAATTTAATATAATGATGAATGTCTAATAAAGTCATGTTATCGCGATGCAACAGGGAGTAATGGCAGACAATAAAAAAGTTACAATTGACATACGCAATATCTCTTTTCACCATGTGACAGGGAGAGAATAACACAGATGTTGGATACAACAGCAGTCTGTTTACAGAGACGCAACCGACTTGAATAGATACTGATGACTGTTGGTAACGAGTTTTATACCAAATGTTTTAAGTTTTATAGGAGTTGAAGTTTGCTGCGATAAAGCTGTCGAATATGTTACTTAGTTTGTATACTGTTCTACTCTTTAGTATGTATGTATTTATATTATAAAGATAAATATATATCTATTATTATTGTTATCACTTTTATTTATTTTTATATATTTCTAAACTGTAACTGCTGTTGGCTACGCCATGGTACGGCAGCCACTGAAAACCTGGAGTTATATACTTCAATAATAGCTGAGCGGTCAACCATTTTGGATGTTACAATTTATTTTTTTGTTTTAATTTCCTTTCTTTTTTGGGTTTCCTTTTTTATATTTGATTTTATATATAATGTTATTTTTGTTTTATGTAAATGTATGTGACTTCTAAAAAAAGTTCTTTTGATTTGATTTGACATACTAAGCTAATATATAAAAAAAAATAAAAATAAAAATGTTTATTAATTCAGATAACAAAAGATCCATAATGATTAGTAAAAAAAAATTAAATAAAAACTTAATAACTAGTGTTAGTACTTAATAACTAAAAGTGACCTCGTAATGTCACACAAGTGCTCTACTAGCGGACAGTCCCCACTATCGACGATGACCCTCAATCATTGTTGCGACTGTCGCGCACTAGCCTTAAAAGTGAGCTTGCTTTTTTGCGGAGAATGGCCGGGAAACTTTCGACCACTGCGTACGCGAACATACCCGAGGCACTACAATACCACGGCAGCCCTAACAATGCCCTAAAGTCGTCGTTATATTGTACACGAAAGGCGTTATACGATCTCAGAGTATATTTGACCCACAGATTGCTCGTATAAAAGGAAGTGCAGTAAGAATTAAAGAGTGTGATCTTAACTGGGATCGATCACCGAGCAAATGTACATGCCAACATGTCCGCTCTGAAAGACAAAGCCTTGCGTTCTCGCTCGATGTCAATATCGTCTTTTAGGCTTTCTATGACCACATGACCTGAATTGGTGTACTCTAACAAAATTGGCCCCGTTAAGTTTTATTGAAGGTATATTTTCCGGTGCTTTAGTGCCAGTCTTGAAAACTAGGTATTCACTTTTCTTGTTATTGTACACCAATCCATGCTCCTCGGCATATGACTCACAAAAAGCCAACATCCTCCTGATATCTAAGACAGAGGGGGCCAGCAACACCATGTCATCATCGTAGTTGATATTGTTAAAACATACGCCAAAAAAGATAATTTTTTTTTCATATATTTATTAGTATAAATACAAAAAATGTAATTTTATAATATTTAAACTTATTATTAATAAATATTTATTTTTATATTTTTCTACGTATATAAATCTAATAAGTGTAAGATTTATTTACGTTTAAAAACAAAAAGAAAAATATCTAAATGAAAAAGATTGCCATGAAACTATTTATTCAAAATAAGTTAATTTTTTCAATAAAACTATTTTACGGATATAACTCGCGTTTATTATTACATTTTTAAATTTAACCCGAAATTTCGAATGCTTTGCAGCAAACATGTTCGCGGTAAAACGAGATGATGGTGTCTGTCAGTCAGTCAGTTTATTTGTCACCTATTTCCAGCGGTTCCTGAGTTTACGAACTAAAACCTACTAGCTACTACTGAAAGTATAAGTGTAAGTTAAAAATGGTATTTTGAAACCACAATTAATATCTTTCACTCTTTAAAACTAGAAATGTTTCGTGTAAATTGAAATTATTATTTTATGATCGGCCTCGTAGATATTATTTGCACTAGAGCTTAGTCGCCCTCTATAGAACTCTCCGTGCGTAGAGTTGTTCAATGTTTGCCTATTACAAAAACTATAAAAAACCTGCAACCTTATAGGTTCCACACCTATTTTGTCTCTAACTTTGATGTAAATAGCATTGAAACATAGTTTTCGAAAACGATGTTCTTCATCTGCTAGACTCAAATCATTAGTACATATAAGTTATTAATTAATAATTTTCAGACATTAAGTAGATTATAAAATTCTTTTACCTTAGATAAATAAGTAAATAAAAGAGTTAGCTTATTAGATACAAATAGTTTCTATAAACGCATAAATCAAAGGAAATTAATTATATTACTTATCCTTGGGAAATACCAACAATTACATATGACTCACATACTTTGTGCAAAATTTATTCGATTACTTGTGTTCTTCTATAGCTCAAGAGTCAATAATGTTTCTAAATATCCTTACTTTTTATAGAAAAAAGGTTAAAATCTAGATTATTACATCAAGCTTGCAAATAGATCGACAAAGCAAGTTTTTTTACAAGAAGAAGAGAATTTCTTTAATTCACCAATCATTCTTGTATCGCCAAACTTAGAATTTATATTGATAATGCAATATCGTCTATTCCTGTTTTTGTAATCACCGAAGATGTCGTACTATAACACATGAGGCTATTTCACCAAAAGAAAAAACGAGATCATGCTTTGACGAAATATCCCGACAAAAGATTAGAGGAATTTGTATACTTACTCTAGATGATTCATGTAAAGTGAAAACTTGAGTGATTCTATCATTAGAAATCAGCTTCAAATAATTCTGAAAAATTATAATCAATGTTGCCAGCAATTAACTTATCTTCAATAAATGTTTTTGAAACTACTGATTTGAAACCATAAAAAGGCCTTTCAGAACTGAAACCGCTTTACTGATATTTAATCCTTGTTATCACGTTACCACTAACGAGGTTGACAACTCTAAACAAGATGTCATAATTAGCTTAAAAAAGACTATTACTCTACTCATGTCAGATTTACTATGATGATAGTGTTTGGGAGGGCATTAAATCACAGCGGCACCATAAAAGGATATCGTTTTCGCGATATGCTTAACAATTACTATTTTATTTTGGATTTATTTTTTTTATATATGTTTCATTTTTTGGACATATTTAATACATTTAAAATATAGAAAATACTGCACATACTGCACAGAGCTATGTCACGCACTGAAGACATCTCTAACGATACAATCTTCAACTATAATTTGTGTCAAAGAACTAAAATTAATGAAGTTGTATTAATGTAAGAAAATATTTTGTATAAAAAGTTTAAACCGTTACTTTAATGTATGGACGTACAACAAACGACCGTGTCTCTGATACAGCTACACGTTTTTTTTTTCTTTAAGATCAATAAAAATGTACTAAGGAACTTAAAAATCAACGAATTTCTGCAGCTTATCTATATAAAAATCTATCACTGTCGAAAAAGTCGAAGTTGCTTTCTCTATTCTTAATCAATTTAAACTTATAAAAAATACAAAAACTTCCCACTTTTCCTATATTACAAAGCTAATGCGGTATTCACTAGAAACATCGAGAAGTTCTTTGAATGTACTTGAGGGCTCGACAACATAGTTTTTTGTTAAATAAAATTTTTATTGCACATATAGACATGACTTTTTTTATTTTTATAAAGCAGTCCTTTAACACTTTCAAACCAATTTGTATTATTTGTTTGTAATTCCTTTATTGCTTTGTCTACCCTAAATGCTTTTTTATATTTTATTACATTAATTTAGTTGCCGCTCATATATACTGTTTTATAGCAATCTAGTTTTTATCCTCCAAGTCGCCATAAAGTAGTTGTTTACAAATTTGTATCCTTTTATTAAACTGAAGAATTATTTCTCTTATAGAATGGAACAGTTCAAGTGCTTTAAATACTGTTCAAATTGTAATTCAAGTAAATCCGCGTGAGATAACCTATAAAGTTCTACGAGTTGGTTTGAATTAGTCTTAAAACTCCCTTTGTTTCGTTTTGTACGTGATGCTAAATCTCATATCAGTTACAGATGTTCTTAGATTACTTAGATATCATACGTTTATATTAATCAGTCAGTCAAAAAATGTTGATGGGTTACCTAAAATTTTATTTAGATTGACACGTAACCCAATTATCTACAAACTATTTTCACCAATGTTATCATCTTAGAAGAAATAATACTGCTCATGGAAATTTTCAAGCACACCCTTCCAACAAAGTCGGCAGTTATTATCTTAATGGTTTATAAGATTCCATCTATAACTACGAGGTATTTTTAATAATCTGCATGATTTAGCATTTGCTTATATATAAAGACATCATCTTTTAATTATTCTACGCCATAAAAGTTCTGCTATGTTGAATAGAATTGGACCCTATTTTAACTCGTATTGAAACCAGTTATGATCTTCGACAAGCCTTTACAGTAAAAGCATTCGCGAAAAAACTAATACAATATAAGGGATTTTTTTAAAGGAAAGGATTTTCTGACCATAAAGAAAAAGAATAAGAATTAGTTAAAAATTTAAACTATTGTTCTAAATACGGAGAAGTAGATATATTGAACAGCGCATACAGTACAGGTTTAAAATATATCCATCCCCGCGAAGGCGAGTTGGGAGCAATTTAAGATGTTTCACGTTTGTAGAATTTGTGGAAGTATCCTATTCAGTCAGATAATATCCTTTTCAGTTTAAATAGATTTTGCAATTCGTACCATGTAGGTAGTAAAGAATTTGTCCAAAGATAATAATCGAATATACAATCGATAAACGTTTTATTATTACAATTCAGGCAGTTTCAATATCACTTGGAATTTTTGAATGATAGCATTATTATGTCATACTCCATTCATATGGTAATATATTACTGAATGAGGTAAATAATTCCTCAATGAATCATCACTTAGTACTACAGAGTGACAGAACGATAGTAATATGTTATCTGTGATCTTGTTTTGTGGTTATTTTCACTTTTATTTGGGACTACTAAAAATACATTTTCACGGAGTACGACATATGCATATAAAATAAAATTATTTGTCTTAATTTCAAATTAACTTTATTTTTCAAGGTTATACTTATTGAAATCATATTTAGACAAGCAAAGTCTCCCTCTCTCTCTCTTTTCTTCTGTTTGCACACGGTAATCTTTTGAACCATTTTACCAAATTCACTTGATCTTTTATTTGAATTGTAATCTTTATGTTAGCCCAGTAATATTTTAGAATTCCAATGCAAAAAAAAAAACGTAAATTCCTTAGAATAAGCACGATTAAAGTTTCGAAACTCATGTCTAATTTTTACTAACAATTAAGACGAACAAATCTCAGATAATGTTTGAGTAGCTTCTTATTGAAATCGGGGAGAAGAAGCTTTTAAAAAGGAGAGATTTAAATTTAACGAATTACTCTGTGTCTATTTGTTTAAGAGCTACGAGCCGCTTATAAGCAGTCGGAATATTTAATTAATTTAATACTACAAAAAAAAAACTAACAAACACAATATTATAAACTTTATTAGTTTCTGTATGTAAAACATTATTATTATATTTAATATAACATAAACATTGGTAAAATTATTGAGTAAACAATACATGATCAACGAATTAATAAACAAGATAAATTTTAATATTAACTAAATGTTTCAAACATTAGCGAAATGTACTTATTACTTGTATTGGTTGACGCATATGATGAAATCTACGATCGTTTTGCAATAGAGTTGATTTAGATACAGATTAGATAAAAACTACTTTAATTTTTATATATAACTGTAAAAAAATGTAATTTAAGAAAATCTGCACGTTACATATTTGTTGAAAACTATTTTTATAAGCGCTTTTAACAAAAATAGTCCTTTGTCACTGTCACTCTGAAATCATCAGATGGATGATGTAATTCATTAGTTATAATAAAACCCCCACTTTAAATGTCGACAACAAGTGAATCACAAAACATTCGGAAAACAGAGTATGTATATTTTCTGAAAAAAATACACACGTTTAAATTAGATGTTATAGATTTTTATAGCATTTGATTTATAAAATTAGTTTATAAAAAAAAGACATTCTCCATTGTAATACTTTTTAATAGTATTATTCTGCCAGGTCATTAAAAATAACAATACTACGCCCCACTTAAAATTGATTGCTGGGCGGTGCCCGACTCAGCCCGCCTCCACTAACACAATTTCAATAAATCAATCAAACTGGTAATAAATCATCGGTTAACGTAAGTTACTATTGATGTCTTGCAACAATTATTTTTAATTGGTGGATATTTATTGTAAGATAATATTTAGATTTATTGTTCTCTCCACCTTCTCATCTCCCCTGAGGTGACGTCTAATAGAAGATTGTGGCAGAATTTGACATATTGTAGTGAAATAATAATAAGGGCGGATTATCCAGGTTGGATGGTCATGAGATAAAGCTGATAGTGTTGTCTTTATTTCATACACGTTAGTATTCGATACAAAATTCTAGATGAACGCGGTATTACGGTTAGGGTTAGTGATAAGGATCTCCGTGATCGATGAGTAATCTACATCTGATTGTACGAGTAAATCTTCTCTATGTTCTACGAATTTAGAATTGTGAATAACAGCTAGTCAAAAGAAAAGACATGTTCTCTTTTGAAAAGTTATTGTATTAACTTTATTAAATCAATCATAATTCCATCAGCGGCTGCAGTGAATGTGGCTCTCGGGTCCAATTTATTTTCTTCCGCTGGTTTCTGGTAAATTCTATATGCTGATAAGATCATGGAAAGAACGACTTTGACATGCAACTGACCAACCTTGACACCTGCAAAAACCAATTCACATTAATTTCTGAGATAAAAAACAATATCCAAATATATATATATATATATATATATATATATATATATATATATATATTTATTATTTTTTTATAATATAGTGTGAAACAAGCAAAATGGACCATCCGATTATAAACAACTAACTTCAACATTTGTACTTCACGTGTAATTCCATGTCACTTAATTATTTAGACATATAGTAGTACATTGCAAGAGCATACCTATGTACAGTAATTTTAAATTTATAACAAATCAAACACTATAAAAAAAATTTGCTTACCAACACATGCTCTAGGTCCAACTCCAAAGGGCATGTATGCGTCTTTTACGATTTTATCACTATTAAAACGTTCTGGATCAAAGACCTCGGGATCTTCAAAATATTTTGGATCTCCGTGTATCCCATACAGCGAAATGTAAATAGGTGTTCCTTTTTCAATTGTGATATCTGTATTTGGTATCTAAAATAACAAGTTTAGAATTAAATTTATACAAAGTCTAATAACACTACTTTTATACCACAAAATAAGAAGAACATTACTTTGTAGTTCTGTTGAGTGTAACGATCGAGAGTAGATACAGGCGGATGTAATCGAACACCTTCTGCAACACATTGGTCCAAGTACTTCATTTCACCAAAAGCTTCCAAAGTCCATCCATGTTTATCAATAGCTTGTTTAATGTCCTCCCTTGCACGCTCTTGGCACTCTGGATGCTTTGCCAACTCCATAAGAGTGAATGTTGCAACTGTTGAACTTGATTCGAAACCAGAAAAGAATGTCCCTGATTGATACATTAGATTGTCGCCTTCAAATTCTGAATAAAAAAACAAGTTGTGTTTTTAAAAATCAATAACAATTTTATTAAAGGAAGTCTAGTTATCTTATGGTAGGTTATTAAATTTATTATAACTTACTGAAAACAGGATCTTGCTTTCCATTCTTTAACTGGATAATTGAATCGATGAAGTCTCCTCTTTTCTCACCACTCTTCGATCTAGCTTCGACTGCATTCCAAAATATTTTCTTTATAAATGACGAATCAAAAAGCATTGGAGATCCAATTAAATTTACGAGTTCTGGCATGAAGAATACCGTGACCAATGCAACCATCCGTTTCAAGGAATGGTAAAAATCCATAACTATAGGAAATAAATTCACGTTGATAAATTAAAAATATGCATACCATTTCTAAACAAATATTGTAAAATTTTAAAATACTTACGATTTTTGGTATAATCAGAATCGGGATACTGAAACGAATTTGTCTTAGTACCGAGTGCAATATTAGCTATAAGATCAGCCGTATATTTGTAATTAACATCTTGGGCATCAATTTTTTGTGTATTATTATCATCATCGACGTTATTCTTTAAATATTCCAACATGGGTTGACCGGTTTCCATCATTAGTGGTAACATTTGCTTTAGTTTTCTTCGAGTAAGGGTTGCACTTATTTTCCCCCTTAAATATTTCCAAGCAGGATTTTTGACTCCAAATAGATTAATCATTCCTATGCTGTCCTTCTGCCTTTTTCCAGCGAAGTGGCGATTTGAAAAAACATCAAAATCTCGCACCATTATTTGTTTTATTATTTCCGGATCTTTCAAGAGTAGACACGGCTTATGAAATATATAAAAACCAACAAATGGTGCATTTGTGGGTGAATTTTTATAAATTTCTCCCAAGTGATATCCTGGTGCAGTGCGAAACAGAATTCCATTCTTAAAGTCTCCAAATATTTTACTAGAATTATTTAATTGTGCAACACCTTTTCTTTTCCAATAATTCAATTTGTATGTACAGTAGTAATAAATTAATACTGTTGGTATTAATAAGTACATAAGGTTTAAAAATCCCTCTTGAAACACTTCCATTTCTGTAAAGTTCATAAATATTGGAATCACAAGTTATAATTTTGTGTAAGCACATTTAATGTACAAGAATCTGTTCGATAATAGAAAAATTTAGGTCTTCTAGAATCTAGAACGAAATATTTTTAAATTTATGTTTCATCCAATGAAAGTTCCATTTTATGGTTTATAACTTTTATTACTTATACTTTTAAATCATGTTACACTATTATGAAATAATTGACATAATTGCAAAGTAACTTTGTGCGATGTAAACTTGTTTTACATTTGCATATCGATACAAGTATGTGAGTAACTAAGTAAAAATTATACTTTACATGTTATCTGAAGAATGTTACTTTTATTGATATAAACTCATAATCTAGTTTACATATTTAGATTCGTAGTCATATATATGTTTTTCCGCTTATTTAAATTAAAATACAACTATGTGACTTGTGAGGAATTTTATGATATACTAACTGGTGCTTTCCTATTTTATCCAACATAATTTACAAGAACTATTTTTAGTATAATTAAAAAAAGTTTGATTTAATGGAAAAATATTGAAAATAACGATATATATTAAAAGCCTCCCCTTATTTAACTCTTTGAAAGCGGTAGTTTTTAAAAATCAAAGTCATATAATCTACTGTCAGTAAACATTTTAAATTCTATATTGGCTATACGGCTTTACAAAATGATCGGAAATTTCTTAGAAAAAGTTACCAAATGTGAAAAACATGAAATCCGACATTTTGGAAAGCAGTTAAGACATGTTACTCTTAATCACACGACCATACAGTATTTATACGAAAACAGGAATCCTAAGAGTTAGGTGATCAAGACAATGCATTGATCCTCATAATTGTTCTCTTCCGCCAAATATTATTTATTGTGGAACAAAAATGTTTATTTTTAAATAGGTATAAATTATCTGATGATAAATCAATATCACGTAGGTGATAGTTCGCTGATATCGCTAATTACTGATTGGATTCAGAAGTTATAATAATAAGTCAGGCGCTTAGACTCTAAGGACACCGAAAAAATTTGATAACTAACCGCTTCTGATATTGTTAACAATTTGCCATTCTTATTATACTTTGCAATTCAAATTGCAACGTGTAGATCAGTAAACTCTTTTATACTACTGGGAAAATACATAGTGACCATCCCATGTAAGACAAATTCTATAGGGAAAGCAATTTCAAGAAACTATAAAATTAGCATAAAAAAAACTAACGTTCAATTTTGATTACAATGCAACCTTAGTTATAAAAAAGAATCCATTGACAATAATTCGTAGTACTTTGTAGTATATATTTCTTTCTCTGATATGAGAAGAATAATAAAGACGATACTGTAATCCTATGTGTGTAATAGCACACACACACTTATACAAATTTACTCACCAGACATGTCGAAGACAAGATCACAGATGATGTCCGAACAATACTAAAGAGTATGTTTTTCCGTACCTGTTTTTAAAGGGAAGTTAAGTTAGTTACGGTGCTCATAAAGATGTATCATAAAGTAAGCTTGTGCCAGCGTTTACTTTAAATGTTCCATATACATATAATTACTAATAATAATACCTACGGTTGTCTATGTAAATATTGTATGTTTCCTCAAGTTTTTCATTTGGTAGTTCCTGTCGTTGTTTATACTTTATTATTATACTTTAATTGTTTTCTTCGCTGTAAGGAAAAACTTTATAATTATATAATTTTGCATTCTTCATTCATCAATAAGGTGTTTGGGAATTATCTCGAATTAATTTATAATTTTATTGCTGAAACGAATGTAAGAATTACAAATATTTTGTTGATGGATGATTTCATAAAAGATACCCATCATACTGTTCCACAATTATTTAAACACAAGAAGATCTGCTTCTCGCAGCGAAACTTAAAAAATGCCTAAACTTTCTTTGTTACCATTAGTAAAAAGTTAAGTTGCATGTATTGATAAATAGTAGTCACAGGCGTGAGTATTACTTAATAAGCTGTAAAGTTTTTCAAACTTTAAATGGACAAATAAACATCTAATAGTCCAATGTTAAAGACGCTCAATATCCAGTAACTGTATCAAATATAACCAAAATAGTAGATTTATATCAGATGTTAGTATCTACGATAAATAATCGTAAGACGTAAGACTAAGAAAATATATTTTTTTTAAACAACTTTAAAGATTTCAAAAAATCCTTTTCTCTAAAAAATTATGATTTTACCAATGCAACATTTCGATGACATGTGTTATATTCTTCTAGTAATATTTTAATGTATACTGTATGAATATGATAAGAAAAAAATTCGACACCTCCCGTCTCCCTTCACGCCATCCGTCTTTGATAGTCAAAACATATTATCAGCGCTTATCAGAGCTCAAATCAATGTTTATATTTATAATTTCCTTAAAATTTACCGATTTTAATTTCGTCACTGATAATATAAGTCAAAACAATTTATATCAGTATTTACTATCATAAGCAATTAAGCAAACAATATTATGTCATAATGAATATTGAATTGCATATTATAAAGTAGATTGACTTTGTAATTGATGCAGAAGCTCATGTGAACCTTTTCCATTTTATCAGTTCAAAAGCGCTATTATGCTTTCTATCACCTACGTGATATTGATATACAGAAAAACTGACGAAACTCGATATAGTCATTTATGTTTTTTTTTTAATATAATAATGTAATCATATAATTTTTTTTATTTCATCCGCCAATGACTTTTACTTGACCTATGACTTAAAAACAATTTTATATGAAATTTATGTATAAAACCCTCAATAAAAATATGTAGATCAGTTCAAAAATTATGCTTTTACTGTTTCACAACAACAAAAACACATTTATTCTTACTAAACTATTTGAGATAGACATGTTAGCTATCTAAAGTTTTCTAATTAATTTTATTTGAATCCATAAACTGACTTCTGAGTTTCTTGATAACTAATTATGTATAATATCTTTATTACTAAGACAAAAACGAAATTAGGTCTGTCATAAGCATCGCCAAATATTATTTTTATTTTATAAGTTTATTCGAAAATAATGTTTTATTTTTCCAATTGTAATTACGGTAAAAGCGTGCAACGTAACACTTATTACTTTTATCCCAGTTTACTTTCTTTTATACTGTATGCCTCTGCCTAATATTCTCTGTCTCTTATATAATTGAAGTATAAAAATGGTATAATTGAAATGCCTACTTAAAGTTTATGCTTAAGACGTTTTTAATGTACCGATGAAAATGCCTGAAGATGTCTACGTGGAGAACCAAGCAACTAGTAAAACTGAAAAAAATAATATTTAGCATTTAAATCGTAGTTTCAATAGCCACTCTTCAGTATGCATCTATACCTATACTGCTAAGATTTTTTTATGGGTTAGGAATAATAAAAAATCCAGAGAGAGCATTAGAAGTCCAATGTTGGAATTTTAATTTCAAATAGTTTGTCTATAAGTGGGTGTAAGGAAAATATGTTGAGCGGAAAGAGTGGAAATAAACGAAAAAAAAAACACGCCAATTACCTTCCGGTTGCAGATGAGGTTTAATCTGCCGTAATAGAAGAACAGCGAACACTAAACCATCTTCCAAAAAGGATGGATGGTTGATTACAATCGGCAATTTAGTCTGCCGCATTGAATATTCGTGAAGCAACATCAGAAAATCTAATAAGACTTGAAATAAAAAAAATAAGTAAATATAAGAAAGTCGAGTTAAAATCGCACCGATCTGGCAACGCAACGAAATGACAAGACGGAGTAAATGGTGTTCGAAACAACCAACAAATGAATTGACAAATGTAAATCATAGTGTTATTGAAAATGCCATTAATGATTAAATAAATTTTAAACAGTTATACACTATACAATGTTTATTAGGAAATTATTACTATCAACGATTTTTTTTATCTTACTCGCAAGAATTGCTTGTCTTATTTTATTACCGGCTACAGAAAAGGGTCACATAATCAATAGAGGTTTTATAAAAAGAGCTTTTATTTAATTTAATTGAAAAGGTCATTTAAATGTAATGTAATAGTGTATTATTTACAATTGTACAGTTTTATATACAAGTTTAAGCATTTAAGTATCAAGCGCGAGAATTTGATCGAATTACGTCGGTTACAAGCGGAGGATACAAAAAATATACATTTAAACTTAAAATTTAATACTTATATTTAATTTACACACTACGTGATCCTTGCTCAAATTTGGAGACAAGAATGAATATAATAAAATGAATTTATAATTAAAGGAATACAGAAAACAAGTGTGACAAACAAGGGTTTCAGATTTACATTCTGGGATTTTAACATGATACAATGCACCTGTGCTTAATCAGCGTTTCCACGTTTAGTGAGAATATAGTACATGCTAATTTATCAATTGTATTATTAATAAGTATATAAGAAATATTTATTAAATGATCACATAGTATATGGTTTTATAACAAGCGAAACTACATCCGTTTTTAATATAACAAAAACAAACTCTTGTTTATTTACTATCAGTTTATTATAAATAATCTAAACACGAACGCCATGAATATCACAAAATAATGTAAGAAATATGCAGAAGAATATTGAAATGAAAGTAATCTTTAATTATGTTATTGCATATTAAGTCAGCCTTTGATTGGGACAAACTTGGTAACTTTTATTCAACCAAATGTTATAATATGATTTTTTGTCATTGTATATCACGGTGGCTTCCTATTAAATAAATAAATAAATCTTTGATTAAATAATCAATAATACCCTTTTTAGTTCAGTACCAGGTAGAACGGTGGTTTAATATACTAATAACATTTTCACTATAGGTCTTGCTCACTCAAGATTTTTAAGTAATATTTTTTTGCTTCTTCTTAATTTAAATGACAAACATAAACGTTGTACCTGTGTACAGAAGCCTGTATTTCTATTTTATGGTTATTACTAATATTTTTATATCCTTTATGGTGTACCATCCAAAATAAACCAGTGATACACAAAAGATAACGATTACAAATAGATAGTCCACAAGTGCTATATTGTTAAATATAAATAGTAAAAGTTGCGTAACTGCTGTAAGAACAACGAACGAAAATTCTTAGCTAACATTACCGTATACAACGCTTCCGCTGCTGTTTTTGATGGAAGGAATGAGAAAGTAAGAACGCTGCAGTTATCCTTCACGTTGCTAACAAAGGAACATCAGGAATATGAGTGAGACGACCACCGAGACCTAAATTTAAAGATTTAAAACAAATATTCAGATTTTTATCGCATGAAAAACTAGCCATTATAAAATATATTTAAAACTTGTATGACCTTTGTAAGCAAGCCACAATCCAAGAATCAAAGCCACAGTATAAAAAAACTTATTGTAAGGCAATTTTTTTTTAATTTGTGTATCTGTACGTTAGCCGCCAATAACATAACATTTTCTAAAATAAAGATGTTCGTGGACGTTATTGTTATTCTTACTCTTAATTATGATTTTCTTAAGATTTTTAAAAAATTATAATGGTAGGGGAAAATAGGATACGCGTTACCTGATAGCAAATGATAATTTCTCTTAGTTGATAAATGATCTCCTGCAACACCAGAGGAATAACAAGTCTTCGAGGGAGCATTAGTCACTTTTTTTTAACTACCACAGCCAATCACTATTTTCTGATCTGATCTTTCAGCAAAAGATGCGATGCTTCTCATTTCAATTTCTGCTTGAAGCTCAAAAACGTGTTTCAAACGATAGTATGATATCAGTTGTAATCATTTTTAAGTTTTTTCATCGAAACTTATTTTTATTAGTGAAAATGTTCACTTCAAGAACGACACGAAAGATTCATCTCTAGTTCAGTATTCGCTTTGGTAAACAAAAGTATAAAGAAAATAGAAACCGTTGACGAAATGTTGGGGGTCCGTGACAATGATGTCACTCACCTTGGTTGTGAAAAACGAAAAAACGAAATAAATTAACGTAGGCTTGACAATCAATATATCTATATCAATGGTATTACTACGGGATTTTTTAAGTAAATTAGTAAATTCCGAAAGTTAAGAATATTTTATAAGATTTTACTGATCGATGAGGTCACTGAAGTTGAACAATATATGTAGTGTATCGTTAAAAATTTTATCATTAAAGCAAAAGTAATTTTTAAATGTACGGAACTATTAATAATTTTTGAGGACCCCTTACAGTAGGAATTACTGCAATGTATTTTTAAACTACCGCTACAAAAACGCATTAGCAATAAAAACCCTCTGTGACTCACTATCTAGCTAACACCTAGCCGGTTTTTTTACTCCGTGCGCGTCATCATAGCATGTGCAGTAGCCAATAAAAAGTTAGAGATGATGAGGAGGGACGACCATACGATAGTTAATTTATAATAAAAACATAAACACAAACATCATTTCCAGTTTCTTGTTATATTTTGTAAGTACAGAAGTGGAATTACAATTAATTTAAGTTCTGTTTAAGGAAGTTCTTGTAATCATCATGATTTGCGAAATTGGTTTTTACATTAGTATTGTAATATTCTTACTGTAATATTTTATGTTCTGAGGTTTCTTCCAATCGATGCGTATTCGCGTATCTTAGAACTGAATTCAAGCG
Organism: Mechanitis mazaeus; assembly: GCA_959347395.1. Taxonomy (NCBI): domain Eukaryota; kingdom Metazoa; phylum Arthropoda; class Insecta; order Lepidoptera; family Nymphalidae; genus Mechanitis; species Mechanitis mazaeus. The sequence goes on from OY365756.1 coordinate 915,300, forward strand.
AACATAAACATATACCAAAATGCTAGTATTTCATAGAATTTTATTGAAAACATAAAGAAAATGTATAAAGAACTTAATTTTAAATAAAGGCAGACCGATATATGTGATAAAAAAAGTAAACATTGATGTTTCTCAAAGGACGTCAAGTCAAGATAATAAAATTTTACTCACTCATTGACCTCACAGCCTGGAGCTTTTAACCATGATATCTTCTCAGGTTATTGTATGTGGTGCTGTTCTGTGTTGCAGGACGAAAGTTGAAAAATGCATGCGTATGCCGGTTGCAAGACAATTTATTTATGTGTCCACCTCCCTCTTTATTCTAATTTCCTCTTCGAGGTACGAGTACGTGTGGGAAAAAGTATGAAAAATTAGAACAGAAGTACACTTATTAAGATTTGCCTAAAGATGCTACATACATTATATCATTAACATAATTAGGGAGCCAGCAATAAGTTAATACAAATGTACCATCACATTTAAGTCGTTTCTGAGCATAGTTGAGCATCTATAGGAATAATATATTACCATAAGAAGAGCCTATTATAAAAACGGGGCTGACTGACTGGTAAACTTGTCAGGCAAGGACATGTCTGGATAGGACAATTTTGGCATCTCTCAGGACTTGGCCATTCCATATTTGAGGTCGTTATCGGGAATAGATTATCTCTATTGACGAATAACAGACTAGTGATTCTTTAACTTTTCAATTTTTGTTTATTTTTCTTCATTAATGGTTTTACAAACTCAATTGTAGTGAATATTTTTACATTCTTTCCTCTACTTGTCCTAAACTAAAATTATTGCAACTTGCGGCTCTCAAGGGACGATGATGTGGGAGTAATATAGGTAATTAGTTTCCGCCCAAGGTTTCTTCTTCTTTACTGGAGGGGGTCCTCTTAAATCTACATGATTACATTGCGATGTTATTCTACCAACTTAAGGCAAGCCACTTCAATTATCACTTGTACAAAAGGATTAAATACTTCTTCCTACATTATATTCTAACTTTATTTATTTATAATTAAATATATATCATGCACATTACTAATAAATTGTCTAATATACTGCATGTACTGTCTGTACTGTCTTTCTTTGTAGACGAACTATATCATCGTCTATTGAATCAATATGTCAAAATAAGTAATATCATGAAAATAATTCATTAAACTATTTAAAAAAAGAATTAAGAAATATACTATTATAATAATGGTATTAGTTTATTTGTCTATTAGATATAGATGTAAGGGTATTAAAACAATATTCAGATCACACATATTTATTATTATTTACGTCAATCAGCTCGCATACAGCGCGATGAACAACGAGAGAGGCAGTCGGCATCATTGCGGCAGTGCATGCGACAGCTGGCTTGACAGCGCGTCACAGTGCGTACGTTGCTACGAGTGAGACGCTCGTCGAACATAATACTGTAAGAGATTTTTCTTTTGTTAAAACACTTGATTAGAGTAAAATAGCTTATTGTTCTAATAGAGAATTAATATTTTAGTTTCTTTGCTACTCAGTTAATACTTAATCTCTCTAGTTTAAAAGATATATATTTTTAAATCTTTGATTATCACTATCATATGGCTTTTATTAATAAAATATACATTTATTTTCCTCGTGCGTGCTGTGCGGCTTAGAGTAGTACTTCCCCATCTTTTCGAGAGTACCATAAAACCCATGACACAATAATAAAAGTGGGTACCAGGTACGCCACTTATTCGCAAAAAAAACGGAAATCCCACAAACAAGCTTTCGCAAGTTCGAGTGACGTCAAACCGGCGATCAGTCCTAAAACTTTTTCCAAATAAATTGCAATTGGTCAAGTGTCAATTAGATTGATTAAACCGACGCCAAAAAATTTGAATATAAGCAAGTGGATGATAACGGTTATTTTAATATATTATTATTAAAATGTGAAATATTTACATAATCATATTTGTACAGAACTAACAAAGTTTTTCACCTCGCTTCCTAGACTATATAGATATACGTATTATAGTATTATAGATATAATATTATTCTGGTTGGTGAAGAAAAATTTACCTATCAATAAATGGTACAGAGGTGCAGGTGGCCGCGTCACAGTGTAACACAGGGGGCGCCACGGAAGCCATCAGCGAGCCGTCTTCCCCCACCACGTACGGGATATGATCTATGTACACATTGTCGAACAAGCACATCCGTTTCATATACTCCTCACTGTGTGTAAACATTGTGGGAGGAATACCTGGAAATAAATATAAAGGAGACAGCTAAAGTAAATTATATTTAGTTCATTTAGTTTTTTACATGTGTTATTGTAAAATATTAAAATAAACCCATTATAAATGGTCAATTTGAGTAAACGAATAATAATTATTAATACTTAAAATAACATACCGACAGCAAAATATCTGGTATTGCAAGTATGTTCTTGTATTAGTTCTGTGCGGTTGGTGAACCAGCCAATTAGCCACTTAAGGTCCTCGAACTTGGTTATTTCATCATTAATGACTTTGCGAGTCAAACGTAAATATTCTACGTCTGCTTCAATAACAGATTCATCTTTGTCCTCTCCGTAGCTAAAATTTTTCTTAAAATTAATATATTTTAGTGTTACTATTAATTTTAATTCTAATTTATTTTATATACGGAAACGAAAGCTTTTTCGTTAGTTTATTGGTTACGTTTTGACGTCCAACCAAAAAATCGATCTTCATGAAATTTAAAAAAATAAGACTTATTGAAATCGGAAACAGTTAGGGTTATCCTCAAGTTTGCTATATTTTCTTAAGAGGCACTAAGCTAAGCGACTAAGCTACTTTTTTTCAAATTCAATTTCTTTTTCCAGGAATTATAAAGATTAGTTTATTCAAACCAACAAACTCTCCAGCTTTATTATATATATATTTATATCAGTATACATATATATATATATCAGTATCATATATATATAGATGTATATGTTTTATAGGTACTATACAGGCCGAATGTAGCATTGAGAATTGAAAATGTAATTTTGTGAAAATAATATTTTGATTTATATTATCAAATTTTCGACGAATAAACCTAACACGCATATTTATCTAATCTTGTTCTTATTCTTCTTAAATGTAAAAACTTACTTCCGGTACTGCATCTTGAGTATTGCCTCTGACATATGTATACGGAATATAACGCCGGGTCTCAAGTGAGCTTGGTAAAGATCTTTAGGCATCTCAACGAATGAGGATTCAAAATCCTAAACATGACATTAAATTAAAAAACATATTTGATAATATAAATTTACATATTTTTTCATTGTTGTCAAAAAAAAAATATTATTCAATTTATATTAGACTTAGAATAATAACTATTAGTAAATTATATGAGAATGAAATCTGCAGAATGAATCAAAAAGTCAACGTATGCTTGAATGTTATCACCATATCTGCAATATTTAGAGATGCTTCATTCTTTATAAACATGAGAAATAAGGTTAGAAAAAGGGAAAAAGGAGGTCTCACCCACCTGATGAATAAGAGAAAATAGGAAAAGAGGATTGGATTTAAAGAACAGAATGGCATAAATAGCTGTTAGGAATATAGCAAGGACGAAAGAGAGGCTGACAGATTAGACATTCACAGTGATATGAAGTGGAATAATATCATTGGGCAAAAGGTTCATTATTATTAAAATTGGACATGTTTTGAAGATACCTTAATCGGTGGATCGTACGCGTCGTAAGAGGGTTTGTCTTTCCTAGACTTGTGATGCCATTTCTTGCTTTTAGGTTGGTGTGTCTCTGGGCGGTCGGCTCGTCTGGCGATCGGTGCGCTCGTAGTTGATAGATTCAGCTGTTGTAATTCAAATCAAATTTTATCACTTAAACGAAACATACGTTTTAAATTCAAAAAGATTGATTCATTGAATTATAGCTGTTATTATATGTAATGTTTTCTAAGATTTACACGAGTACTACACATTTCAATAAAACTATTTTACGGATATAACTCGCGTTTATTTTTACATTTTTAAATTTAACCCTACGATTCGAATGTTTTGCAGCAAACGTGTTCGCGGTAAGACGAGATGATGGTGACTGTCAGTCAGTCAGTTTATTTGTCACCTACTACCAACGCTTTCTGAGTTTACGAGCATAGAGTTCAGGATGTTCAGGATATAATAAAAAAATAGTTTTATATAAATATAGCTTATGTGTTGCGTGTCTATAGTCTGCGCTCGATAGTGGGTGTTATGTCTTTTTGTGAAACACACAACGTAATAAAAATTAATAAATTAAAATCCTTTAGTTCCTTCTTCATGGACCTACTTTGGAACCGCGCAGCTGAATCCAATCTGAGATGTGATTCTAATTGAAATAAAGGTTTTAATTTTGATTTTGCTTTATGCAAGTTACAAAATGTTATCCAAATGAGAATCTAAAACAATAGCATAATTTAAAGTTTCATAATTTGACAGATATAAGTAACATTAAAAAATATTAGAACATGCCCACTAATTCCTTCTTGCGGCTTCAATTGCGTGGATAACCGTGTAATAGAATAGTAAAAGGCCAAATATATATGTAAGTTTTTGATTAAGAGTAATTTTGCTTGTAGTTTACGTGATATGAAATAACAATATTTTTCGTAGGATTTGTCAAATTGCTTAATAACGCTTTCTATCAATACCAACAACCATTAATCAGAGAAATAAATTAAAAGTTCATATTAATGAAAGGTTCAACAGTCAATATATATATATAATGTTTAATATGTCAACTCTTATATTTTTACATCTAGGTAATGAAAATTATTTTTTATTGTGAATATATACAATTTAAATCTTTATATAAAGTCATTATTTATGTTGTATTTAAAAAAGAATTATTCAAGTCGTGAATCTGATCTGATTTGATCTGAGGATGTTATCTGTTTAAGATAGTTATTAGTTTTCTTACTCCAGGCAACACTGTCGAGGTATGTATTCCGTAACGACGTCGGCTCTTGCGATGCTGTAATAGAAAATATTGTTTATGAAGATTGTCATTAATACTCCAAAAAAATAATGTTTAATAAGCTGTCATTATTAGGATGATAATTTAAGACAATTTTAAATGTATATTCGATGATGCTATCTTAACAATGTTATATTATACAGCATGATGGTGATGAAATGTCACTTGAACTTTCTAAAAAAATCGAAACATCTCGCCTATTAGTAATTAAATAAACTGTATGAAAGATATACCAAATAATTTTATGTTTACATAATAAAACTTATGACATATACGTTATTATCTATTTGAAATTTATTTCGTTTTGACATACACCAAAACTAAGATTAAGTATTGATACGGTTTGATATTTTGACTTACAAATACTTAATAATATTTAAGTAATTAAAACACCAAAACAGATATATATATATATATATTTTTATTGATGTATCATTCTTCAATATCCTTAGGCTCCGTGATGGAATCGACGAAAACCACGGAGTTACATTCAGCAGCATCACACTGCAGCATGGGTGGTGCTTCCACTGGCGTTACAGAATACTCATCACCGATAACGTAAGGGTTGCCATCGATCCACAGCGCATCAAAGAGACAGTATATATGTACTTTGATTGTCATATAACTAATAAACTTGTAAATTCGACCGCCACATTCGCCTAAATGCTCCTTGATGCTCTTATCCGTTTTATACATCAAAAGCAAGTTATGGAATTTCGTTATTTCGTCCATTACCACTTTTTTTATTAGATTCGTATAAATAATATCGGCTTCAATATGACGTTCCGGGTCTTCATACATGCGTTGTTTAATTCGAAGAATGGCATCCGACATGCGAACCCTAAATATGACCCCTGGGTTCATAGTTTCTGGGAGGATTCCGGGTTTCTTGGTAGTGGTCGTGAATTCTAGTATTCTATCCTTGACTGGTTCTGGGTATAGGTAGTGGTGAGGTCGCTCTCTGAGCGCAGGTCCGCTCAAGGTATTGAAACGGCGAGTGTTCTGCGGTACAAAGAATTCGTTTGATACGTGTGTCTTGAAGATCTTAATAGAACTTTAACACTAACTGGACGACCGAGAATTCATAGCACAAACTGGAAAATCTAGCTAAATGTTTGAAATTGAACGAATTCCTTATCATAGGATTGTATTAAAAAGATCTTTTTCAATCCTAAAAAGATGTACGGAGAGTCAAAGAGTTATGAAAAATCATGTCTCCGTCGTCGACAGGACAATTTGTCATGTAAAAACGCGCATATTAATATTTTGAAGTGGTTTTTACAAAACATTATAATTATCAAATATGACAATCGTTTGAACGTTTCGAATCCTTTAAACTGAATGCATTTAGTACTATTATGAAATTGAATAGTTTGATTTGATAATCAGCAACCAACTGCCAACTTATATTTAATTACTACTTAATCTAATTTTTAATATAAAAATTCTGTACCTTAGCTTTTCGTTTTACTCGATTGCTCTCAGCATCTTGGTTTCCAACAAGAAACGCGTCAAACTTCGAAAAATCGTACGGCGACCAGGGGTCTTCGGTCGTTTGTTCTTCGACATTCTAAAGAACATTGTTTTTTTACTCTCAGAATATTGAAATTAATTAAAAATAATTTTTTTAGTAATATTTAATAGTGATTTTTTGTTTGTATTTTTTTAGATTAAGATTTTGTCCAAGATTTACGCATTACGGACTTTATTTAATTTGCTCAAGAGTTATAGTAAACAGCCTCAAAGCTTAATAAATCGCTTTGAATTAATTTTATTCCTTTTACAGTTGTTTTTAACATACATATCGAGCACGAGTCATCAGTAAATATGTATGTATCTATAAGATAATTCAAATTAACGGTATGTTATTATAATTTTACATTAGCTCAATATATATTTTTGTCAACTGACTAGATCTTACCTTGGTATGTGGGTTTTTTTTGGGTGCCATGAAGTTCACGGGTTGATCGTAAATGTCATCCTTAACCTAAATGTAAAATATAATTACTGAATGTGGTTACTATATATTGAAGAATACACTTTTAATTTAGTTCATCCGTTAGTCTGCAATTAAGTTTTAAGTATACATTTTTTTCTATCTTTTAAAAAGTCGTTCTATAAAGCTGATTTTGAATAACTTTTATTATTATTATTTATTTATTTGTTTATGCACAATGTACAATGGCGGACTTAATGCCTTAGGCATTCTCTACCAGTCGACCAAGGATGATGCAGAGATGAAAGAAGTAGGTGCTTACTTCAGTAGTAACTCTTGAAAATACTATACTATAGTACTATACTATACTTATTTAAAAAATACACTTTATTAATACATATGAAACTTAGAAGAAAATTTAAATTTGATATAGATATTTTTGATATTTCTGTTTTATATAATACATAAGATTGTGTTGTTATATTTATTTACATAACAAATTCCTGATCTTATAAACCCGTTAACTGATTCCCAATCCGGTTACTACGAAGGACAATATAGTCCGCACTTATTATATTTTTCTCCAGGACATCATCGCTTAGCTCACGTCACTTTAATATTTCTTACTTTACAAATGTTTACTTTTACTCACATTATGATAGTTGAAATCGAAGCTAGCTGCCGGCTCGCATTCTAAGTTATGTAGTGATAAGAGCTACAATAGAAAATCATAATAAAGAATAGTACGAAGTTCTTTTTTATATAAAAAAAAATAGTAAGTGAATTAAGCACTACACTAAAATTAATCATTAACAATACAAGTAACTCTAAATATATATTATTGTTAAATATTTTGTAGATTCTTACCAAAATCAATATTATTCCCAACATCTTCAACAAACAACTAAAAGCAACTAAATTGAGAACTTAAACTAAATCAAAGCAATAAAAAAATGCAAAGGAAATAAAAAATAATTGGTCAATCATCTAAATTTTATTAATTGAACATTCGAAACAAAATGTTTTTTATATATTTTTTATAATTAATACAAAGTGAGATATCTAAAATAAAAAAGGTTCAGAAAAAAGTCCTCTGAGGAGAAGGAGTGATGTAACCCAAAGAAGCTGTATTTTCCAGAACGGAGATGGAAACAAAGGAATAACTATAAAATATACTAACTAACAAATTATCACTATCAAATTCATTCGCCCAGATATATTCACATCATGAATTACGTTACGTTACTTTTACCGGACTATTGTAAAAAAAGCTTACGATATGTTGTCTCCAATACGTGAAATTCTGCCATAACGAAAGTTTTATAATATATAAATGAAATTTTGTGGTAGGTAAAGTTTTTTTTAAACGAAATATATTTGCCACTTTTCTACTATATAAAAAATACCATAGCTTGGACAGATGATAAAATAAGAAACCTCATTATTTCCTCTAGAATGCATTTAAGAACGAGATATCCTTTTTTCAAATTCCCTTAAATAAGTACAAAATATATTAAATAACTATATATTGGGTCCTGACCAAAAATTTTATTTTAGTTTCAGATCCTTTTTAATGGTTAATTTAAATAATATTGTCTGAACATTTCGTTTATAAAAGATGCTGAAGATGTTTTTGTCCAATTGTAATAGCATTCATTAAAAATAATATATTTACAGAAAGGTGTCATATTTTTATACGACAGTGGGATGCAAATCACCGAGCACAGTCTGAGCACACCCGCAGTGCTACTTATTTTGGTTTACATTGTAAAGTACGCAAATAATCCTTCACATTCTTAAGAGCAGGAATACACGTAACATTCGACTAATGTTGTCTGACGGCCCAGACAAATTACAAAAGTTATCTATCTATACCTTGTGCTCTGTATCATGGTGCGGGTGACGTCTGTCAGTACCACATGACTAGGGATGGACGTTATGCATTTCATTTTTTTCGCTTACGATACTCAGAACATAAATCTAGTTCTCTTTATTATTTGATGTTATTCAGTTGTGTAGTATAATGTCGTGTATGAACTTATCTTTACTGATATAAAATAATCTAAATAGGAATAACGTTTTTTTCGTGACAATTTTTTTTTGTTTTTAGCGCATCAGCGCGGTAGGCTGAAGCTGAATAAAATGTATTTTTTCTGAGCAACCTTTTTTAGAAATAAAGCTCTATATATGTTCTGTTGTTTTATTAATATAATTATAAACTCTTTATCAATAAAAATTGAACTATTTACGCACAATACACGTTTATAATTACGAAAAACATCCGATTATACATTATAACAGTATATCCCATTACTAAATACGTCTAGGACATTATGTTATACGCACAATACTTTGCTTAATTTTTCTGTAAATTACATTATATTTGTAAACTAGAAAATTCTGATTATGATTAATTTAATTTACTACAGTTATTATATATACGAATGTGGTATAACGAAAATACTAAAATATAATTTGTACATCTCGTCAACTATCAAAAGAGAAAAATCAACCGTTACTGACAGTGTCAACCGCACCGTGCTAAGGCGACAAGATTTAATCACTTAATATTACTGCTGTACGTGTTTTTAATTCATCGTACTGTACCTGGGCAGTTATAATTAATAATAGAAGTTGCCAAACACGTCAGTTTCAAAAAGTATTTAAAACTATTTTTCTATATATTTATTTTAAGAATATTACAGTTTATTCAAATTTAATTTGTAATAAATATTAACATTACTGTGTAAGCTAACTTTTATTATAAATTTATTAAGTTTTAACGGTTTTACAATTATTATACTTACTTTGTTTTAAATAAATTTCATTTTGTTTGTCAAATGTAACTTGTATTACAAGTACTTGTATTAGAATTCAAGTTTAATAAACAAATAAAGATTAAAATAAAGAAGATAAAAGAAAGAAAATAAATTGTATTGTCCATTTCTTAAGTTACCTATCAGATCAGGTAATGGACTTGTTGATTGTGTTTGCACATGGCAGCTAAGATTGAAAGCAATCTTGCTTTTTAGATTGTTATAATTTCTTTCCGTTAAAGTCTAGGCAAGTGGTAATGGGTTTGAGCCCCATCACACAAACTTCCTGCAGTTTATTGGGTGGTTAAGAAAAATGTTATATTATTTTATTATTATTACCATTTTTTTATAAATAAAATCCATTATTTCATTACAACGAATTGAAGATACAATATGCTTTATAACTTATAAATTTAACAATAAATTTGATAGATTATTTTTTAGATATAATGTTTGTCGTTCCAAAAATAGATCATTGGACTGTCTTAATTTCACAAAACTGTCTTTCCTTGTTATTTATTTTTTATATTTTCTTGAAAAGCAAAATAAACTACTAAATATCCTTATTCCAATGGAGCAATATTATAAATATTTAATAATATAATTTTCAATATTTATTTTTTGTTTGAATTTACATCCAGTAATTAATTAGTAGATAGATTAATTCTTTTTAATTAAAATAAGTTTAAAGCAGTTTTTTTATGACTTTCTGATTAAATTAAAATAAATTGAGGCAGTTGGTAGGATACTAGAATATAGACTTTTAGGTCATCGCCAGTATCCTGAACCTACAGACCAGCTATAGCACCTGGAGGCAAATCCAAATTTCAAATCACGAGTAGAAAACAGAAATGAATATATGTGAGTACTTTTGACCTATTCTTATGTTGCTCTTTTCCTAGTTATAATTCCTTTTCAAAAATTTATTATCATAGAGTTATCGATGTCAAGTCATCGGGAATTTACATTGCGTCACGCCCGGATGTATAGTTTAGATATTAATAGGAATTTTAATATTAATATTATATTATAAATTATTTATTATTAATATGGCTCAAGATAAAGATCATATTTATAAAATCCTTAGGATCGTATCCAGTTTCGACTGTAACCTTAATATATAACTAGATTTATTAATATTTGCGATTAAATTGTTACTCAGTATTTAACTAATTCACCCGGTAGCATGATATCTAATTTATGTACATTAAAAAAGTAACTGGAACTGCTGGTGCTACAATAAATGCATAAAAACTTCATTAATCCCTTTTTTTTAATCATAGTGACGAAACGACCTTATACAATGACCTCTCATTAGCCGTACAAGGAAATAAAAAACACTATTACTTTAAATCCATGGAAATTAACATGAATGAATATTTTTCCTATGACGATATGTATTATAATTTTCCCGATTACTATAACGAATCAGAATTTAATTATACAGATCAAGAACATCTTCAATATACCAAAAAGATTCCGTAAACAAGAATATAAAAACTGGTATATTTATTACATTTTATTCAAGAAGAAAAATATTGAAATTCATCCATGAATCTTTAAGCTAAATTTTAAAAATTAAAACATGAGGGACTACTTACAACAAGAAGAGATTATTTCTCATTATCACAATGGAAAGACGAACCACTGCGGAATGAATAAATGGTACTTAGCCTTATAGTTTTGTAATATATAACTAAATATACTTATTATTATAGTTTTATGTATTACAATTATTAACAATATATTGGCTTTCATTCATACTACAAGAATCCACCATTCTAAATTAGACCATTATAAGTTTTTTAAAATTTATGACAAATAAAATAACCTAAATGTATAATAAACATCAAATTATACATTTAAAATCTATACTATATAAATACTAGATAGATATTATAGGATCATTATGCTATTATTTGCAAATGATAATAGTTTTGATATTTCCAACAATGTCTGCAGATATTTACGATCTCTCTAAACTTTCCATAAGTAATGAAATCTAAAATGCTTTTATACACCTATATTCTCTCATAATAATTATCGAGAAATCGTTTTTGTACATGAAGACAGAATGTCCGAAGGTTAAATACTGGAACCTCTTTGAAGAGAAAGTGAATCAACCTACAGATCCTGACTGCGTGCAACAGCTTATTGTTCATCAAGTCCTAAAAGAATCCTGCAAATATACAACAGTTCCATTAGTTATGTTAGCAAAAGAAAATTGTATTAGCAATGGAAAAATAGATGATGGACACTTTTTCTTTTCCCCATGTCACTAGAATACAACTAGTTTGTTAAAGAAAAGAATTTACATCGCTTCAAGGAAATTTCCTAATTACTGTTCCAGTATTCATATAAGATGTCTATAATATCCTTTTTTAACTTCCTTATTACAGAAGTTATTGTAAACACCCCAATTTTTCGAAATTGAATTCAGTATAATACGTTTCTTTCGACTCTATTTTTTTGCGTTTTTTGGTACAAATCAATATGTGTTCACGTAATTTAGAGCTGATTAGCCTTCCAGCAAAGTCGATCAAGCAACTTTGTATTTGTTTCTAACCTGAATACCGTGTACTCGCGACTTATAAAAAGCTAATTTGCAATTTGGATGTTTAAAGTACCTATCGATTTGTGTAAATGTCAGCGAGTATAATTAATTGTTAAAATTGTTGAATTAGTGACATATCGACAATAAATGTTTTGATGATTTTAGTGCAAGTAATGATGCAAAAGAAATTGAATGAGAAAAAAAAATACATTTTTTTAAAATAGGAAGTTAATATAATGAGCTCACTTTAATTACCAGAAGTCTTGTAAAATAATGCGCTGTGGAAAAGAACTTAAGCTAGCTTATTTAGTTAAGCTTCTAAATAAAAAAAACACACAATATACTTATTTACTACACAACACAAAAACTTGTTTTCCAAAAGATTTTAAAATATTCAGGTCCAATGTGGCGGTCCCAAAAAGTCGAAAAAGTGTTATGTTTCTAAAATAATAATGCAACTTGTAATATGCGTGTATTAATTAGATTAAAATATGTTACAAGACAGGTTTCATTGTTTAGTTTATCGTTGTAAAATGCGGTTGTATATGCTGTTGGTTGCATTTTTTGCTTCAGTTCTGTCCGAGAACGTCAATCTTAAATCAAGGATAGTTCCACTAAAATATGGCTACGTACGTGGTTACAGAGACTCTCACGAAGATGTTTTTATATTCCGTGGAATACCTTACGCAAAAGCTCCCACTGGTACTCAACGTTTTAAGGTACATTATTATTTATCATTATTGTTACACACAAAGTAAATTTGATATTTAATATAAATTTTAGTTATAATCTGAATATGTCAATTAAGATGCTGACTTATTCCTATCTCTCATTAGAGTTTTTTGCACATTTTGCTGTCTACAAAATGCCAAATTAATAATCTTGTGTATTTTAAATGTAACAACTAAGTCATAGATACTATTAACATATGCATCTGATGTAGGCAATTTACGAATGTTTTATATAAAGGCAGCATTTTATTAAATGTTACTGAATAATGTAGTGATATTATAAATATAAAAGTTTGTAAGTATGGGTGTAGTATGTCTATCCCTCAAAAATTATTGAATAGATTTCGTATATAATTTTATACACAGACAAACCAATATAACATATTTGAACCGTTATTTTTTTCATATCAAATAAACTATTGTTAAAATATTTGTCATCACTTTATTAAACATACTATTATTCAAATGATTGTGTGTTAATATGTTTAGAATTAATTGTGAACCTATTTCTTTAAATAACCTTATTTTACTTTCTTAAGATGGTATAGTATTATTTTTTTTTTAAATAAATTTATTTATTTTAGGCTCCACTGCCTCCACCAGTTTGGTTCGATGTCTTGGATGCGGTTGATAAAGGTATTGTGTGCCCCCAAATTAAAATACCGGAATTTGTTCCAGAGTTTAAAAATATGACAGAAGATTGTCTAATTGCAAATATATACGTACCCGACATAGAGGATCATAATCTGCCAGTTGTTGTTTATATACACGGCGGTGGATTTGTATTAGGATTTGGAGATCTAGAGACGCCAAAAAAGTTGGTAAGCAGTAGAAAAATTATTGCTGTAACATTTAATTATCGATTAGGAGCGCACGGTTTCCTTTGCTTAGGTACAGACGATATACCTGGGAATGCCGGTATGAAAGATCAAGTTGCAATGCTCAGATGGGTTAAAGAAAACATTGCGAGCTTTGGAGGTAACCCCAATGACGTCACAATAGCTGGTTATAGTGCTGGTTCCTCATCTGTCAATCTTTTAATGATATCGAAAATGGCTGAAGGTCTATTTAAAAAGATGATACCTGAGAGTGGTTCAAGTTTATCTCCCTTTAGTATTCAAACTGATCCTATAAAAAATGCAAAAGAATACGCCAAGTTAATAGAAATTTACAATAAAGATGACATATATGAATTAGAAAATAATTTCAAAGAAGTTTCTTATGAGGTTTTACAATCAGGACTTATTCTCGAAAGAAAGGATGGGACATTTTTATTTGCACCTTGCGTAGAGCGAGATAATGGACAAGAGATATTTCTCAAAGATAATCCTGTTGATATTTTAAAACAAGGTAATTATCCAAAATTACCAATGTTATATGGATTTACCAATATGGAAGGATTAATGCGTATGCCGAATTTTGATTTTTGGAAAAAAGAAATGAATGAATACTTTGATCGTTTTTTACCTGCTGACTTATTTTTCAAAAGCAAAGAAGATAAAGATACAGTGGTAGATAAAATTAGACAATTTTATTTTGGAAACAATTCAATAGATGAAAATACCGTTTTAGAATATATTGATTATATGTCTGATGTCCTTTTTACATGTCCAACATTAAGAGTAGTTAATCATCTAGTAAAAGCAGGACACAAAGATATATTTTTATACGAGTATTCTTACACGGATGAAAACACCGCAGTTGTACCAAATACTAATGTACGTGGAGCCACCCATTGTGCTCAAACAAATGCAGTGATGGACGGTTTCAATACACTTTTCTCACACGTAAACTCCGTTTCAAAAGATTATCTCATGATGAAGAGTATGATGAGGGAGCTTTGGGGTAATTTCATAGCAAACGGGTAAGCTTTAACATGTTCATTTCACGAGTTCTTCTTCAGCCTAAATAATATGTATCTTAATCCCCTTTATGTCTCGACGACGACATGACGACGGCATTAATTAACATTAGATAGAACGTTTTTCCTCATTGGCTCATGTCCCACATATCAGTTTTATAAAAATTATCTGTTATTTGCACTTATTGTTATTTTTTAATGTGCAGGAAACCCACGGCTATGGAAACTCCTGAATGGTGTCCTGTTCACGAAAACTGGTCTCCACACATGGCTCTGTATAAAAATCCAGAACTTAGAGGACCTCTGTTAATGGAAAGATGTCTTTTTTGGGATCAAATCTATGATTTATATTACAAATCTCCCATGCCCCCAATTTTCGAATTACCAAAACACAAGAATGTCTAAATATGTATTAAAAAATATATAGTTTCTCCTTTTGTAATATGTATAGCATAACGTTAATATATATTAATATATATTTAATTGTGTGCAATCTAAAGTTATTCATTATGTAATGAGGTATCAAAAACGGAAGTCGAAAATTTAAAGTAGTTTTATTACTATATACCTACAATGATAAACCTCTGAGTGCTGCATAATAAGTATAATTTAATAGATATGTTACACCAGTTTTTAGCTGCGAGCCAGGTTCGCTCTTTTAAAATAATTAAACATTAGATTTTCAGTTTCAATGAACATGCTAGACTAGTTAAGAAGTACGACTATATAAATGACAAATTATAAATAATGTTAAGACTTGTTTTAAATGAAACGCAGTCCTAGTAACACAATCCTTAGTCTCCGACAATTTGTAACAGAATCGCCCGACTACAGCACTTACAATTTATTTTATACTCTCCACCGCTACAACATTTAGGCGAGGGTACATTAGAATATCAATTAACAGATGACGACTACCTTCATATTATAAGAATATCCAATAATTAATAAAATATTAAATCATATATTAAACATTTTTGTCATTTAAATCATAATAAACAAATATTACTAACAATATATAATGCCATACATGGGTTATCTTTGAATTTTAAAAACTAAATTCCTCGTTTGTTTTTTGCTACTTTAGCGCCTTACAATTATTCAATACCACATAATTAATTAAGTCACTTCTGCTTAATTTATTATTGTTATTATTATTTGCATATTAAGAAATATATGGAATTCATTTCAATAATATTATTTTCTTAGTAAGTTTTCGTAGTAAGTTATTTTAAGCCAATATGCTGTTTAATAATTATATTAAAATATATATTTGTATCGACTTCTCTATAATTACAAAGGACTCTCTAAAATATAAATATATTCAAAAAGTCCGATTTCGAAGTTCATGGTGATTACAATAATGTTCTTATCAGGAACTTAATAGGATCAGATGCAGATATTTTTGACTTCTTTATATCGTATAGTTTCAGAGAAGATTTTCTCACTCAACCAAATTAATAGATAATTTTTATATTTATCAATACCTATTGATTAATATCTTTGGAATATAATATTTTGGGACATTTTAATCAGTCTGGATCAATTTCATCTCATCATCAGATAACATAATTTATAAAAGAGTTTAATGAAAGATAAGTAATTTAGTATTAGCATTGCCTTTTAATTTAATTCTATAATACAAAAGCAATTTCGATTTTACTTCCTATTTCTAAGAGTACCAACTGAGAATTAATATTACCACTATAATAAATTATAGGTAAGTTCTTTAAAGAAATAATGTTGATATAACACGTTATATATTTAGTCTGGCCATAAATACAATTAATATGAAAGAAATAA
Organism: Mechanitis mazaeus; assembly: GCA_959347395.1. Classification (NCBI taxonomy): domain Eukaryota; kingdom Metazoa; phylum Arthropoda; class Insecta; order Lepidoptera; family Nymphalidae; genus Mechanitis; species Mechanitis mazaeus. The sequence continues at coordinate 931,988 of OY365756.1, forward strand.
TATTACATTTAAATTTGAAATTTATTTTATTTTTTTATTTAAATTATTTATTGCACAATAATGATACAAAAAAAGACAAAACAACAAAAAATACAATACAATATATACTAATAAATATCGATAATATATACATGCATAATCTACATATATACATTAACGTAACAAATATTCCCATAGATAATATCCATTGTTTTTTCTTATTTTCTCCCAAATCGGTGTTAAATATTTTTGTGATATTGAAATGGAGTAGGGTGATAAAGGGAACCGATTTGCTGTGATAGCATAACACAGAGTACCTACTCTCCTACCTCCTATGTGTCTTTATAATAAAAAAAGATCTGACCATCCACGTAACGTAATGTTCGTAGTAAAAAGTTAAAATAATCCTGTCCAAAAGAAAAAAAAAACTTGTCTTATGATGATGCCATACCCCTTTCTTGCAAAGATGACTTTGATGTTGAATCCTATGTCTATTTTTCCCAGTAAATGAAAAACTGTTAGGGTGGTAAGATGAAACAACTTTTCAATAAAACTATTTTACGGATATAACTCGCGTTTATTATTACATTTTTAATTTAAACCCGACGTTTCGAGTGCTTTGCAGCAAACGTGTTCGCTGTAAGACGAGATGTTGGTATCTGTCAGTCAGTCAATTAATTTGTCACCTACCTCTGGCGGTTCCTGAGTTTACGGAGTTCAGGATGTACACAAAAAAAAACATGTACACAAAAGGACTATGTACCCTTTAATAAACGTCTCTAATATTGTTGAAAAATGGAAAAGAAAAAATTTATAAATCAACCGAGCTGCAAGCTGCAGATACGATTCAATCGATATCTTTGGGTGGACCTAGGCTTAGGTATTTATAAATATAATATATACATTCTCACATCATAGGGGTGTGGTCAAAGAATTCCATAGACGGGTAGCTCGACAACAAGTGAAAGCTATGTCACGTATGTGTATATATTTGTAGATCGTATTTTTTGGGGAATTGGAAATTTTATTTCATCCAATAAACTTTTTTTCGGTAACAAAAACTAAGATTAAAGTTTTTTTATTTCACATACTCATATTCTTATAAAATTATAGACACTAGTCGCACATTCTTAATTACAATTTTAGTTATAGTTTTTTGTTATTTTAAAGCTGTTTAATAAATAAATCTCAAATAAATATATCTCCACTACAGTCATATGACGTTCTCTATATACGTATGAAACCGTTGTTTCTATCTGATCTAAGTAAAAAATTGGTCGTAAGTTAAATAGAATTCATTATGTTGTTTGGTTAAATACAGCCGTCTTACTCACATCATAATATTGTGTAAATATAAATAATTACATTTATACAAGAAAACAAAGAATTATCCATGCTTCAGTATAACAACGTTATAAATGATACCTTTTAATATAAATCTTTTTTTCTTTTCACATATATAAGTCATTTGACACAAATAGAAAATGGTAAAATAATCTATCATTTTCTAAAATTTCAGTTCTGTCCCTGTATTCATAAAAAAGTTACACGTTTATAATTATATTCGATTGTAGCAAAATTATTGATAATAAAATTATTTATCACTAATAATGAGATAATCTATAGTGAAAATATTTTTAATTATTCATATCATTCATTATCACTTAATTTGATCTGAAAATCTGTTTTGTTGTATTGTAATTCTATTTCAATTAAGTTTGAGTGTTTCAATCTATATTAGGCTCCTTTGTTTTGAATTACTTAAATAATTCAAATAAAAACTAGTGTAAACTAGGGACTGCTCTTACAGGTTGACGGTAAATAATCAATGTATGAAAAAAGGTTGAATGCATATAAAAATTTGTACAGATTTACAGATATTCGATATATTAATATATCAAATTCAACTTATCTAAATATTAATTAATTGTTATTGATTGATTATTATTGTTGACACAGAGAAAAATAAAATACAAATTCACTAGAAAGATACATTCAGAAAAAACAATAAATGAGTTAACAAATTTTGTTTTTGTTTATTAATGAATAGTTCCCATTGATCAAAATATAAGTCACTCACTTACTTAAAATATAAATTCTAAGTTTTCCTCTTCAGTTGTATTCGAAATGTTAATTTGATCGGTCATTTAATTATAATAATATATAATTTAATACGTTCATTTAATTATAATAATATATAATTTAATATGTTATTAAGTACATTTAAATAAAAAAGTGGAAAAAGTCAAATGTGGTATAAAATATAAAAAACAGGTTAGTGCACATTATAATTATGAAACTATCTGTGAAAGATTTATTAATGCGAATACATGTTCGTGTACACTGTACTTGCTTTTACATACGGTTTTATCTTTGCTAATTAAGTACAAAAGAATGTTTTGTCAACTCAGACGGAGATCTAAATGTTATATCAGGGCCAATACTTCTTGGGGGGTAAAATATACCTTATATCCTTTTTTGTACTTTTATCGACGTGTGACGTTTCATGAAGATTTGTAGAGTAATTTGAGATAATCTTATAAAAGCTCAAGAAACAAGAACGAAATATAAATGATAATTTAATATGCAAATATAATAATTTGCAAAACACCAAACTCATTTTTAATTCATCAAAGATGACTTGCTATTTAGACAAAATAAATTAGCAATTTGTTGTTGGTGTGAAAACGTGATAACCTAATTGTCAAACTGTGTTTTATTTAATTACATTTAAAACTTTATTGTACACATGGCAAATATTTAAACATATGAATAATAAAAATTGTAAAACAGGCGAGCTTGTCTCTACTAGAGATTTCTTACAGCACACCCATTTTGTTGAGATTTTCATGAAAAAATATAATTCTATGAGTTCATTCAAAAGAATTCTTGTATAAGGTATTGGCAATTATATTGGAATACTAATATAAACTAAAGAGAAGGGACTCATTTGAGGTTATTAGAATAATACATAATTTATTTCTAGTTTTGTCTGCCTTTTTGACTTGCAATAGGTATATGGCAATTTTGCAATCTTTTATTTTTTCTAAATATTTTTTTCTCGCAGGATCTCATAAGGCAAAGAAATATCTATGGATTTAATTTTAGATTACTGTGTACTTAAGATCAGTGTAGGGTTTGAATTTTCTCCTAATTTCAAGAGTAACCTTCTTATGCAATTTCACGTCACAGAATTTTGAACTGCCTATTAGTCATTAAATCAACCTCACATGTCTTCATACAAATCGAATGTAAGAGTTTTTCTCGGCTACATTTTCTCGCGACATGATCATGCAACTAACTTCATTTTGGTACCAGTGGATGCTTCTTCACTCAACTTAGAACTGATTAGTTATTCAGCAAAATCTACAGAGAGATTTTGTTACTATATTTGTTTAAACTGGAGGTGTTTGAGCAATCGATGCGTGTTAATATATGCATAAAAAGATAACAAAAAAGATATCTTGTAGTTTTTTTTGTTTTTTCTATTAATGTAAAGAATGAATAGGTAAAATCCATATGTCATGTCATGTGATAGTCTAATGACTTATGTGAAAATAATGGTAAAATAAAGGCATTTCATCATTATTAAAAAAAAAAAGAAATGGTAAAAAGATATCATTTTTTTAAAACAGAAAGTTAATGGGGGCTGGCATCTATTTTACGACTATAATTTTTAATTTTATATTTGGATATAAAGGTGTTCTTTATGCTGTCCCATATGACAGATTTTAAAACCCTAAAAGGGAATTCTCCATGTCAGAAAGGTCTGACACATAAATATATTTTCCTTAACTTCCTCTTCTGTTTTAAATTATATTAATATATTATAAATGATACCATTTTTTAATAATGACATCTATTTATTATAACGAACGTGTCTGTTGTGTATGTGTACGTACATACATAGAGAGCGAAGTATATTTAAACATTTGTGACCGAAAACTTGAATTTTCACATATGAAATAATTTTATTCGAATAAATTTAGAGTGCCACATATTTTTGAATCTTTTCGAAATCTTCGCAAAACATATTATACAAATAAGTTTAATTATTTAAACTTGTCAACTTACACATTTAGTTAGAAATATATCAATCGTGTTTTTACATACTTAGAAATATAGTGAATAACCACCACATTTTCCTAGTAATGCGTATAAACAGACAAACAAACAATAAGTAATGTATATTTAATTTTTACAAAACAACATTTGTTTTTAAACACTATCATTTAATATTATGCAAATGAACTACAATATTTATTACAAGTTATAAATTTGAATTACAAAGTATAAATAAACTTTAAAAATGACGAAAAATATAGATCAAATCCAGCAGTGTATGTACCTCAAATTCCTACTTACTATAATTGTTATGATCAGTAACTTGGAGACTTTGTTTCTAAATTAATATTGTCTCACCTGCCGAGTTTTATTGATTTAATTTTGTAATATCTAACTGAAATCATTAAGCCGTCCAGTTCATATCAAATTGATTGCAACTGTTTCAGTTTTTATCAACTTGTTTTAAATACGTTTGTGAAACAGTAATCATAATAAAAGAATACCTGGCTTAGCTTCTTATGTAGTTCTTCTTACGTCAGGGCGTTCATTTCGAAATCGTAATTTTAAGTTGAAGAGTGTAGTCATAGAAGAGATGATTTCAATCAGATAAGTATCAAAATAGGCTTTAACTACACTTTCACTTGATATCGATTTAAAGTTGAAAAGAATATAATTTAAAACACTAAACATATTTGAAGTTTGACTTAGATTGGGGATCTTACCAGTATTAACATCGGAGCACTGGTTTAGGAATGAGCAAATAAGAATTCTTATATATGTATCCTTGATAGTTGTCTTTACAATTATATTTTTAAAATATTAGCGTTTAATTTAATTATTAATTAGGTTAACGAGACTTTTTGCGTTATTAAATAGAAGGTTTATAAAACCTACCGCGATGTTATATCAGATACAGTCAGTGTAGTGTGTCGTGAAAGAGACAGTTACGTTAAGAAAGAATACCAGATGCGGGTAGTTCGAAAAATTACAAAGACATTGACCAGTACTTTCTTCAGTGTTCTCTTGGTCTCGATCAGTGCAACCTGATAGAAACATCGACATAGGTCTTACAAACCTTTTATTTAATCACGCGAATAAGTCCTGTTAACTTAAACTTTTTTATACAGTACTGAAATTTTCTTTATTTAGTTTCAGTTTTAGCATCAACCATGGAATTCCAGATTGTTTTCATCATAACTTTTAGTCTTATACTTTTATCGTCGATACTCAATTGTCATGACCTAGGTAAGATATCTCTTGTCTCTTAATATATCTCGTATAAACTATAGATAATTTTCCTTATAAAATTATATACTTGTAACATATTTATTTAAATGCGAATATTCTGTTTGCGTCGGTGTTACGACTGTCAAATCAGCACATATTACGAGATGAAGTCTTGACTACAGATGGACACTTCCAGCACTAGATACATGAGTACCGGGTATAATTATTATGTATTTTAGGTGACCCATGTCCGGATGGTACGCCAGGCACCTGTACGCGCGTCCAGGACTGTACTTCAGCTTTGAAGAATATAAAATTAAGAAAAAAGCCACAGGTAATTTAAGCTCTAGACGTGGTTTTAACAATTTATAAAACAATAAATTAAAATTAGTTATTATTCTTAGCTCCCAAATCACACAGAGAGGCTCTGGAAATAAAAGTTTTTATCAGTATATTACAAAAATAATTTTTTTATTTGAAAACATTGAGAGAATAATTAGATATCATTCGAGATAACCTGTTCTGATGTTTGAAGATTATCGGTGCTAATGGATGTTTATTTTATGTTTGCCTTTAACCTGCATAAAACAGAGCAAGCTTAATGCATTATTATTTTATTATTATAGCTGTGCTCCTTCAAAGACAATGAACCGATAATATGTTGCGATGATGAGGAATCACAACATAACAAACAGCCCTCGATATTGTCTCTAAAAAAGTGAGTTGGGTTAGTTTTCTTTACCAAAATTTATACCAATATATAAGGTTAAATATAGTGCAAGAACTTTGTATGAAATTAAAAAGCAACTTTCAAATTGTCTGTTACCATGTTACCTACATTATTGAATGCTAATAGCTCAGTTGGTAGCACCAAGGTACGGCCTCCTGGAGCTCACAGGCTTGAGTCATTGCTTTTCGAAATAGATGTTTAAAAGAATAAGATGTCTGTCACGACAAAGCAATGGTATCATGTTCTAGAAGCAGCGGATGTTGGTATTATTGATGACCATTATTTTTAATTGATTATTACGTTTTAAAAGATAGTACATATATATATATATATATATATATATATATATATATATATAAAATAATATATATATATATATTATTTTGTAAACACTTTAGAAAGAATCTATTACAATATCTTTTTTTTTTGGAAGTCATTATAACAACACCTTATATTTCTTTCAGAAGAACCGATGACGTATCTTCTACAAAATTCAATACTGTAGAGGAAATTTTAATGTTTAAAAATGACGAAAACCCTGATGAATGTCCTCCAATAAAATCAAATCCTCCAGCGCCAAAGACGGCACAAAAATCTTTCAGCAGTAAGTATTATTGCCAATATGCCCATTCAAAAGTCCTTGTTAGGTCTAATACTTGTTTAATTTAAATTAATTATGTTGTAAATTAATAATACTGCAAGATACTTAAGCGAATCTGAACATTTACCACTAGGGCACCGGCACCCTCGTACCGCTCTCACAAATACGTAAATAATTAAAAAACTGTACATTTTCCAGAATGCTTAGATTATCAGAAGAAGTACTTGTATCCGTGTGTTGAGAGTCCTCTGCTGGGACAAAATAAAATGAGAGCTAATTTCTGTACATGGAGTCCAGAGACCCTGATAAGTAACGGAGAAAACGCTTTACGCGGAGAGTTCCCGCATATGGTATGAGATTGTAATAAATTGATTGGGTTATCTATTTGAAATTAAAAATTAAAAAGGTCATTAACACTTTAATTCTCTATTATTTCATTTTTTTCTACCAAGAAAAAATTCAGATTATATTAGCGTTACGCTATCTTTAATAAGCCTCAATATATTAAACTATTTTTTTGATATTACCTAACTTGGTACACTTTTCACGTTTTTTAAAACTACTAATTTGCATTTTGAATAACGCAGGTCCGGCAACTTTGGAGTACCCTTTTCAAATATGTACATGTATTTATTCTTGTTACTAAGACTATTTAAAACATACACGTAAATATGCCGTTGAATACTAACAGAATATATATTTAAAATGAAATTAGTTTCTTCATTCATGTTACTACATGCTCAATACAATACTTAATTTAATTTCTAGGCACTTCTAGGTTTTGGAACTACCACTATTGAATGGAAATGTGGTGGAACTATATTAAGTGAAAGATTTGTGCTTACAGCGGCTCATTGCACTAAGATACCTCATAGGTAAGAAAAAAATTAATAATAACAAAGAAATTGTATGAACAACTGTTGCTACACAGTTTTGTGATTAAATACAACATGGTTCGCTTTTTTGAATCATAGTACAGACAGAATTAATATCCACAATTATCTAACCAACAAACCCAATATAAACCTTGCTAAAGAAGGCTGACAAAAAGAACATTTCAATTCTTCTTTGGTTTTCTTCCAGTGGTCCAGTTACGAAAATCAAAATCGGTATCTTAAGCAGATCGGAACCACATTCTAAGGCAAATTTATATAATGTCCTGAAAATTTATGTACATAAAAGATATCATTCACCTCAGAAGTATAATGACATTGCGTTGTTAGAGACTGACAGAGAGTAAGTACAAAAATTACAAAATCTTTATCTAACTAACTTCAAAACAAAAGACTTAAATTAAAATTGTTCTAGAATGCTTCTGTACCCCTTCGCTTTACCAGCGTGTCTTCATGATGGCACTCCGGTAAATGATACGGAAGTTATTGGAACTGGTTGGGGAACCACCGACTCAAACACAATAGCTCCAGCTGATATTTTACAGAAGGTCGCTGGAGATGTCTTTGTTATATATGTTTATATGATATTTACTTATATGATAGTCGTTTTTATGTTTCCTGTATAACTTGAGCGTTATTTCAATTTCAAATATTTCAGGCATTTTTACGCAAGTTTGAAGACTCGGAATGTATCAAATTCCACAAACAAGTAAAGAATAGAAATAGTCTGGACGGTTTCGACAGTGAGACTCAAATGTGCTTTGGAGATAAAATGTCTAAAACAGATACCTGTCCTGTAAGTTCAAATATAATTTAAAATTAAATCCAAATGAAATACTTAGTCTAATCTTATTCTTCTGGCGGGCGACTAAAATCAGACATCTTAAACTACCAACAAAGTATCTTGCTGTAGAACAGAAACACTAAACGCTTTTCAGTTTTTAATATTTTAATTATTCTAGGGAGATAGTGGTGGACCAGTTCAAATTAAACATCCAAGAGTTTATTGTATGTACTTAATATTAGGGGTGACATCTTACGGAAGGTCATGTGGGTTAATTGGAGAGCCAGGAGTCTATACAAGGGTATCTCATTACTTGCCCTGGATCGAGAGCATCGTGTGGTCTTGACTTTCGAGAAGAAGCTTTTAATGCCAATTTTTTATTAATAATGTGCCATTTTCATAAAGATTTACCTATCTGGTAAATAATGTTGGTTTTTCCAAGTATCACGATTTAATTTTTGTAGATAAATTTATTTTTATAATCTTGTAAAAATAATTTTAATATTTTTTTTTTTTTTTTATTTTATTATTTCATTAGTGATATATTATTTTTGTATTATTATTAATTAATTTAATCATGTAAATATGTCATAAGATGAAAAACTGTTGTGTTTTAATATTATCCATGCAACCGAACTTCGGAGAGCTATCTGGTATTGTGATTACCTGATAAGAGCAGGTAAAGCAAAGTAGAATCACTACAAAAAGTTTTTGTCCTTGTACAAAGAACAGCATAGAACATAAAAGATGATCGTTGCCAAAAGATATGAAACGATACCTAATAATAGAATTCATCTAAAGGTAATAGAGTGACGTTAGCTACTAGCAGATACACACTACTAAGTTTTAAAACAATAGTTTACAAGTTACAACAATGATTTTGCGCGGCAATTTTCAGTGTTACAAGTTATTTTACTATTTAACTAATTGAAAATAAGATAGTTAAAGAAAAATATACCTGTATAAGTGAAAGTAATAACCACTTTTTAATTACTGAACTTTATTTACCCCAAAAGGAACTTATTTACAAGAAAGTTTATCAAAATTAAAGTTTTAAGAACATGCAGAAATGACAGGCAGAAATTTGACACTGACAGTGACAGCCAAAGAAACGTACCTAGGATGACCGGTTTTTTTTAATGGTGGGGGTTCAATACTATTTATGGAAGGTAGTTACGGCTCTTGTGAAATGAGAATCTAATGTTTCAAGAATTGTATGGCTTTAATAATGAATTTATTTATATCTTAACTAAATCCATAACATTTAGGTCAAATTGATTGCACAAGAGATGTAAATGTTGAGAAATAAAATATATTCGTAAATTTAAGATAGCTTTTTTATTCTGTATGGAGATGGTTGAAAAGTACTATTTACCGATTAGTATTCCATCACGTCACACAATTACTGATTAGTATTCCACCGAGTGCTGGTAGTATCTTATTATTTAGAGAGAACAACATAGTATCCGAATCGTCTTTCTTCAGTTACCAGTTTCATCACAATCTTCATAATGAGTGGTCGTGTGTACTTTAAAATAGAAATATTAATTAAAAACTTTAAATATATATCAAAATAGTGTTATCTGGTAAGTTTCCTATATATGGGTGTTTGTGTTTGTTCGTATTTGTGTGGAGCTGTCAACAAACATGTTTAGACATGTCTAAACATGCCTAGCATGTCTAGCATGCTAGGATTATTTTATTTTAAAATTTAAATACATTTGATTTATTAATTAATTATACTTTTTTTTTTAATTTGTTTATTACTTTACGCTTTAGCTCAGTCAGAATTTCATAATTTTTTGCGCGGTTGATGAACAAACATACAAACATTCACGATTATAATATTACTAAATAATTAAATTTGCATTAAATACCTGTGATAATAACAAGGAAATTAAAGATTTACATTATTAACATTTCATTGTTTTATAATTATTTGAAATATTTCGTAATATTATAAAATGGAAAAACTCAATGGATATTTTTAACTCAGTTTTTAGTGGTATTGACTATTTAGTCAAAGATTGAAATTTATATGGAGCAAATGAGTATCTGGGTAGAATAAAAAAATATGGTTATTAAATTAAAAAAATATAGTTTTTTGTTTGGAATTCATTCTTCTAATCTACTTAATGATAAGCGGCGTGAAGTTGATTGGTCTGTACAAGGCCAAATATAATTGATTAATTCAAGGTCTTACAATGTTGTATATGTTGAGGATAATATATTAATTATTGTGTTACTACAACTGACATTTATATTCTAAGCGTATGTATTATTTACGATTATAAGTTGCAAATATGTCAAGATTTATTAACACTATCTTGTTATAGTAAAACTAAAGTAAATAAATAATAATGATAAGTGCAGATTTGATAAGATTATAATCGATATGATATGTAGGTACTATAACTTATATATATTGTGGAGTTCCCACCAGTTTCCTGATTGAGGCTGACATTCCGTCTGTGAGTTTTATCGTTTCAATTATTAGTTACAACTATGCGATAACGGGAAAACGATGCTTTTTTAAATATTAGTTTTTTATTATTGAAATACTCAACAATGAATGCATTTTATCATAATCAGCTTGTACAAGAATTAAATATTTGCTTTTTGATGCTCATATAATTAGTATGTGTATATTTTGACGTAACCAAACATTGAAATTTACTCTCGCGTGATGTTTTAATTTGTTTTTTTTATTAAATATACCACTGAAATAATGTCGCATATTTTTTTCTATTATCTTATTAATTGAAGATTTGTTTGTCTGATTTGCTAATTTCTCATGGGAAATGAACTAGTCTTATCATCAGATCTTTTTGAGAATTTTGAGATTCTCTTCTCAAAATTTGGAGGATTTTATTTTTGAGAAAAATTATTTTATTAAGGCTATTTAGATATTTAATTGATTAGTTTCCTTATGTATATATTGAGACAATTTTCATTGTCCCACTAAAAATGAACTTTCTTCGGTATAAAAAATTATAAACTTTTTTTCTTTATTATATTTCTTTTTTCATAACTTTCAGATAACTTTATTGGGACGAGATAAGATGAAGAATAGTATCGCAGAGTTCTGTTCGAACGATGTAAGTATTTTAGTAAGCTGTATTTTGTAAATCTTTATCTTTATCTTTTATTTCTAGCTCGATATGTCACTTGCTTCTCTGCTATTTTCTTTTAAATGCACTGTATCCAGAATTGTTTTATAATCTTATGTTATTTTCTCTGAATATACTATTGTTGAGTGTTCTATACGAGAGTAAATTACAATTAAAATTTTTTGAGATTTATTACGTACTAAGTGTCACTCCAGGTTTTACTGGCGGAGGAACGAGTTTAGTTTTTATTTAATTTTAGAATAACTGAGAGTAGTAGCGTAATGCCCGAAGCCTTACAGACTTCCTCATAAATCTGCCTATTATAATATGAAAGAATTTTTCAAAATCATACGATAGTTTCGAAGATTAACTCTTTTAAAAAATAAAAAAACAAACAAACTCTTCTGCTTTATGATATTAGTACAGATACTTTTTTTTAAATTATACAAAATAATGCAATTTCTTCATAATAGAACCTCGAATCAAATTTTAATATCATTTGAAATTTAATCCTAATATAATATTCATTCGTGTATATTCGTGTGTATATTCCCTTGTAATTCTTTACAAATGGAAAGTCGAGTTTTGCTTTGTCGTTTCAACTTTTCACTATTTATTTTCAAGAATCACAGCAATGACATATTAATTTTATTTAAAATAAAGTATAATAAACAAATTTTGTGCACTATACCAATTATAAACTGTTTCGGTTTTACAGAATGTGACGCCGACATATGCAGTAAAGGAACATAAGCTGGAAGGATCCGCCAATGTTGCTTCCATACCAACCACTGAAATGGCTAAGTTATCTCCATCATGTGTCTGAAAACACCATAAAATGCGAGACAAATTTATTCCTTCTATTATCTTTAGAATCCAGCAACAGGTGATTATTTCCACATTATAGATAAATAAAAAAAATAAGCTAATGTATATATTTATATTCCAATGCCTGTCCGTATGTAAATATAGTTAAAAAGAAGTCGACCTATTGGGATATAATTTTTACTATTAAAAGGCTCAAAATCTAAATATGGTCAAAAGAAAAAAAATATCGAAAAAGTAAAAGCCTAAAGCGTAAAAAGGAACCGATATATACTAAGGGACATAATCATGTAAACGTAACGAAAATATGATGTAGTTCTATTACACTTCACTAGATGGCGTTATTTTATAAACTATTGCTACTATTATCTCACACCAATACTTTAGCTTATTACAGTTTTTTTTTACTTTTTCTACAATTTTCATAATCATGCCTTGCTTCTTACATCTACAAAGCGTTTTTATATTAGAAGAATAGAAGTCATCTTGTGTTAAATTCTTTCGTCGCGATTCCGTAAATTTATAAATATTTTGAACGGGATATAATTGTTGTATTTCTTTTTGACTAAGAAAAAGTACACCAGTGTTACAACTTACTCAACGAGTCAAAAAAAGACATAAATATCAATTTAAATGTATCTGGTAATCAAACAGATAGTCGGTAACAAATTGCTATATACTTTGAAATGTATAATAGTTTTGTCTTTGAAAGGATAATATTATTTTCAAACCACATAAACAGTCAAAGTAATCTTTGACTTTAATTTTTTCTTTTGGACAAAGTTCAATTGTCATTTCTTACAAGAAAAATATAGTAGATCAATTCTGAAATATAGTTTTTAATTCTAATAACAAGATTAATTGTCAAAAAAAATTAAGTTTTTCAGAAACACTCACTTGACTATATAAGTCTTACCAAAATTTTAAAAGTCTTAAAAAATAAGGATTTTTTAGAAACATACCAAATTTATTTTTGTTTAATATATATAAAACGACCCAAAATACAATTCATACAATAGTAACAACTAGCATTTAAAATAATACTTGTAATCATATTTTAAAAATATGTAAAAACATTCAAATGTAACATTTACTCACAGACAAGCAATCTTTAGCTTTTGTTATTAGTTACAATATATATATATATATATATATATATATATATATATATATATATATATATATATATATATTGTAACTAATAACAAAAGCTAAAGATTCACCTCATCTCGAAGCTGCCACAGTCTGACAGCTTCAAACACGATATATTAACGAAAATAAAAAAAAATTACATCTAATAATTCGAACTGCGACCTACACGTGTAGACAAAACTTTGTTATTACGAAACAATACATTTGTTGACAAACAGGGCATATACAATTTTGTAAGTGATTTTAATTTTAACAATTATGACAACAATCTTATTACTGTAATCGGTTCGGTATTTTAGAAAACTAGCGATTACAAAAAAAATGATACTAATGTAGATGAAGTAAAAAAAAAGACCATGAAGAGTGAAAGCAAATGAGTAATAATTTAGGTACAATAAGATAGAACAAATAAAGAATAAAAAAATCAAAACAAACAGGATCTAAACCTGCGACCGCGTCCTCGTAAAACGCTTATTGAGCGAAGCGAGCGGAGCGCTCTACTGGAGAGAATTTGCATTGGTTTTACAAAGTTGGCATTAAAACGGCTTAACGGTTCGGTTTCAAATTTTGTACACATACCATGCTGATATAGGTGGTGGATTTAAAAAAAAATTCAAAAAAATTAATTGTCGTTGAGGAATAATGTCCAAAAAACATTACTCCCATAAACTTCAATGTAAAAAAATGTAAGGTCTACAATCACGACATCCCACACCAAGACGAAGCCTTCGGCTTGGCTCGCTTCGCTCAACATGTAAACGGCACCCGAGATTCCGCGATCGCAGCGAGTCGAAATTGAGGGTCTGATGGCGTTTCTAGTTTAACCATGTTTGGAAAAATACAAATTTTATTCTAGAGAGACTATAAACTTAACATTAAATTACTTTTGGGATGTTGCGAAGATAAAGTATAAGAGGAATGAAAAAACAGTCAATAACGTAACGTAAGTATAATAGGAATGCCAAAACAGCCAATAACTTGGGTTGAAAACCTCAGATCATTGACGGAAATTTAAGGCCATAAGATGCTCTCGATCCAGGGCAAAAAAGGAGCTATTCTTGTGTAGACTCCTGGTTCCCCAATTCGGCCACAAGGCCTGCCGTATGACGTCAGCCCTAATACTAAGTACATGCAGAAGACTTGAGGATGTCTAATTTGAGCTGGTCCGCCACTGTCGCCCTAAAGATATACAAAAATTATTAATTCTATTATGTATAGGGAACTAGTGTTGATGAATTTAGCATTCTGTAAGTAAACGTCTATGCCGGGTAGGCTGTATGTAGACATCGGTTTAAAATTACATGAAATTCTGTTAGGTTTAGAACCAATTATAATCTTAACGGTTTGAGCAATTAATTAAAATTAGATGATAGTTGAACTTACACTGCAGGTATCTGTTATGTTAAATTTATCTCCGAAGCATATCTGTGTCGTTCGGTCGATACCACGCCTCAAATTTCTGTTCTTAAAACGTTGATGATGGGCGATACATTCAGAATCTTTGAACTTGCGTAAATATGCCTAAAAATAACCAAATAAAACATTGACAAAGAGTAACAATATTATGGTTTGATTAGTATTTTCTTAGATTTTCACGAGCACACATTTGAAATAAAACTATTTTTACGGTTTGTTTTGGTTCCATTTTAATAGTAACCCGACGTTTCGAATACTTTGCAGTAATCGTGTTCACGGGTAGACGGGATGTAAGTGTCCGTCAGAAAGTCAGTTAATTAGTCATCTACCTCCAACGGTTCCTTAGTTTGCGGGCATAGAGTTCCGGATGTAGACAAAACGCACTAACTGTATTCTGACGTCTGATAGTGCGGTCACAGACGTGAGACTTTAGATTAATTAACTGACTTTCTGACAGACACTTACATCTCGTCTACCAGTGAACACGATTACTGCAAAGTATTTGAAACGTCGGGTTAAAATCAAAATGTTACCAAATTATGCGCGAGTTTTAATCCGTAAAAATAGTTTTAATTCATATTTTTTGATTGTTTCGATTGCGAAATATATAATTCCAGTGACCTTTTGCAAGTTGTCAGCTAGAGATAACTTTCTTGGGTCTGTGTTACCCCATCCAGTCACTATGACTTCGGTATCATTCACACGGGATCCGTCGTGGAGACACGCGGGTAAAGCGAAAGGACCCAATTCCATTCTAAAACATTATTTGGTAATTTGTTATAATTTTCGTGCTTACTTTATTAAATTGAAATGGGGTCAAGTGGTATTTGTATATAGCAATGTGTTGCTTGATTCATGAATTATAATATCAGTATTTGTGTGTTTATATCTGACTTACTCTCTGTCAGTCTGCAACAAGGCAATATCATTGTATTTCTGAGGGGAGTGGTATCCTTTATGCACATAAATTTTCTTTACGTTATATACATTCTTCTCAGAATCTGGTTCCGATCTCTTCAAGATATTTATTTTGATTTTTGTAACTGGACCACTGGAAGAGAGATAAAAATATTGTAAATCAACAATTTCTTTTTTACAACCATTTTAAAAAGAATATACATATATTTATTGATCTGAGATTAAATTTCGTTATATTTATAGACAAATTCTTATTCCTACAACTGAGTAAATAAACCGAAATAAAGAATGTTGGTTCACAAGTGCAAACTTATTCTTAACTCATGAGTTCTTCAGACATTTCTGTACATCCAATGTTTTTGAACAAAAATTTTATAATAAATTTTGCTTATTACTTATTTTACTAATTTTTACTTGTTTGCTAATTCAATTATTGTTAAAAATAATAATTGCTATATAAATGACTAATACTACTGCAAAAGCATGTGATAATCCTGGTAAAGACCTTTTACCAGGTAAAGGCCATTGTTAATAAGTTATTGAATTTAACATAAATCTA
This sequence comes from Mechanitis mazaeus, assembly GCA_959347395.1. Taxonomy (NCBI): domain Eukaryota; kingdom Metazoa; phylum Arthropoda; class Insecta; order Lepidoptera; family Nymphalidae; genus Mechanitis; species Mechanitis mazaeus. Next base: position 948,247 of record OY365756.1, read on the forward strand.
GGTCTTTGTTCCATTTCTTTATTCAAGTGCTACAAGTGCTACCCTTACCTACTAGGACTCTTAGTGCAATGTGCCACTGTAAGAATAAATTCCGGAGTGACTATGACGCCATCGCATTTCCAATCAATGGTTGTAGTTCCATAACCTAGCAGTGCCTAGAAAAAAGTGCAACAGTGTTGTGTTTATAAAAAATAATTGTGTAATGAGTGCCATTCAAATTATAAAAACCAAATCAGTTGCAATGCAAATAACTTGAATATTAAGCCACTAATCAATAAGCCAATAAATGTTTCAAATTCCCTTACCATGTGTGGGAACTCGCCGCTTAAAGCATTCTGTCCATTAATGATCAGACTCTCTGGACTCCAAGTACAAAAATCAGCTCTCATCTTTTTTTGTCCTAGCAGAGGACTCTCCACACATGGATACAAGTACTGCTCCTGATAAAGTAGGCATTCTGGAAAATATATAGTTATACAATAAGTCTATTAAAATATTTGTATTAGAAGGCCGTAAGATGTAAGAACACTGAGATAGTAAAGATGAATCATAATAGTTTTCAATCAATAGGTAGCCAGTATCATGAAAAGTTAGAACGCAACGTTTCCGAACAAGGTATTTTTAAATATTTTTTAATTCATAATTAAATAATAAAATATGAACAAGCTGCGTAAAAATAGTTAAAAAGCTATCAAATTTATCAAAGTTTCAATTGTAATTCTGATTTTTATTTTATTATCGATGAGCTGTTGGTAAATTTATCTAAAAGCAACGTTCATTCAGTATTTTACTAATGAACCAATCAACAGACATTCTCACATAAAAAAAAATACATTATATTATAGAAAAAAGTACTTGTATAGTAACAGGAAAGGCGTTTTTTCCCCTAATATGTAACAGAAAACTTTGTTTTTTCTAATTTTCACGCATCTATGTCAAATCGATACTTACTGTCAAAGGCTTTTTGACCAGTCATTGGAGCAGTAAGTTTAAAAGATATAGGCGGACATTCTTGCAAATTTTCCCCTCTTTTGAAGAGTAAAACTGGTTCAGCTCCAGTAGTCGTGGCAGTTGTCGATGGAATAGAAGATAAACCAGATCTCCTTCAAAAACAGAATTCGAATTAAATCTAACTAGTGGTATTGTTGGCACCTTCAAACCTGGATTTTAAATCATCATACCTTCCATCCCAGTCACGTTTGATAAAACGTGTTTTGAATTATATATTGATTGATTAACTACCAAACTTTGAATGCCATATTACAATGAATTCATTTGTTCTTGAAGCATGTGTATACGAATATTTATTTTATATTATGCTTTGAATGAAAAATCATCAACACCAATGGGATTTGTAACAGTGACTGTTTGGACATTTCATCGTTTTTCTAAAGAAGCTATTGCGTTAAGGTCTTCTTTATATAGCATTTATTATTACCTTTTAAGTTAGTTTTAAGCGTTCGTTTAAAATGCTTGAATTGTATAACAAAACTTAAGAATTATATAAGAAAATCTCAAAAAGATAGAGATAAATTACCTTTTAAAAGTCATCATCGTTGGTGTTGGTTTCGGTTTCAAATCACTGCAACATATTATCGGCACTTGACCTTTGAAGAAGCATAGCTAAAAAAACATATTCACTTCTGTGATTGAACGCTTTTTGGTACCCATACCAAACCCATACTTAAGGTAAGTAGCTTTTAAAGCACAATTATTAAAAAGAGCCTAATCACCACAGGGGGCAAAGCGAGCAGAAACAACTAAGATACCTGTAGCTTATTGGGCTTGGGTCTCTCTCTCACCATATTTAACGTAAACATGCCAGCGTGTGTAGGACTATGAAAGGATAATAGTACCCGGCCAAAGCCCATTTACGAACTGCAGTCAATTGAATACTTTAGAACCTAGGACTCCTCTTGAAGCAGCGCTTAATCATAAAATTTAATATTTGCTTTCCTATATATGTATATATTGGTAACTTTTATCGTATGGAGAGTTAATCGTTCTTAAGAATTTTCAAATGTTTTCTAAATTTTAAAATTTCGAATTCATTTACTGTTTCTTAAATATTTTGAGGTTTGTGAAACACACAATAATCACATAAAGTGATCACAATAATAAATAGCCGTTTGACTTTCTTGTATGTTTCTTTTCAAACCAGGGCGCGTTTGGAACCAATTAACAATAAGTTGAAGATTGTCTGAACAGAAAGACTTATTTCGAAATTATGGTGTTAAAATAGGCCCTTCTGTCACATCCATTTGACATACATAAATGATCACTGGTATTGATTTAATGTGGATGAAAAATAAATAAATAAAATAGAAGTCAAATCCAGTTTAGCCAAGTGTCATCATAAAAAAACATTTCCAATCGTGATCAAAATAATTGATAATGAATACGGATATTTTAGAACTTTGTCGATATGAATATGTGTCCAATGCAAGTCGGAATAATGGTGATATATTAGTTTAAAACAAAAAATCTTGAAATTCACAAAAATACACGAAAGACTTGTTTAGGAAGCTGATTATTAATATTGCTTGAGTTTTGGTTCACCAAGTTCCGAATGTCATGTATTTTTAGACAAAGTTATGAGTATTGCTATTTTTTGTTTACGATATTCCTCTAGACCTTTTTATAATTTATTCGTTTTGCATCTTTTTTTGACTAACAATTCAACTTACAAAAAAAAGCCCTAAGTACCTAATTCTTCATCTTGAGTTCAACTTCACTAAGAACCTATCATTTATCTATTCAGATTAAGTTACTTGGTCATCTGATTTTATAGACACATCATATTTGCTTGTTTATTTGTTTGTAATCGATTCAATTATAACAAATCTTTTGCTATTATTAGAGTAACATTATTTCGAAACATCAAGACTATATTTATTCAAAATTAAAAAAATTGTATCATCCGTTTCGGGGAATAGCACTGCATGTCTGTTGTGTCGACGAATGATAACCATATTTGACAAAAAATAGTTTATTAAAACTATATTGTAAATTAAAAGGCGCTTATCTTTATTAACAATTAAGTCTTCGGGTGGAGTCATTCACAAAGCTCAGTTTAATATATAATACGAGTTCAAATTACCTGAGGCCTTTTTCTTAATTTAATATTCCTTAAGGCTGAAGGACAGTCCTGGACGGGCGCACAGGCGCCTGGCCTGCCTCTAGGACATGGATCACCTAAATATATTAAAAATAATATAAATTATATGTTTTTTGAATTGTTTCGTGCACTATTAGTAAGTTTAAATTTAAATAACAAAAAAATTGAATGATTTTTGTTCCTACATTTTAAATATAGTAAGGATCGTATTAATTATTTCAGAAATAAAAAATCGATTCTGATCCATTGTGAGTAATAAAGCCCTTTTAAAGTTATAAGTTCAAATAACCGAAGTGTTGATTTCTTTTATAGAAAGTCATTTCAATCATTAAGTAGAAGATCAATTATTAAATTCGGGTATAAATCTACTTAATTCTAAATATAAATAAATCTCATCAAAATCTATATAATGCTAACGCCTCTCCCGACTTCAATTGACATAATTCTAATATGGTATCCCTTAAACTGTTATTTAAAAGGACATGGATATTGTTATTAACTATTCGGTTTATTAATTTGCTAACACTTAAAAAATAGATATTTTTATACTTCAAATTCAAAAATGTCATTTTATAAACCAGATAATCTGTGGTTGTCTTAATATTAATTTATAATATATGCGAGATATTTTTAAATAAATTTTCAGACCAAACCTAAAAATATGATTATGATAGCTAAAATAGGTTTTAATTTTAAAGTCTTCACATCTGTGAGAGGTAATATAATTTTTAAATAAAATAGGAAAGATTACTACAAATGTGGTCTAAGTAACATGTAATAGCATGTCACAAATAAAATAAAAATGGCGACTGTGATTGATAAAAAGACACAAATCACCGAGAATTGTATATAAGCATTTATAGCATTTATATTTATATTCTTATCTCCTCAACCTAACTCCTATAGCCTTCGACGACTTGATTATGTAATATACTATATATAAATTATGCATATATTATATATAATTATCCGGCTGTCCTCACGTTATCCTTATCGGAATTTGCCGGACTAGTTTCGAACTTGGAATTCTTACTTATGAGCTCGGAGCATGGCGTAGAAGTCAATTCACAACGCGATTCGAATTGTGGGCAAATTCCTATAAGATCAATGTGTGTACTATCCGAGTATATATAATAGTAATCATAGCTCACAAAAGTCTTGGTTCCAAATATAACGTTATACATACATATAATAAAAAAACCGGTCAAGCTGTTAAAAATATAACCCAATTAAAAAAAACAGAGGTATATTGATAATTACCTATATCCTGCCCAGTGACTAAGGAAAAAAATATAATATTTAAAATGAAGAGATACAGCTTGTAGGCATCCATAACTGGAGTCATCGACCTGTGGATCTGAAATGAAATAATTTTTTAATATTATTTATATAATATATATAATTTTTGTTATAATATTATATTGATCACGTTGTACATAAAATATGAAAAATGTTAGAAACGGATTTCATCTTAGAACTTTGAACGTCTGTCCCAATATCTGAACTACAACGTTTTAATTTCAAAACCCTGTGGCGGCTGTCTCAGATTCCAATGATTATAGATCGGTGTGTGTACTAATCTTTATATATATATACATCCTGAACTCTATGCCCTTAAACTTAAGAACTTGGGTAGATGACGTGATGATTAACTGACTCACTGACAGACGCTTACATTTCGTCTTAACGCAACACGCATGCGGCAAACCATTCGAAACTTCGGGTTATAATTAAAAATATAAACGTAAATTATATCTGTAAAATAATTTTACTTAAATATGTACTAAGATTTTAGTATAGTTTATAAAATCACTTATATACTTAAAGAAACGCGAAATTCAACCACAGTTCTTAAGGCACTCCATCGTACTATATTAATTTGGTTGAAAAACCTGTCTTCAACCTTGATATTTAAATTATTCTCTGAATGAAACACAATTACAAATCACAAGCAAAATATTAATTCAATTTCATCTCAAAACCTGAACGTCAATTTGAGGTCATTTAATTTTACGATGTTGTTTTGGGGAATAACTTAAACGTATCAAGTCCATTATAAAAATCTGTTACTAGTACAGAGATATAGTATGATTAACATATAGTAATACTGGACTTTTAAAAATACTCAAATTTCTTATTGTAATATCATCAATACAAAATATATTCAGTAGTTACAATATCAAGAGTGAAGAGATTTACTCTGGAGAGCACTTGAAACGTAGTAATGCCAGTTCCTTTATAGATCACTTTATGTATAATCTAGTTAACATTATAATATTTTGTAAAGATTTAACTTCAATATTAAAAGGACAATTCGTATGAATCATTCTAAGTGGCTCTAAAACGATACGTTTTAGAGCACATTCAAAAAATATTATTATAAGTGTACTAGTAAACCCCCCGTTAATTCTTAACGGTCTAGACGGAAAGATAGTTCTTAACAGAATTTAAATTAATTACTTTACAAACAAATTGTAGTAAATTATAAGAAATTCAATTTAAAAGACATATGTTGTAGTATATTAGGGCTTAAACTAAAACATAGGAGTTTTCTAAAACATCTTAAACTACAAAATATGCCAATACTGCAAGGAACAAAAGTTACAGATATATAAACCTATAAACCTACTTTTTCATGTGAATATATATCAGATTAGCAATATTTTCGTATTTAAAAACTTCTAGAAGTTATTATACACCACTTTCGAAGTCAGATTTCTTACATCTTTACGTTTGAGTAGACACTTTTTATGTAAGTATGTGTGTGAGTGTGTATGTATTTTTCGGTTCCATTTTCTCACCATTTGATTATGCGGTTAACTTCTTTTCTAAGACTAATTGATGTGTATTCATGATTAAGATATGATTAATTTTCCAGCGAAGCGTATTTGTGATTTCTAAAAAACTTGTTGCGCGATCTGTATGTTTGTCATACCGACCTATTATTATTCACGTATCCTAGAACTGATTAGTTTTTCATCGACTCGACCAAACGATTTTTATTTATTAAAATGAGTACTGCGCATTTGCAAATTGACTAAAACTGGTAAAAATTGCAAAAAGTGGTAAAAAAATAAAATAAAACACAACTTTAATTGAAAAAAGTATTTGAATATGTATTTTACGACATAATGATTTTCAGTTTAAAAAATAATAATTTCTTAATAAAACTCTTAGTTATTATACACACTAATATCTAATTTTATTTAAATACAAATTTAACTAATAATTAATAATTACTATAATAATTACATATATTGATTTAATAAGCTTCCATAATTTTCAATCCAACATATTATTTGGAAACAAAAAACACAGTATAATTGATTATAATTCTGCGAGTAACAACTCGCGCCGGCCATCTCCGTATTTAAGATGTTACATCTTCTAAATAAGTATTACAATACAGAACGGATCCTTTTAAAATACATTTAATATATAATACCTAATCTTATAGGAAATACTTTTCTTTTACAACATGATTACAATAGATCAAGCTTTAATGATACAATAAAAACTGTCCGTAGATTAGTATAACAAATAGTATATACATTTTCCTATAACAATAACTTTGATGGCTTTAGAGATAGATATAGAAATATAAATATATAAAAAATGGTTTGATTTCATTGAAAGAATAAATAATATCACTGTCAATAACACCACCATATCGCTTTATGAGTGTGTGTGTGTATGTATGTAAAAAATGCGTGTGTGTGTCAGATGACGAATCGACAGAACGAATTGTAATTGTTTTGGGAAGTGTTATTTTTTTTATTATAATATTGCGGTTTTAAAAATTGTTATGAAGAATGTTCAGGTTTTTTAATCGTTATTGTACGTTATTTTAATCATATTTGTCACTTGTTATTAACTAAGTATATTTATTTACGACTATATCTCAAAAACTACACCAGAAGACACTCGTAGATATCATTGAGCACTAAAACTATGGACATACTTCATTTTTAAATGATCGTTGAATGACATTTAGTGAAATTAAACTTCTATACTTTTAACAGTAGAGTTTGAAGTTTATAATAGAGTTGTGTCAGAGTCATAATTTTATTTGGATATTGTATATGGTCTGAAAAGGCTTGTGAATATAGCATTAATATAGATGCTTCCATTTGAGTAACCCTGCATGATATAAAAATTGTTTGCCTTAGCCACACTAAAATATAACGCGAGTAGAGTCGAGACGTAGAGTTAGTATGAAATATACTAAAGCTAATAATAATATATATACAATATATTTCTATTTTAAGACGATCCATTCTGAAAAAGCTTCGATCAATGCGTGGGATAAAGTTATTAATAAATTGAAATGTTTACTGTAACTACTAAGATATAACATGTGTTTCTGAAATAAGGTAAAGATTTTTCAATAAAATTCAGTCATTTTTTCTTTTAATACAAATTATTTAAAGTGACGTGATATATTCAAGTGTATGCCTTAATTTTAAAATATATATCTAATACCATATACTCTCTATATATCTAGTTCTACTAAAATTCTGATCAGATCAGTAATTTGCGACACAGAATCACGAGATACAGGTTTTGTATTAAAACGCTGATAATTTTGTATACTTTTAACAAAAACCAGGTGACTGACCTTTGAATACAAATATCAATACAAATATACAATATTATAGAATTATATATTGCAAAATATTTTTTTTATGAAAAGTAAAAATATTAAAAGTCTATTTTTATATATATTTGTCAAAAAAGCTGTCTGCTATGAGATAACATGTTAAGAAGATTAGTTAAAATGAACATTATTAAATTAGGTATTTTTAAGAAACCTTGTAATACTATTCGTAACTTACAATTTTTTATAACATATATGCAAAAATTAACTTGAACTAATAATATTTCCTTAAATAATATAAAACATACAACAAATAACTTACAGCTTTATAATAACATATAATATTTTAATGAAATATATGTTACTTACTTTACTGATAAATAATTTCCTTTTATTAAATTCGTTTAATTCCATTATTACAAGATGTCTTTCATGTCGGAAACTTAAAAGCTAACTTTCAAAAATAACTAAGAATTTTGTTTTGAACCAAAAACTGTTTAACTACATTTCCCTATTTTGTTTCAAACATCATTCCAATTCTTTTTTTCAGTGTTTTAATAAGTATATTATACTCTACTCTTATTTTCCTACGGCATTACAGAAGGCATTTCACTAAAAAGTTATTTTAAATTTGTGTAGCGCCCATCTTGAATTTGTCATCAAGCCATTTTATTTAATACTCAACATGTCAGCCGCCATTTTGTTGCGGCAATTGTTTCAGATTTAATATATTATGATCAGAACTAAAGATATGCATTTCAGGTGAACCGGACTTGAAAAGATGATTATAATTACTACAATTTTCTTCAATAACACGCAAGACCAGCACTTTTGGAATTACACAGATGTTTCTAAGGTGAGCCAATAGGTGGCGTTGTGTATACAGAAACTAAATTTCATGAGTTGCTTACATTTTCATACATGATCGTTTCATTAACGAGACGCACATTTTTAAATATTTATAATAAATCATAAATAAAATATTGGTTCTGATTCAAATATATTAGTATAGTTTACATCAATCAAAAAAATATAAATTCTGTGTAAATATATTTTGAACCGCTTTTTAAATTATTGTGACAATGAACGTAATCTTATCTGTTTTATTTCGATATTATTAACATATAGTATATACATGTATCAGTCGTTCATGTCCAACAAATAACAACAAATACCGAAATATATCGTTTTTTTATATATTTAATATTACTACTTCGAATTGAAAGTGAAATAGTTTCGGGAAAATCTGCGCCTGAGCACGTGTGCAGACGTAGAAGATGAAATTTGTCTCTTTCACTCCTATCCACTGAAACCACTAGATAGAAAGAGACAAACGTCGAAAATGTTTACGTGAGTATGAGAGAGATTACGTTATAAGCTGATTAATTTTCAATTATTAACTGATTTTATAATTATTTTATTGTTTTAACGCTACCTTATAATTAAATGAACCGAAATTTGATAAAACCATTGAAAATTTAATAATGTTTCATTTATGATTTTTAAATAATAAAGAAATAATTACTTTTACGATTACTTACCTTAATCCGCTTCACAGAACACACACTATTAATATTTTGTTATATTTAACACAATAAATCACGTAACATCAAGTCTCTATCTAAATGTGAGGTAGAGCTCCTTCACATCTCCGCTACCTCTACCTTCTTAAAAATTTTTGACAGGTGTCATAAATATAGACAAAAAAAAAACAATGATTAACATTAATTTAATTAATATTGTTTACAGAATATAAATTAATAAAAAATTATTATAATAATTTTTAATAATTTAAATATATTAATCGAAATCATAATAAATGTATATTCATCGAGATATGTAATATATAAAACAACGAAGAATAAATATGAATATGAATGTTGCTAGATAACTAATTATAGCTCTTTATATGTTCAGTAATTCACAATACAAGTAGATAATAGCGAGTGGTTTTAATAATAAATGAATACACATTTGATAAAGACAGAGTTATGAATCAAATGACAGACATTTATAACATAAGAAGTCAACATGATTTAAATCAGAATAACTTAAATGGAATTAATAGTTATTTTTACTTAAAACCATACATTACCACTTGATATAATTAAAATACACAATAAACTGAATTTTATAAATGTACACTTAATTTTTCTCACCTGTTATATTTAAATGAATCATTATAACATTGAATTTATTATTATAATAAACGACCGATCAAACCAAAGTATCGCAAACAACTGAAGAGGAAGATATTAAATCTATTTTTGAGCATTTTAAATTCATCGCCATTTTTTCTTCAATGTTTTTTAAATATAATGGAAATTCGTTCTCATTTTTGTTTTTATCGATTATTAGGACTCGAACGTCGAACGCCATCTATTGGATCTATTTTTCAAATTTCTGAAATTTAGAATAATGACTGCACGTGTCTGAAATGCTTGGCGTTTATTTTTGGATGTACAGTCTATTAAATTGAGATTTGATTATTTAGGAGTTATCGTACACATATACTAGTATATGACTTAATGGCCGCCATATATATGTTGTATTAAATATGTATATTATAATTTTTATAGAGTTTTAATGTCAAAATCTAGATTCCTTTGACACTACATTATAGAATAACCCCTACGCAAAACTTTATATATATTAATTATATATAAATATATCCATCAATATGGGGGGTATACTTTAAACATATATAATAACTATATTTTCAGATCACCCCTTCCACACAGCACTGCATAGCTATCAGGTTGATAAGTTGTCGTATGAGACAGATAGGTAGAAATCTTATTAGTTTCAAGTTCACTCATGACTCCATCAAAATTATATACTAAATTAAATTTTATTTTTTCATTTCTTCTTATTTATTTTAAGTAATATTAATTGTTAGATTACAAATGAAAATGTTTTCTTTAATGATTTTTTTTATTTAACATCATTTTTGTATTACTTTTATTAATAAAAATTGTTACTTTATAAAAAAATCTTATAAATTATGTTTTAAACAAAGTTTTTTTATATTCTTGTGATGTTTTTATCGATATTTTCCACCGAAAAATAGTCACAGGCATACATATGTTGCGATATTTATTCGACAGATGGGGTTCGAATAAATAAACATTTTTAAGCATTAATTTTTTGTACTTCATGATTGAACATATTAAAAATTATATCAACATTTTTTGTTTTGTTTATCATCTGACGTCACGTCTTCGCATAAATGAAACTAAAAAAAAATGTTGCGAGAATAATACAATTATAAGGTTTCTTTTTAAACCTTTCTAACTCCAGTGGTGGTGGTCAAAACCACCTGCCGTCAAACCGAATGTTACAGTTTTTAAGATACCATTGAATTTTTTTCATAATACGATCGATATTCAATGTAAGGTAGAACAATCAATAGAGCATTTCTTAAGCATTTATAGTTTACCTCCATAATAATTACAATGAAAACTCGAATATTTGTAAGCATCTTGGATAATCAAACTTACTAATCTATATTTTATAATTAATATATTTTTTTAATTCGGGTTTTGTTATGTTGAAAAGTAATATTTTTTTTTCCTTATCATATGCACAAATGCTTAAAATATATCTGCAAACTAGATCCGGAAGCCATTATTTTATTCTCAAAAAATAAAACTGAACCTGCTTGCAGCGTCACCTACACGGCCAAATTGTGAATATAACTCACTCTAAATATGAATATATATAAAAAAACATGGAAATCAGTAAGGCCCTTTTAGAGTTTAGTGGCATAAACACTTATAGAATAATTATATTTGAGTAGAGAGTTATATAACCTGTTAATCGAAACCTTTTATTAAAAGTAATCCCAGAACAATATTACATTATTTATAATTTAACTTTCGTTGCTTAATAAATCATATATATATATATTTACAGGATAGTTTGGCAAACTATCAAATAACTCCCAAATTATATTTGTTGAATTCACAAATATAGATTCTTCTATATATCTGCAAATAACTTGTGAATGAAGGAATTAAGGAGAAGGATAGTGAAAAAGAGACGGATAAAAAGTTGGTTTTTAATATTTTAGTATAGCTATTCTAAGACGATCTTCTGCGTGGGTAGAACATGTCAGTTTAAAAGTTTTAAATTCAAAATTTTGTGTTGCAGCAGTAGTCTTCATTACTATTTATTTATTTATTTATTCATTTATATATTTATTAGGAAGACAAATAGTTATATAGAACTATATATAGGAATGATAAAAATGTACATAAGCCCATAAAGTCTCCACATATTAATAAAAACACAGAACTATCGTAAGACAACAAAAGATATTCTAAGGTAGTTAAAATTTATAACAAAACATTTTTAAAAATATGAACAATTAAGATGAAATTTACTGTAAAAAAAAAATTATAATTGGTTTTAAAAAAACTAATCAAACAAAAATAAATAATAATACAAAACTACAAAGAAAAGACATTAAAAATTTGGTTCTTCAATTTACTATTGGTTGAGATCTAAGCCTTTGCTCATTTTTATGTCTTTTAACAAACTGCACAACATAAAGGAAACAATTATAGTCAAAAATACTTGCTTTATACGTCAAATATAATACTTATCCAACAATGTTATTATTGTGAACCTCAATAGCTGACTCATCATTATAATGATTTTAGCTATAATTGACGCAATGTTTATGAACTCTTAATGTTGAATATAAAGCCTTGAAAGAGGCAATATTTTTTGATAACTAAAAATCAAATAAAAGCAAGATGTAGGTCGGTTATTTATTTTAAATTATTGCTAACTAATTAATATGCTACTGAAAAACAAATAGACTTTAATTTCAAAAATTATGGTTAAAAATTGTGTCTTACTGTAAATGTATTAAAACTGAAAGATAACTTAGTAAAGTCAATGATAATTTATTGAAAAATCATCAGATTATATTAATAAAAAATGCGAAAAATAGTCAAATAAATATTCATGAACATGATGTTTTAAACAGGTTCATTTAAATATTAATTGGCTATGCCCGTGGCTACGCTCGAGTAGCTCGAAGCACGTTTAGAACGTTCCTCCACCCGACCACATCCTAAATTACATGATCTATTAAACTTCAGTATCCAGAACGAACACTGTACTGCGATTTTTCTGTTAAATTAAAAGCCTAACTTCCTTCACCTTCTCTCTATTAAATATAATCAGATATATATTAAAATCAGTAATATTATGTCCTATAACGACTATTTCTCGAACTATAAAACAGACAGAAAAAAAGCGTCCTTTAACAAATATAATATTAAATTGATACGTCGTTTTCAGTCTAAAATATTTTAAGTTTATTAATTAATTTATTTATTTTACTCAAAGTACGTTTTTGAAGCTTGAATTTAGAAGTTAAATTACCTTTAAAAAATTAATTGTTAATCAATAAGGGTAACGAGGCAAGACCTTCGCAAAAATATTAATATTTGAAAACACACGCTTCTAAAAACTAAAACTACTAGACCCATTTTAATGAAATCAAGTTAAAATTTATAGATTTGAAGAAATTAATCTGAAAAGGTACATAAAAACCCAGAAAAAACCTGTGATATAAATCATTGATTTGTATGTCTTGAAGTATCACTAGAATTACAAAAAATCTTATATTTTCGAAATTATTTATTTGAGGTGTATTCAACTAAATATCTGGCAAATCCACATTCTCATGTTTCTATAATCATCATGTGTAAGACTCCTGTACTCGAGGCAGATAGAGTCACAGGAACGGCTAGTAAATGTAATATGACTGCAGGCATTTTATAAAATGTATCTTGTTAAATATTATGCGATCGTTTTCTAAATACTTCGTTAATGCATTTATGGTGTACTGGTTTTATAGGAATATTAGTAAGAAAGCCTAAGTACATTAAATAATATGGCTATTACGCTTACGACCGCTTCAGCTAGAACTAGTGATAGCATTCGACGTCTCTTGACATTACTCCATTGCCAAATAACAAATTACTATCTATCATATATATCTGTATAGTTTAAAGTATAGTTTGTTAATATAATACTTTTAAATTACTAAAATATTCATTACTCTAAAATAAAAGTTATTAATACATTTAATTCATAAATTTCACAAGACATTTGTATATAATACAATAATGTATACCTTGCTATTAAAATATTATATAGTTTAATATTTTATATTCATAAAATGCCAAGAAATACCATCAATATCAGAGTTTCAACGTATACTAGAAAGTCGACTACAAAATCTTATCTAACCTCACGCTAATTAGCTGAGATGATGGTTGCCATGTCTAAATGAATTGCAGTCAATTTCATCTATATATCAATTGTAATAGAAATTCATAATTTGATATAAAATAATGTTTCCAGTGGATACAACGTGGGTACCTTCAAAAAATGACTGCAAAGGATGCCGTCAATGCACTATTTCTTATTATACTGCAAGAGATTGGGTCGTACTCAGGTAACCCACAAGTTTATTTGTCCTCTATTTTAATTAAAAATAAATAAACCATTATTCTAATCCATAATATTATGGAATACTGGGAAAATTGTTAATTATTACACAACTAAACACATTTCTGAAAGTCATGTCGAGTGCACTTTATTTTAAATATTAATGGTAAATAAAACTCTTGAGACTTAATAGCAATTTTATAAGAAAAAATATGGCAGCTGTCGTGGACAGAACTTGCGATCTTAACTAAACCACATAAAGCCATTAGCTAAATCTTTTTTAATGTATTTATAACAATTAATTATTAACAACTGACAATTACTTGACGTTTAAATTTAATAAAATAATAAATTATTTAAATATAACATATTATCTCGTATGTTGGTCTTCTTCTATATATTTTTATCTAACCTTTTTTTATTTTTATTAAATTGGGCTAAGTTGTTGTACGCCCGAGAGGGTCCCTGTTCCAGAAAGATACATGTTTAATAACCTAATAATGTTTCTTTCAAATTATCTATAAACATGTTAGCTATAGAGACCACTCACTAAATCTCACTAATAAATAAAATCAAAAACTATTTACAGATACTAATTAATATTAGTTCAATTCTGATCAATGAAAGTAACCATCATATAACGAACAGATATACAACCCGCTATTTGCTATGAAAGATATGCACGGAGGCATATTTCAAGATTGACCCAAAATATCCCAATCTTATTTTTGTATATAATAATCTCAATTTACTACTATTTAACACAAATTGTTAAGTTATTTCACACTAGACCACATCTTGTACACTTCAAAATGACTTGAAACACCAGCTTATGGTCAAAATACTATGGAAAAAAATATTTTATAATATTTTTGCGCTTTTACCATTCTAGATATCTTTTAAAAACATGTATGTTTGCTTTATTTTCTCGCAACCTGATGATGCATTTGGCTTAGTTTTGGTACTTTTATTTTTTAAGAAAATACAAAAAAATAATAGTATCATATTATCTAATAATCAAATAATGAAATAAAAAATTATAAGTTTTCTTAACCAGGAAGCTAATGTAATGGGGTTCCCACCAATTACCTCTTGTTTTTATATATCAAGCGTTCTTGTATTCGAAGGTAACTTCGCTTCTCGCAGTGCGGCTATCGACTTCATTTTTTTTTCTATAGTAATGAGAAATATGAAGCATAAGATTTGTAAAAGACTACTTACTGGAATTGACTTGTAAGGTTACGTTGAATGGTTACGTGTTGAATAATGTTGAAGTGTTACGAGTGTAGCTGTAAATAATATATTCCAGTTCTGATATGCATCGGATTAACTACGCACTGTCTTTCATAAAATATTATACATAGGATATTATAAATTCGAACGTGATGTGAGAAAACCGATGTCGAAATCGAATTGGAGTTTTTAGGCTTTTTTTTCTCCAAGGGCTTGATCCTCTCCATCAATTGTTACTCTACGGACGGTTCGCATTTTGCAAAATAGCCATATTTGTGTACAAGTTGTATTTGGGCCTATCTAAATAGCAGACGCCAAATTGTAGATACTATCAAAAGGTAAAATAAATAAAATAATTAAAACTTGCTCTCTTTTATATAAAAAGATTGTTTAATAATACTATCTTATACTGATAAGGGAAACTAAAGCCAACATAAAATCCCAGAAGATATAACATTTAAAGTACTTCAGAAGTAATAAAATGGCTTGTTAAGACAAACAGGACTGTTAACTTATCTCTCATTGTTTGTAGTTTCAAGTAACTTAAAAGAAAAGGTTAAAAATACAATTAGACTTCTCTTACACATAAGATAGGGATTTTTTTGAGATTTGAGCAATTTTGATCGTTAGAGTCTAAAATTGTAATATAATTATTTAAAGATATATTTGACTATTTCATGTTTAATAAAGTTTTACATGAATGGATTTTTTGTTTGTTTAAACGCAACAATCTCTGAACCTCACAAACAAAATTTGATAAAATACATTTTCATTTCATAGGTTAATTTTTGGGAAATGTTATAGACCCAACGTTCTTAAGATCAGTATTATTTTGTACTTCGTTAACAAAATATAGAAAATTTGGGTATAATGTTCATTGATTAGAGTTAGATCATAGCTTCAATATTGCAATGCTCTTCTAAGACCCAAGCCACTATAAAATAAAAATTACGACAGAATCAAGACAGGTCATATTTATGTATTACAATAAATATTTGTGGATGGATCTTCATAATTCAAGTTTATATTAATATTATGTACTTTTTATACTTTTTGTTTTGTTCGCAAAATATTCAATAAACATATAAAATATTCTGAAGTTTTTGAAACCACTTCACAATAAAAAAGGAACTGAGCTTGTTGTCAGGTTCTTCTCAGACCAGGTCGCATTTGGAACACTTGTAACTTTTAAGTTAGAGAGTAGAGCTTATTTCGATAAGTCTGGTTACTATTCTACTATAAACTTTGGATCACTAATTACTAATATTGATTCAAAATAGAGAAAATATAATTTAAAAATAAAAATAAATATGTGGGCATTCTAACTATAAATAACTCTATGGTATTATTTTGATCCGTTTAGATCATTATTTAATTTTATATTTCAATAAATAAAAACAAAACGAAAATTAATTTAACAACTCAAAGAAGTACTCAGAGTTCTATTCAGCTGTTATCGTAGAGATAGCTTACTGTTGAGAGAAATAAAACTTTAAACTATAAAAAACTTTGGTATCTAATCAAATGGGATAGTAGTAATGATTATTAATCTTTTATTAACGCTAGAGATGTTTCTCTTTATTTCTTATAAAAAAACCAATTTCACACTTGATTAAATGTTAATTCATACAAAAATGAATGATGCTATGAATGATGAATGACATTCATCTCAAAAAGCTTTACATAAGTTGATAAATTTCGTATTATCAGTAATGATACAGAAAATTAAGCTGACACCGAAGATATGAATATTTAGTTATCTCAAATCTCGATAGATGTCGCTGTCCTAAAAGTTTAGAGTCGATATTTTTGGAGAATGCTATTTAATCCAGCTGTAATATAATAATGAAATCATACAAATTAGCTAAGTTTATAAAGTTAGCAACTTAGCCCCTAAATGGTTTATCTTACTGATAAGTTTAATTTTTTAAGAATACATACAAATTAAAATTATTATCTTGCGAAAAGTAAAAAATAGTCTTTCTTGTTTTCAGACTTTCGTGATTTATAATTACTATTACATATAATCCATAATATATATAATTATCCAGCTGTATTCTTGCAATAGTATCAGGATTTTGATCTCAGAGTGTGGCAGATTGGTAGAGTAAGAATCCCGAATGAATTCGAAACTATTCGGACAGATTATAATCGTATTGAACATTGAGTACAGTTACATTTAATTTGAAAAAAAAATTGATTAAATTAATTTCCAAATAAACAGAGAAAGATAAGCAAAAATTTCTTTTTAAAATAGAATCTTTGAAATATTTTATTTTTTTGTTACATACGAATTTTTTATACATTAGTATTAAATATAGTAGGAGTGGTCTTAGTATTTACACACACCAACTTCATTTAGGACACGCAAT
This sequence comes from Mechanitis mazaeus, assembly GCA_959347395.1. Lineage (NCBI taxonomy): Eukaryota > Metazoa > Arthropoda > Insecta > Lepidoptera > Nymphalidae > Mechanitis > Mechanitis mazaeus. Next base: position 966,038 of record OY365756.1, read on the forward strand.
ATGGAATATTTTTGGACTATATAATTATTGTTTATGAGATATTGCAATGAGGAATAAACACACATACGCATTCAGAGAATACTATGTACTGAACAGCGGGACACTGAGAGAAAAAGGGATGGAGAAGTCTTGCTTCTAAAATGTTAAAATCTACTAATTAAAATTGAAAAACAAACTTAAAAATATTATATAAATTAATAAAAAAAAATTGCGGATACTTAGATAATAATGTTTCAAAGAAATACATAATAAATATCTAGATCAGATTCAAGAAATCTAAGGAATTTAAATCTCTCTTTAAACCAATTTATATATATCTATAACTTGTATCAATTAAAAAATTTCAATTGAGACTAAAAAACAAACACAATCTTTAAGTCTGCTCCATACCTCTCCGCCCTGATCCCGCCCGCCCTACAATTCCTGCTATATAAAGCTAAATCAACCGTCCTCACTGCATTCCGTGTTCGACTCCTGACTGAGGTAAGTCTTACATAACATACAATATACATAATATGTAAATTATCACCCACCAATTGTTCTGACCTCTCTCTGATGGACTTCCATTAAGAACCCCTAAGGTTGTTCCTCATCTTTATATAAAATTTAATACAAAGTCTTAAAACCTAATAAATTTATATATATATATATTTTTTTTTTTTTTTTTAAATACCCTACTTTAATACCAATTTTATTTAATAGAGTCTTATTTGGAAATCTATTTATTTATAAACGTTACAATATAAAACCGCGACTCGTACGTATTGAAAGGTTTCTTTATATAATAAGAAATATTAACAAGTGCATTCGAATGTCCAAAGTTGATAATGCTGTGTTTTCGTAGATTATATATTGAGTTCAGAACTAACATGCCAAAAATATAACGTTCTTTTGTAGTTCTTTATTGTATATTTTCAACTTATAAAACATAATAATTTTATACACTCTATCTAGTATGATGAAGATAATGTAAATTCATCACTTACTAAATATATTTCAAAAGAAATAATCCCATGTCGTGCTTTGGGGATAGATTTAAAAGTTTTATAACATTACATTTTCAGTAATGTTTTTAATTGAGAAGAAAAAAATAACAAACCAACAGAAAAAGACAAAAATATGTTCAATTGACTGCACTTAGAATCGTCTTTTTATTCATATAATATTTATATTATCTGCTTAATTTAAAATTATATGTAGTACATTGTCAAATTACTTAATTGTTCAAACAATTTAATCAATCTATTTTTAATATCTACTTAGCCTTTCCGCTTTGATCGTAACAATTACAAAATAATTGTAAATATCTACTCCAAAACACTCACCTTAACCAATGGTGCTGAAGCTTAAAAACGACGTACAAGGAAATTTTTAAAGAAGGTTTAATTTAAAGAAGAATATAATTACGGAATACAAAAAAATGTTTTTATAGAAACTATAACATTAGCAAGTCAGATGAACAACTGCTCGTTTAGGTCCCCATAATTAGTATTCATAGCATTCTAACAGCCATAATGATAGAGTTAATCTATCTAACAATTTAGAGACATTTTCCCATTATTTAAATTATTTTTTGATATTTATATAATGATTGTAAAAGAATTTTTCTTCTCGGAACCTTAATTTTGAAGAATTTTTTGAGGTGTTTTGTTGTTTCATCTTCTAATGTTTTTAATACTTATAATTGATTAACTTTAAACTTCATCACAATATGTGAGTAATTTTTGAGTAATATTAAAACAACTATAACTACAAGGTGAGACAGTCTTCTCCAACACGTATAGAACACATTCATTCTCTAAAAGTTTTTTAATTTAAGATCTGTAATATAACTTACTAACTTCATTACGTTAAATAATTAAGGACATATTGCTAATTAGTTGCTTATAAACATACATTGTCTTCGTTTTATACATCTAGTAACAGCTAATAAGCACACAGTCTTTTAATAAGTTACTTTTATTCATAAACGGATCTTGATCATGTCATCTTACACAGCATGTCGTCTAATTTAACATTCAAATGTGTTTGAAGATCACATTTTCATAGAAAGCTAAGTTTATACAAAAATATATATAAACTTGTTATATTCTACGTGTAGCTCAAATATAGACAAGACAAATTTCGGTTCGGTTTTTTGTTTACTATAATGTATCTCCATTCTATAATGTTACATTCGTCTATCTGAGTTTTAATTATAATTAACCCGCAGCTTCACCCCGTAGAGCTTTGTAATTGTGTTCTTTTTAATAATATTAAAAACTGAGTTATTCCGACTTGGGGTATTCTGAATACTCTGTATTATTTATTTATACAAGAATATTTCTAACCTCTTAATCCAAAAACCGATATATTTTAGTGAATTTACATAAAATCATAATGAATTAGACACCAGAACCTTCCTCAAGAATCATACTATTGGTGAAACTATATAAAAATCTATTTGAAGTTTATCGCGTTCATACAGACAAACCGACGCGACCAGGGGACGTTATTTTATAATATGTATAGATATATTAAGAATAATCATTATCAAATAAATTGAAAAAACTTGACACTGCTGGCATTGAGTGGAGCTGGTGCAGGAGAGCTGAGAAATAAGCAATCAGCTATTAAACAAACATGTTATATCAAGCTGATTGCTTCAGATAGAATTTCCGTATCAAGAATTACTAACGAGGAATATAGGATAAAAAATATATAGTACTAAAGTAAAATAGAACTTAAGAATATGATTTAAGAAAACGAGGGTATATGATTATGTTTTCAGACTCTATCTATAACTGTCTAATTCTTTCTTATGTATAATTATAGCTTAAAACATTAAATATGAGGTTCAAACCTTCAGCCCCTCTTAAACCTCTCAAACCTCTTACTTAAACCTCTTTTTTGTCAAACTTTAAAAAATAAACCCTTAAATTGAATAGTATGCCATTTAGTTTCTTAAATTGCACATTTACTCCGTACATGGTATTTCTCTTTTATATAATAATTATATAAAAACAGAAAAATATATTTTATCTATGAACTTCGCTTTGGTTCAACATTATTTTAAGAACTTCACATATTACAGGTTTTGTTTTGATTTGCATTCATTGTAAAACTACAAGTCAGTCATTAACATTTGACGCCAAAATGCTGAAAACTTTTTATTTTTTCCTTTTTTATTTTTTTTCGTTTTTTTTATTTTTCTGCATATTTACGCCAGGAACTTTTCAAAATGAGACCATAACCAGTTTTTAATGCATCTATCATCCCATAATTACTGGGATTAAAATCATCTTACGCAATCTAAAAAATATTCTACTTTAAAACATTACCTAAAAAAATTCATTTTGCCATTTCCGGAAAACTTTTAAAATTATAATTTCAAGGAACAAATTTTAAAAATACATTGATTTAAACGTGTAGGTTTGTAGTTATAAAAAAAACTACTGTTTTTGGAATACATTTTGATAAAAATTAAATTATTATCTGAAACAAAAATTTTACGGAATTTTATGGAAAAAAAAAACGAAAAAGAACATACCAAAAAATCAATACCAAAAATTATCGAATTTGCAAATTTTAAATGATTTTAGATGACTGGCATATTATTTAACTTTTGAAGCAAACGAAGCCGCTAACAATAGCTAGTTAATTGTAACACTCACAGATAAATTGAACATAATGAATGAAACAAAAATGATAGCCTAATACAATGTGGATTACACATGTGATCATAAAGCTGTCATAATTCGGGGAAGGTGCGGTTTCTGAATTGCAAGTGCTATAGATATAGTAGAAATAATCATACCAAGTAAGTGACACGTTAGAAGAATATACTTCTTAAATAATAATTTTGGGAAAACTCTTGTTATATGTTTTAAGACACTTTTTCGGTTATTTTAACGATTGTAGTTGAGATTACATTCATTATATGTCTGAAATTTTCGGTGCGACATTTTTAGTATTATCATCGTTATTAAGTGTGTGGCGTTTTATAATTTGTTGGTGTAACAAGTGCAACTGTTAAATCGAGGAGTGGGGGTTCGACTTTCACAAAACCATTTACTCATGTCTAACCCACAGTTTTTTCAGTTCTGAATGGATTTCTTCATCAGTCAAAACTTCAGGAACAAGTATTGTTATTGTTACTTTTTTATCCGTTTAAAATTTATAGAACGTTTATCATCATTTTGGAGATATTCGTGGCAACAATGGAACGTTTATTAGCCACACATACGTGCATAACCATAAATGAGTGGTGATTAACAGAATGAATGGCGTTTAGATTTATAACTTTTATGGAAATATCTAAACATATCTATGTAGTGAAATTATTAATAAATAGTATTTTTATTGACTCTTCAGTGTGTTCAATATTAAATATATTAATAAAACAGAAAATTACAAATAGTTTAACAACGAAGAAATGACACGAAAAGTTTAGTTTATCTAGTAAGATATAAAAGAGAATAATCATCATAATCATCGTTCAGCCGAACACACCCACTGCTGGACCTCCCCCGAGGTTCTCCAAAACGAGAATAATATAAAAACTAAATGTCTGTTGCTCCTAGAGAATAACGAAACCCAATAGAAAGTGTAAAGTAAAACAAGAGAAAAGGAAACTTGATTATAAAGTAGCGAGCTAGTTGTGGACTTGAAATAAAGTTACAAATAATATTTGTCTTCTCCGGTCACTCAGCCTCGTTATAGTTTTGTTACTAGGTTGCCAATACTCGATTATTTGAATTCGAATTTATTTAGGCGTATTATTAATGAGTTTTTATCAAAAAGGGGACGATAATCTTCTCTTAGTATTTTCTTAAATTTTCACGAGTACACATTTGAAATAAAACTATTTTTACGGATTAAACTCGCCAACAAATTGTACATTTGGTTAAATTATACATTCGTGTTTACGGGGAGACAAGAAGTAAGTGTCACGTCTAACCGTGAACACGACTGCTGCAAAGTATTCGAAACGGCGGGTTAAAATTAAAATGTAACCAAATTATACGCGAGTTTAATCCGTAAAATAGTTGTATTTCAAATAATCTTCTCTATTTGATTTAATAATTAACAAATTTTTATTTTCATTATGAAGAAAGTAAAAGTGTAAACTCATGATACATTGTATTGAGTCTTCGATCCTGAATTGATTATATTTAATATTTATAAACAAAAGGTCGGCATTTCATCCAAATATGCGTAATTCAAGAGAATTTGTCTGTAGGATAATCTGTCTTTTAAGAGAGAGTGATTTTTACTATTGAATTCATGAAATATTTAACAACATTCTTATTCACGGATTCATTTGAATGTTTTTATGAAAATCTTTAAAAAATACACGTTCATTGTTAAATATTCTTAAGGACTTGCTATAAATATATAATATAATCTGACTATTAACTGACTTACTGACAAACACTTACATCTCGTCTAGCCGTAAACACGATTGCTGCAAAGCATTCGAAATATCAGGCTTAAATTAAAATGTAACCAAAATTATACGCAAGTTAAATCCGTTAAAAATAGTTTATTTCAAATGTGTACTCGTGAGAATCTATGAAACACTTTTCTCTATATATAGTTGAAGAAATTATAAGTAACATTAACGTTCTATAAATCAAATATACAAAATAAGGGGACTAGAACACAAAAAATAATAAAATGTCTGAAAGAATATATACTATACAATATCAATTTCTTGCTTAATGAATAAAAGTATATATAAATAATTAAATTTTTCAATCAAATTAACTTGCTGATCCATAAACCGTAAAGTTGGATACAATATCTATAACTTGGAATAAAAACCATTCACGCAGCAAAGTTTACTTTTAAATACATTAAAATTTATCAAACACATTGTGATTATAAGATACTGTAACGACTGTACCCAATATTTTACCAACAGTTCAAGAGAGAAAATCTTCAATAACTGCAAAATGTATTCAAAATACGATATTAGGACTTTATTGTGTTGCTATTAAAACTGTTTAATACATTTTGTTAATTTTATTCAAAATAAACCTTATATATCTAACAAATATGAAAACATTGCTAATTTTGCAAGACACCCATCAAAATTATGAAGTTGACGTGATTGACTGAACCTTAAAAGATCCCGACTTCGAGAAAAATAGGTAATGAAGGCTAGTTTGCCCAAAGTTATATTTTAAGTTGTTATTTAGGAAGAGAAAAATAAAGATAAAATACTTTTTTTTTTAATTGGTAAGGTAAAGAATTGAGAGCCTGAAAATTAGGAAGGATTTTTTTCTACGTTTACCTAGAAGGAATATAAAAACCGACGCAATTGTTATGAAACAAACTATTATAATAAACAGTGTCTGAAAAATGATGAAAGCAAATTATGTGACAGAAAGAATTGCCATTACTTATTTATTTTACACTAAACAACTTAAAATATAACAAAATTTTAACAATATAATTTTTTCTAATAATCGGCATTCGCTTAACCGGATATAATTGACCAAGTTCAAAATTGAAACATGTGTTTTAATTCGTTAATAAAGTTTTAATTATATAATGCAAAAAAATATTTTCTCATTTACAGATCAGCAGCTACAGTTTCCAAAGCAATTGTCAAAAGTTCCCGTCATGTCTCGCGTTTCGTTATTGCTCGTTGCTCTGTTTTGTTTGGAGTGCTGCTATTCAGCCGCGGTAAGATTACTCTTAACTTACTTTATGACGTACATTGTTGCTTAAACTTCAAGATAAATGATATTTTAATTATCTGTAAAAGTGTTGTCTATTTTAATTTACGAAGTCCTCATTTGGTGTCCTTATGCGTATTCGAATCGCGGCGTGAACGAATGTTTTTTTTCTTTTATTATTAATAATTACATAGAATAATTCAGTAAAACTGTCTATGAGAAACTGTTTTGCATACTTTGTGCAAGCATCTATCAAAAACGGTATAGCCAAAAAATTTCCAAATTTTGTGCACTGAAAGATCTCAGTCTGATGGTGGTTGAAAAAAAAATTTCAAATATTTGATGTCGTTGAGGAATAATCACGAAAAAACTAAAATCTCATTGACTTCAATTAGAAAAATTTTTAGCGCGAAAATTTAGCTTTATAATGCATATTACATGCGCATGCATAAATTTTTTAACAGCTTTTAAATTTTTTTATTTTTTTTTATTTTTTTTTTATCTTGAAAAATAGTTGAGAACAGAATGCGTCGACGTTTTGTAAATGCAACTTCGGTGCTGTTTGCACTTAGCTTCATTCAATATGCTAACACATACCGAGATTTCGTGGGCGCAGCCGCTCAAAATTGAGGTCTGGTTCGCATTCCTAGTATATATATATATATATAAAAAATTATCGTCATTCATATAAGATCAGCGTAATCTACCGTAATAATATATTATATATATATACGGTTGGTTATACATATATATGACATAAAAAACTTCTCCCTTCCTAGATGACTACAACATAAGACTAGAACAATTCTTCTCTTCAACATCCTCCAACATTCCTCATAAGAAGCATTTGTAGAATAAATTTTTGCATATATCCACGAACGATTGCACTAATTACCATTAAGTCAACCATCTACTTGTTTGTCACACAATTTAATATTAATAATTAATAAAAAACTCTCATCTCATCAAATTACAAATATTATTAAAATAAAACATATATTTAAATAAAGTGATTTATTTTATTTTATTTTCAGATTCCGAGACCATTTGATCCCAGGTTGAGCGATGATGTTATTCTTACACCAAAGAAGAGACCGTTCTGCAATGCTTTTACCGGTACCTTTCTAGAAATAAATTTAGAAGTGAATTTTAATGCATGAAGAACAATGTTGATGTATATATTTTAGAGTACCATTATATCAAGCTATGGAGAGCAATCATTCATTTATTCATTCATTACAATAAATGAAGATAAAACTGAATTTTTAAATATAATTTTATCTTCATTTATTGTAATGAATTTGTTTTTGAAATGTTTTCATATTTTTTATGTCTCTAATAGATTTACTATACTTTCCTTTTATACTTAACTTTGTATGATTTATATATATTTTTATCGCTGGAAGCAATTATAAAAAATAACTTTCCATTTTCCTCCTCCAGCACATTTTGCGATTACCATCAACTGAACAATAAACTACCAAACCAAATCAAACTTTACAGAATAAAATGAAAATATTAACTTTCTACTATATGCTACATAATTTACTCTTTTGTTTATTATCAAAAAATTTAATTATAATACGATTATAGTTTATGCAATTTACATTTTCAGGATGCGGTCGTAAAAGGTCACAGGCAACTCCCGGTATGCCAATGAATGAAGTGGTACGACAACGTCAGGTATGCGACTCTTAAATTTCAACTCGGTATACACTGCTCTCAAGACTAAGATTTAACAGCTATAGTTTTAATTGTTCAAATAAATATAGTTTTAATTTAATATAGTTTTAATTGTCAAAATAACAATTTAACAAAATAACAACATCATTTTTCTCTACGTTTATAATTCTTAAAACTTTTATATAAAAGTTCCATAAACCTTCTTACGTTTTCAGTTTGTCGACGAAGACACTATTGGATCGTTCATTGACTCAGACAACGCAATCGATGAACTGTCTCGTCAAATACTATCAGAAGCTAAATTATGGGAAGCTATACAAGACGCCAGTGCAGAAATAGCTAGAAGAAAACAAAAAGAGATCTACAATTAAACGAAGCAAACACAAAACGAATCGGCTGATTAATTATCTGTGCGTCGCATTTCTGTTTATGAGGTCAACATTTGACAGTTATTTAGGCGCTAATTTCTATAAATATGGCGGATATAAGCTGTACTATTGTTAGATATTGAAATATTTTTATTAAAGCATTTAGTCTAGGAGGTGACATTTCATGTATATAATTTAATATAAATATTTTTTAATATTATTTATTATAAAAGCAATTAAAATGTAATAAACAATAGAATTAAGATGGCGCTTACATGCATGCCGCAAATTTGATATACACTCCCTTGATTTAGGAGCTATATTTGTTATTCTTTAATTATAAGAATTTAATGTGTGGTTCAATTAGTAAGAAAATAAAATAAAATCTTGAATGCATTTTTTTATTATTCACTGAAAATAAATATTTCTTTCTTAGAAATGAAGCTGCAGTCCCATACTTTACAAACTAAGGAAAACATACTAACAATTGAATACGAATATTAAACACGCTTAGCGGTAGAATAAAAAAAAATACCATTTCGTTTCTTAGCACATGCTCCAACGTTCAACTTTCGAGAATTGGTTTGGGTTGTACGTATATATATTTACTGTTTTATTGATATCATTTTGTTATTTATATCCGCTGTCTCCTTTGCTATGTAAGCCAGGCTGTTAAAAATTTATTTATTTATTTTTATATTTTCCACTTTCAATCAATACCAATGATCACTTGTGTACGTCAAATGGAAGTGCCAGGAGGGCCCATTTTGATGCCTTACATATCGAAATAAGCCCTTCTGTAGAGTCACTGTCCAACTTATAACTAAAGCAACGAGGGTTCCAAGCGCGCCCTGGTCTGAGAAGAACCACACAACAAACTTAGCCGGGTTTTTTTTTTTGTATTGTGATCACTGTTCCACAAACGTCCATATATAGTAAACAATTTACGAACAACTACTAGAACCATCGCAATTGATTCCTTGTGGAGGCTAACTTATAAAAACCAATTAAGCAAATAAAATAAAACTATAATTTTGAAACTGAGCCAGCAAGACGACCAGTCACCTCAAGCAGCACCCGTTCACGAGTATAACGCAAGGGTCAGCCATCACTCCCTTCGCCATATTTGAGGGAAGGGGGTAACCCGACCCCCAACGCTACTGCAAGTAATGACTTCTAAGGGAGCGATGTAATGCTGCCAGTTGATCAACAAGAGAAACAAACAAAGGCAAAGAGATTATATAGGTCCCAGTCAATCGCCAATCAATAAGTTTTAGCATAAGAGGCGATGAGAAACAGAAAAACTTCAATTCGATCGATTTGGAGAGACTAGAAAGCTTCACTGCCAAATTAACAGACAGAGACAGAGAGGTTTTGGCTAATCAGAGCAATTCGATCGACACTAGTTTTCCGTAACGCCTTTTTATAGGACTTGTTAATTACAGCTCTTTTAAAGGCTCTTTTTTATCTTACATCCAGAACTTAGAGGTGTCGATCATTCATTCGATTAAGATAAGCTGAATATTTTCACTTTTCAGCATAATCGTTTTCATGGGCGAACCTTTCCACCGATAACTATTTAAGTGAAGGAATGAAATACTCTATCGCTGAAAAGAAACAGATCAGCCGACAAGTATAAAATGTAATTAAGTGCTGCATCTCATCTCAATCTGCTTTCTTATATTTATGGAAATATAAGATGAGCGAGCGAGTATGGACTCGACTATCACCATGTGGAAACATAGGAATACATGACTTTTTCTTTTATTTATATATTTTACACAGAAATTCCGGCATGTAAGCGGAAATTGTGCTCCAACGTGTACTGGAGGAAGTCGAGGTACTCAGCGCTGCCATTATTTTGCATCTTTGTCACCCTAAAAAGAGCCAGTGCGGCTGCTCTATCTCAAGATGATAATGAACAGATTTAAGACTAGAGTGCAAACCTCCATATTGAGATGCACTAAGAGTGAGATATGCAACCCCTGAAAAACAACTTGTTTGCATACAATACTTTATGCTTTTTTTTATTTGCGTTTTATATAATACCCTCAACAAAATAACTATACATTTGGAAATATAAATAAAAGTAGGAAAACATTAAAACTTTTTAAATAATCTATATTTATTTCTGTAATTAAAAGGAATAACATAGATCAATAACCGTTATTTAACATCCAACCAGCCTCGAATGTTAAATGTTTTAAATACAAACTTGTTTAAATATATTTCTATTGATTTCATCAACAACCTGTTTACATTTTATTTAAAATATCAAATCTCTAATATTTTACATAACTATATACAGTTTATATAATATTGCAGCCTTTTGAATCATTTATACGTCGTACATGGCTTGTAATCTATTTTCAAGAGTATCTTCATAAGGGTAGTATTTAAAATCAGCCGACATCACATTGCTCCATGTTTCAGGGGAGTCGTCCAACAAAAACACAGGGAACTTCGGTTTTTGGATATTTTCGCTTTTGTAGTTTTGGGTCTGGGAGAGCAACTGAGAAAATAAAAACGTATTGATAAAAGTAAGTAAGTAAACGTATTGTCCACATAATCATGATAAATATAGAAAAACATGACTGAAGATGTATTTAAATTTGCAAGCTTACAAGTCTCCTCTATATCCACTGACAAAAAAAAGAAAAAATAAATAAAAATATGTTTTAAGGTTTGTCCCTAACTGTCTGACCTTCCATTAGTCGTTGTTTGTTTGTTGGTTTCTAAAAATAATAAAAAAACAGAATTACCCTGGCAGCATCAGGCCCACGTTTCTTCCTCAAGTAGTTGAAACAGCATGATCGGAAGTGACGAGTCCCGCAAGCAGAAGCACACTCGCTGCCACAGGAGTCGCAGGAGAGGCTCGCAGCCCACAGCGTACTCCCTAATCACATTAATTTCTTATCTGAATACTAAATACAATGATATTATATTCTGCCTTATATAATACATGAAAGATATCGATTCATTCACAGCATGTCTGACATAACAACGGAAATATAAGTGACAACAATTTTGTCTAATGTTTTATGTGTTGTAAATTATAAAACTCATAAAATATGAATTTTCCTAACCAATTACAAACTACTGGTGAATCTCTAACCCATCACCTTCTATGGAACATGTATTAACATCATGCGTACACCATCATGCAACTATATTCCAACTCTCCTCTATCAGCTAACCTGAGTCATAGTTGGCTGAAGACGCAGCTTCTCTTTTTTGGCGCCTAGAGTCCGCCTGCGACCAAGTCGCTGGCACAAAATTATTATCGATAAATATAAGGAATATTTTATTTGCTTAATCATAATTTTTTATGATTCTTTTTCAAATAAATCTTGTTTTTTTTTCATAATTTCCTTCAAATTAAAAAACATAACAAAGTTTACTTGAACTTTATGTTTAATATTATATTTAATAAACATAATATAAAAAAACTCCTAGAGCTTAATTGGTATACAAAAAATTATTATCTCAAAAATGGTGAACTCCGAGTCCTCAATATGGGCTGTGATTTCAACAGAGCATCATAGCCTATAACTACAAAAATCAAAAATATACTAACCGATGAGCATCAGAGACACGACCGCTGTAAGTTTCAGCATGTTGATGTTCAATCCAGTACCAGCGCTGATAACAGAATGATGAGGCTGAAGAGAACTACCCCTTTATATATAAACCAAAGTTTGCTCGCCCCGTGGGAAGTACGTGTTTAAAATATTTATTCTGTGGTGTCATTTTACCATCTTTTACAAACATATTATATATTTTTTCGGTAGTAAAGTTGTGTGATACGATCTGATTTTATTGAAAACATATTTTTATAATATGGTCTACAACAATTATGTTTTCCTAGTAACAAGCTATAGTATATACTGCAGCTCGTATACTGCAGTTCGTATGCGGGGTGACTCGACTAGGGTAGTTCTTCCTAGGGTAGTTCCTCCTTCTTCTTTTTAAAAAAGATCGACTTTCAGAAATTATTGCAGTTTTATAATGCAATATTTTAGTAAAGTGAGATTACTAAAACATACTGAACATAAATGTAAAAAAAAATAACATATTTTTACAACCTGAAAGTAACCTTATTTTGTATTCGAAATATTAATTTGCGGTCTAGTTAATAGAATCTTTGAAGATTACTTGAGCTTAAAGTTTTTCAATAAAAATGCAAAAACTTATAAATAAACGCCATATGAATACTTAAACGATACAGAGTAGGAATGAACAGAGATTTACCTGTATATTATGACTATAGTTGTACTTGTAAGGTTTGTTTATATTGGTATTGTATTCTATATAAATATGTACTAATACTACTCCCAAAAAAGAAAATAAACTAGGAACGCGATCAGACCTCAATTTTGATTCGCTGCGCTCGCAAAATCTCGGTATGTGTTAGCATATTGAGCGAAATGAGGTGCAAACAGCACCGATGTGGCTTTTACAAAACGTCGACGCATTCTGTCCTCAACTATTTTTCAAGATAAAAAAAAAAGAAAAGTTCTAAAAACTGTAAATTAAACAAAAATCTAAATTTATTGTAAAGCAAAATTTTCGTGCGAAAAAAATTTCTCATTTAAGTCTATGGGATTTTTATTTTTATCTATCATTTCTCAAGGACATGGAATTTTAGAAAAAATCTATATTACGCGTATTATTGTGTTATATAAGCCCTGAAAATTTCGAGCCGATTGATCGCGCCGTTTTTGTGCCAACCTGGGACAAAATTGTGAAAAGTCTCAAGTAGAGCGCTCCGCTCGCTTCGCTCAAAAAATATGAATTGCAACACATTTAAACTGTATTTGACCAGATAACTTTTATTACTCATATTTGGCATAACAATATTTTCGAGTTTTTAGTCAGCAAAAGATTAAATTATTGTATTCTATTTTATATTATTAAACTTTCTACAGACACCGCCAATACTTTTATATACTTCTCAGTTTCCCGGTATTTGTGTAGGCTGTGCCTATAGCTGCCTGTCAAAGCTTTGTAATCCTTAGATGTTATGAGGTTTCATGAGCAGCAGCGCTTACTGCCATCAGAAGAACACTACCATCAACGGCTCTCTAGAAAGCTGAATGCTTAAAAGTTTGCTCATTTGTACATTTAACAGATTTAGAATTTATAATACTAAATGCTGACAACGACTACTACTCCTCGATAGACATTGCTTAGCCTCATCTACAGTTGCTCCTACACTCTTCACCTCCGTGCCCATCCTGTCAGAGACAATGACCAGAATACCGGCACATAGTTCATATTTTTTATTCCTCATTATTTTCTGAAGGTTAAGGGAAAATTTATCACCGTAGAATTTTTAATTTTGAGTCCACAATTTTTTTATAAGTATCCAAAAAGTAAACCTGCAAACTGTATCCAAACTTAATATAATATATTTGACTATTAACATACAAATTTTGTTCTTTGGAATAATATATTAAAGTTTGAAATTCTTAAAGCTTCATATAATTAATAGTAGTAGGGTACACATTTGAAATAAAACTATTTTTACGGATTAAAACTCGCGTATAATTTGGTTACATTTTAATTTTAACCCGACGTTTCGAATACTTTGCAGCAATCGTGTTCACGGGTAGACGAGATGTAAGTGTCTGTCAGTAAGTCAATTAATTAATCATCTACCTCCAACGGTTCCTTAGTTTGCGAGCATAGAGTTATATAATTAATATTTTTGCTACTCTAAACATATAAATTAGCAAACTGTATGCCTCTTTACAGTATTAGTACATACAGATCCTCGTAGGATATTTATTTCGTTTTATCATCATTTTCTAAACTGGTGGTTTGCTAGATCGATAGAATTTTTTATATTTTCATATTATTATAATATTCTGTTATACTATATATAATTTGTTAACTGTTCGTAGTCTCCGAGCAACATAAAATTCAAAATATAAATTAGTAATGAAACGAGCATTCTCTTGTTACTGAAAAAAAATATACAAAAATATTATATTGCGATTATATTAGTAGAATGGACCCAGCATCTCCACTCAATAAGATGATACAAGTAGTCTAAAACACATTGCGTGTTCGCAAACACATGTACTTACTCACAAACAACTTGAAATAGAAAATAGAGTACTACAAATAATATATAAAGTTAACTGCAATAGGAATGGTATTTGTTATTTTATTTTTCTCTACTAAAAGTGAGTGAATTCAGAAATGATGAAGAATAGTTTTATTAATTAAACTCGGATTATAGTTAGCCATGTTGAGCTTATGCTTTTCATACATAATACTTAATCAAAGAATTCATCAAGTACGAGTGTTGTACGACTGGATTCCGCAACATATGTGATGACTTCCCTATCAATACCTGCTCTGATGAGAGACGACGATTAGCGTTCAATGGATTCACAATACGAGGGCCGTGCTTATCTCGTTGGAGGGAAAGAAACATATATAGTTCTTGGGAGTTGTGACCTAGGTATAGGTTTAAGGAGCCCCTTTAAAATGTGCAGACTTGCTCATGTTCACTATTTACACTCATCTACCTATATAAACAATTTTGATACGAAGTCACTAACGCCGCCTTTGAAATATGTTCTAGAAATAAACTGATGCTAGTCTTTAAGTAGGTTATAGAGATTTAGCTGTTATACATCTTGCTCCAACTTATATACCTTACAAATTAACCATTCCTAGTCAGCTTATTGTCAGTTCATAAAACTTGTTCATCTTAATTTATTGTTCGTTGGAAATATTCTTTCCTAGAGTCCATACGTCTTGTATAGGTTTATTCGATAACTGTCGATTTCATCTTGGAGAATAAAGGATTTTGTGTTTCCTGTACTTTCCTTCTAGATGCTAAACTTTCTTCAAATAATTGAGGATCTATCATAATGTTTTATGTAATTTCAATAGTGACTCGAGTTCTTTAATTTTCTATTTTATATGAGATTTTTGCGTTTATATGCTTTTTTAACCGAAGCCACAACTTCAATGTCTTTATGACGCTTGCATGTAACTTTGGCAAAAGATTTTTAGTAAGATCATAAACAAGAAAATGTTTTCTTAGATTTTCACGAGTACACATTTGAAATAAAACTATTTCTACGGATTAAAACTTGCATGTTATTGGTTACATTTTAATTTTAACCCGACGTTCCGAATACTTTGCAGCAATCATGTTCACACGTAGATGACATCTCCTCAAATTATACGTTAGTTTTAATCCGTAAAAATAGTTTTATTTCAAGAAATTTTTGTTTAGACATGGTGTTATTTAACCTTTTTACTATTTATTTACTGTTTTTAAAAGAAACCTAATAGGTGTCGACTTCGTCTCGAATAACAGATTATATAGTGTCAGATAATTTAACTTTAATAAAGAGGTAGTTTATTGAAACCTAATTAAATTTTAAAAACCATCCAATGCAGTTAATAATCTGTCAGGGTTTGTGAAGATGAAAGGTTAAAAAAAAACAGAAATTTAAAGGTTCATTTTACAAAATAAAAGGTGACAAATGTTTAAGAAAAATTATATGTTAGTAATTCTGTAGGGAAGCTAGAGTGAAGCGCTATTCTGTAGCTCATTTGAACATATCCATAGAACTACTGGTTTTAAAACTTAGATGGTTACAAAATTCTGATGACTAAAATACAAATACAAAATCATCTCAAGCACAAGACAATTGACATTGTCAAGATAAAAACTATTCGATTATCCAGTTCAGAAGACGTTATACTTTAATAAATACATTTTAATAATTTCCAGAAATATACCTTTGGAAAATTGTGTTTATGATAAATGTTTAAAACCGAACAGAAAGATCAGAAAAGTATTTAAAGTCTCATTTCATTAAAATAAAGTCTTGACAAAAATCTTATTTCTCATAACAAAAAAGCTATACTCGTATCTAAAACCACCACGCTCTGCTTGGCTGTTGGTATATTATAGAATTTTCTTCTTTGGTATATCTTTCCTCACAGCTATGATAGCAAAGCTGAAAATCCAGGACCTGTCAATTAGATGGCGAGCAAAAATAATCCGATGTCAAAGAACAAAGACTAAAGATTGTCGCAAGGTATGATAGAATAAAATAAAATTTATACATTTATACAATACCACAGTACAGAGAAATATAAATTATATTACTTTTCTAAAATAAAAATTGCTAAAATCGTATTGAATTACCATAGTTGTTCAAAACAAGCACAAAATACTAATAAAGCTTAAACATACTAATAATTCGAAACGACAAAAACAAGGAAAAAAGTCGTTTCAAAACGAGTTTCTCACAAATATACATCAACATAGTATAATTATATTATGTTGATACAAGAACGAGAAGACAGACGCGTCAATAAAAACATTGAACAAAATAAAACAGTGTAATAATATAATATTAATGTGATAATGTTAAAGTTAATGTTTATTTTGTTTTTTTGTGAATTATTTGTGCCATCACTATGCCAATACGAAATAGGTAAGTAGTTGGACCTCTTTTTTGTTAATTTTTTTTTTGACATACAAGATGTATGAGAGGCCTTGCACTTGTTTAAAAATGTTATATTATCTAGATATGAAAAAATCTATAATATTGTTGTTAAATAAATACAATTAAAATTATTTTCTCGTCAATACTATAAAGAGACTTTTATCTTTAAAATAGCTTCATGAAACTAAAAATATTAAGTTCATTATATAAGTAATTCTAAGTTTTCTTTCAAAAATATCATACAAATTGTAAGCACAGCTATTGATAATACCATAAAGTTTTGGAATAACATAAATATTAATTTAAGTATATTTTTAACAAATAAGTTATTCGTGTGAACTTTGAAGACGTGAACCTTAACCTTGTCTTTAGATAAAACTAACAAGAATGCAATCTACTTTTACAATGCTCTTATTATTATGTTATAATTAAAAAGAGTAACTCTTTTCTTTAACATTTTCGAAAATGTTAATTTTTTTATGATTCACAACTTGATATCAAAGTTAATGAATATTATATTATTATTAGTACATTGTGGTTATGATAAAACAAGATACCAGAGCCGGTAGAATGACGTCATTTGAGTAAATATATAACAGATTTAGTAAATAAAAATAAGACGTTTTCGGTTTTTTTTTAGGAAGTGGCATGGTGCTAACTTTCATTAAAAAAAATATCTTAAAATAACTAGAAATTAACTTCTACGAAACCATATTATTATTATAATTCTAAAAAATATAATAATCACACAACATAACTAAATTTTAAAGTCGTTTCCTATATTCTGATTTAAACAATGAATCCAACGGGCCTTGATTTCAAAACGTTGTCGTTATTTTTTAAACACAAAAAATACCAATACACTAAGGTTCATGTAAATGTAGTTTTGAGTAAAATTTTATTTAGAAGTAAGTGTGGCTGAGAGAATATAAACATCGACGATAAACACGTTTCTTTAAATGCACTCGGACAATAAGAATTGACGAAATATTATCAAATTCCGACCAGTAGGTTTAGCGAAATGTACCAACAAATAAACAGATAAGACATGTATATAAAAAATATATTATTTCGGGAACGGTATCATTAAAATAAAAATCAATGTTCAGATTTACAATTTATCATAATTAATACTAATAAATAATTTTTGGTGAGTTTCTAGCGATCGGGAATGTTTTAATAAATTATTTCTAGTAGCCATTAAAACGGAGAATCCACAGAATTCAGAATTCAGATTTAGACGACCCACAACCAACCTCCTCTGCTTGTGTTTGGTGCCTGACGCAAAAACAGCATTACAAATTTAACCTTTATTTCTTAACCATAACTCAAGAACCTGTTTTCAGCAGTTGGTGTGGAAGTTTTATGGTTTTTATTTTATGTGAATACAATATTTTTCAGGTGATCCTTGCTTTGAAATGAATATAACCGGCGTCTGTACACCCATACATGAATGTTCTTATGCTAAAAAACTCGTACAGATAGATCAAGTTCAGGCTCCTGTAAGTATGCACTGTAAGTTTTAGCTAAATTTCAAAAAGATTTCAGAAGTTTCCATATTTCAGGTTATTGTTACACGGTATCATATGGTTCTATAAAGAAATTCCGATAAGAAATGAAAGCGGTCCATTTTCTAAGATTTTGCGTTTAAAAATTTAAATAAAACTTTTGTAACAATTTAAATTGAACACATTTTGCAAATTAACTTTAAAAAATGGTTATTATTGCAGATTTGGAAACTATTATTTCATCATTTGGTACATTCTTATTTCCTGGTGATGTTTCAGGTGTGCTCATTTGAAGGCCAGTTGGAAATATCCTGCTGTCCCCTGAAAAACTTATTCCACGAAACAGGTGTCTTCAAAAAGCAGTTTACTGGATTGACATCTGGATTAAAAAAGTCTAAGTATATGGTATGTAAACAAGAAATAGTGAACATTAAATTACAAAAATTGTAACTATTATAACTTTTTAATTATTATATTCTTAAGGCTATATTTATATTGGACCTGCAGAAAAAACTGTTCCAATTATTGATAATAGAAACAGAAAATTGAGGTAATTAATAGACATCAAAATCATAATTATCGTAATATTATTTAATTCGTAAACTAAACAAATATATATTATTTCGTGATAATCAGTTCAGTTTTATGGTATCTAAAAGCAATTGCAACTGCTCTTAAGTTGATGAAGATGTTCATCAGACACGAAGACCAAGTATGCTTAATTAGCTTGTGTCTCATATTGCCAACTGAAATAATAAAGAAAAACTATTTGTTCGTTTGTCTGCAGACGTGTAAATACAGAGGGTACCAGCCAATTCTCTGCTGCGAGAACCCAAAAACTGTGGAGTTACCGCCCGAAGATGGATGTCCGAAATTAGAAAGACCTAAACTTAAAACCTCAAAGGCTCACATCGCATGGGCAAGTATGTATGTTTTAATTAATTTCTAAAGACATGAATATAATCAAATCCTAAAATTACATCTATACAATTATTGTATCCATAGAAGTATAAGTATATTAGTTTTTCTGTAGTTTATTTTTGCGAAAATTTACTCTCCTTACATTTGATATCACATATACTAAACACTATTAACAGTGTAAACGTTAATAATGAATGTATTAAAGTATTCATTATAAATCATATAATTTATTTGTATAACGTGTTAAACAAAAACTTCATTCTTTCCCCTAGTATTCAACTTCAAGTCTTTTCCTCTCGTAATTGTATAAATCCATCCATCTATTAAAAAGAGAATTTGATCTTCAAATGGCTGAACAATTTTCATGAAAGATCTCTCTCGACAGAGTAAATTTTTGAACAAATAAATAAATAAAAACCGGTTTATCCATATCGGAGTTAATATTTACTTACAAAACCCCTCAATTTTGTCATTACTTATATATATTTAAATATTTAAATTTCAGAATGTCTAGACTACCAACGCTACTTCAATCAGTGCATTTCTGTGGAGTCTTCAAAAAATTCGTACAAAATGCGAAAATACTCTTGCGCGATCCCACAATCAAGACTTAGAATCGCTGGCGGTAGGTCGGCTTTAGATAAGGAGTTTCCGCATATGGTGGGTTTAGCTAAAAGAATATGTAATGCTATAAAAAATTTGAATAAACTCTAATTTTCGACTATGTTTTTGACTATGATTTTGTTTATCATTATATTTTCGATTTCTGTTTGTTTGTTACACCTTAGCACATATACAAACCTATCTGTCCCTAAGATACTTTGAATTCTATTTTTTCAGGCTGTCCTTGGTTGTCGCAATGCCAACGAAAACGACACTGACATCGTATGGGTCGGCGGTGGCTCTCTGATAAGTGAGAGGTTCATATTAACAGCCGCCCACGTATCAGAAGGGGTTAAGTAAGTATTCAATAAAAAAATACCTCAAATCGATTATGTTTATTGGCAGGGTGGGTCCAAAAGGCTTACGAATTGCAATGCTTTACGAATTTGAATTGCTACTGACTTCCACAGCTTAGTTCTCAGAAATTTAGTAGCGTTTTACTTGTTGGTGATGGCGAACTTCTGTTCTGTGTCTGTCAGTAAGTCAGGTAATTAGTCGTCTACCCGTGAACACGATTGCTGCAAAGCATTCGAGACGTCGGGTTAAAATAAAAATGTAACCAAATTATACACGAGGTTTATCCGTAAAAAATAGTTTTATTTATAAATTATCTCTCCTACGTTTATGTTACCAAAGATTAAATTAATTTTGAAACTGTACAACTTATTTTTTTTTTACTTTGACTTTATCTTTTCTTCAGTGGCCTGGTGAGGTACGCTTTGATCGGAGCACTAAACAAGACGGACACACTGTCCGGATTTCTCTTCAACATCATTAATATAATACCACATACTCTATACGAATATAACGGTCATATACACGATCTGGCGTTACTTGAACTCGACAGACAGTAAGAATTATTTATTTTACTTTTAAATATACGTATGAACTACTTCATTATTTGGCTTCGCCTGAACAGTACTGCATAAGGTTCATCAATATTACAAAGAGCATAATTTTATATTTCTGTCAACACATGATACTTCTTTTGTATTACATTTTTAATTTCGTCAAAATCGATCTAATTGTTTTAAGTTTCAGAAGTATCAAAACGTTACAACTTGAGTTAGTTAGAAAGTTATCTCTTTCACTAAATTGATACGTATAGTAGATTTATAAAATATATTTTTTTAGGGTGTTTTTCAATGAATTCGTTCGTCCGGTGTGTCTCCCGGTACCAGGGCGGGAGATCTATGATGAATATATAGTAGCTGGCTGGGGGGCGACTAAAGTAGGAAATACTGGCAATGATGTTCTACTAACTGTAAGTTGTATGCTTTTAAAATATAAGAATAAACATGCTTGCTCAATATTAAAACCCAGATCGATACGACATGCGTACCTTCAAAAAAGGCGTATATTCTTACCTCCAAGACCGGCAACGCTCTTGTGTGACTTCCGATGTTGCAAGAGTTCGTGGGTGGCGGTGATCACATTTGACCTGTGACCTGCACGCTCGTTTGTCCTCCTTTTTCATTAAAAAAACACTTTTAACTTGTAATCGGTTAAAAATGTATTTATTTTCGTGCGTCGGTTTAGCCGAATCCCATATAGCAGCAATGCTTGTGTTTACGTATTATTCTGACCATAAAACATTACCTATCTAACTAATAAAAACATTATCTTAGACAGAAGTGTATGATTCCGACGACTGTAAAACTAGAACAAAATTTAGAAACTTTACTTGGTCCGATGAGTCCCTCATATGTGCCAAGGGAGCGCCGAGCGGCCGCTTCAACCGCGATACGTGTGAAGTAAGTGATACATTGTTCTCCGATTAAAAGAAAGTAAATGAATCTGTAAATATTTTTTTATATTTCTTAATAATCTAAAATATACCCCTATAATTGCAGGGCGACAGCGGTGGACCCTTGATGTCGCTGATAAAAAATATAAACTGTTCTTATTCTATAGAAGGCGTGGTAAGTTATGGGCCCAACTGTGGACTGGGTGCCTCCGGAGTGTATACCAGAGTATCCTATTACCTCGATTGGATTGTTGAGAATGTTTGGCCGAATGAGAAATAAATTTAAGTACATCAAAGTCCAAGGTTTTTATTTCATTTATGAAATGTAAGTCTTCAAAAGTAAGATCATCTTGAGAAATTGGAAAAAAATAATGGATGTAAATCACTGGAAATACCATTTAGATTTTAAACCTTATTTTGATTGAAGTATATAAATTGTATAGCAGGTTTCACTGGAGAGAATGATTGGTAGCATTGAGTCCGTCCATTGTGCCTTTTACTTGGACAATGAAGATGAAATAAATAATTATAACATTACAATATGACCCTTTTAAAAATAATATAAAGATAAAGTATACCCTTTTAATGTGTAAAATTTCTTGATAAATTTAATTCTGTCTGTATGTTCGTTAAAAACGTGTATATCCTTCAACCAGTTTCATTTATATTTACTATTGGAGAACTAAACATTTAACGCGTGTTTTAGGAATAGTTTCATGAATCATTATATTTTAATCAGAGTTTGAAAAAAATCCAGTGTTCACTTTCTTAGAATGACGGACTAATAAATCGTTTTCGATCTTTAGTACGATGGCAGCAATGGAAATGTATGTAGTTAGTATATTTAATATAATTCCATAAAAAAAAACAAAAACGACTTATTTGAGACATAATAATAAATGAAATTATCTTAAATGTATGTTGTTCAAAATGTTTGATCATTTGAGCTATTGTTGAAAACGAAAAGAAATCTTGGACACGGTAACTCAGTACATGGCAGAACAATGTTTCATACAATTACAACACAGAAATTTTAGTAACAACAAATTTAAATCTAATATTTTGTATCCCACATTTATAACCTCCATAAAGCTTATATACTACAAAACGCTTATATAATATATAAGGATTATATAATACATAAGGATTTCATTCTACATAAGAATTATATACTACATAACGCTTATATACTATATAAAGCAAAAATTATATTTCAATTAATAGAAATACGAAACGAGTTGGTGAAAACCAGAAATTATGTAATTAAATGTTATGTATGTATGTAATAAATAAAATTGTTCTAAGTATTTTATTGTATAAACTTATTAATTTTTTTCTATACTTAAACATGTTTAATTTAAAACTGTCTCCCACTAAAGGGTGATTGGCAAAGATCTCTTAGAGATGACTTGATCCTTTGTACATTTAATTTTATTTTTTGGTGTTTATTTTCTTTTATAGAGTTTTTGGTACATAAAATAAATAAATAAAAATAATAGATTTACACGAGTACTACACATTTTAATTGAGCGAAGCTCTCTATGAGGAAGTTTTCTGCATTCTTTGTGCTAGCATCAATCCAATACGATATATCCGAAAATTTCCAAATTTTTCACACTAATAGACATTAGTCTGGTGGCGGTTTTAAAATATAAAAAATATATAAAATTGTAATAATGTGTCTCATCTTGAAAAATAGTTGAGGACAGAATACGTCGATGTTTTGTAAATGCAAGTTCGGTGCTATATGTACCTCGCTTCGCTCAATATAACATACCGAGATTTTGTGATCATAGCGACTCAAAATTGAGATCTGGTTCGCACTCCAATTAAAATGAATTTAGAAATATAAATCGCGTTTATTATTACATTTTTAATTACAACCCGACGTGTCTGTCAAACACCAACTTGCTGCAAAGCATTCGAAACGTCTGGTTATGGCTAAAAATGGTATAATATAATGAGTTTTATTACTAAAATAGTTTTATTGAAATTATAATTATATATTTTCTCAACTTAAAGAAAATATAAATGTTGATACTTATAACCGAAATTATTTATTATATTCAACGGTACAGACGGACAAAGGCACAGAGAGGTACAAGAAAATCACAGTCTTAGCAACAGCATTTCATAAAAAAAATAATTTATTTCATAATCAACAAAATTCAAATGTGTCCGAGGAAATCATTTCTTTTCTTTTTTTCTTTATCATGTTTTTTTGAATGAAGCACCATCTTCGATCTGGTCAGAAATCTCTTATTACAGACATCACATTTGTGGGGTTTGTCTCCAATGTGCATCTTAAAATGCATCACCAGGTTATTCTTCTGTGTAAAACTCTTGGGACATAACTCACACTGGAATGGTTTCTCCCCGGTGTGTATTTTCTCGTGTCTGTCCAAATCTGCTTTCCTATAAAACGATGAACCACATTCGTTGCAATTGAAGTTCTTTATACCTGTAACAGTTTAATCCTATTAATCTATATTGAAATTAACTTAAAGCCAATGCTAGTCAAGTGGCTGACGCTAATCGAATAGAATGATAAACGTATTGGTGACATCACACTATCGCTTCACTCAACACATAAAATAATCTACAAAGATAGTTTACGTATGCAAATACGGATTTTAGTTTATTACACTTCAAAGACGTATTTATTTTCAATATTAAATTTAGTTAATAATTCTAAATTTGGATATTTGCGTGCGTGCGTGCGTGCGTGCGTGCGTGCGTGCGTGCGTGCGTGCGTGCGTGCGTGCGTGCGTGCGTGCGTGCGTGCGTGCGTGCGTGCGTGCGTGCGTGCGTGCGTGCGTGCGTGGCAGCCTGTGTACATACCTTTATGAGACAAGCTATGTATACTCAAATGCCCAAGCTGTGTGTATGTCTTTCCACATGTAGTACACATGTAGGGACGTTCCCCTGTATGTGTGCGTTTGTGTTTCTTCAACTCATAACCTGTCTGGAATACTTTGCCACATATATCACAAGGTTGAGGTTCTTTTGATGTCACTCGTTTTCTACGTTTTCTGTAAATTTTTTGTAAATGTCTCCATTACTATGTTGTTTGAGAGATAGTATCTTTAAGAAAAATGATATTACAGTTCTTAGTTGTCATAGATTTTAGACAATCACAAAAATTGTATAATATAAGAGGGAGGGAGGGATATTGGTTTGGTAAAAATTTTACATTATAGTACAGTCAGCTTCAAAAGTCGATGACCATATTTAAAGTTTCAAAATAGCAATACACTATATTACATCAAAACTGCTGAACATGACAAACACCAATATTGAATGAACATCATTAGTGTTCAAATTATAATTGACACAAATTATAATTTTGTGAATGTCATGTATGAAAGTTGAGACAAAGAATATATTGTCTCTTTCTTTTGCATTTCATTTTTAAAACACTAATGACACATAACAAAAAGAATATATTAATGATTTAAAAACATTATTTAATTATTAACTGTTATTTTAAATTATAGATGATTTATTTTTATTTACAGTATTTCATTTTATAAATTCCATTATTATAAAAATAATGTATTTTAAAAGTGGCAATGTTAGTAATACCTTTCAATCTATTGTCACTTAGAACAAATAAAAACTTCAAAATACATTAAATTAAATAAAATCTATTAGGAACATGACATATTTTTGATGAATTTGACAATTTGGTATGTATGCAGCAATGCAGCAGCAGTTCAGCAGCTTAGCAGTTTTGATTTAATAGTGTATAGCTATTTTTGAAGCTGACTGTACAATTATACAAATACAAAAAAAGTAAAAAATTATTAATTGAGTGAAGCTCTCTATGAGACTTTTCTGCATCCTTTGTGCTAGCATTAATAAAAAACAGTATATCCGAAAAATTTACAATTTTGCATACTGATAGACATCAGTTTTATAAGAAAAAAATCATAATGTGTCTCATCCTGAAAAATAGTTGAGTACAGAATGTGTTGACGTTTTGTAAATGCAACTTCGATGCTGTTTACACCTCACTTCGCTCAATATGATAATACATTCCGAGATTTTGCGAGCACAGAGACTCTAAATTGAGGTCTGGTTTGCGCTCCTAGTTATATTATATATGTTTAATAATTTTGTTAACTAACTTTTTTGTCTCCTGTGAGTCATCTTCGTCTGATATCTCTATGACTTCACATTTTATTATGATTTCTTCTGAAGGCTGATCTACTATGTCTGCCATATTTTATTGGACTGTAATTCAAAAGCATAATGTTTACTAAAAAGTTTTTTTTAATATTACATTGCTAGAACAGTATTAACACATATTAAATACCTTTCAGAAATATTTAAATTGAATAAATTCAAACACTTATAATTTTATAACTAAACATTATACTGCTTTCAAAGAGACAATAATATAATATATAATAATTGATTAAACTCCAATCTCCATATATACGATTACAGTTAATGTAACTCACAAACTTGTTTGACAAGTTATTTAACGCTATAAGAATATATCCGTGTATCTATTTTACACATTTTTTTAAATTAATTACTTTTTACAATTTTTGTATAATTTAAGCGTATATCAGTAGTTTTTATTTTTATAATGTTTATAATATTTTGAAAACCTTGTTTACTCGACTAAGAAAAATTCAATAACTCTTTTCTGTCACTTTGATTGACATTTGTAATGTTTCATAAGTGTTCGGACTTAGGTTCCAGGTTGTTTCCCTTTGTCCTTTAAGTAAATATTAATACATAATTACAGTTTTCTTACAAAAAAAAATATATATCAACTTTGTAATACATTAAAGTTAGATTCGTTTAACTATATTTAAAAAATAAATATATTAAACAGTAATTTCTAGCAAAATAAATCTACAATCGATTTATACATAGGAACAAATAACAACCAGATAATAAGTATCATATAGAGAAAAATAAAATGTGTTCATACTTAATTTTGATATAAATAATAATTATTTAACATTTAATATAATTAAGTTTCGTTACCAGCTAAAAATAAAAGAAAGTAGGTAAATCGATAAAAAATACTCAATCTACAAAAGTTACTGCGCTCCGCGACCTTAAGCTATAACCCGACCCAATTAAAAAGAACATACATCTATATTATTACGAAACGAATGTTTATGTCTTTCCAACAAGTCACGGTTTTTGATAATCAGGTCAGGATGATGTCATACGGTTATAGCAGCTTATTTTAAATGTGACGTAGTCTTTTACCTATTTCCACATCTGAATCCGCACGCGAAAGTACGAGGGAGCGTTCTTTAATCTAAAGTTTATTTAATTGAAGCTGATTAAGGAATAACATGTCCTATTATCCGTGTCGAACAGCCGGTAAGTCACCTTCATTTTGTTTTTATTGTAACATAAGTGATGTACTATGTATGAAAGTGTTGGATGTTTCTACTTTTCATTGACTGTAAGCCGGTCAATATTTTTTTAATTGCAATTACAGCAGTATCAATATTATTAGCTTGTACGTAGATATATTTGGAAAAAGGTTGATATGATCGTACCTGAGGAATTTCTGATTGTTTAAAAATAAATTAATAACTCAATTATTTGTTAAATTATGTATAAATAAAGTCTTAAACAATATAAATAGAAAGCAGCTGTTTTTATGATGTCATCCCGCGTTCCGTTAATGCACTGATGTATGCATACATTTATAAACAGTTCACAAATTAAAAAAAATAATTTTTTTCAATGAAACGTATTTATTTTTTAATTCTTTAACATTATTAGGGTATTTTTAAGCTTTTAACTCTACAATTTATAGTAAAATAACTATAAGTTTTCGCATGTGTTTACATTAATTAACATGTGTTCTAAAAATATTATATACCAATTATGCTGGTTTAAGTACTACAGGTGCAGGTATCAGTCTACGGGTGCTATTTTCATGCTTGTTGGTTTCCCCTTTTACTTGCTAGTAAGTGAGGGTAATTTTGTAAGGTTCCGGCTCTGAATTAGCACTATTTTACGAAGTAATGTATAATTTTTAATATGTAGGTATTCTTAAATATCATTAGTTAAAATACATTAAAGAATACACCACAGACAGAGCCAGATAACAGCTTTATAATGGAATCACAATCAGCAAATGCAAGCAGACTTATCGTATATCATCCTCGTTAATATTTTATCTAAATAACTACATCTTACGTCACGACTTCTAATTTACTTTGTATTATACACTGAGTTTTATTTTTTGATTTTAACAGGTATAATAATACCAATATTTTAATAATAATTACAATTTATTTATTTATTTATTTTCGTCATTAACACGATTACTGTTTTGCAATCTATTCTAATTTTATAACGAGAGAGTCTGTCGGTTTGTGAAATCTTATGTAGGCGGACATCTTCAAAATTATTTGTATTTTTTCAAAAACTCTATCGTCAATCATATATGTATACTTTTCTTTTAAAATAAAACTATAGTTTGTTAATCAGGAGCGCTTCTTTAATTCCATATGGAGTCGAAGGAACAGTTACTGCTTAAATATAATTTCACGTAAACATTGGATTTCGTCGTGATGTACATTGTATACAGGAAAGTCTTTTATCATATTGAGAGTTACCATGTTACTTTTATCAATCAAATGTTAACAAGTTGTAAAAATCCTAAAAAAATGCAATGTATTTTACCAACACTTAATTTGGGTTGAGAACCAAACTTCACATTAATTCTAAACTTCTGGCATGTTATCAATTCTGATATATTACATACCTGGTTAAAATAATTTTTAATAATTTTTAAATTAATTCTTCATGGAAATATATTATATTAATATGAACGTATTCAAATAATTCTGTACCTTATTTATTTTTAGATAACTTGTTAAATTTGTAGTAATCTTAACGATACTAAACTTTTATTGTGTATATTTTATTTAACTGTATTGTTAGTTGTGGACTTAAAAGTCGAGACAGCGCTTACTTCCCTTGACACCGTTGCATTGTTTCATGTTTGAACTCTGCGTCGGTCGGCAGGTATTTTGTTATGTGAACTTAATTATTAAATAACTTAATCCTTTTTTATGCAAAAGTATGTTAAATGTGAATAAAACATTACTTTGTTTAGCAGACAACAAAATAGTTACAATTTTTTAACCCGACATCCATAATGAGTTTTCTTTTTGAATAAAAAAATATTGCATTATAAATTTAGCATAACAAACCAATTATCTTTATTAATTTTTGTTATCCTTTATCCTTCAGAAATTTCTAAATTACATAATAATTATTGTAATCCGTTTCTGTTCATCATTTCACATGATTTGGAAGCCATTTTGTTAGAGTCCTCGTATGTATTTTGCACTACCTCTGTTGTGGTGTAACTCATTGTGATTACTTAATGTGTTTTATGCAACAGTTACTTACTTGACATCATTTTTCGTAATATACAACTAAATAAAATGTATAGTATTAAACTAGTCTGTCATTTGAAATTGTTGGCGTTTCAAATGGCGCCTTTTTAAAAATCGTCTATAATCTGTCAAATCTGTTTATTTTTTTCTACAGTTAATAGACTAAAACAATATTATTTTTGAATTTAATATCTATATGTAACTTCATATTTATATTTTATAGTTGACAAAACGAATAGACGAGTAAATATCAATATTTTCATTTTAAAAATCTTTAAAAAAAATCACAGGTACACCTGGATAAATATTTATTTGGTGTATAATAGTATACACCAAAAAGCAGTCGTGTGAAACAAAAAATATGCAAAATCAATTATTTAAGTTGACGCAATGACTTTTCACTCACTTGCTCTATTGTTAAATGTATTTTATACGCTGCATTTATAAATATATTTGCGAAATCACCTGGTCATCTATATCTATAATCCAGACAAATCCAACGACCCTTGATAAATTTATTTACTACATTAATTTATAAATCTTAATGCATATTAATTTTTATCATGTATAGTCCCAGATACCAGACATTCACATACACATGATAGCTTTAGTTCACCCGGATATGGTAAATAAGCTGCAGCACAGTCAATCGTGATCCTGAATTTATTATATCTCGCGAGTCCAACAAGGCCAAATAGAGTCTACCCATTACCTGGTTTAGATTTCCGTTACTTTAAAATTTTGGTTTCTGTTACAGGAGCATCCTCCCCTCCCCCCCTGACGGACAAAGTTCGTTTGTACCATGTAGACATGAACCCCTACGGCCATCGAGTGTTACTGATCCTCGAGGCTAAAAATGCGAAGTATGAGGTCTACCGGCTGGATCCTTTAAACCTACCTCCTTGGTTTAAAGAGAAAAATCCTAAACGTAATATTTTTTTTGTATACAATGTCACGGTCTTTATTTTCAACCTTTCTGCTTTTTATTTTAATAAATTACAAATCAAATAAAGGACTAAATTTATCAAAGCATTAGTGGCACGATCGCTCAGTTGACAAAATTTCAATGTTCCCTTCGAAATTGATTTTTTCTCGTGTTGATAATATTATGTAACTTTAATTAATTTATGTATTTTTCAGTAAAAATACCAGTATTAGAAATTCCTACACACCAAGGAGATAAATATTTATACGAGACTGTAGTCATTTGCGATTATTTGGACGAGAAGTATCCAAGGAACCAGTTACACAGTAGGGATCCGTACGAGAAGGCGCAGGACCGACTGCTTATTGAAAGGTTTAATGAGGTAAGTTGTACAGAAAATGTATTTTGGGATTACATTTTGAGATATTTGTTTTTAGAATTAATATAGTATATTATATAATAGTGCTCTGATTTGTGTGTTCTCTTATTCTTAATATGTATTAAGAAATACCGTACCTTGCTTTTTCTTTTAAATTAATTGGTATTTAGAATTATTAAAAACTTTATATAGAAGATTTAGCTTTCATTTAAAAATCTTTAGGTTATAGAGAGATAAATATTATTTAAAGTTAAAATCGCTGAAACATTACACATAAATTGTATTGTAGTATTTTCTTAGATTTTGACGACTACACATGTCAAATAACACTCTATTTTTAATGAAATTGCATTGTTTTTATGCCCAAAATAATAAAACAAAAAAAAAAAAACTAAATGTTTTAGTGTTTATGTTTTACATCATAATGGCGTAACTACATTTATATTTATATATATCTATATCTAAGTTACCTTTTTTTATCTATATCTATTAACATTTTTCAGTTAATAAAAGGCAGTCTGGAATGTTTTGACAAAAATTTTGCTTTCGGCAGCGAACAGATAATTCAGACATTAAATATACTTGAAAAAGAATTGACTCGACGACGTAAGTATATCAAAACTAAAACAAATAAAAATGACACCCTCCTGTTTCCACTTTCGTCACTTGAAAAATATTTCTTTTATAGTTTTTTCTAGTATAATTATATATTTTTTATATTTATATATTTTTTTTATTTAAACTGTCGTGGCCCATTATCACTATTATATATAATTATCCAGCTGTAGTCACGTAAATAATATCGGGACTTGCCTGACCAATCGGAATGGAGAAGTGAACTGCAGAAGTTCGACGCTATGAATAGGGTTGAAATTAATGATTAATGAAAAAACCTCGAATGGGTTTGAAATTAATCAAACCAATCGCGATAGTAATTACATGAGTAGAATCAGACAATTATATTTGATAGTTCTCATATTATATTTTATAGTATAGTTTTAGTTAATAGTAGATCTACAATACTAGTAACTTGATTTTATATATCTATCCAAATTAAAACCGTTAAAAGAAAATCTAATTTGTAAATTTAAACTTTTCAGGTACAACGTACTTCGGTGGTTATGACCCTGGGATGCTGGACTACATGATCTGGCCCTGGATCGAGAGGCTATATCTGTTGAGATGTGTTCACGAAAGGAAATTCAATGAGAAACGATCACTTTTCCCTTGTTTGGTAAGTTAGTGTCGCAAAATGGACTCATGTTTTTTTTGGTCTGGTCTGATGTTGGTCTGGTCAATCAAAAAAGGATCTTAAAAATCAACAACATAACCTTAATTAAACACGTTTAAATTCAAGTTCTGGTCATATTTTTTTTTTATTTATATTACTTTTACTATATATTATATTACTATTATAATATTTTGTCATAAAGAAATTTCTTTACTCATTTTTTTTCTAAAATGTTAAGTCTGCCATTTTGTATGACATTACGAACTACATATAATCTTGTAGAAATTCAGTAACACTATAAATAACATTTAATTCTTGTTGAAATTATACATCACAAAATTTAAAAACAATTGGATTTTATTGGTCAGATAAAATTTACGAAACATTGACTTGTATTGACCATATCATTATTATAGCATAAAGTTTTTACATTTTGTAAAATTTTAACCATTAGTTGTCATTTTCGAAATAACCTACATAATGTCGCCTATATCCTGGTAAAGCTATATTTAATGATAAATTCTTCAAGAGCCAATAGTGTCACGATAGCTCAGTTAATTACAGATTCTGTCTGTCCGTTAAAAAAATGTCATTATTTAAAATTTTATATCCGAAACATCATCGACATAAAGTTTTGAGAGACCAGACCAAATTTTATCTCCAAAACCTTTAAACCCTAATTAATTGTAATAACCGGTAAACCGGTAAACCTTCATAATTAACAAACCTTAATAAATTGTAATAACCGGTATCCAGGCGAAATGGGGAGATCATATGCTACTCGAGGATGTTATAAAGAAGCATTCCAGCTCGCCTTCAAAGTATTTTGATTACTACAGGAATGCGAAAACTCATTCCATGAAGTATAACCTTTGAATAAGGGATTTGTTGAGATGTATATTTGATGAGTGATACCGCAAATTATTAGTCTTATTTAAGAACGGTTTTTGGAAGGAAGATTAATAAATCGTAAAAAATGACATCACTGTCCCGAGTTGTGACTATATCACATCAACAAATTGGAATGAGTACTTGAATTTGACAGCAAATTAGTTTTTTTTATTATCCGACTTCGAAAAACCGAGAGTTAATCTCATAAGATTTTTAGGTTAAAACTGTATATGAAATACATAGACAAACGACTTACTATATTACATTTATTATTATTTAGGTTTTTAGTTTTATATTACTTGTCAGATGGAATGACATTTCATTGTCAAATCTATTTTTTTATTGTCTTGTCTTTTTTTATTAAACCGACCATCTCCTTCGTGTTTTCCCTCTTATGTGACATTAGCAATATCGAGCACTATAGCTCGGATTAACGACATATTTCAAAGAGATTTCCGAACTGAATTATCTTTGTCAATGTCACTTATGTTAAAGCGGTTCCAGGTCTTTACGGGAATAACATTAATACCTTATTTTATTATTATTATGTGTTATGTTATTATATTATTATACTATGTCAAAAAATATAACCAACCAGATTCAAATATTTGAATATTTTTTTTACAAACCAAGATATTTTTAAATAGATTATAGTATAATATATTATTTAGAAGTGTAAGAAAAAATATTTAACATGTTCCATAACAATGTATTTACTTATTTTTATTATAAGTGCCTTGAATAACAAGATATTTGTGATGGATGAACATTATTACTTAGTATATAATAAACTGTGTATTATCTACGAATTGAAATTAAAATTTGCAAGGATTTTGTCAAAATCCAACCGATTAATAGAAAAAAAGGGAGTATAATGGATAATTTGATTCTTGAAGATTCGCTGGTTAAGGATTTTGTCAAAATCAAAAATTAAAATAGCAGAATAGCATTTGAAAATAAATCTTGTCTTTATCGAACAAATAAGTTGCCTTTATCGAATAAATAATCATAGTGTATAATGATATTATGTATATGAGATCAGTGCTGTACTTTTATTTTATTACATCTAGAATATTCTCATGAAGATTGATAATTAACAAACTGGTAAGTGTGAATCTACAATTAAATAAATAAATAAACACTTAAATAATAAGTAACAAAGGAATTAATAAATAAGTTAATTTAGATTTAAATAATAATAACAACTCATTATTATATTAAAGCTATTGCTATATAGAATAAAAAAATATCACATGAATATTTATACGATAAGACTATATACACTAGCTTTTGATCTCGGTCTGCATTCATAAACATTTTAAAAGCTCCAATTTTTCCTTGTGATTGTAATTATTACTGATATCTATTGTAATTTAAAAGGTATAATATTAATAAGCGCACAACCGGACCGATATATTTTTATTTTAAAAGTACACATAAAGAACAGTTACTTCTCTATTTGCTACTAATATGTGTTCTATGTTGATATTTTTTCACACTATTTGTATATAATGTAATAAATTTCAGGTCTCATGTATTAAATTTTATTGTTTTCATTTAACTTTATATAGAAAACGTAACATTTTATTAAACGGGATTTTTTTTTTTCATTAAAACTAAAATTATATTAGATTGTGTTTGGTTGAAGGGGTTTATTTATTAGGTTTTGTATCTCTAAAACGGTTTTTCTATAGGTGTTTTTTTTTTGGATTTTAATGAAACTCGGTACCATCGCAATGCAAGTATTTACTTTTATTATTACAATAAATAATATTTTGTTTTGTATTAGGTAACAAATTCGATTCCCGCTGATGTAAAATATTAATATGTAAATCATTGTTTGTGTGAAACTTTTTATTTATATAGTATTATACAAATATATATATTTTAAAACAGTTTATTTATATTTTTTGTACAACTATTGTTTTTTTGTACTTAATATTTTATGGAAATAAAAGTTTCCGAATAATTTTGTTCTCATACATTAGTGTTATTTTATATTTTTTCTTGTTAATATGTTTTTAATCTCAAGTCAAATCTTTTTTGTTAAACCACAAATAAAGTGTATAATAAAAAAAAATGTGTTTAAAATCACCTTCACTTCTGTATAAAACACATCAGAATCGCACACAATGTCCCCGCATCTTATAGTTTGAAATCCGGGGAGTTTGAATTATGTTATTAATAATAGAAGAGAGAACATTTTTTAAATTTTATTTCTGTATTTTACTTTAAAATATTATACATAAAGAAAAGAATAATAGTCTTAGCGTACGAATGAAGCAGCAAGCCTGTTTTGTCGTAACATCTTTTATTTAACATTCGTCGTTTATCAACTCCTGACAACATTGTTTTCGTTATTTATCCACTCCTTAACTTAAATCCTAACCTGCTCTTATCATCTGTTTGCTGACGATCTTCAAACTTACGTACAAGCTCAACCTAATAATATAGATAGCGCTATCGCTGGCGTTAATGAGAACTTGCAGCACATCCATGACTGATGCCTTAACTATGGCATTAGTGTAAATCCAGTTAAATGTTAAGCAATTATTATCGTTAGCCAGCGACATCTATATAAATTCGCGGACATGAATCTCCCTTTGGTTCAATACAATAACACTCCTATTCCTTATGCTCAGTCGGTAAAAAATCTCGGCTTACATTTTGACCCTTTGTTAAACTGGAATAATCATGTTACTGAAGTATGCCGTAAGGTGATTTATTCGCTGCGCGGCTTATATTGCCTTCTTACCTATGCGGACCAAAACACTGATTGTGCAACCGCTAATCCTTCCTCTCATTGACTACGCTGATGTCTGTTGCTCTAACATCTCTGAAAACAATCTTAATAAATTGTCAAATAGTAAAAATTTACAAAATTATATTTTGGTAATAAGTATACTTAAATAAATATATTTTTTTTATTTAACGCCTGTCAATGTCATCTGTCATAATTATTTTCAATTACTGTCTACGTCTTAAACGAATGACAGTTTTACATTATAAAAATTGGCATACAATGGTGTAATAAACATCTAAACAAAAACATTTATATCTGAATAAATAACATAAAAAAGTTTTAAAAATGCCTCTAATGCGTTCAGCCAGTTATAATTTATTCATGGAGATTTTAATACGGATCGTATTGCTCTCCGTTTTTTGGTAAGTCTAAACCATATGTACATCGAGTAAGATAAAAAATTCGTGGCTATAACTTTCATAAAATAATAATTATAACTGTTAATTATTAAACGAATGCATATCTTAAAACTACTTCAACTGTGAAATATAAATAAAAATAATTGTAATTAAATATAGTAGTTAGTTAAATTTCTAGATAATATCGTGTAATTATTTTAATTTAATATTTATAACATTAGCTTACTTTACTTTGAAAAGATAAGTATATAAATAAATTTTAAAGTGATATCTATACATATAGAACCATACTTTGTAGTTACATGGAATCAATGCCTCCATTTATCCGAATCATACAGCCAGGGGAGCTGGAGAACAACTGCAAATATCCTCGACATGAGTCCTATGTTCCAAGTGGAATGCTATGGTCAATAGTGCTGTCAGTACCATGTTTATTGTCGTTTATAGCTTGGGCAGTTTGCAACGATTGTAATGATGCCATGGAGGTAAGATAGGAATTGG
Source organism: Mechanitis mazaeus (assembly GCA_959347395.1). Lineage (NCBI taxonomy): Eukaryota > Metazoa > Arthropoda > Insecta > Lepidoptera > Nymphalidae > Mechanitis > Mechanitis mazaeus. The sequence goes on from OY365756.1 coordinate 1,002,562, forward strand.
ATTACTTTTGTATCCTTATTTCTAAAAATGTATATGGAAACTGGAAATAAGATATTTAACAAGTATTATTTATTTATTTATAATGTACAAAAGGTGGACTTAATGCTACATTATCTAGAAGCCAACCTTAGATGTGCATCTTAATTTTTAACAATAATACACATATATTTAGTTATTCTTATTTCTTTTAATATATTCTTAGGGACCAGAGGTAGTTAATGACAAAAAAAAGACATCAAACACCTAAATTAAAAATAGTTGTAGTAAAGTTACTACAACTATTTTTATATTAACAAAAACAAATCAATCATAAGTAGCAGAAACAATTTAAACAATATCAAAACTTAGGGTTAACTGGATAAATTTACAGTTTAGGTATTTCACTGAACAAATGGGCAGAGCTTCCACTATATCTCAAAATCTAACAATAATTGTGTTAAAAAATGGGTGCACAGTCATTTTTATAAGACCATTGCCCCTCCACTAACTAGTTGGACACATCTTTCGCTAACAATATATTTATTATATGTCTTTCTAACTTATATTTGGTTTTAGAATTTGAGAGATAAACTATTGTCAATTTTGGGTTCCTCAGTCACTTTTTCTTTTACCTCACATTGACTGCAGAGTGGTGTTTCACATTTAAACAATACTCTTCTAACACATATATATTTTTGTAAGGCGCTCTAATACTGATTGCAAGGGTTATAATATAATGTACTTATTATTACAACTGTAACAATAAGTACATTATATTGCATAAGTACTGTTAAGACAATATATATATATATATATATATATACATATATGTATGTATGATGATGATCTGTCCTATAAGATAACAATGTTATATATTGTCAAATGCAATAATATTTTTATTAATCTTTTCTTTTTTCTACTGACACAAATTCACAATACACTTTTCTTTACCTGTGTGTTCTTACTATAACTACACTGCACTTTCTGTTTCCAGTTTCTGCTAGCTTGGTCTCTGTCTCTGGGTATAACCGGTGTGATGACAGACTCGGTCAAACTTATAGTGGGTACGGAGTCTATTAAAATTATTAAACAGATTCTAGCTAGTTGATGTTTTATGGAGTGTACATGTTGTGCTGTCTGTTCTTCTGTTTTGTAACTTCACATTGTTTTATAAAAACAAATACGCTATTTGATTTTATTAATACAATTTATATAACTTTGTGGTAATAACAATAAAAAAAATATAATATTGACATAACATAGCAAAACTAAAGTAAGAGACTTACACACAATCTCAAATTAGTATAAAATATGTTGATATAAAGTTAAATTATATATTAAACTAAGTGTACCTAATATGTTAATATTTAAGGAAACTTATACAGCATACAGGTACATTTATCTAAAAAGAAGACATTAAAATATGTTATGAGGAGACTTATCTAATAGATGTCGGACGTTTCTACTCTCCAGGTCGTCCCCGACCAGACTTCTTTTACCGTTGTTTCCCGGACGGTGTTCCTACAGCCGACCTGCAGTGCACTGGGGATCTAACTGACATAATGGAGGGAAGGAAGTCATTTCCCAGCGGACATAGCAGCCGTGAGTCCAAATATATCCAAATCACAACAGCAATGAATCATAGTTCTTAGATAAACCTGTTTCCCACTGCTGGGTTAGTTATTGAGCGGAGCGCTCTATTGGAGACTTCACAATTTTGTCCGAGGTTGGCACAAAAACGTCGCGATCAATCGGCTTGAAATTTTCAGGCCTTATGTAACACAATAATACGCTTAACATAGAAATGGAAATAATTTTTCTCAAATTTCATGTCCTTGAGGAATGATAGATAAAAAAAAAATCCAATAGACTTCAATGAGAAAAATTTTTCGAACGAAAATTTTGCTTTTTTTTTATTTTACAGCTTTTACAATTTTTTCTAACTACTCTTTAACTAATATTGTATATTTATACAATATTAGTATTTTGATTGTTGTCATTATAATTTCCAGTATCGTTCTGTTCGTTGGGCATGGCGAGTATATGGGCGTGCGGGCGACTGGGCACCCTGTCTCGACGTCGAGGCTCCGCCTACAGGGTGCTCCTCAGCTTGACACCCCTCATGATAGCGGGTGCCATCGCACTGTCTCGCACTTGTGATTACCATCACCATTGGCAAGGTTGGCACTTGGTAGTTTAGATTTAGTGGATACTTTTTTCTCTAAGCAAATATTTTCAACATATTGGCTATGAAGTGACTAATAACATTTAAATGAATATAAAAAAAACTTGCAATTGTAGGCTTTAACAATTATATTATTGATAAATTTTACATTATTTGTCCAAGTTATCGCTCCCGGTAAAAAAGACGATATTATTGGCTTACTGTCAAAAAACCTAACCTAATCTTTTTAATTATTTTACTTTTCCAGATGTTTTAGTTGGATCGATCCTTGGTCTCTCCGTGTCTATATTTTGTTATCGTCAGTACTATAATCCGTTGACATCCGACTTCTCCGGTATTCCGTACATCGTTTCTAAAACAAACATCGTGAAATATTTTACGGGAAAACCGGATAGTCCGATTAAAGATGTCAAAGAAGAATCGACGCCATTACTAAACGGCGCCAAAAAAGAAGATAAATGGATCTAGTTTTTTTAGTGTTGGGTTTTTGTCTTTTAAAAAGATTATTTGATTTTATGAAATTGTATGCATAGATTTTTATCAAATTCAGCGTGTATAAATGTCTTTTTCTACTCTTTTGGGATTTTAGGTTATTTTTTTTTTATTTTTTGTTTTCATTTAAAATGTATACATGAAATTCAGTGTCTACATGAAATTCAGTGTCTACATGTATACATGAAATATCTATAGTTTAAGAATTTTGTTTTATGTACAAAATATATCTTTCTTTGTCTTACAAAGAGATAATCAGTCATGTATGTACTTAAATAAATGAAAAAATAGATTTATTATCACAGCATCCCGTCATGTTTAAAAAAATATATTTTTAAACTAATTTCCTTTATTTTATTATTATTAGTTAAATCGTTGTGAATTGTCTTATTTTTAATGTGTTCATTTTGTCTACATTCCTATATTGTGATATTATTGTTACCGATTAACGAATTTATTTTATAATTACTTTCATTTATTTTATATTTTTTTACAAACATTTGGCTAGATTTAAGATTTTTATATGGATTGTAGAGAATTTAGAGCATCAATATTTACATACATATTAATATATAATATTTATATATTTACAGACTACAATACTTAAATATCATTAGATGATATCGTAATCAAAATTAATATCTAATTAAGTGTTGATGTAAAAAATAAGAATAAATATTTTTGAATTTACTGTTTTTTTAATTTCCTTAAAATACGTATTACTCCTAATAGAAAATAGGTCCTATATGTATAACATGTTTTAAAATGAACAATGCAAGCAACATTTTTGACATGTATTGCCAATTAAAAAAAAAATTCCCAACAAGAGAAACAATATGACGCGAGGAATTCACAAGTCGAAATAACACTTTAGACTTGAAACAGCAGTCTATGAATTACAAACAGTAGTACCATGTGGTAATTAAACCCACGAGCTTTGGCTCAATAGACAGAGCCTTAACAGTATTTGCAGTTAAGTTATTTAAAGGAGTAAATTATAAAATAGATATTTGTCTGTTTACTTAATATACTTTATTCTTCATTCTTACTTTATTAAATCTACATTTTGTGACTGAGTTTAAGATAACAATTTGCTTTAAAACTAAAATAACATATTAAATCAAAAAATATTTTATGATTCTACCTTAAATTAATAAATCACCAAATTATCCTTTGTACCTCACTAAAATCACTCCAAATTATTTCTTTAGTAAAAAATATATAAAATGTTACCGCATTTAATGCTAAATACCATACAAACTCGAGCAGTACCGTTTGAAAGGATGGCCTCACAAATCTTAGCCTGAGTATTATATAGGGGATCAGAAAATAACGGATCTCTACAAGTCTTTGCAATCCTAAAGCTAAAAATAAACTTATACAATATGGAAGCAAGAAAGAAATACAGTTCTGATCTTTTAAATTATCATACAAACTAAACAGCAAGAATAAATATACAGGTATGGTTGCATATATAGCATAATGATATTTCCCAAACCAACGATTCCATATATAAAATGTGTAATGACGGTTATCAGCAAGCAGATAGGGATGGATTATTGTGTTATAATGTACCATAGCCAATAATATACTAGCTAATAACAAACAATTGAGCTTATTTTGGAATATTAATTTGATAGTTGATATGAATTTAACGAAGACATATGGCAATCCAAACACACCATAAAACAAAAGAAAATATAGCAACTGTGGAAGATGTAATGTTAATTGATGAGCATCTTTATCACCTACAACTATTGAGCCATTTATATATAAGAACATGACAAATGATCCTACAACTGCCAATTGTTGGATAATAACACACCAGTCAGACAATGTAACAAACTGTATAGCTGTAGTAAAGTATGTTGATAAATGATATTTTAGGGCTATAATAACATCTGACATGCCATAATAACGTTTTAATTTAGAAGAATCAACATCAGCAGATATGAGTGAACGTTTACGCAGAGTTACGTTAGTTAAATAATGATTACCAAACACCCGTGAACTTCTTATTAATATATCAAGCACTTTATGACCGAAAACCATTGCAATCCATACAATATTAGTCTGTCTCGTCACTACACTCAACAAACCAAAAATCAAAATTAACCATTTTGACTTATTAATTATACAAAGAGCAGAAAACATTAGCAAGAACATCAAAGACAAGGTATCGGTGTAATATACATGTGAAAAAAAATACAAAGGAGGTAACATTGCCAAGTTGAATGCTTGCAGAACAATTTTGAATTGACTTTTATTCTGGCTGCCATATATGAATTTCAGTATAGATGATAATAATATAAGATTTAAGCATGATGCTATTAAATTGACAAATCGTAAATTGTATGTATTACATCGGAAAAACGTGCCTACAAACGCTGCTGACACAACATACAGTCCGGGGAGCGTAGTTATCTTCGGATCGTAGTGACTGAAGTTTCCATTACAACAGGATAATCCTTGAGGTATATGGAATAACTCATCTATGACGATCTTTGATGTTTCATTCACTTTATCAAATATAATTTTTGATGCAATAAAGTAAACAGCCACTGACAGTATAAGGAGTATATAATACTTTGATGAAGGTTTCATTTTAGGCGTAAAATCTGAAATTAAACAACACATTAATAATAATAATGAATATTCCTTGTCATTAAATTTTAAATTATTAATTATTGCCAAATATTTTGTCGTCTTTCACTTTAAAAACCAAACATACTTGATAGTCACGAAACATTAAAAGTTGAATTACTTGAATTAATGATTCAACAATATGACACGAGGAAATATATTTTAACTTGATTATCAGTATAATGGTATATTTATTGTAATACCAATCCTAAAATCCATTAAATTAAGAAATAAGCGGCTTTTCTGACATTGAAATAGTAACCATCACGGTATTTAAACTCAATACTGACATTCTTCAAAAATTTTAATTGTAGGTGGCGCATATTTTTTTTTTTTGGATTTATGGCTTCATTTACATTTAATATGGAAATTTTGCCAATATCAAGTTTTTAGTGGTTTTTTTTTCTAAAAGTATTATTTTCTGATGCTTTTAGCAATAAGTGAAGAAAACATGAAGGAGATTGGTAATTAGTAACTTGGATTAATATCTGAAATCCCAGTTATATTGCTGATCAGTACCAAAAATAACACAACACACAATGTTATATATAAATATAAGTTAATGAATTTAGTAGCAGAGAGGACAAAGATATAATTATAGTTTTATATTATTACACTTTATAAATTTACATACAAACCAAGCAAACGGACTATACACCAGATTTGGAAAACATTCAACATTTAAGGGACGAGGTATATTATTTGGAAGATTGTCATAAAGTTGGTAAGTGACTCTGGGAAATGAAAAAGGTATGCGAAGCAACCCGCATTCGCACAATGAGTGATCTCTAACCCTAATTTTAGCTAAGTGTACTGGAGTGCTAGCGTGACCTATTCGTAGCCTGCAAATGGTTGATGTTACGTGTCGGTTAGCTTTTCTGAATATGGAAAACCATGATTTTTGAGAGATGTCTGTTTGTGATGAGGCGTAATGTTTGCACTTCAATAATTTAGATGACGAACATAAAGATTGCCATGACTTATATAAATTAACTTTAGCAAGGGACTTTAAGTCTTGGGGATTTTTGTGAAACAGAGAAATGAAGCTTGTCTGTACAGCTTGTTTTGAAAATTCATCTGCAGAACGATTGCCCTCAATACCGCAGTGTCCCAGAATCCAAACTAATACAATTTTGAGATTTTTTTGTTGGCAGGGAAATAATTCTTCACGAATTCTAAAAATAACTGAATATCTAGCCGTAAGCTGTGAGACTGGTTTTCCTTTGTTGCTTGAAGACAACGTACAGATTCTGTCAGTATTATAGTTTGACGGATATTATGGGATTCAGCATAAAGTGTAGCTTCTAAAATAGCTACGGACTCAAGATTTCATAGCAATTTCAATACAATGTTTGAACCTCTAAATAATGTAATCAATCATGTACAACTCCTCGTTTCATTTGGACTGAGTGAGTACAAACGGATAATTATATATAATAGTGATGTTATTTTAATGATATTTATAACTATATAATTAATTGAATGTATTTTCTGTAAAAAAACTATATTTTGGAGTTTGGTTTTCATTTAGATGATAAAATTCTGTAAGGTGTAAACATCGTCTTCCTTGCCAATAAGATGAATTAATGAAAACTCATCTTTAAAAACAACCTTTTTTTGTACATTATTTTTTAACATATTGTTTTCAAATAATATAATTTCTGTAGATATTATTCAATATAATTTCACATTATCGATACACTAACTCAAAATGAGCAGGAAATATATATATATATATGTCGCCGGAATGACCATTTATTGGTTAATAATTATTTAGAAAATTATCATCAATATTAATTGAGCGAAGCGCGCGGAGCGCTCTACTGGAGAGAATTTGCATTGGTTTTACAAAGTTGGCATTAAAACGGCTTAACGGTTCGGTTTAAGATTTTGCACACATACCATGTGTGGTGATTTTTAAAAAAAAAATCAAAAAAATTCATTGTCGTTGAGGAATAATGTCCAGAAAACATCACTCTCATAGACTTCAATGTAAAAATATTTGCGCGAAAAATTGAAGTCTCATTGTGGATGCGCGTGCCGAATTTTTTTAATCGAATTGTACTGTCCCCCTCTTCAATTTTTTTTTCCACACCAAGACGCAGACTTCGGCTTGGCTCGCTTCGCTGAACACGCAAACGGCACCCGAGATTTTGTGATCACAGCGAGTCGAAATTGAGGGTCTGGTGGCGTTCCTAGTTTTTAAGTAGCAAATATTAATGATAAAATTAAATTACCTCTACGTGAAGTTCGATCATTTAACTTCAGGATTGAATATCGGTGCTTTAAATAATTGGCAATTAGCAGGAATCGAATATTCTTACCTTCTCCTTCAGCTCTTTTTAAACCGATTTTATAAATATGTTGTAGCCTTGCTAAAATTTCTACGTGAACATCTTTACCAATTACCGATTCTTCATTTGGAGCAACTCCTAGAAGCATAAGTATCTCCTCATCCAAGTGTTCGGGAGCTGAAGCCGTTAAATCATTTTTGAGCTCGTCAATCACTTCTCCAGAGCTTGAACTTGACGGTTGTGGTGATCTGTCCCTTGCTGTGAAGGTAGATGTAGTTAAAATCTCATTTGAGGAATTTTCTTCAAAGTCTGAATATTGATAACGTTTCATGAAAACGTCCATTTTAGACTCTGGAAAGGCAATAAATATACCATAAGACAATGAAGGCAGTGATCTCAAAAATCACTCGCACCACTATGATCAATGAGTGTTGCGTACTAAACGGGACTGTTGGCTACACAGATACGCAATTACTATCGAAACTAGTTGATTACTTATACTTCATATACAATTGGCATAATGGCAATTTAATATTATTAATTAACATCCACTCATTTTATTCTTTGGGGGTTCAATTGTGAAAATAAGTTATTAAATAAAATATTTTTAAACAATTCACAATTAAAGTTCTAGTCCTATAAATATAGAAATGAAGCTATTATTGCCAATTTTGGTGTCAATTCTATAATGAGTGGTCCTCATATATGGGGAGCATTAGAATATGTTTTTGGGTATGTTTTAAGACAATTAAGAATTAAAGTTTCTACAAACTGTTTGTCATGAATTTGCTCATATATTCAATTTAGAGAAAATATAGTATATAAAAGTAACTCAGCATATCCTGTACATTTTTAAATTAAATATTTTAATGGTATAAAGATATTTAAAGAGGTATTCTTAAAAGGAAATATTTTATTAAACATATTTCCTATTACATTTTTAGAGTACTAAGCATAAATAAAAATGATAAATTTTGATAATGTGCAAGACATATTCAGAAATAATTAAACTTTTGCACGATTTGTCATGTGACTTTTTTCTGTACAACTTGTGAAAGGGTGCCAAAGCTTCTTTAATTTCTAGAAGAAATATTACTCATTAATTTGATTGTTTATTTGATTTTATTAATGTTTTCTATTGTAAAAAAAAATACTTCTGAGATATGCTGACCATGAATGCTTATTATTTTAATATTAAATTATGTGGTGTTACTTTTAACAGAAAATTATTATCATCTTTTTATTTGGTATTTCCTATTATTAATAAAACAACTTTAAATAATTTTTGTCTTTTATTTAATCTGAACACTTTTCATGAAGCCATTTATTGTAAATGAAAAATGGTAAAATAAGATTCTTCATTTATAATAAATAGCTTTATGAAAGTAGTTTAATTGGAGAATTTAAAGAAACTTTAAATAAGCTTGGTTTGTGGATACCACGCATTCTGAAGTAGTATTCAGAGTATAGATGGCGCTAGTAGTCCAAACACGAAGTCTGCACTTCATATATAATACTCTGTGGTAATCATTTTCTTATTAGAATATGACAAAACTGGCAATACAAATTTTTATAAAAATATACGCTATTGATAAATGATTTTTTGATTATTGAAATGGTATCTTTTATAATTTTAAAAATTTCTCTACTCCGAAGATCGGTAACTAACATTGAAATTCAGTTCAAAAACCTAATGTTGCTAGTAGACATAATCATGTCTACTAGCAAACTGATAACTATAAATGATATCAAACTTCTTAACCGTTGACAATTATTTAAACTTTCTGTATTTCTCATCAAACCAAGTTTTAATGTATTACGTCTTTTTATTTATGCAATTTATGAAATTCAATGGAGGCGAATAATTTCATTACAAAGTTAAAAGCTAGTGATTCAGATGATTATATTAATGACTTAAAAGAAGAGTTAGAGAATTTTAAAAGGATATTAGCTAGTTTGCCTTCTAGGGATAAGGGCTCGTTTGCTCTAAACGTGTTGTGTATATTGTGCAGGCAAGTAACAATTTAAAATATTCTTTATATTTATATTTTAAATGTCAAATGAAAACTGCTGCTAAGTAAAACCCAAAATAACATTATTCTAAAAGATGTTTACTTTTGAGTAACTCTAAAATTATAAACACTTTTAAAGCACTAGTTGGGATTCACATAGAAAAATACTATTTTTACTAATTTGTATAAGAACATTAGGTAAAAGTAATTTTTACGATTACAGAAATCTGGATAAAGTTCCCTCATGGCGCGCAGCAATCAACAACACCGATCTCACAGCTTTTTGTATAGAATGTGTGAGACATACTCGCACAATGCCCCGTGCAGATCTTGTGAAAGCACTTGCATGTGTCTATCACTCACACAAGCATATTATAAGACAGGTATATATTATATATATTCAAATGTTTATAATCTAGACTCTAGATAGTGTTAGTTGTATCTGGAAGATTTTAGTTTTTATGCTCCAAGTTTTTTAGATGGTATTAAAACAATACATTTATATACAGTAAGCCTATACACGACTTACTATATAATGGCAGTTTCTATTCACAAATCAATACAATTCTTATTCAAATAAACAGGTTCCGCTACTCACCTGACCCCTGACAAAAATATCAGTAACAGCTGATAAATAAATTGTAGACTAGGTTACTCAAATAGTATATATTTAATACATATTCTGTCTTTTTATTTCTTTTTTCAGAGTTCAAAAATACCACCTGAATTAGTTTTGAAGTTGTCTTTCATGCCATTTGAGTGTGAGGAAGAAAGTCTATTAACTGACTATTATAAGACTTACTGGAGCATTTTAGCAGACAGACTTACATATACAGAACAATTGAAAGCTATGAGATTACCCATAATCAAATTATTACCAAAATTTATAGAGGATGTTGTAAAAGTGATAAAAATGTATGACACTGTGCAATTTTGTTCAAACTTAATGACATATCTCATCAAGAAAATACATTCAATTTACAACAATATTACAAACATTAATGGATATGTTGAAAAGATTTTTGAATGTGTATCTAAAAAGGATTTGGAGCCGTTTAAAAGGCTCCCAAAAAAAGATATGTTGGATATATATATCAAATTTAATGATTGTCTGTATGTCATATCAGATAATTCTTTCAAAAATAATGATTCTTCGCTTAATAATATATCACGGATCCTTATAACAGTACTCGGTCATCAACCAGATATGTTTCATTGTTTACAAATGGTATATTCAAATGTTTTTTGCTGCATTATTAACGATAAAACTAATGTTAATCTTATAGACAATGTTCTAAAATGCCTTGTAAATTCATGTGAAATGACTGAAAAGTTAGGATATGACGGAACAATGCTTGCAACATATCCTTACATTGGCCAGCTATTGAGGCTGTATATAGAAAATATTGTAAATAATGTACAAATTACCAAATATTTCAATGAAGCAGTACAATGTAGTTGTCTTAAACTAATATTATATTTAATACCAAAGTTAAAATCAACAAGTCAGCTGTTAAAATGTGAAAACTGTAATATTAAGAGTGGTCTTCATGATGCGTTACGCCTCTCATTTCTCGTGAAACATTTTATAACAGTTTCAACGAACAACAGCTATAGTCTACATGAAAATCTACCGTTATACTTCAAAGTCATTGCACACCAATATAGCTTATTAAATGAACTAAACAGCTTGGGCTGCGGTAATTACAGCAAATGTCTATCAAAACTACAAACAGATACACACAACTCAGCAATACTATTAAATAAATCTAATTATTATGAATATTCAATAAAATTATTTGAAATATATCTGATAAATGAATTCGAAAATAGAAATGACATAGAGATGAGAAATATTAGCCGAGCTCTGTATAACAAGAGTATTTGTGAATTAGACAATAAATTGTATATGGACTCATTACAGAATGCATTTCTAAGTCTGATCTTCTCATTGCCCCAAGCACTGAACAACGAGAAGCACATGAGTCTGGTGATGGATATTAAGGCAAAAGCAGCGAAAAATATATCAGATGATAGTGACGTACAGACATTCTCTATATTAGAAGCTTGTAAAACAATGATTTCAGACAATTTATACAGAAATTTGGGAGATTTTATTAAGAATTTAGAGTTCAGGTATGATGTAATATTTTTTTTTGTAAATTCAATTGTTTATTGTTTTATTTTATTGTTTGTAGTTAATTCAATTATATTCCAAATCAAATTGAAAACGCAAAAAAATATTTTTTTGTTTATAAATAAACAGTATTTCTGTTTATCATTAACGAAATTTACATCAATATCAATTAATTTGATTTGTTTGAGTACCAATACATTATATAATTTAACTTTTATTTATAATATTTTCAGCAAACTTCTGAAGCACGAGTTCAGCCTGTATGTTAAGTTGTGGCCCTCAGTAACCCCTATAGCTGGGGTCTGGAAATCAATGCATGAACTTTCGATGAATAATGTAGACTGGGTACAAAGTAAGTCCTGAAAATTAGTAAAAAAAGTTAAATATACATAATTTAATTCTGATTGTATATATCTAATATGTATTTAATAATATCAGTAATAATATAATATGAATAAGCTCGTTACTGTTCACGCCGTGATTCCGTCTTTCTCCGAGTCAGTGTATATTTCGAAACTAGTCGGCAAAATACCGATAAAATTGACTAAGTACATCCGGATTTATATAAATACATATTACGAAATAAAAAGCATACAATATATATAAATATTGCATTCTTAAACAACCTTGTACCTGTGTTCTCATGACATGACACCAACCTATCGTAACCCATTACTTTCGAGCCATTTATCATAAATTAGTTCTATTTAAAATTAAATTATCATTTCAGAAGAGGACCAGACTGGTTTATTATGGAGTCTGTATGAAATCGTCTTGGAAACTCCAACAGCAGTTCGAACCATTCATGAAGACACATTCAGGCGAATCGTATACCAACTACTGGAGTTGTACGAAAATAATCCAGTAAGAATAATGGAGATATTTAAAATATTAATATAGTGAGCTTATTAATATTTCTCTCAAAATAATTTAATTATTGATTTAATTTCAGGCGAAATCATCAAAAGAAAAAGTCGTATTTGCAACATTGTTGTGTCTGAAGTCTGAATATGAATTGACCGAAGCCAGCTTGAAGTACGGCTGGAAGAAATGTGAAGTGAGTCAATTTTCTATGTATAAATGTTTTCTTTAAAGTAATTTATTAATGAATTATACATTTGTCGTAAAATGTTTGTCACTAACTATATACATATATTATTAAGTTATGTATTAACAGACAGACCCAGATGCGCCGGGTGCGTGTATCCTCGACGAGCACGCGGCCGTGAACACCGCGCGTCGCGCCGTGCGAGAGCTGCAGAAGGCTGGAGGGGGGGGTGAGCACACGAGGACATCGCTCCCTGACATACACCCAAGTGCTAGGCTGTCCAAGGCATTCGACAAAGGCTGGCACAGCAACATTATATAAGCTACTCTATTCTAGCTGTCTGAAACTTCAGGACTCTCTTAATGTATCAAACAGACTCGTACACATACGAGGCTGCCTATCGAAGTCTCATTCTAGTACAATGTTGAGGCAGTACTTTTTTCTATGTATTTTCGATTTTGACTATTTCCAAGTACACTAGTGGTACCAAGTAAGTCCACTCGCGTAATATTACTTGATGATAAGTGTCTGACAATACTCCTAACTTGCACCATACACACATACGCAACCTTGCCAAGGTTATGTCCTCGCTTTTACACGTCGGCAATCATTAGTAGAGGGCTTAAATGCACCTGATAGGATGCTCGTATCCTCAGGATCTTGAAAGTCAAATTTTCCACCTCCTCAGGTGACGCCGTCAAAGCCGCTAGGGATATCTGTATTACAAAAAAGGACACAGCTCAGAACAATCTTTGCTTTTGGCCGTATCTAACCTACATGCGTTTTAAATGTCGCCTTGGGTGAAGAAACTAAACAGAAACAAAAACATATATGTATTATTAATAGCCTGTGCATGATATTATATAATATCATCACTTAAAATTAACCAATATTGTAAATGAGAGGTCTGTCATATCGTGTTTTAATCTTAATATTATTTTCCAGTTTCAGAAATCCCCTCACAGCTTTTGGGTCACTGTCTCCATGTGCTGCAGGTGTGTGTTCTACAGCTGCTGCAGCTGTCTGAGTGTGTTGGAGCTCTGCAGCTGGCCTGGACGTGCTGCGAGCTTGCTGAAGTACTGGGAGATAGGTCCGATATATGTGAATATTTACAATTAAAAAAAAATATATAACTTCTATAAAATTACATACAAATATATATGTAATTAAAAGTTACATGACCTGAGAAAGTTAATAACTTAAAGATAACAATTCACTTGATGAAATATTTTTAAGAAGTCGCTATTTTTCCACATTTGATAACTTATTTCAATGTATAATTAAACTGAGAGTTTTCATTACATTTTTGGTAACATATCCTGAAAGAAACATCATGTATCATGTAAACATACTCACAAACGATAACGTATATTTTCAGAGTGACCTTCATACGCAATGCTGGTGTATTAGTGAGCAGTGCGGAGCAAGAACATACAGTCATACAGAAGATTATAAATAAATCTAGCGTATATTGTAAAGAAATATTAAAGAATCCACAACAATTGGACGTAGCTCTGAATTTCATTTGTGAAGCCGCGGTGAGTTGTTATGTCTAGTAAATAAATACAAGAATAAAATTAATATTGCGATATAGTTCAGTCGTAACGGAAACAGTCTTCGCTGCAGATCGACGACCCGCTCCTGTCGATACGTTTTTCATATTAAATCTAAATATATTAATTTATTCATTGTATTGCAGATATATTATACGAAATGTGGAAAAACATCAATAAGCAGTAAGATAGTACAATCGGTGCAGGCGCGAATACTGACTGTGTACGACTCGTATCCGGACATCAATCGTGAGTATATATACAGTATTTACGAAAGATTAATATAATTTTATAAAATAAAAGCAGACAACACTACTACCTGTAGTCTTCGAGTCGCGTGAGGGAGCTAGTAATCCATACGTTTAATTTTCAGTGGACCTGTCGCTGGGTCGTCTGATGGAGGCTCAGGCTGCGATATGCTCGGAAGTAGAGTCGGGCCCCTCGAGCGTTCTAGGGGCGCTCAACACCATCCACAGATACTATTTAGCTCTATCCGGTACCGGTGAGTGCTTTTTAGTCTAATTCTAATGCAATCGGTCAACCGTATGTTTAAAATGATGACATGTCCCCAGATGGCCGCTGGTCGCTCCGCCGTGTGTCCTCTCTGAGCGCTAAGCTCCGTGCGTGTCAGTCGTCCCGTCAGTGTGTCGCCGTGTGTCGCTCGCTGCGCCTGTGGCGGCGCGCGCGGGCCGGCGCGGGCGGCGCGCGCGGGGCGGTGCGGCGCGCGCGCGGGGCCGCGGGGGGGGTCGCGCCGGGGGGAGGGGGGGCACAGGTACACTGCATGTCACCTCAGAACTATGACACATGTCTTTTTTTAACCGGTACTAAGGTTATATATCCTATGATAGCAAAATTGTGAAACATCCTCGTCATTACTGGGCCGCAGGGAAGGGATATATATTGCCCTTTCGTTCACTCTATCTCCTTGAATATTATAGTAGACCGATATACTCAGAATTAATAAAGAGCATCTACTATAAATATTAACGTTGCCCGTGTTATTTTCAGACAATAATCGACAATTGCGTGAAGTACAGCCTCGGACTGGAATATCCCTCCCCAAATGCATCAAGCCATACCAAATCTCAAAAACCAAACCTCCTCACGCCGAAACAACCTAGCGTAGAAACCATGAGAGACTGCCTGCTGCAGAGGACTCAAGTCAGTCCGTCCGTCCCCTGTACGGCGGTACCTCAGTGTCTCCCGCCCGCCTTCCTGTCGCACGCGAGTTCGTGCGACTGCGCAGCCTGCTCGCTGCCGGCCTGCAGCGTGCTCGCAGCTATCATACACCACCTGGAAGCCTCCATGTACTACAGGGCCAAAGAAATAGAAATAGCGAGAAATTATTTTAATGGTGCTCTGAAAGTGTTTGACCTCGCTGCAGACAAATTAAAACATACTTTTAAAAGATACCACACATGGTCTTTCCAAAAATTCATTGTGGATATTGAGAAAGAAAAAACTTTGGATGATTTCAAACACGTTCAGTTGGACTTTTTGATTGAAATAGCGTACTTTGAATTAAGTTTAAGTGATTTTAAGACGTCTGACCAATATGTTGTTAAAATTCATGACATAATGTCCGAAATGAAAAGAGTTGATCCATATTTGCGCAATGAAGTATATAATCTCATGATAGCATCAGCAGAGTTAAGAAAATCTCTCAAGAAACCCAAGGAGACGGGACTGGAGGTAGAATTAGAGAATCTTAAATTAAGTCCGGTTAAAAATAACGAATTACAGAAAACACCGGAGTCAAAAGCGGCTGTACCTAAATTGGAAACAGGTAAAATAGTAAAGGACGAGGATATACCTAAAAAGCGTAAAGTTATTAAACTCAATCTGGACGAAGCTATCGAAGATGATAAGATGGAAGAAAAAGTAACGAGAAGTAAAACCAAAAGACCTCAATTTAAAATACCCGAGCCGGTGACATTAAAACCGGTCTTGGAGAATATGACTCCTAGACCGACCAGGTCAAGACCGGAAATCGTCGTTCAGCAGCCATCTTTAGACCAAGATTGCCCCATCTTCACCCCCAAATCATCTACATCAGAGTTTTTCACGCCCTCTCAGTCCACACCCGGAGAACAATTCTTCACACCAATGACTTCTCTAAAAACATATTCCAAACGCATCGTCAAGAATCTTGAGGAAGAATTCTCGACTCCGAAAGGTAAAGAAAATATTCTGCAGGATAAACGTTTAAAGTCTAAAGTGGAGACGGGATCAGTGAAGGCGTTAAAAGACAAAAAGGTGTTAAAGAGGGCTACCAGTCCGGGGAAACTGGTGCCAGAGAAACCTAACACCAGACCAAGAAGAATCAGGCAACCCATTTTAGATAAATAAATGTATTTATATTACGTCTATTTTACTTAGGTTTCTTAATAAGAACTTCCTTCAATGTACTAAATATAAAATTATTTCCACTACTATCCTTTTACAATGTACTTTTATAACTAATTTCTAACTATATTAAATTAATATTTACCAATTTTTGTTTTATTTGCGAAAAGTAAATGATTTTATAGTTTGTTGTAATTGTGGAAGTTTGACTCCCGCCTTTTTTAATTTATGAGATATGTGACGTAAGAGACTTGATCACGTTAAACGCCGGCCCCTTGACTGCTCAGGCAATGGACGCTATCTGTAGGGCGCAGTTGATATGACTAATTAGTGGTCGTGAGTCCAAGAGTCACGAGTCCAGTGTGGCTGCGTCGAGGATAAGTCCCATTTTTTTTCATTTACCTCGAGTTTGTAAAATCTATGATAACAGAACTGTTCTTAATTTTCATTAAGTGTTTGTAAATCTTAGGTTATCTTTTACAATAACAAATATACATATACGGAGAACTTTATTCGATGATTAAGATTTCGAACATATTTATTAGTAATGGGGTTCTGTTTAAATATCCTCATCACATGGAAATAAAATAAAACATAAGTCACGTTTTTAAATAATTTAATTATACGCAATGTCTACACGATTACATTTACTAATACAAAACTGCACACAAATAAACATGCAGGAATTCTCTTTAAGCTCTAAAAGTTTCAAGTTATAAATTCAGCAATTTACATTTTAGTTAATAACTTTTTAGTAAAAAAAATATATATGAAGCCAGCGTGGTACGTACATATAGTACTTTAAAATAAATAATTGAAATCGGAACACTTCGGAAATATTTGTATTATATGTAACGTTACAGTAGTGTTTATTCTTCTTGCTCTCAATACAAACCCGAAAGTTTCTGATGATTTCCGACATTTTTCAAAGCCCATTATTTATCTTGAAGTACTGTAAACATTAGGTTTACAATATTCCAAATAAATATAATTATTAAAGATGAATAAACAAACAGCTACTGTCGAACTCCGACAAAAAATATATCTATGAACATATGAACATATATATATATATATATATATATATATATATTAATGTTATATGTGGGTTTATTACTTGACATAAAAATACTTAGAAACAGCCTTTACCTTCAAATATCTATTTAATCTAGTTATATCTATGTAAATAATTATACTATCTTTATAAATAACATTACGAGATTGCATTCAGTATGTGCTTAATTAAGTATTTTAAAGAGCACATTGCTATTGTATTCTTATAAACTTATGTAATAATTGTGTTCTCTACATACATAACTGATTTGTTTAGGAATTATATTTTTTTACAAACACCTTGAATTTTAAACTGTATTGTATCAACTTTAATAATGGTCGATCTATTTACTACCTACAACTGGATTAGGGATACAATAATATGATCATGTCAGCCAGAACAACTATCTTAATTGGTTAACTTATCAGAAAGATAAATTTCTTATACTTTAAAGTAATATTAGAACTTATTGCATGGTCAGTTGAATTCTTTGAATATATTTTTGAATTCAATAGTGATCATACAAAGAAACAAAGTTCACAAGCTTGCAATATGTCCTATATTCCAACTCATAAGACATAATTTGTTCAAAGATAAATAAAATATCAGTTGAACATTAATAATAATTAATGCTGAATACAGATACGTGATATCTTTATAATATTTATAAACTATATTTGCTAATAACTACTTGAAAATATAATATTTATTAAATCAGCTTATGCAAAGTCAATTTATAAAGACAAAACCTTACGTTCTTTTCTTCTAACTTTATTGTTATATACAACTTTTATTTACATTTTGTTTATAAAGATAATGAATTTACATATTTTTAGTTATATATATTAAATAGTAGATAAATCTTGATACATAATATAACAAAACTATTATTCAGTGATCCAATATAAATACTATATACATATAACACATACAACTAGGTATTAAAAAAACATTATAAAACTCACTTCAAAAGTCATATTTCCCCAACACTGATGTTATCACTGCACTGTCACTTTGGTCACTTACATTATATATAGCTTTAAGCTATTTTTATTTCATTGAACACAATTATGCTTTATCTTTTGACATATTAGAACTAAAATTGTAATTTATTTCTTCAATAATTTGATGAGTGACAGGTTATCTGAAAACAGGAACAAAACTTTGAATATTGATTATCAGTAATAATAAAATAAATGATGTGTTCATTATATACTTTATTTGTGTTGAGTACAGGCTGTGTGATAACCCCTGATTTTAGTGATTTTTATATATTTAATAATTAAGAACGCACCCGCCTTTTTAATGATGCTATTATTTGTTTAAACACAAAACGTTCAGATCAACTAGCAGTAGTGCTCGGACAAGATAGCTCCTGTGAGTCTAGTGTGTTGTTTACTGTTGTCGACTTGCTAGGATACGAGGCAGAATGGCGACAATATTTCAGTAGGGTACAGTGCGGTACATACCAGCGTCGGTGTAGCGGTCGCGCCTAGTGTAGCGCGGCCCCCGCGGCCAAGTCCACGCAGAGCACGGCGGCGGGGGCAGCGCGCCCTCAGCTTCGTCTATGCCTTCCGCCTCGACGACGTCGCTCACGACGAGTCTGATTAGACATAAACGTTTAATTAAAACGATTCTGTATATCTATACTCGTAAATCGAATTTGAACATGTCAAATTTCATCCTATTATGTTTTTAATTTTGAAGCAAGTATAAATAAGAAAAATGGTACATTTTTACAAATTTTTTAGGTGGTAGAGCCTAGCTGTAGTCATCTGACTACAGCTCGTATTGGGCTGGCTCGTCCGGGGAAGGACCACCCTCTCACAAAAGATCGGCGTGAAGTAACCAAACTTATTTGGTTATGTTCCGTCCGGTGAGTGAGAGCTTCCGGAAGCCCAACTCCCCCCCTCCCCTCTCCTCCGCCAAAACATGAATGCGGCTACTAAAATAAATATACCCCAGGAGGGTACCGGCTTTCATGAAGCCGGAGAATCCCTCCCCGAGCAAAATCGGGGAAACCACTCTCCGATTTTGCTCGGGCAGCCCGTCGTATCTGGGGCGGGCAAAGTATCGCATTTTGTGTTTACAGAGGGCAAACGACGAGGAAACAGAGCGGCACCCCGCTCCACTTTAAATGTGGATTTTTGCAACATCCGGGGACTTCACTCTAACCTAAACGCCGTCCACTACCACCTTGAGACGGCGCAGCCGGCCTTGTTGTTTTTGACGGAGACGCAGATATCTCAACCTAGCGACACAGCGTACCTTTCATACCCCGGGTATAAACTTGAACATCATTTTATACCACACGCCGGGGTATCTGTGTTCGTGAGGGAGGATATCTGCTACCGTCGCCTCCAGATTTTTGAAGGTCGGGATCTGTCTTTACTTTGGCTGCGCGTGGACATGGACGATCATGTCAGAGTCTACGCGTGCCTCTACAGGTCCCACAGTGGTAATGCAGAAACGGAGCAACTCTTTGGCCATGTTCAGGCGAAGATTGACGAACTGCTTTCACAGACTCCCTCAGCTGAAGTCATAGTCCTCGGGGACTTCAACGCGCACAATGCCGAGTGGCTAGGATCGCGTTCCACTGACTACGCGGGGAGATCTGTGTTTAACTTTGCTCTGGCAAATGGTTTGTCCCAGTTGGTTCAGACGCACACCCGTCTACCAGACGTGGACAGCCACATGCCCTCTTTGTTGGATCTTCTGCTGACTACACATCCCGGAAAGTACCAGGTTATTGTTGAGGCCCCCCTTGGGTCCTCCGATCATTGCCTGGTGCGGAGTGTAGTGCCACTTCAACGTCCGGCTCGCACAACACCTGCGACCCGTGGCGTTTGGCACTACAAGTCAGCAGATTGGGATGGAATGCGGTCTTTCTTTGCATCCTACCCATGGGGGCCGATTTGTTTCTCTTCCGATGATCCCAGTGACTGCGCTGCGGCTGTGGCTGATGTGATACTACAGGGCATGGAACTATTCGTTCCAAGCTCTGTGGTACCACTTGGTGGCAGATCGCGGCCTTGGTTTGATGCGTCTGTCAGGGCTGCAGCAGCCGGCAAACGGCAGGCGTACCGGGCTTGGGCTAAATCGATAGTCACAAGGGATCCGAACTCAAGAGTTCTGAAGAGGAAATATAATCGTGCCTCCAGATTCTTCAAACGGCAAATCGCTAGAGCAAAGTTCAAGCATGTCGTCAAAATTGGGGATCAGTTGGCAAGGTATCCACCAGGCACGCGCAAGTTCTGGGCGCTTTCTAAAGCCACTCTGGGTAACTTTTGCCAGCCGTCCCTACCGCCATTGCACACGGGGAATGATTCTCTGGCCCATACGGCAAAAGAGAAAGCCGATCTCTTGGGCACTCTTTTTGCCTCAAACTCGACTTTGAACGACCAAGGGAAAACACCGCCTACCATCCAGCGGTGTCAGAGTTCAATGCCGGAAATAATTTTCCGGCAAAAAACCATTCGTCGTTCTCTACTTTCCTTGGATGTTCATAAGTCGAGCGGGCCGGATGGTATTTCCCCATTGGTGCTACGAACGTGTGCCCCTGAGTTGACTCCAGTGCTAACGCGTTTGTTTCGGCACTCCTATCTCAAAGGCGTAGTCCCGGTCTCGTGGAAGTGTGCCTTTGTCCATCCGATCCCTAAAAAAGGTGATAGCTCGGATCCGGCTAACTACAGACCTATCGCCATCACCTCTCTTCTCTCCAAAATAATGGAGAATATCATAAACCGTCAGCTCCTCGCGTACCTCGAGGATCACCAGTTGATCAATGACCGGCAATATGGCTTTCGCCATGGTCGATCGGCTGGTGATCTTCTGTTATATCTCACACACCGTTGGGCTGCGGTTATTGAAAGCAAGGGAGAGGGTCTGGCAGTTAGTCTGGATATGGCGAAAGCCTTCGATCGTGTATGGCATAAGGGGCTTCTTTCGAAGCTTCCTTCCTATGGGCTTCCCGAGAGTTTATGCGAGTGGATTACCAGCTTCCTCACTGGGCGGAGCATACAGGTCGTTCTCGACGGTTTTTGCTCGGACCCCAAGCCCGTGAACGCTGGTGTACCCCAAGGCTGCGTGCTATCCCCAACCCTGTTTCTCCTGCACATCAATGATATGTTGGATATTTCCAACATACATTGTTATGCGGATGACAGCACTGGGGATGCGGTATATTCCGGCCGTGCAGGTCTCTCTCGGGAAAACGTCGACGAGTGCCGAAAGAAACTTGTGTCTTCTATAGAGACCTCCCTGGGGACGGTCTCAGAATGGGGTAAACTGAACCTCGTTCAGTTTAATCCCCTAAAGACACAGGTTTGCGCGTTTACCACTAAGAAAACCCCATTTGTCGTGTCGCCGCTCTTCGATAGCACACCCCTCACCGCCTCGCCAAGTATCGGAATACTGGGACTCGATATTTCGAGCGACTGTCGGTTTCGTGGTCATTTGGAGAGCAAGGCCAAGTTGGCCTCGATGAAATTGGGTGTGATCAATAGAGCGAGGCAGTATTTCACTGCTGGCCAAAGACTTGCGCTCTATAAGGCGCAGGTCCGGCCACATATGGAGTACTGTTCTCATCTCTGGTCCGGATCACCCCAATATCAGCTTCTACCTTTTGACCGCGTACAACGGAGAGCCGTACGGATTGTCGGAGACCCGGTGCTCTGTGAACGGCTGGACTCTTTGGCATTGCGTAGAGACGTGGCTTCCTTGTGCGTCTTCTATCGCATTTACAACGGGGAGTGTTCCGAAGAGCTATTTGATCTGATGCCTGCCGCCGAATTTTATCACCGCACAGCACGTCACCGCCTTCATTACCATCCTTACCACCTGGATGCATGGCGTTCTTCAACTGTGCGGTTTGCAAGAACCTTTCTTCCACGTGTCACAAAGATGTGGAATGAGCTTCCTTCGGCGGTGTTTCCAGATCGATACGACATGGGTACCTTCAAAAAAGGCGTTTATTCCTATCTCCAAGGCCGGCAACGCTCTTGTGAGTCTTCGGATGTTGCAAGAGTTCATGGGCGGCGGTGATCACATATTATCAGTGACCCGCATGCTCGTTTGCCCTCCTTTTCCATAAAAAAAAAAAAAACATACGCTGATGGTACCCTCGCCCTCGGCCCACCGCTCGTAGGCTCTCTCCCGCTTGAGCCACTCCTGATATTTGTACCACCACTCCTCCCACTTTACATAGTCTCCTAGAGTCAGACCTGCAAGATACAATACATTGGGATAAACTATATTTAGTTCCCCTTCAAAACTATGTGGCTGAGAAAGAACACAAAATCTCTCAAAATCACAAAAAAAAAGTACTTTGTAATACTATTGTAATGTTCCACAATAAAATTTATCAAATACAAAAAAAGAAAAACAAAACATATCAAGACCTATATGACAAGTGTCTTAGTTTAACTATAATTATTTACCTCTAAGATATCCCCTTTTTTTATAATAGTCGTAGCGAACTCTGACATCGTCCCACGAGGGTAGGCCTCCCGGGGCAGCAGCTAGCAGTTCCTCGGGGTAACTACCAATAGGAGCTGGATCTAGACCACTGGAGATAAAAAGAGATAGAATTTAAACATTTTATATAACAAGTATTCAAATTACACACACAATTTAAACCAATTATTCCAATTTTACTATACAATAAAGAATTTTATTTAAAAGACAATGTCCGAAATTAATATTTAAAACTGTCTGTAAGTAAATATCAATATTAAATATCTAGCGTACATACCTCATATACTAAATTAATTGTCATATTACTGTAATTATGAAATCCTAAGGCTAGAGAGACTATAAAAATACTTACGGGTACTCGTCGGCTCCGTCCCGTGCGGGCCGGGACTCCCTCGTTTCCCCTTCCTCCCTCTCTATATGCACATGTAGGGTGCTCTCGCGCCTCGTGATTCTCATGTTCTCGAGTCTCGCACACCTCGCAGCCGACCACTGCGCCATCTTGCCGAACCGCTCGGACAGAGTCAATCTAAGGAGCGGCGTAATGTACAAAATGTATAGAGAGTGTAGTGAAGCGCAGGTTCGTGTCGTACCTCTGCGGCGGCGGGTCCTCGCTGGCGTCGCTGTCGCTGTCGGTGTTGCTGTCGTTGAGCGCGGCGGCGATGGCGGCCGGCGACACGCCGCGCTCGGGGCGGCGCGGGCGGCGCTCGCCCTCGCGCTTGATGTGCGCGGGAGGGATGGGCGCCGCCGGACGGACTGCCAGCTGGGAGCGCTGCCACTCCAACACCTGCACGAATGGGTTTCATTTTTCAAATTTTATAGTTTAATCGGTCGTTAGCCCAGAAGTTGCGTCGTAGGTTATAAACGTTCAGTAAACCCTTAACACACAAAGATTAAACCCTGCCCCTGGGGAAGGAAAACGGTGTTGCAGGCAATGAAGCTTTCCTCTGTTGTTTAGTCTTTATATCTTGCTGTGATAGATCAATTGTTTGATATTTTTGTTTGAATTTACCATACACATTATTTTTTTTTTAGTTATAATATTACACTGATCACCAAAAAAGATCACAAATGATATAATAAATATATTATTTAAATGAATTCCCAACACTCAATCCTCACCTTTTCTTCACGGCTCCTTTTGCTGCTCTCCCGTGCCTGAAGCAGTTCCCTCGTGGGTTGCACGGCTCGGGCCGTGGGTCGCTTCGGGGAGGCAGACTTGCGGGGCCTGGAAATTGAATTAAGGGTAATTTAACTGTTACAATGAGTTACACAATGAGGTAAACAATTATGAATAGAATTGTTATATTGTTTAAAAGCCTGGGATACAATCTTCAATTGGTGAAAGAAGCCTTTAAATTAATAATTATTACCGACATCAATACAATAGCTTTATTGAGGTATTATATTATAATACATTTATTTACATCGTAACTTTGTAATGCGAAAATATATTGCTGAGGCTCTTTAACTAACATTAGTGTATTGGTCAAAAAACCAAGTCCAAGTCAACAAGGACGAAAATATGCATAATATTACATTGGAAAGAGATAGACATCTTGTAATAGTTTACTGTATTTTTACTGTTGCAATTACAAAGAAACCTGTTTTTGTTAATGTTATTATGTTCCATATGTTGATTTCATTCATTTGTTATCTTTGGTAAAATTAATTTAAATAATGTACACCTGCATCTTTTAAACTATTATTATTAATATAATCTCTCTTAGTTTTAAGTCGACGGATCGGACACACGGAAAAACTCTAACGAGTCTATGTTTGTCTAAAATATTCAATGTATGTTTTTTTTATAAATAATAAATAAATAAATAATTAACTTAAGATTCATATAAAAAACATTTAAGAACCTAATCACTAGTTGCACAGATCAAAGCCGTAATATAAATATAACCTTATTGATTATAGCTAAGTTCAATTTGAGTCAAAATATTTAATAATTTTTTGATTAATAATTTGAAAAGTTTAATTTACATACCCTGGTTTAACAGGGGGCTTTGCAGGGGGTGCGGTTTTCTTATTTTTTGCAGAACAGACTGAGCAGGACTCGTCTGAACAGCTGCTTGCCGAAGATCCGGAAGGTGACGACTGAAACATATTGTACATTTTAGTAAAGTTCTTAAATAAAGTGATTTGCTTACTGGATACATCATTGTTTGTTTTTAGAAAAGTATGTATACTTTATGTATATTTTAATGAAACTAGAAACATTTGTTTATTTAGTTATTTTACCTTTCTAGGGGCCGGCGGGCTGGGTGGACGCGCACCCCGGGGCGGGGGCGGAGGCCTAGTACGGCGCGGACGGGGACTCGGACTGCGACGACGACGAATAGGACTGCGCCTGATAATACAATGATTGTTTCAGAATTTTCATGTGTATGAAATAACCTCTCTCCAAAATTTTGTAGATAAGTACTTTAGAATCTCTAGAATACTATATGACATTTATAAAAATATAATTTGCATTATAACCATCCATTGCCCATCATTAACATTAAATAGATAAATTTTAAATATCATAAAATCTACACATGTCTAATGTATGGCCATATCTATTTTTCTATATACAAACCTACCTGATTGGACTCCGTCGTGGACTTCGTCTAGGGCTTCTTCTCAAGCTTCTGGAGCGCGATTTCCGTGGAGATCGATGTACCGGGGAACGAGACTTGCGCCCCAACGGAGACCGCGTACGGCGCCCTAAGGGAGACCGAGACCGACGACCTAGAGGACTCCGGGAGCGACGACCTGGTACTGGAGACCTGGAAAAAAACACATTAGTATTCATTATTAACAGCATTTCTTAATATATGTCTATAAAAATTTCTAATTAGAATGAAAATGTTGTATGTAAATAATGAAAAACTTGATAATGGAGATCAGAGATTTATAAATTCTATTATTTAACCAACACACCTATATACTCCCAGGTATACTATGTATAATATTTTCAAACATATCTTATAATCAAGTAAGGAAGCATGATAGAGGATTATTAGTATATAGATAAAAGCTTTCAGTTGATAATAGATCATTTTTAATAGTAATTCTGTCTTTATGTCTTTAATTAATAGTCAAAAACCATAAAAGAGGCATTTAAATTAAATAATCACAATATTCTTCTTCTGAAAGTGCAACATATATATATAAGTAAAAATTTGGTACAGTATTCACTGTTTAAACTTTTATTTAAAATATTATAAATAATTTAGTACTACAGAAGAATCATCTAATTGGTCTGGTGGCAAAACGTTTCAATTATAAGTAGAAATAAATAATTATATTTTAAGCTTTAATTATAGTAATTTTGAGATATATGTTCAACTAGTATATTATTAGACAAACATGTGTGATAGACAGACAGACCTAGATCTCATCCCAGGGGAGCGCGAGCGTCGTGGCGAAGCACCCTCGAGGTACATTTGTTTGTACCCACTGTGGCGCCATCTAGAACCACATCTGGTATTATATATTGCAAAAGGTATCGATATTTTGTGTATGTAGTCATACAAGCAGAGTGTAGCTGCATTAATGTTCTATTATCAACTGAGTTTTGAAACTTATAATTATGGTCTACTTAAATAATAATAAATTAGATTTAGTACAGATATTCTTATGTCTGAAAATAATAATCTATTTCTAGTTTTATATTAGACAATTAGAAACATATTCATAGCTGTATTGTTGCCACACAACTCAAAGAAAAAGATTTTTCAACTAAAGATTGGATCAGAGTAGATTATTAATTTCAGACATTAGGCAATACTTCTGTCTTACCTGTTAGGATCTTTCTCCTCGACTTCCAGCAGCTTCCTATCCCAGCTTCCTGGAGAGGCCTGACGTGCTCGTTTCATGACATTGTCTATTTCCTTCCTACGACCAGCTGGGTTTGATGGGTCTGGTAACAAATTTGAGAAAATATAGTAATATTCAACTGTAGTTATTTCACTACATTAAGATAGGTATTGGCTTTTTTATGCTTGCAAAAGAACAATCTCCTTGAAATTTGTTTTTTTTTTCTCCTATGTATCCTAATTTTCCATATTCCTTTCGATTTGTCAATACATTTAAATATAAATTAAATATAATTTAAATATTTTTATATTGTCACATGTCTACAGGCAATGCACCACTTTTTATGCACGTGCTTTTCTGCCTTAGCTTGCAAATAGTAGAGGATTATTTTAAGTGTGACTAAGTTTTAATTATATTAAAAAGATTGGTTCTAATATCCTTTGGTCATGAATTGTTTGTTTTTACAAAGATATAAATTTGTTTACAACATTTATCTATCCAAAATGTAAAATAAATTCTATATCCAAATATGTCAAGAGAATATTTGAATTAATTTTCTTTAAATAGTAGTACTCTTAACCAAATCAATTAAATATATATAACCATTTAATTTTAATATTTAGGTTTAATTTAATATGTAGGTATTTTATATAATACTCCTATCTTCCACACTTGGACTTGGGCCATATTGCTTATGGAGAATACTGCTACACTATGAGTTTGAAGTTAATACTTTTAAAAATGAAATTATGTTGGTTTCTTCACATAATTTTTCTTTAACAACCCGACCAAAATAAAAACATACTCAAACTATATAATCTGTGTAGATAAAAAGTCAAACTCACCATTTATCCTTGAATGTTGAGGATTCCGATCCATATGCAGCCTATTTTTGGAAGCAGCCTCCGCCGCGCGCGAAACGGATCCGTTGCGACGGGACGACATTCTAAAAGAAAATATAATGAATTTCTGTTTTTTGATTTGTTACATCCGTTTATTTTTCTATATCGATATCAAGAGAGAAGATTTATTTATGACCTACAAACTCTGAACTTGCTGAACAGATTTAATTAAAGCTTTCATTTTTAAAAAGCTACTCTTATATTGCAATGATTGTATACTTGTCAATTATGACAAGAAAATGTTTGTTTAGTTAAAATTAAATTATCAACGCCAACTATTAATGGGGATGGAATCATTAGGCTATGGGTGGTGTATTTTGTTTGTTTAAACAAGAAATTAACATTATTAACGAAGATACCCTGGGCAACATAGGTATTACTAAAAAAATTTTTTATTGTTGTTTAATATAGTTTAATAAAATATATCACCTTATATGAAATATGATAACTTTTTTTATTTTCAAATTAAGTCTAATAAACTAAGGATACCTGTTTATGTAACTTTCAATTGTCAGTATTAAAACTTTTCATTAATTTGTATTTTATAACATATTAAAAATATATGTTATGTTGACTAAATATGTGATGTAATATATGCTATTAATGATATTATTCTTAAATATGTATTCAATTCAATTCAATGACAAAAAAAGAGCTATTTGTTCAGAAAGTCTTTGAATCACTACTCATATACACACAAGAAATTGTTTTTTCAGAAAATATGATTACATTGTACTTAGTTATCAATAAACTCTAATTAAGCTCAAAAAAAATAAGAAAGTAAAGAAAATGGCAACAAACTTTATTTTTACTCTCTACATAGCAAGTCTTTATATTGTATGTGTTCAGATATATTTTTTTAAAGTTATTTAATGTAATCATAATTATAAGCAGAAAAACTCAGTGCCTTTGTACTATATATTTAAAAAATTTGAATTTGAGATACGGTCACTAGGTCCTGCTACCTTTGATAAATGTCTCAAACTATATATGGTAAGCATGAATGAATGAGGTTAGTATCTATTATGATCATTATTATATGTTAGTTAGTTATATGAGTGAATTTTTTGTTATTGCTTAATATTTATATAAACATCGGGTAATGTGTATTGTATATAAACTTTGTATTATTTTATACCACTTGTATTTATTGACAATTACATTTACTTTAACAAATTTTAAATGAAGAGCAATGCAAGCAAAGTCTCTAAGCAAATTATGTTGAATTAATCAGGTATAAATAAATTGACAGGCTACTATAAACAATGTGATGTAATTTTTTTCCAGAAAATAGTTTAAAGAAGAGGTTTTTAAGACAGATCAATACATAAATATAAACATATAGGCAGTTATAAAGCTGAATAGCATTTTCTGAAATTATTTATTGAGACTATATTAATTGGAAGGTAAAATATAAGTATAAATATGTACAGAAAATAAATAATAAAGGATAGTGAAAATGTCATAAAAAAAAATGTATTAGTAGAATATTTTTTCTAGATATTTGTGAACTTATTGAATTGAAAATAAAATTTTGAACTTGGTCTGCAGATTTTAAAAAACTAAGTATAAGTCTGCTTATGCTTTTTAGATACTTTTATTGATTTGACATGTAAGACAGGATCTTCAGAAAAGACAATAAGTAAAGTTTTTAAGGCTTTTACAAAGAAGTGCAAGTAGGAAATAGTAAAGAGAATGATATATGGTAATTTTCATAGGTGACGGAGATAAACAACAGGGTTGAAAGATTGACATGACAACTGAAATTAATCTTTCAGTGATAATTATTAATTGAAACTGCTTACACCTACTCAAAGACCGATCTATTTTTACTTTCACAAAATGGCGGACATTTATTGATTTTCCGGCAGCCACTCACCTGAAGTGATTTTTAAAAGCTTACCTCTATAACTCCGATTTCTACTCAGGAGCGAGGGCTCCAAACGCGCGCGGCGTGACGCGAGGGGCGAGGCCCCAGGGCGGCGCGGGCTGCGGTGCCGCGGGACTCGATGTCCACCAACGCCGCTGTAACCCAACCGACATACTTAACATTTCGGTATTCGCGGCGCGACGAAAGCGCGGATTTCGCGAAAATGCGGTCGCGCGACCGGTACAAGCCCACGCCAGGCGAACATGCAGCCTTCGGGCTGACGCGGCGACGGCCTCGCGATTTAGGCCAACACATACGCATCTGGTCACCTCCATTGCAGCTTTCATCCTTTGTCATTAAATCCTTACGAGATCCAGAATACAAAACATCAGACATACTAAATCCACCTTAATTAATCACAAAACAAAGTTACGAACCAGTAATGAACACGGAAACTTTCACTGAAGTTCAATGCAGAATATTAGTCGATAATAATTCCGCGACACACCTTTCTCGAAGCATCGGCCATTTTGATTTGCATTTTGCACTCGAGAAATGAGAATTGTGAAGTCTCAAGTCAGAAGTTTGTTTTGACAGATCATGATCGACGATTTTTTCAATGGAGTGCGTTTAGTTTCTGGATTCTGTAAAAATCATTAGAAATTATATTCTTAATCATAAATAATAGTTTTCAAAAAAATAGTTAAAAAAATATAAACTAAAGTACTCAAAGGAGTTTCTTGTGCTAATATTTTCTCTTAAGACATAATATTTATAAAAAAGGCTTTCATATCAAGATGGCAACATTTCTTATATATATATACTTTTAATGTACACTCTAGTGATAGTAGTAAAATGTCATTGAACGATTAACGTTTTTTTAAATTGACTATATTTTTGTCCCAAAAATTATTGCTGCAAAAAATATGTAATAAACCACTAAACAAATATTGAATTAAATCTATAATTATCAGATTGACTTAATATCCAGTGGAGAGATAAAAGTCAACCGAAAAAGACAGATTTGTGATTCGTCTTAAGAAAGTTAGAAAGAGAGGTAAGTAGTTTTTATATGTTATTTATTATATACTGTTTACTAACTTGTCTAGTTATGTAAACTATTAAGTTGAATTGTATTAAAAATACATTTTCTTATTTTACGTTCCCTTTATATCATTAGTGTCGGAAAAATAAACCGTTTCAAGTGTTTATAAAATGTATATTTTATTTAACATAATGTTTATTATTAGTTAATTTTAACGAATTCAGTTTTATAATATTCGAAGCTTTATCTGTCTCCATTTTTTATAGCTCATTTAATGTACCTTCATTCTTATATAATATTTTTAAAATTATCTTAACATAAATTATTACTTAAAATAAAACAAACAATTTAATACATTATATTTCATTTACTTATTTTCCATAACATTGTATTTAGCAATGAGAAACTATAAAATAACCAAATAAATTATCAAATATTCTATATTAAAATGTCAAAAAGTTGTAATTATATTATTGATGTTAGTTATAGTAAATTTTTTATCGCACTCTATGTCTGAGTAGCTTCCGCCCTTTTCATCCAGATTAAAATTTATTTGGTCCCATGAATGTACCAGGTAATGTTTTTTCCATTTAGAGTGACAGCAAATATTAAATAAATCATTTTTAGCCTTAAATGTCTTCTCGTATTCAAAAAACTGTTTTTAATATGTATGGTATTGTGATATAACTGCATTGATTACCAGACAATATTTACTACCTTACATCGGCCTCTTGTTACATAGAAAGTTATGTCAAGCATCGAATGCCAAAAACTATCTAGAGAAGTAATATTATTAATATTGTTATTTATAGGTTTTGTGTTGCGGAAGTCGTTAAAGTCGTCTGTAATATTGCCCTCCTTTTCCATAAAAAAAAATATTAAAGACGTATATTAAAAATGTATTTTGTAAGACGTAGTGATTGAATTGACAATTATTAGGTAAACCTTATTTATTTACTAGTTATTTTACGATACAGTGTAAATGTTTCTCGGGTGTTAACTAAAAACAAGAAAATATATAAAAATTTCACCTTACGCAGCGAGTGATATTTTACATAACAATAGCTTTTCTATTTGTAGCAACATTTAAGTTTAATTCTTTTGACACTAACATAACATTAATATTAGAAGTTATTGATATTTCCTGTAGAATGCGGGAAATTTGTTTTGGACTGACATTCTTCTAGTTGATTTTTGTTTGATTGACAAAACAATCATTCAAAATATATTTTAGTAGGTTTCAAGGCCATTTGTTATTTTTTTTATAATTCGACGGCTGAAAGCAATCTTGTGGTATCTCGAAAAATGGAACTTCATCACCAGAGCCAAAAAACTAATTAGAAATATTTACAAAAAAATCAACAGCGTGTCTAAACAAAAGAATTTCATAAAAAAATTAAACATGGATCTTTCGATGCAATATTATGTGGTTACACTATATTGCATACATATGTATGCAATATATAAATATATATCTATATATATAATTATATATTTATAATTTATTACTCTACAGTCTACAATTGAGCTATTATCTATTTTCAATCCAATAAATAAAAACAAAATTATATTATTAAAATTAAAAATATCACAACAAAACTTAATAATTTAAGACGGCAGTAAATAAATATTAATATAAATTAATTTTATTAAGGTCGCCAACTCACCCTTGACGATGAACTAACCTCTACCGGTTTATCAACTAATAATGATCATGCGACACGCGCGTGCACGTGTTGCCGGGGGCTTTCGCTATTTCCAATAAATTCTGTATTTGTACAATATTTGTGTATTATTTCGTATATATACGGTTTTGTTGTTTCAAAGAAAGTAGAAATATTAGCTTCAAATGGACGTCTGTGATATGCATGATGATTAAAAAAAACAAATGCGCTACTAAACAAACTCTCTCTTTATCTCTTTTTTTCGTAATTTTTATCCCTGATGTATAGACACGCATTGTCTGTTAATTTGTATTGTAGTTATAAAGTACACTGGTTTGTTACATAAATACATAAATACATAGTTGAAGTATTAGTTTCTAAATACATTATCTAACAAAAGATTGATTACATGATTAATTACATGATGTATTATGATAGAAGAAATAATCGAAATCTGTAGATTTCGATTAATTCTTCTATCATAATAGACAGCTGGTTCTTTTAACTGGTCTGAATGCAATAGAAAGTTACATTTATGAATTAAAGAAAAGTTTTTTTGTGACCACAAAAAAATTTGCTAAGTTTGTACTTTGACAGTTTCAAGACGTCACTGTCATTAGACAAGATCAAAAAGACTTTAACCGTTGTACAATTCAAAATGGCAGCGACCTTTATACTTCCGGTTATTTAAAAATAACAATTCCGACAGATGTCCTTGGTCGGAGAATATAAAAGATTTTAGAATAGTTCAGTTCGTTTAAAATTATTTTTAAGCAAGAAAACCTCTCACTTTGTTAATTTTATTGTTTTTAAAATTAGTTCGAGTCAACATACCCATATTATGTGTCTGAGGTGATGTTATTATCAGCAATAAAAAATAATGAATGTATTTATTTGCATAACTTTATCGATGTTATAGGTAAAATATAATAGTAATAATCTATAGAAATATATCTAAATAATATATGTTGTTTCGTCCACATATAAAAAAAATATTTTTTTGTATCAAAAATATTATTTTGTGTACTAATACTTTTATAAAATTGTCACAATATAAAATTTTCATATTGCTCCCTTAATTTGAATGGCCATAAATCTGTTTTTTGTATAGTGTTAGAATATCATAAATAAAACAATTTGGTAAAACCCCATAAACTTGGTTTAATATTAGAGTGGAATAAAGGGGGAGCAATCACATACAACCCCCAGCCCCCGGACTTTAGTATTTCAGGGATTTTATTATATATTTAATTTTAGTATTTACTTTAATTTTTAGAACTTATTTAGTTGAAGAAATTTAATCCCTCCCCCCAAGACTAGATCATGTAAGCCTTAAATAAACTGAGGTTCTTTCATCTAGTATTCATTATCCAGAATATTTTTTTTTTATTTACTTATAAATAAAATTAACAAATAGTGCATAACATGAACTTTAAAAGCAAACATAAAAACAATAATATCATTCATTTATCACAACATAAAACGAAAGAAAAAATAAAATAAAATTTATAATAAAATAATAAAAATAACTCTAACTGTTGGACAAAGTACATTGAGAAAAAAGAAACAATAAAAACTTATAATTTCCCAAAATTTCTCTTAAGAGCACTAATTGTGTCATTAAAAATGTCAGTGTTGTGACAGATGTTATTGAAGTATCCACAAGCGCGAAATATAAATATATTATTCCTATAATTACATTTGTTATTAAGTAAATAAATATAAGCGGATATTTTGCTCTCAGTTCACTTCCTGACACAAATGTCTCACAATATCTAACTAATGAAAATAGTTACTTAGAACTG
Organism: Mechanitis mazaeus; assembly: GCA_959347395.1. NCBI lineage: Eukaryota > Metazoa > Arthropoda > Insecta > Lepidoptera > Nymphalidae > Mechanitis > Mechanitis mazaeus. Next base: position 1,036,876 of record OY365756.1, read on the forward strand.
TACTCATGTTTGAAGTGATTGAGTACCTATTGTACTAAATTATTAATAAAAATGCAATTTTATTATTTCTATATTATTTTGGTTTGAGTAAAATATGAAAACAAATGTAAACTTTTATCTGTGTATGATTAAACATAATATATATCTATATATATATATATATAAATGGACGGACTTTAATATTAAATTTGTTGTGTTTATAGCTTGTTGTCCAAGTCTAAAAAAGGTTTTACTTTATAACAAAGCACAGTTTACATATCAACGCCAGTAAGCAATCTTGTCGTAAATAAAAAATGTGAATATGAGATATATTTGTTAAACGAAACAAAAAATTACTGCTTTCACTGATCCAGGTTTAAATTTTATACGAAATTCTTTTGCTCTGATAGGCTGTTAATTGTTTATTAATATTTTGATATGTATAGGTTTTTTTGGCTCTGCTGTGAAGTTGCATTTTACGAGCGTTTATAAATAGTAGAAATTATTATCAGCCGCCAAATGTGTCAGTGTTGCGAGGTAAGAATAATGTTCTTATCCTAATAGTCTTTTTAAGTTTTCCACAATATTATTATGACATAGTTTAATTTCAATTACTTTTAATTTAGTTTTTGTAGATGAATTTATAATGTCAAATGTCAATGTGGCAAATGTGCTCTTTATTATATATAAATAGATTCAATAATTTAATGATTTTGTAATAAAGTTAAAATGACATAATATGTAAAATATAAATAAATTAGAAATGGAATGATATTAGAACGGTTCTTCTTAACAGTAAAGACCTTAAAAGATCTAAAAATAAACCTGTTCAAGCTATTACAATTTCACAATCATAAATAATATTAATATGCACATAATGGTCGTAAATAAATCATATTCATGTATCACGCAACTCGAACGTGCTTGATATTGAAATAGACCGCCCTAATCCTACGCCATGGCGTTCCCGCGTTCACTTGACAGCTGGAATGTTAAGCCATAGATAATAAATTGCTTTTTGGAAATGAGGTTTCATGTTTTAATTATTATTGAGATTTTATGTGATATTTATTCGAATTGCTTATTTATTTCATCTTCAAATTTGTTTAAGCTTTTCGAATCAACATTTCAAGTCAGAGGGAAGTCATGACTTATTTTGCTTTACTGTATACATACTTTATACATATATTTTATAATACTGCAACAGCGATAACCGTTAACCTTGAGATGTACAAAGTAACTCTTAAGTTCAATGCACAATGTTTTTAAAACCTCATTATATGTGCAAGTTTGAGCTAAACTGATATTTTCTGCAACCTTATCATATCTTCTTAGCTCATAAACAACAACAATTATAAAACTATAACGAACGACTACGAATTTTCTATATTTCTAGTTTTATTCTAACTTTAGCTTACTTTTGTGGTATTTTTATAGTAAACTGTGGTTTGTTATAAATTTAAAACCTTTTAAACTATAAGCTATAATAAATAAGCTATAAACACAATAAATTGTATTTAAATCCATCTATTCATAAGTGGTCAGCCAACAAAATTATAAAAACCATTTTAAGGGTTCCATAAAAAATAATAATAATAAAATAATGAATATTCCTTCATATTTGACCTCGATGTTTCGTTTGAAGGCGACAAGGTCTCAAGGTCAGATATTTATATTTTTGTCATTGCCAGTTATTATTAGAAATTGGAGTAAATTTTCACAAGCTTATATTACATTTTCACTGATTCTTCACTATTATGAATCATATAGTCTATAATATTATAATAACTCTTTCTTTAAAATAATAACTGATTTTCGATATAAATAATAATTTTATAGCAGAATAATCTTTTGAACCCAAAATAAAGCATTAATTTTTGGGTTATTTTATTTTAAACTAGCTGGTTTTCGCGATTTTACGCGTAGACGAACAATTTTAATTTAAAATTAGGATGACTAAGAGCTACATACACTTTAACCTTCCTCATAAGATTTTAATAAGAAAGAATTTAGAAAGAAGTTAAATTTAAAGATTGGTGCGTTTAAATAAATAAACTTTTTCGAATAAAATTTGAATAATATAATGAAGAAAATTACAGCGGTTAATTATTAATAATAAGTTTATTTTCTAACATCCGTCTCTAGTTGTTGTGTTGCCTTGTAGCCATTTACTAAGTGTTACAATTTTATCGAGGTATCATACATATTAATTAATTATATTTATATAATAAAAGAGTGTAAATAAACTAAGATGGCCACTGCCTGGGAAAGTATATCTTGTCGTCATTTATCTTAGGTCAAGTTAATAAATTTTCTTAATAAGTATATTCCTAATTAAAAGTACATATGGTCTAGTCTAGATTAAAGCTCGAAATTTAGAAATAAACTTTAGATATTATAAATAGCTATTATTTCAAATTTTAGTTATGAAATTAGATATTAATTCAGATAAGTTTATTTGTTTTGTTCACAGATGGCGTAAGTAAAACATCTATTAAATCTGAATCACGCAAGCGTGTTCTAAGCTCTAAAAGTCATAGCACTTTATATACTTTGAATAAGTCGTGGGTTTTTAAAATATAATACCGCGGAGTTTCATTTAGACTAGATCAGGACATTTTCTATTTGTCTTGTTAAAATCCAATCTTCTTTAATACTTGAAAACATTCGTTAAACTTTTTTTTGTATGTTTATCCTAAATCAAAGTTACCAAATGATTAAAATCTTATCAAAACCTATTTAACAGTATTTTAAGACTAAAAGACACAAGTATTGAAATTTTTCAATCTAAAGTGGTTTGTAGTTGATGGAAATCCTTTAAGAGTTTCAGTTTAAGATATTTTATTCTAATTAATTTTATTTATATATTCATAAGTAGTTAGCAGAGTTTTATTGTTTTAATTCAGGTATTAATATATTTCTTGTTCTTCACATGTTTTTGTTGATATCCTTATTAGTAGTATGATATTGTTTCTCATCGCATACCTGCATACGAAGAACTTTTATGGGTTTATTGACTTATATGTCTACTGTTCCGTCTCGTTCTATCTCCTTGATGTAAGTCTGTCTGTATCATCATGGCTTCTAAGTAAATGGACCGATTTTGGTGTTCTTTATACGATAGTCTGATACGATATGGTTTATTATGATATTGGTTCTAATAAAAGCATTCGTCTCCTAATATTCTGCTGTAATTGGATAATTGATATGGCCTCAAGAAATATTAAAGAAAATAAGAATTTGGTTCAGTATGTTTCATTTTCGTATTAAATCAACATTCTTGTCCGAGATTTCGAAATTACTCCCCTCAATGAAAATTATTTGAAACGATTTTTTAAATTGTTTAAACTATATTCCCGAACTAGGTAATAATTACTGGAGATTTCTTTCGGTAATTTATATAAAATTATTTAAGAAAAACTTAAATCTGTGAACTTTTTGATTGGTCGATAGTTAATAGACGACCAATACAACTCTGATCTCTGTGTGAGTGTGGAGCTTATTCAGTCTCTTATCACAATGCTATTGTTAGACACAGACATGCTATAGACGAATGGTTGGCGTGAATAATGAGGTGTTGCCTTTTGAAAGAAATTACCCCATTTTAGGTAGTTTATTCTGAGTGCTAAATTAAAATAACTATTTTTTTATCAATGCAATAGAAGTTTGTAAAGTGATCACAATGATATCTTGAATGTAATAATTATATAAGTCCTTAAAAATAGATGTAATTATTTTTTTTTTTGCACTAAATTTACTGGAATGAATATTGTTAATTAATTTTGTATAACTTTTATGTATTTTTTTGGTGCTAGAACCTCTTTCTTTCAGACTGCACGGATGGATTCAATCCACCAGGCGATTCTGTCAAGCAGCAGCTTGACAGAATCGCAAAAGAAATCTTTGGTACAGCAGTCACGAAAAAATTACTAAACTGATTTTGATAGATTTTTTTGTTTTTTTTCATGATCCATATTTATCCATGATCCGCCATGCTCAAAACTCATGAATTTGAATGACTTCGAAACTAGCCCGGCAAATTCCGATGGTATTTATGGTTCTATCAACAAATTATCTAATTTCAACAAATACAAAAACTAGTTAGTTACAACATATGCGGAAGGATCAGGAAGCGAATAAAATCGCTGTCAAAAGCCAGTTTAAAATTATTTATTCTGATTGTTAGTACAGTATAGTAGAAGTCATACGATACAGATACACATGCCGACCACAGCTATCTCTTACTTGATACACCGCAGCCAAATGACGCCGCTGCTTGTGTAACCTGTCTTAGGATTTAACTATATATATGTTATGTAACTCATAGTATATTTAAACTGCATGGATTATTCTATCCATCACTTCCCTGGTGTCACTCTGAATCCATAGATTATCCCCATGGGTAAGGTACAAACCATCATGGTCGATGGTCTCTTTCTTCTGTGTATATACTTCACATCGAGTACATTGTGCCCAGCGCATTTTCCAAGCAACAAGATCTCATCAGCCTAAACTTGCATTTGTATGAAATAAGAACAACGCCATCTAGCGGAAGTAACATGGCACTGTTCTAAAGAAATCTAGGTGGATAAAGAATACGCACTTACACACACAGAAGATACTTGTTTGCTATTAGTTCAGCTAGAATTTGTACCATTTTTATTAGGGTAGTAGTTTTCGAAATTTCGTGATGAGTGAGGGAGTAATTTTCCCTTTTCATATTCATATATGTATCTAACACTGTCTGATATATAAAACTTACTCTATGAATGTATTTGAATACAATATTTAGAATCTATCTGTCTCACCCAGAAACAACGGTAGATATTTTTTATTTGTTTTCAGACATATTTTATACGCGCTTCTAGACTAATAAAAACGGATTTAAAAATAAGTGGTTTTATGAGTACAATATTATAAGCATCAAAATATATATATGTCTATATATAGTTTTGTTATCATACTCATTTCAAAGAGTGGATTGATAACATTGAAACAACTAAACAATTAATCTTATTATTCTAGTACTTACTATATTTATATTTACTTCAAAATAAATAAAATTTTCTAGAAAGTTGAAGAAACGAATGATAAAGAATGAAGAATCGAATCGAACGAACGGCAATACGTCAATCAATACACAAAGTAAATCTTAGTTTATAAGGATAGAGTTTATTTTTAAACGTGGAGTTAACTGTAGTTGAATTAAAAATAAAATATTGTATACACCTGCTGAATGGCATCCAATATAAAGAAACGAAAATATTATTGATTCTGTTTTATTTACTCTTTATTTAACATATAAAAAAACCATTTACTTAATAAAACTTATTTATTTGTTTCTTTTGCACTTTAAATCAATACCAGTGATCATTTGTGTCACCTCAAATGGAAGTATCAAAGGGCCTATTTTGACACCACACTTATCGAAATAGATCCTGTTCTGTTGAGACACTCTCCAACTTAAAGCTAAGGCTAAGAGGGTTTCAAACCCTGGTCTGAGATGAACCAAACAACAAACTCAGCCGTGTATTTGTTTATTGTGATCACTGTTTCACAAACATCAAAATATTTAATAAACAATTTGCGATCATTTAGAAGCACCGCAATAATCCGACGTGAAGTCCCAATGTGTCTAGTAAAATTAATATTACAAAATATTAAATAACTTAAATAAATAAGATCTATAATTAGCAAAATAATGTATTGTTGTATGTTCTTACATCACTCATGTTAATACAATGTCATTCCACCATTCCTAATTTATCTAAAATGGCGCCACTCGCGATAACGAATGCCATTTAAACAACTCGTGTTCAAGGTTATACCTCAGATCACACGAAACTTTCTTTTAAATTATATTTTAAGTAAATATAAATATTTTTCGTATAATAAGTGTGATTAATATCAAATAACCATTAAAATTGTCAGAGGTCAAAGGCCTAATGACATAATTACTAAAAAATACAAAAACATGATGGCCGCACGCAGACTACATGAGCACAGATTATCTTTGTAATTAGTCAGTTATAAAATAATTTTCTTAACAGATCATATACTAGCAGGAGATTGTGAATATACTTGTAATTATTTTATATTAAAATAAGATGTAAATTTTTCAGTATTTTTAGTTATTAAGTACATCAGCTAACTGACTTTCGGAAGAACTTATTATAGAAAGACAGTTTAAATTAAAACACTCTAATATGGCTACGTATTTTGTACATCCATAGAAATTACAAATATTTTAACAGACACTATTATATTGATGAAACGCTTTACTGACATCGATAAGAACAGACTCTAGAGGTCAATAAGAGAAAATAGCACTATTTATATAAGCAGGGTTATCAAATTAATCTCGACTTTTACACGAGTAAACACTAAATTAAAACTATATATCACATTCGTCTAAATAAATTATAAAATAACTATACTAATAGATTTTTATCAATTTTATTAGACAATTATTATTAAAGGGGGCACACCTTTTCGAGGCCCCCTATTTGCTTCTGATTCGTAATCTTACACAAATTGAAGTCACGCATACTTTTCAGCTTTTGGTGCTTCAGTAAGTATAGTATAAAAAATATTTTTGTTTGTACAAAAACAAGATTAAGTAAGTATAGTATAAAAAATATTTTTGTTTCTACAAAAACAAGATTAAGTAGCTTCATTTTAAAGATAAACTTTCACCTGAGATAATAAGGAAAACCCCTCAAAAATATTGAAATTTTATATTTTCCATCTTTATAGAATATTTGTTGTTTTCGAAACTCATTTTTCGTCTAGGGGTAAATTGTTTTCGTTTATTTAGCCTAGGTATGGGATACTAGGTTGTCCTTGAAGGTCGGGGACGAACATCAGAGATTCGTAGACAGCTGAAAGAGGAGTCTGTGTTTGACATTTTGAACACAGTTAGCTAAATAATCACTTCTTATCGAGCATCTTTTATATTGTCTACTCATTTTTTCTTATACACTTTTACTATTCGGTTTGTTGATGGTCTACCTGACCTGACTCTTTCCACAAAAGTAGAAATGTTGAATTTTGTACCAAGATAGTGACATCATTTTCACATACTTCAGTGAATTTTGGCATACAACACCAAGATAACTGTCGTCTATATCTTGTAAAAGAGATAATTTGTAACGTAAACTGACCATACCATGTGCAAATGTTAGAATATCTTTAGAATATTGTTGTGAAAGAATTAGTTTCTCCGTGTAACTAAGACATAGTTTTCAACGAGAAACGTCTGACATGGGTAAATGTTAAATAAAACAAAAAAAAAAGATATCTCTTTCGAACCTCTATTTCTCTTATGTTTTAAATATATTTTTTTAAAATTGATGTAGAAAATTACATTAATTTAAGTATTTTATAATAGTAGTAACGTCTGTCTGTCTAAGACTCTTTTAGAACCTCATGACGAAAGATATAATAAAAATCAATTTATAGTAGATTGAACATTTCTGAGATTGTGTCTTATTACTTTTTAACATGATATTTATTTGCTTGGCTTTCACAAACGTATTAGGTTATGGTGAGTCCTCGATTCTTATAAAGAGGGGGCTCGTAAGAGGGTCCCCTCTTCACAATTACTATGTTGTGTACTATGGAGGTCATCTATCACAATAACAAGTGATCTGACCTCATCTTATTATTTTGTATTTTGATGTTGCATCATTCATATCATAGATTGGGACGTACATTTTAAAGTTATTGTTTTAAACAAACGCTACAAACTGTAAGAAATAATTACATCTGTGACTATCAATTAATTAGCTTTTTAAAAGATTTGAACCAAATAATAATTTGATAATAATTAATGAAATGTTTCAGTGAGTGCTATAGTAATGCAACACAATTTCAAACATTATAAGTTGCGGGGAACACATTAAAAAGAAAACTAGTAAAGCGTAAAAATAACACGAGTGCATGCACAATATTTATAGATTAGGCAGTTTGTACAAGATTCAGTATAATTTTATTAAGTAATGAGTTTTTTTATCCAGATATGTATTTATAAAGTTAATAAGTGAATTTACTTTATATTGTGTTAGTGAATAAAAAATATATTTTCTATATAAATAACTCTATTACACATAAATGAAAAACAATTACCAAAATTGGTTTATAAGTAAAAGCTCCAAAAAAACACACACAGTCACACACATAATATAAGGATATATTTAAATCTGGTAATTTATGTTTTTAGTGTAAAATAAGCCTAATATCTTACACTAGTTTACTATTTTTTTTCGCTTTTAGCAATCGCGAAATAATATAGCAATTATTTAAATTACTGCCATTTGCAGTTATATATATTATTATTAATATTCAATACATGTTGTGTAAGGGGTGAGTGTACTTCAAAAAATAAAAACTACTTAACAAAATTATGCTATTATTATGTTCCTGGATATACTTTTAAAGATTAAAAATGTTTAAAGCAACAACATAAGGTTCGCAAGGCCCCTGGCTGCGCAGAGTTTAGGAGCCTCAGACACGCATAAATAAATATTTACTTGACTTCGGTTTTTTTTATTTGCATGCTTATATTTTGCTGGACAATTTAACAAGCATGCTTAGCAAACGTTCAAGTTGAAATATTGCAATTTTATTAGTAAATAGAGTATAATAAAAACAAAACATATAGATAGAATTCAATGTTTCAAGTCCTTCAGAAATTACAAGAGTGTCGAATGAAGTACTAATAAATATACAGAAATGTCATATAACTATACTTCACAAACTTTATTTTATTTAATTCTTACAAAAATGTACTTTAATAATTTTAAATTGTTAGTTTGTAGCCATATTAGTTACTTTGTTTCAGTTATTTATTTATGTATTTCATGTACCCCAGTATGTTACATAAAAAAAGTAAAAACAAAAAAGTATACATAGGATGATATTTTCTTAGATTTTCATGAGTACACATTTCAAATAAAACTATTTTTAATTATTAAAACTCGCGTATAATTTGGTTATATTTTCGAAAAACTCAGGTTTTCCTTCCGATCTGTCTGTCTGTATGTGTGTCTGTGTGTGTGTCGAATTTTATTTTTTGAATTTTGAAAAACTAAAGATATATTTGGAATCAGCATCTAAATGTAAGATTCACTTTTCAAAATTATGTTGATTGTCCAACGGGAAGGTGGTCAGATCGGCCGCCGAAGTTACCGAAAAATGGAAAAAATTTTCGAATTTTTTAAAATTTAAAAATTAATTAATTAATTTAATTTTTTTTTTCTTTTGTTTGTTAATTAATTTGCGAGTTATAATTTGCCGATTAGGAGTTTTTCATAGCGGCAAGCTCGATTGCCGCGTGTCAGATGTTTGATTTTAACCCGACGTTTCGAATACTTTGCAGTAATCGTGTTCACGGGTAGACGAGATGTAAGTATCAAAAATGTAACCAAATTATACACGAGTTTTAATCCGTAAAAATAGTTTTATTTGATACATAGGATGAGTTTATCTCGACGAAGAGATCTAGTGAGTGTTAGCAAATAATTGTTTTTATTTTACTCTGTTTTTTGGTTGACTGGCAGAAAATGATTTTAACAATAAGGCCGCCTATTATACCTTCTTGGCTCAATAATGATTTAATAAATCAATACTTCTGTTCTAGTATTATGAAACGGACAAGTTTGTTTGTTTTGTTTTGGTTTAAACTCTCTAATCTTCGAAACTACCAAATATATTTGAAACATTCCTTTTACTATGATAGTCAGGTTCATGAGGAGAGCTCTATCTATCATTATTTGACTACTTTTAGTTATAAGAATAGAAAATAAAAACGTTTATCTGCAGGTGGAACCGCGAATGACAGCTGGTTAAAATTATAATAAACCATTTTGGTGCCAAAGAGCGCCGTCGCGCTACTCTCGCTAGTTGTGAAAAATGCCAGCGTCGCGATAGCGCTCCTTTTCACAGTTCACTATTTTTCGGTAATTTTCTTGTCAATAAATATGTGGTATTAAATTTTTTTGTTTTTATTATCATAGCATAAAATCTTCTGAACAGAATGTTGAACGACACTTACATCTCGTCTACCCGTGAACACGATTACTGCATAGTATTCGAAACGTCGGGTTAAAATAAAAAATGTAACCAAATTATACGCTAGTTTTAATCCGTAAAAATAGTTTTATTTGAAATGTTGAAAAAACTATGAATATTTTAACGGAAATGATGAATATTTGTCTTGTATAAATTATCTATAAAAATGCACTTTTAAACTGGCATTTTTAGCATATATTTGTAAAATATTTATGGCACTAAAAGGTTTAAACTTCTAAATAAAACTACCCACTTTTACAAAAATAATGTTAGCACGACCTTGGCATTGTTTAAATTTGGAAGGTCAGATAGCATGCGGTCATTAACCTATCGCTTAAAATACCGATACAGATTATAATGTTATGATCTAATAATGGAGGAGTATCGTAGAAGAAAACAATTTAGTGAGAGAATATAATTTATATTATTTTAAGCGTTAAATATAGTATTTTTATTATAAATAATAATATTTCTAATTAAGATATATATAGATAATAAATATCATTCAAATACCATAACAACGGAGTGTTTTTTTGTTTAGACATCTACGAATAAAACATTTTTAATATGTATAAATAAAATAATTTAATATGACTAACTTTATTAATATTCATTGATAACAAGTCTTATCTTTAAAAACGTGTAAGAGAACGAGATAATATTAAAACAATACTTATTTCAGTAATAAAAAGTTACTATTTAAACTATCTATAAATACTTGTGATCTAAAATCGAACCTAATCCCTTGCTTCCTATCTACTGAGCCATCGGATCTCTTATCTTATAAATAATTAGTTATTATCCATGTTGTTTGTATTGCAATATAATTTTATCATTTAATTAATTAATATTACTTTAACTGGTTGCATCATGTTTTAAAGATAAAGATTATTTTTAAATGTGTAATTTCCTTATTTATAAATTTATCTTTTTTAAAAACTAATAATATTAATAATTGAAACAATTATTACCGGTCAAAAGTGTATTTCGTTACTAATGCTACTCCTGGACAATTAATGGGAGGATGTCAAAAATTGGCAGAGTTATCGAGAATAGGTCCTGAAAGTTTTTTGGTGACATTTGTGATTGTAGTTTTTTAATAAATGGTAAAAATCCCATAGAACTAATATGTGTTGTAACAAATATAACTGTGTTACATTTTATAATTCAATTATTTTCATAAACATGTTTACCTTTAGAAAAAATGCTTCGCTCAGCTTCACCCGCCGTGCAGTGTGGGACCTAGTAACATAACATACAGCTCGCTGGCGCGTGGTAGATAAGAAGTGTCATCTTAATGTATTACTACAATGTCTACAGACGAACAGACATACTACTTGCATATAAATATAACAAGGTCATTTGGCTTCTGCGTATGTATTAAATATTTCTAAAAAGTTTTTGCCGCGTGTCAAGTAACACAGACTAAATTATAGTTTATAATTTTAAATTTTTGTATTCATATATCAAAAACTCGACTGATATAGGTTAAATTTTGAATTGTTGGTTTTACCAAATTGTCTGAGGTAACGAATTAGGTCCTTTTATATATTTGTTATAATTTTGACAACGATTAAAAAAATAAAATATAAATGAAAAATATATGTACTGAAATATTACGTATAATTATACTAGTAAATTATTTTTGTGAAAAGTTTCCAACACTGTCCGACATATTGCAATATTTTTCAAAATGGCCGCTAATAGAGACGTCTATTACAATCGCAAAGACCGATACATTGTTGTTAAATGGTGTGACCGCTTGGCGGCGTGACAAATCGTGTAAAATATATGAAGATTGTCTCGACTGTTCTTGTATTATTAAATAAAAATCCTAAATTTTACGGTTTTATATTTAAAAACCAATTTCTTGCTTCCACTGATGTTTGTACAGAGGTATGTCATTTTATTAAAATTTATTGTAAGTATAGGCAAATTTTATGGTATCTCGTGTAAATTTGAAAAATTGTCAGATTTAGTATGCAAATTTCGCCAAAATTCGTTTATAAGTTTAAACAAAATTAATAAAAACTAAAAAAGTTTATGTATGTGCAGGTGTAATGTCATATTAATTACTTTAGCTAATATATAACTAAAATAAATCATTTTATTTCATGTTTATTCATTAATATAAAAATAAAAAAAAATTATTAAATGAATAAAAGTCATTAATAGTATCTTTAATTAAATAAAAGATCCGTAACATTACGGTTTAAGGATAATTCATTCATTTGTAGTATATTACTTTGGTAACATTATAACGAACAACGACTGCTTCGATTAAAAAACATTATAATAAGAATAAAAAGGTAAGTAATATGTTTATAATAAAATAAGAGAATTTACGTCAAACCTAGAAAAAATTCTCGACTAAATTCCGTTTTATAATTTCAAATTGAATGCATAACCATTCAAGCATAAGTATTTAAAAATACAAAGAAAAGTTTACTTCAGTATTTAATTATGTAAAAATAAAAAAAACCACAGACATACAATAACGCTTTAAAACATGTTCGAAATACAAATACGATCACGCGCAGTCGGTGTAAGCGAGAGTGGTATCGGCGTGGGTGTAGCGTGGCTATGACATTATTTATTTAGTATTACTATTAATGTTATTTTATTTATTTTATTTTACATTATTGCATACATTGACGTTTTTAACTATATTTAAGTTTTTTTATTAAAATTTTGATATATTCTTTATTTTATCGTTATATTATACAAAGAAAGTGCAATTCTGCTTTCTGAATAACAATCTTCCACTTTTATATTATTTTTATTTCGTAGATAAAAAACTATAAAAATAAGTAACCTTCATATAACCAGTCATAATAAACAACCTGTATGTTAAATAACTACTGGGTTATTAAAACATCAAAATAACTTGAATTCACTAGACTAAATTCGCGCAGATAAGCCTTATCTTTATTGATTGCAGTTCTGCCAATGACCCCAAGATTGAAATATTTACATGAAAATCATTAACTTAATTCGTGATATTAAAACCATGACTTACATTCAAATATTTATCTAATGTTATTAGTTCGTAAAAATATAGTTTATTTTATCATTTTAATTTGTTATTTTATATTTTTTTTACGTTGATTACGATTGCTTAAATAAATCATTAATAATTATTTGCGATTAACAAATAAAAAAAATAAAATACAAGAACATTAAAAGACGTTCTATAAAATAGCAATTTTTGTTTTTATGCAAGATCTCTGTTTAAAAGAATATTAATATTTAATATTCTAACTATTATTTTTCATATCGACAGTACTTATAAAAAATATTCTATTATAAATGGCTACTCTACTCGAATTGATATGTCAATGCGTGGCCGGCGCTTGCGCATCTATATAAATGAGCGGAATGTGTAATTCCGTTTAGTTCATCGCCAAGCGCGACTATAACCGCTCGCATTTTTCGTTACAGAATCGTGATGTGCGCTGCGATAGACATGCTCGCGTCTGAGCAAATGTTTTACGGACACAGCCCGCCAGCAGGTTTTCTAACCGACTACACATCACAAGTGAGGAGACCAACGAAACTAACATCCAGAGGCTATTCATCACCATGTCTAACACTCCTCAAGCCGGTGCAGCTTTCATTAAAAGCAGCCCAAAGATCCTGTATTAGAATACCTACAGATAAGAAGAAAAAACGAGTTGTTTTCGCCGATGATAGAGGATATGCGTTAGAACAAGTGAAGTTTATGACTGAGCCCTCACACGTACCCCCGTTTTGGGCATTAAAAATTATCTCGAGTCCACCGGTAGAAAGAAGGAATTCCCCAAAAAGTGTAGTGGATTTGTGGGAACCAAGATTTTCTCAACCGGCTTCGAATTATTTAGAATTTAGACGTTGCATTACCGAAAATTGTGTTTCTTTAGAGAATGTTATAATTAAACAAACCGAGTGTGCAGTGGATGGTACTGTGAAGGTTAAAAATTTAGATTTTAATAAAGAAGTGTTTGTGAGAGCTACTTTGGATGGTTGGAGAACGCATGAAGATACATATTGTGAGTTTGTTGAGTCTGGACCTCTAAGCCAAAATGGTGTTTCTACCTACGACACTTTTGGCTTTCGTTTGCAGCTACCAATTCATTCCAGACGACTTGACTTCTGTGTGAGCTTCCGGTGCAAGGGAAGCGAATATTGGGACAATAATAACGGTGAAAATTATACAATAGATAAGTCATCCGTTAGAAAAATGCCGGCGGTCGCGTGTGCCAGAATTAATTATGGAAATTCTTGGACGGACAGAGCCAGCCACAACGGCAACACGCCGTATTGGTGAAAGGTGTTACAAATAGAGTCTGTGTCTATCTCTGGCTTGTGCCACTGTGTTTTTGTGCCATATTGTGCCTCACGAGGATGAAGTCAGGTGTTTTAAGGACTGTTTTTGGTAATTTTTTATATTATTTATTTAGTCAGTACTGGAAAGGTCATTGAGTTGATATGTTACGCCCTCGAGTGATCTGTAAAGAGTACGGCTATAGGAGGTGCTTTTATCTTATAAGAGGATTTAACAGATGAGTGATCTTAAGCTTTTCTCTGGAATTAAATCTGAACGGTAGCTATCTATTACAATTTATGAATATTTATAGAGTTTCTTGCCTAATTTTAATTTTTATTATCGAATATATTAATTTATTAAATATTTTTTTAAAGATTTACGTCAGTTATACATTTCAATGTTTTTATTTAAAACGCATATATCATTATCTTTTTACTTATTAAATTATATAGTCATGATTCTTTAGAAAGTACGTAACTCTTATAATTTAATAAATTTATTAAAACTCAAGACATATAAACAAACACAAGATACCAGCAGTCATACCCGTGATATAAATAAACAGTAACTAACATATAAATAATAATATAGGTATGAAAGAACCACGCGAACGTCATGTGCAAATATAATATTAATTAGTAATAATTATTTGATGTGAGAAATAATTGAATACTTAAAGTCATTTAAAGGTCGTGGCACTAACAAGTAACGAAGTCGGAAGTATAAGTAGTATACCTTGTTTTAATTCTCAAAGTCACCTCATGGTCATCTTAGCTTTTAGCGATTCTCGACTACTATAATAGAACTAATGAATCGCCATTTTACTTTAGTTGTATCGGAATACCTCAATTTAAAGTAGTACCTATTACTCGTTTCCAAGTTAAAAATTGACAAAAATGAAAATAATTAACATATTTAGTAATAAAATATAACAAAATCGTAAACTTTGCACTTATCAATGTCATTCCATTACAAATAAAAACCAAAATCTGTTTCAATTTAATATAGGAAAAAATATATGGTGAAGAACTATTTTTTAATCCTGATGTCTTGAGAATATTTATTTTATAAATGTTTGGTTATAAAATAATAATGTAAAATATTTTTTGTTAATTTATATCAAAACGTATGCTTGGTAGTTTACATAAATGTTGCCACAATGACTGAAACTGTTTACTTAATACTAGCGGTTTTTTTTATTATTTTGTATGTTTTAATTTATAATTATCTCAAATAAATATTTTGTATTGATTTTGAGATGAATTGTATGAGCATGTCCATTTTTTATTTTTATATAATAAAGGACCAAATCAAGTAAAATCATATTTAATTTTGTAAAGCAAAGTTTTATTATGATTTTGGAGATTCGAATCTCACTTTTTTATATGTTAAACAAAATACAATAAAATATAAAGAATATCCTGTTTCATATTCCTGATTCACACAGGATATTTATTTTTTGTATTTTGTTGTCATTGTAAAAAAATATGGGTGTATAAAATATATATGTATATATATATATATTACATAAAATAATTAGTGTAATTCTTTGTATGCATAATCCAAAAGAACTGATTATTGTTAGATATAATATATTTATATGTTAATATATGATTATGACTCTTCGTGGTAAATTAAATTAAAAAATGTTAAAAATATATTTTTTTATTAAACACCTTTGACAATAAAAAATATTTCTTTTACTTATTAACTAAATATACTATATGAAATCTTTTTTCTTATATATTGTATTAAAAATAATGCTTTTAATTCAATTACCTGTAAATTATCTGGTTAAAAGTAATTAAATGATATACATTTTTGGTTACAACAATTTTTTATCTTTCATCAACACTATTAAAGTTCTTATAATCGTGCCAGCTCGAGGCCTTCATCGTAAAACTGTTTATGATTACGATAAGTCAAACAAATCTGTTTCTATGGCATCTAATCAATATTTTTTATAATAGGACTTGAAGTTTACTTGTAGCTGTAAAAAAAATAAAAAAAAATAATCTGGTCAAAAATGACAGTAAAAATTAGTTTCGCTTTTTAAATGATAAGGTTTTATTTATTTTTTACAATTTTATCATGGGCTTAAAAAAATATTTCCAATAAACAAACTATAAAACCAAATACTAGACTACGCTAGTAGCCCGTTGAACCAGTAAAATCTTATCACAAACTAACGGTAGTCTTCTGATCCCATTAGATCGGTTAAGGAAATACTAATAGCACCAGTTTGATTTTTCTCGATGAATGATTGTACCACTTTATTTGGCTTATTTATTTGTAAAGTAAGGAATCAAGGGTGGTTCAGAAAAAAGCGATGGCTTCCAGCCCTAGACCTCATTCATTTGAATTTCATTTTCACTACTTTCCAAGTCCCAGTGCCGTGTATATGTATTACTTAAAAAGCTTTTAATAAATTATGTAATAGTGGAGTTACTATTAATTTTAATATTAAATAACATGACAAGTTAAAAATATGGTTAGTATTTTACAATTTTATCAATTATATTAATTATTTAGTACAATTATTATCATGTAAATTATTTTAAACGGAATATACTAATTCGTTTAAATTATTATACCTGGCAACATTTAATATTTATTGTAGAAGGTAGAAATCAATATCAATAAAAATGTTTGACGGTGTCAAAATAAAAATTTAAAAAGTAACAATTTAAAATTAACATTAGATAGGAAATTATGAAAGCTCCCATTACATACACGGCTCGAGAATATACGAATATGTTATTATGTTATGGCGCGGCAAACTGTGTCACTGCAAGAGCTAGGGCCATTTACAGAGCGAAATATCCCAACTACTATCTCCCGCCTCTTTCGATGTTTGTGAAAACATTCCAACGAATTCTGGAAAATGAAGCGATTCGGCCAAACAGCAGGGTTAAAGTCAGAGACGTAATTGACTCTAAGGTACTAGCAGGAAAAATAAAGAAGATGCCAAGGAAGGAACATCATGCTTTCTATTGCAGGTGGTTGGTGGTAAATTTGGGTCGAAGATTCATGCAGCCAAAACTAGAGGAGTATCAGTATGCGAGCACTCCAGATGTAATTGCAGCATTTGTGAAACTGAAATCCAAATGCCAGCAGGACAAAACTTTCCTGGTCATTATTTATATGAAAATATTAAAAACAGTCCTCTCATGTGTCCGGGAAGAGCCAGAATTCTATGATACCCGTTTTAACTAATGCAAATATATTTAATTATTATTGTTATATATGTACTATTTATCTGAAATCTGTAGATATGAGATGTAATGTATACCAAAGTTTAATTAAATTGTATAGAACATAAGTTTTTTAATTCACAAATCTACATAAATTATTTATTGGCTATGAGCGATTTATTATATTTAATAAAACATATATTATATAAATATAACTGGTAATAAATTTAAAAATAATAAACTGATATATATATTTTAAAATAAAAGAACATGGTTGTGATTCATAAGTTCAAAGTTATGCAAGTTAGAAATATACATATTAAAAGATTTGTGTTTATGTGTTTATCTTGAAAAACTAATATATTTGTATTAATTATTATAAAGTAAAACAAGGTATCTAGTTTTATTATAATATACCTATAATTATTAACATGTGTAAGTTAGTTGTTCTGTTATTGAGATGTTTTTGTCAATTATGTATTAAAAAACTTTATGGGTGAAATAGAAAAATGCGAAAATTAAAACACATCAAATAGTAATAATGTTTTTATTTACTGATTACCCTAACACCATAAGGTTATGCTCTCAGCTTATTCTTTTGAGTAAAAATATTTATGTGGGTATTTTGATGTACACATCTAAAAAGTATTTGCTCATTTTTTTTATTAACTTGTTTTGAAGATGTTAATAAAAAAGATAAATAATGATGATTCAAAAATGTACTTGAAACTGAATACTTGCAACTTATGTGCAAAAATTTTATATATTTATAGAATATATAATTGAAATATAAATAAAAATTGGATTAACCATTGTATTTGTTTATATTTAATTACAGTTTAATTACTTGATTTCTAGGTAACACATGAAGATGGAACATGCTGACTTTTTGCAACACAACTGTGACAATAATATAGTTTTTTATAATAATTTTTGTTGGACAATCCTACAAACTTACCGACAGAGCTTTAAAATAAAAAATCTAGGCGTAATTGTCTTTACTACTGTTGTTTTATAAAACCCTTCTGAATTCGAATCCTCATTCTTTTTTATTTTTCTTTTACTTTGTCTTAGTTAATGCTTGACTACATTGTACTTGACAGATGTGGAAATGTAGTCATAGATGGTAAAACGCATTAACTTAGCAACCTATTCACTCTTCTCTTGAATACACTTTGTATCCACATTGTATCCAGATGGAAATACCGACGCAGGCAAGCTTTTCCAATCCTTCGCCGTGCGAATTAAGAAAGACGAAGCAAAGCGCTTCGTTCGGACAGGTGGAATGCCTACAACGTAAAGATGGATATTCGGAGTCGGATTGTCGATTGGTGGAAGGGGTATGAAGGAATTACATTTTGTAATTCCTGTGCACACTCCCCAATATATATCATATAGATTATAGAGAGGCTGGCAATTCTACGCATGTGTTCCAGACTTTGGAGGTTTGCTTCAAGCAAGTCAGGGTCGCCAGTAAGCCTCACCCACATCCAAAATCAATTTCGATCTTAATTATGAGTAACAATCCCAATCTGAGCAATTGATTCTGACATTAATAACTATTAGTGTTCATATTTTGGAGAGGTATACAAGGCTAATAATGCAATTTATTGTATTAATATCGTTTTTAAAATAATATTCCAAAAAGCGACGACCTGATGTGTAACCAGGGAAGAGGGGGCAATGGACTAAAGTGAATCGGTGCTATTGTCAAGTTGTCAACGCAGTCCCCCACCCGTATCTGAAGTAGTTTTGTGATAGTAACAAATAACAATACATCCAAACATAATTTTTCACGTACTTTTGCGTTTTCATAAATATACCAAGGTTTAATAAATATCATCAAATTAGATGCTTTCATGGGCAAAAGTTAATTTTATATTAATTTTTTTTAAAGCAAATATGTACTTGGTTTTATGACTTACTAACTCCTCAATAATAATAAAAGAAAAATAAGGCTAGTTCTATACCATGATACATAAAAGTAAAGTCGCGGGCAAAATACCAACGGTTGCAGTATTCTGACAGATTTAAAAGAAATATTTACTCTATTTAAAAGGAGAGTGAAATAGAAAAAAAAGTCACAGTAAATAAATGTATTCAGTTACAAAATATAAATCCATCGATTTGCATACAAATAAATATTTCACAGATTTATAACAGATCAAGCACATTATTGGGGTAAAAAATGTTAGAGCATATAAATATACCAGAAAATATACATAGATACTACAATTAGTAAGAGGTGCAGATTATTTATATAAATATAATTTCAATTTACATTGAGAATATAAGTAACAAAAAAAACTAATTAAAATTTAAAATTATCTATAGTTACTTAAGACATATTTGATTTGAAGATTGAGAAATAGGCGTCAATTTATTTAATCTATTTCTATTGTCTTTTTGCTAGAAAAAAAAATAGAAGTCTTATTTGAAAGTATTGAAAAAATCATATTATATTTATATTGCAGACCGTCGAGAAGTTGGCGAGAGTAGTCGTTTGCTATTTTCGTTTAAATTGCGCATGTACCGCGTCAACTTCATAACTGTCTGACTTAAAAATTATAATATATATTTTATTAATAGGTCTTATTAAAACAATATCGCCATTTTATTGAATATGATACAATATTATGTACAGAATATTTGATTAAATTGACAAAGGCGACGAAATAAAAAAAACTATAAATTGTCAATCAAGGTAAACTATTTACAACTTACTTAAATTTAATACACTACGAAAAAACAATTGAAACCAAAAATTAACTTAATTATTTTATAAATAATATATTTTTAAAGTACAAAATAAATAGGTATTATTTTCTTAAATTTAAGAGGTTAGTATAAAATCTGTAGATTAATTGTTAATATAAATTCAACTTGCTATAAATATGTTTTATTTATTAATTTAAAACACTAATACATTTCTATAATTTCTATTATTATTAAACACTAAATATAATAACTATAAAAATCTCACTATTTGCTCTCGAAACTGACGAGAAGTTTATTATTTTTTTATTAATTAGTCATTTAAGATTTTTTTAAAGATGTCTTTCCGGTCAATGTAATATGATTGTCAAAAAAATAAATTTTTAAGCAATTACTGCATCTGAGCATATTATTTAAATATGATTTAAATATGATCTTTTATAGATATGTGATATTTTTTAAGATATGAGAAAAGTGGTCCGTTTTACGTAATATTTTAATAAACAGCAAAAGGCAATTCTTTTTAATGAAATTGGCGTCGAATACTTTTTTCAGCGTATCGTTTTTTAAATTTGTTACTTTCGGTTGATTTAAGTAATGATAGTAATGTCAAAGTTACTGACCAGTGGTCACAGCGAACAGCATTGTTTTCATAAATTTTAATTAAAGTCATTGGCCGTCCAAATATTTGTCATTGACCTTCAACATTTTTATATAAATTAAATCAATTAAATTATTTGCAATTTGTATACCACCTCTTAATACAGGGATAATATTGCTGTCTTACTGATCTGTCGGAAAAGTTTTAATTACTTAGTATATTCATTTTTAGATCTGGTGTTAGTTCTTTTTATTTGCTATATGCTATTCCTCCGAGTCTCCCATTCAACTTTCGGTTCTGTCAATATCCCGTTCGGTTTTGTCATTATCATCCAGAAGATCCTCAACATCGTCCAGACTAGCCTGACCCGCCTTATATTCTCCACTTTTAACGGCTTCTACTTTCGGACTTTTGATTTTTTCAAGCTCTTCCAAACTTTCATCAATAATTTCTAAGCGGGATCGAGAAAAGAAGCGATGCAATGATTCTAATTTATCAAGCGCTCGATCGTTTCTCTCCGAGCTGGTTGAGAGTGCTGTGTTATCAGTCATACAACCAGAGTCTATTCTCTTCGACCATTCAGATATGGAATCTGATATTTCTGTAGTTGATGTTGATTTGTCCACTCTCAGGACTTTGGGCTTGATAATCAAACTTGGTGGTAATTCCGGTATATTTCGTAAATCCACAAGACTTATTGACTTTTGGCTTGGACTCAGATCAAATTCCCTGCTGTATTCTTCGGTGGATGGTCCAGAACTATCATCGAATTGATAATTACGTACTTTTTCTTCTATATATTTAATCAGTTCCTCAGCACATTCTCGTATAAGACTCATTCTATCTCTTTCTAAACCCCTGGAAGACGGTTCATCCTCTTCTATAATATCTGATAGTTCGACGCTATATGGCATACTGTATTGTATCTGTGGTGGCTTTGTATACGTGTTAAAATTTTCCATATCCTCTTGCTCACTCATAATATCGTCTTCAAACATCATATTCAATTCACAAACACGTAAAATAGCTTCCTCAAAAATACCTTCTAAATCAGATTTAATACAACTCAAATCTATTACCGTTTCGGAAATCCTTCTCGGTCTATCTTCATTATCTATGACAGTGTCTTGAGTATGTGTTAGCGTCGAATCTGATTTCGTTTTGCTTATATCGCTAAATGTTTCAAATTTACTAATAGTCATATCCGATTTAGATTTCTCTGATAGCGATGGCGTCACGGACAAACTCTTTGAAGTTTCCTTTTCTTTGACGCCGTAATCGTCCATATATTTCAAAAGCATTTCAACCAATGTCTCATTTCCTTCATCTCCCGGCGTTTCATCTATAAATGTCAAATTCTTGACATTGACGTGGGATTCAGATAAGCTAATTCCTTTTGAATTTATTTCAATCACTGGCTTTTCATATTTTCTATCATCTGAACCAAACAAGAACTCCATGAGCGTTATCTTCTTGTCTTCTTTTTCATCTTTTTCAACACAACCCGACGTCGCTAGAAATTCGATTAATGTCTCCATCTTTTCTTCTAACTCTGTGTTAACTTTTGTTGGCACATATGCACTAACTTCTTCAGGACTGGCACTTTTGAAGCAACTTCCACCACTACTTTTTCTCTCTTCTTTTTGGCTTTTGACAATCGTGAAAAAAAAATCTATTAAATTCGCAATTCGACGTTCTGTACCGTCTTCTTCATCCGAGCTCAAGTCGGACTCTTCCTTTACCAGGGGACATCGCTTTTCTTCAAATTTCTTAGAGAATACGGTTTCTTGGATCACTTGGAACAGATCTCGTGCTAATTTCGCAGGTGACTTAGTTTCTACGGGGTCGATAGTGTGCGGGGTCGATCGTCGTCTTTCCCTGTCGATTCTGAAGAAATCCCACAAAGAACCTAGGTCTGAAGAGAGAGAAGCCCTGTGGTTCGCCAGGCTCGTGCCAAGCCGGCGGAAGACCTGGATAGATAGATAAATTGGGTAAAAATGTAACAAGTTTATGATAAGTGCTTAACCCTGTACAATTAGATTTCAAATAGTTACGGAGAAAACTTTAATAAAATTGGAGATAAGAGAAAAAAGATTCGGAAGGCTGTTATTATTGTTGTATGTATATCATTTCAACAGTTATAAGAATTAATATTCCATCATATTGATAATAGACGAAATAAACGAAAATAAAATAAAAGTAATACGTAGTCGGTTCGTCACTCTTGAATATAATAATATCGTATAATGCAACACGACCGTACCTGCCACACTCAGGAGCGCCAAGCCCTGAGCTTCCTCAGCGACACTCGCTTGAAGCGCGCCACCTGCGCCGCCAGCGCCTCCGCCCCCAGCGACCCGCCCGCCTCGCCCTCCGACTGCACCTGACAACCACGCACACTCACTGTCTCTTGGAAAGGAACGAAACGACACAGGACTGAAGGTTCAGTCCCAACGCGTTGATTGTAGTGGACAGTTTAGTTTAACGTAATGTTTTCTAAGATTTACACGAGTACTACACATTTCAATAAAAGTATTTTTCGGATATAACTCGCGTTTATTATTACATTTTTATATTTAACCCGACGTTTCGGATGCTTTGCAGCAAACGTGTTCGCGGTAAGACGAGATGATGGTGAATATAAAAATGTAATAATAAACGCTAGTTATATCCGAAAAATAGTTTTATTGAAAAGTTTAGTTTAAAGTAACGCGGTGATGGTGACATCGTTTTGGAATTTGGGGACTCGAGTTCAACTTTAAATTCAACACAGAAGAAGGAAAGACATTATGTGAAATAGCTTTTAAGAGAAACGTAATCGTTTTCGACTTCTATAATAACCTTGAATCATAACATCATAATGATAAGGCCGGTTTCATATATACTTACATCCCTGGAGCCTGACCGTCTTTGCGTGTAAGACCGTATATCCTTATCTGAGTGGCCCTTCGCTCGGCCAATACCTTTACCCAAGGGGGCGGACGACACTCTCCTGTGAATAATAGCATATTACAGGATTTGTATGCGTTTTTGTTTTTCGTAACAAAAAGTTATGTAGTAAAATATTTTCTATATACTTTTATTTAATATATATTCTTTTCCTCCTCGTTTGGTAAAGAATGCACTCTTCGTGGAAGTCCATATTTTCTAAGATTCTTTACTCCTTTTTCGTAACGTCTAACTTTATTCAAATTATAATTTCAAACAAAAAAAATCGATTTTGAAATCGTGTGTCTCCAGGCTCACGTAAGTCGAAGTATTAATGTCCATGAGTTCAGTGTTTACATCTGTACAAGTATGAATATACTAATTTAAATGTAAATGTGTTTGATAATGAAATAGTTTCTGACCTGCAGTGTGTGGGGTCGCTGTAGGCCGTCTGGACGGGCGTTTTGCCTTCGCTAACATTCTCGTTTGATAAGATGCCTCCTAATGGAAAACCACCTGCGCCTAGAAATTATCCAAACAATATGGAGAATTTTACTAAATATTGCCATTAATTCCATTAAAACATTGCAAATTTTTGACACTTTAAGACTAGAGTGCTTTTTATTATTTTTTTTTTAAACTTGAATGGCAAAAATGTAGTCAACAATAAATAGCTTCAGCAATCAAAATTTAATACGCTCAAACACACAAGAGGGAGTACGGAACACTTTCTATAATATTGAACAACAATTTCCAATGTCGGTACCCGTGATGGCCCCTCGTGTCATGCTGAGTCCCCTCTGTATCCTCTGTATGCAGGCGCGGTGCCTCGGCAGCGGCACCGAGCTGCCGCGCTCCTGCAGCACGAAGCGACCCAGGGTCTTCCAACTGGCCTGGATGGATGGTCACATTATTTTTTATTGTTTTTTAAGGGTAAGATAAGTTTCAGTACATAAATTTTACGAGGAACTGAGTATATGTATAACGTGGCTGACATGTTTATAGACAAAGTATAAGCTATATAGTTTCGATCGTTTTCACGTTTTTCATTGATAAAGAATGGTGTTTCTAAGGTCTGTAAGCATTGTCACCTGAGCTGCGTACACGACTTCGTCGTCTGCAAGCGCTCGTTGCTGCGCCCCCGCCCCCGCCCGCCCGCCCCACTCCAGCTCCTCCACCAGCACGAAACTGATATAGGAACATAAATCAAGATGTTTAATGTAGACAAGGACTCCAAAAATTTGTTAAATTTTCTTTATTATCATTATTGATCGAGGTTATTGAATTGTTCCTGTTTCGATAACATTCTCTAATCATCTGTATAAATTCATATTTCTGAGATATGTCCTTTAATATTTATATGTCTAAGATTAGTATGTATCATTATATTATAGATTGAATGATTTAATTTCATTAATAATACTAAAGCGCGAAACAGAAGAGAAAAACTATTTAATTGTTAAGTAATGGCCAGGAATATTTTAAATTTGGTGTTAAATAATATAATTTCATTGAACGTCTTGTGATATCATATCTTACCGTTTTGGATCATCGTGGCATCGCGCTTTCGTTAACGCTTGATAAATGACATACGAGGATGAGGCACTAAGCGGCACCTGGGTAATGATAGAAAAATATTTAAACAATTAAGCACTATAGGTCCACCCTCTTTTCATAGACACATTCAATTGTATAAAATAAAAATATTTTTTTTGGATTAAAACTCGCTTATAATTTGGTTACATTTTTATTTTAACCCGACGTTTCGAATGCTTTGCAGCAATCGTGTTCAAGGGTAGGCGAGATGTAAGTGACACTTAAAAAATAGTTTTATCTGAAATGTGTACCCGTGAAAATCTAAGAAAACATTCAATTGTAATAGTAGTCGAAGTACAAATAAACTAAGCCAATCCTTTAACAGTTATAGCAGCTTATTATGACGCAGCGAAGGAAACAAGCCTATTTGCTTTCCTTTTTGCAATTAATTCTGGAATCTCTACTCCAAAACATCGGCCTCATTGCGTTATTTTGATGCCAGAAATCCGCACCTCAAAAAAGAGTTGTGGAGAGTTTTGTCGTCTGGAGGTGAATAAAGCCTGTGGTTGTGATGGTATATCAGTAGTTGTGCTAAAGACCTACGCAGCGGAGTTTCAGACTGGAACAGTGACGAAATCTACTTTGCCAATGTGCAGCCTGTCCTGATAAGAGGTAGTCGTACTGACCCTGCCAATTACAGACTGATTTAAGCCACCTCCATACTCTACAAGGTATTAAACTGTCTCTTCCGTGATGAACAGTACGGGTTCCACCGGAATAGGACAACTAAGAACCATATAGTCAATGCTGCACACATTTTAAATAAGGCCATCGAGACTAAAGTAGAAACTGTCGCCTTCTCTTTCGAAGGCATTTGATAGGGCTTGGCATGCAAACTTCAACGTTTTTTTAACGGTATATCTTTTAGTCTAATTGCCTGGATAACAGGCTCTCTAAACCAGAGATCCATTCGAGCTGCTATTGACGGATGTTCCGGAACAATAAATACCGGAGTGCCTTAGGAATCTGTTCTTTAGGCAACTCTTTTATTGTTGCATATTAATGATCTGATCCAACCTGCTATCTATGCATACTTAGACAACAGCACAGTTGTAGAAAGATATCTGCCGTGTGCTCAGGCCAGTAGAAATTAAATACAGCCTGAATGAGAAGCTATTTTGTATCATTTAAGTGACAAATGTCAGGCAATCTCCGCATCGGATAATACCAAACTTGTTAAACTCAACGCCATCAAAAGTCAGCTTCTAATATTAAGAGAAGCATAGATCTGGAGTGTGGAGTGCGGTGGTTAAAGAGCAGCCGGTGCTCAAATCGGTTGATACCCATCTCCATAGCCTCGAACACAGGTGTAGAATTGGAAGCCTCTCAGTATTCTACATTATATTATACAATACATTATGGTGAGTATGCGCAGGAATTACACCAACTAATTCCCTGATGCTCTTTCATGGCCATCCCTCCTTATTTTATCTTTTTTTAATTCGCACGAAAAAGGACGAACAGCTTGCCTGCTTCGGTGTTTTCGTAGGAGTATAAAATTGGTATTTTCAAGGCGACAGTGAATAGGGTTCTACCATCAAAGACTCCATCAATGATCATCCTACGTTTCTAAAACTATATAAATAAAAATAATAATTTGTTACATACTCTATCCTACCTTCAAAATGGCGTATGGTATCTCGTGGCAGACATTGTGCACACAGACAAGGAAGCTGTCTGGTTTTCGTGGTTCCTCCTGCGACTCCTCATCTGAGGTCACTGTCTCCCGGGCTCGGTCCGTGGATGTTGATCTGACAATGGAATTATCTAATGTTATTTAATTGTTTATTTTTATTTTATTTATTTTTTTGGCCTTTATATCGGTTTTACGCTTAAAGCTTAAATCTCTATTAATAATGGTGATTATTCTTCTATTTCTACATGACTTATACCGAGGAACCAAAAAGAGTATATTGATATTATCAACTTTTAAAAATCCAGCAGTGTTTGAGAGTATTTTTCGTAGTTTTATTTAAAACAGATCCCGCAATGGAAGTTAATCCAGGTGTGTGATATATAACAAACGGACTTTAAAAAAACCAATACTAGCAGCCAAAATTTGTGACAAAAGTTGTTACGTGTGTGAAGCGAATTTGCGATTTTCGGAACAGCAGTAAGAACTACGAAACACTAAAGCCATCCAGGCCATATATCCGTGCTGTCTTATAGTAGCATATATCTTTGCTACTCTTCTAATTACCTGATGCTAGTTAACCAAGCTCTACTACTCGGGTCATCACCAACCCTCTTTAGTAACAGCTTGGCTCCAGGTCTGGATGTTGTTTTCAGGACTCGCTCATGAGGAGCCAGAACTCTTTGTGTGGGCGCACGCGATGGAATTTCCTCCACCAGCACGTAGCTGCCTCGCGCCGATTTGCACACTCCCGCTTTTGTCAAACATTGGGCTATTGCCTAGAACAATTAATAATGAAGCTTGAATATGAAGTTACATTAATAAACACATTATGAGAATGAAAATCAAATGTCTAGGCAAAGAATATATGAATGTGGATATATATGTGTGACTAGAGAAAAGGAGTTTGAACAACAGAGGAATGTGCTGAGTTGATGATAAAAGGACAAATCTAGACTCCTAGCGTATTTTGAAACCTCTAGAAGTAATTACTTACAATTTGTGATATCTCGGTATCAAATCAAATAACAAATATATAATTGAAAAGAGTATGCATGTTTTTTGCTATTTATTTTTCATGAATATACTCTTTGAAATCTTTCAACTAGACTTTGGCAATGCAAATTTGCAAAAGCAATGTTTTTCGAATAAAAATCCACGACTTGGACATTGATGAACCGGAAGGAATAAGGGACAGTCACGGGAAGTGCGCCAGTGACCCTTACCTCGTCGGTGGTGGTGTCCTGTGTGACCTTGAGGATGGAATACGGTTCGTGCAGCAGCACAGCGTGTACCACCACGAAGTGTATCTTGTTGCCGTCGGCGGGCGCGCCAGCCGCCTCCTCCGCCGCGCGAGAGAACACCAGCAACGACGCCATGTTGAGTGGCTGATTCGTGGGGGAACTGGGGTGTTGTAGAGTAATACTGTAGTGTTTTGATATTTTTTATTCAATAAATTGTAAGTTATAAAGATTTTTTCTTCTGATCGACTCGAAAGAAAAATTTTTTGTCGTTCCAATTAATGTTTTAAAATTAAGAAAGAATTTTTTTTACATTATATATTTATTACAAATCTAAATGAGCTTAACATGGATAATAATGGTTACAGGCAAAATAGCTAGTTATATTTTTTATGTGATAGTAACTCACCGCAACCTGACATGCCTGTACCCCGGCCTCAGACACTGCAAAGGTATCACTCTCTGTGACAGCATGTAGTTGGTATCCGCATCGTATACTTCAAAACGTACAAACGCTAGCTCCGGGAAATTGATCTGTTTGATAAAGAAATTACTTTATTTATATAGTAAATATTAAAATATTGTTAAAAAGTGTTTTAAAGAAATACATTATATAAGGAAAGGTTCTGAAATATTAACACTTTTCGAGAACGTATAAGTATATTGTGCGGGAAAAGTGACTACTTGTGATTATGTAAGACTAATATAAGAAGCAGGGTTGATTTTTTCCCGGTTTTCTATATCTCACCTTAAAATTAAAAGTCTCATTCCAGATCGGGTTTAAAGCATTCCGTCTTGCGACTCTTGTTTTAATTTTTTTACAATCAGCCGGAACTCCTAATATCTCAACTTCTACGTACGCATTGTAGAAGGAGTATACATTTTCAGCGACGTATTGACCAGATATAACAGCCAGGGTGAGGTGGGCTGCGTGGATGCCATCAAATTCCTTATCCATGGGGTTCAATCTACACAACATATAAATATCTACTGCCTTATTTTAAACTTTTTCTTGTTTTCGAAATATGTACAAACAGTTTAGATTATAAAAAAAAACAAAATGTTATTGGCATTGACAATTATTATCATTTAATTCAACTCACCGTCGGTACGCAATGTGACCTGAATCCCACATGACCTTAGGTTTCCTCACGAATCCGACACAACCGTTGCTTTCAAACATGGCCGCGTTCACTGCCATCGCTGCATCTTCTGTTTGGTAGTTCAGAGCCACCAGCTGAACCCCACACGACCAGAAGATTACTGGGTCGAAGTTTGATGAGTCTATTCTTAGGCTGGGGGTTTGTCATTGGTTAAAAATGGTTTAATTTGGACTGTGCGAGCTTTTATGTTAAAAAAAAAATTTAATGAGCAGAATTGTTTAGTTGTATATAATACTTTGAAATATATTTAAAATTACTCGAACTCACCCGGCGGGATAAGTTCTGACAAGTTGTGTCTCAGTGTGCGCGATGAGTGCTAGGGGATGCTTCCGGCAGATCTTCTTGGCGATGGCCTCGTTGACGGAGGAGCAGCGGTAGCACGGGTGGTGGACTGCCGGCGCGTTCAGACAACGACCGCGAGCCACCGCGAGCTGGAGGAAGTCATACGAAATAATCGACAACGAGACCTTCGAAAAATTATGGCATAGAACTATTATCTGTCTAAGCGTTTTTGAGATTGACCTGTCTGAGTTTTATCGGTTTTTTGAGTTATATACTTTTTATTGCTGATCAGATATACCGGTATCGACAGTTCGTTGTATGTAGAATCGGTATATTTCAAAGATTGCTATCGCGTCCTAACATTTTATCTGATAAAAAGAAGTCTAACCTAGGTAGCTAGGTAGGTAGGAAGCGAGCGGACCGCACTGCTGAAGAGAATTTGCATTGGTTTTACAGAGTTGGCATTAAAACGGCTTAACGGTTCGGTTTCAAATTTTGCACACACACCATGCTGATGTGTGGTGATTTGTAAAAAAAATTTCAAAAAAAATCGTCGTCGTTGAGGAATAACGTCTAAAAAATATCACTCCCATAGACTTCGATGTAAAAAAATTAGCGCAAGTGTAAGGTCTACAATTAGGACATCCCACACCCAGACGAAGTCTTCGGCTTCGCTCAACATGCAAACGGCACCCGAGATTTCGCGATCGGAGCGAGTCGAAATCGAGCGTAGTATCTGACGAGAAGCAGTCTAACCTATGTAGGTGTGGTAGAACATGCAATAGAATAGTGTAAGAGCTGCTCGGACAGCAGTGAGGCCTGACCGTGCTCTGCGCGCTGTCGCTGCTCTCCGAGGACTCGAAGCTGGCGGCGCCGGGCTCGCGCGGGGCGGCGCCGGGCCAGCTGCGCGGAGACAGCGGGGTCAGGCCGCGGAACTTGATGGCCTGCGGGAGAGGCCGTACATTATATACTGTTTAATAGTGTACTCCTATTTTACATTTTAATTATATTTGTATTTTTAACTTTGTATGCACTGTCGGATTACCCGATACGGTAAGTATATAATTTTAATAAATCTAAAATCACTCACCTGTACGTATGTCACCATATCGCTCAGCTCCCTGGCTATCTGGTTGCTTCTTTTCCTGGTCGCCGCGTGTTTCATGGCGGCCGCCGTCTCTCCCTCCGTCTCGCCCCGGCGAAAGCTCCGGTACAGCGAGAGAGAGGTCCGGCCCAGCTTCTCTTCCAGCGAGTTGAGAATCTTGTGCAGTTCTTTTTCTTTAATATATAAAAGAATAAAATCTTTAGTCGCTATCGGTATCGATCATTAAAGACATCGAAGATAGCGTTGGAAGGTATCTCATTATAATAATAATTAACACCTACCGTCGATCTCATCATCTTCGTCGTAATCCTCGTCGGAAAAGTACTCGGTGAGCGAGGAGCCGGCCGACTGATTGGACATTATTGAGCTTGTTCTATTACTGGCATCCGGGAGAGAAGAACTCGTGTGCCGAATGCCGTTAGCCCTAGCATATGCATAAGTGAATAAAGTGTAAATTAATAAAATTAAGTGCACAATTATGAAAAAATATGTAACTATCGTTGAAGATATTTTGTAAATAATACCTTATAACTTTATTATACCTAAAAGCTGAAGAAAGCACGCCGCCATATCCTTGAGCCGAGCTGGCTCCAGTTATTCCCACTGTAGGACTCGACTCCATTGGGAGCAATTTTTTATTTTTTATTAATACCTGTACGTATATTTAGAGATCGTTAACAATAAGTCTCATTTTCTTCATAAAATAACACAGAGTATAAATAACTGGATATTTAGATTTTTTAGTACTAGAATATAATATCTTCCTGTTTTTTTATGTATGTATACGGATGAGAATAAATGTTCTCTTTTTGGATAACAAGTTGACGAAGTGTTGTAAGTGTTTTAAGGTTTGGAATTTTTCTTTATTTGAAAGAAAGTAGATAAACAAAAGTGTTGACAGTACTGCACAATGTATATTGTGTTTACAAATATCTTCGTTTGGCTAAAGCTTACTTGTAATAAGTTCTTTACATAAAGGCATGACTTCTTGATTATATTACCGATTATAAAAATTGATATGTCATGAAGATTGACCGATTACCTTATATTTGAGTTGCTCAGGGCTGGGCAACCGTGGTTCATCCGTGTAATCAACTTCGAACAGAAATGACGTCACCAGTTGCTCTCCGAACACTGCCTGAATGAACACAGATCTAGTAATGCCAGAAAAACTAATACTCTTTATTAGATGATAAATTACATTATTTGATTTAAATACGATTATGTGTTATCTAGAACGTATTTTTCTAGAGCTAGGTGGCAACCATTAGATTATTTTTAAAATACCAAACCCATATATAAATTTCGCAATATTGTTTTACTGATCTGAAAGTATATAAGTAAATAATCTGCAAATATATTTTTAATATTTTTCTCGGTGAAGTGAAATTTAAATATCCAGGAATAACTTCCAGAAACAATACACTGTTCTATTTATCTATCAACAAATGTAATTATACGAATAATGCATTTATATTTCGCGCTTGTCGAGACTTCAATAACATCGACAAAACCGACATTTTTAATGACACAATTAGTGCTCTTAAGAGAAATATTGGGAAATTATAAGCTTTTATTGTTTGTTTTCTCAATGTACTTTGTCCTAAAGTTAGAGTTTTTATAATTATTTTATTATCAATTTTATTTTATTTTTTCTTTCGTTTTATGTTTTGATAAATGAATGATATTATTGTTTTTATGTTTGCTTTTAAAGTTCATGTTATGTTTGTTTTTATAACAGTGGAAACTTTATTGATGTTATGCACTATTTGTTAATTTTATTTATAAGTTTGTAATATTGTTTGTTTTCCAAATACAGAAGTAAATAAATAAATAAATAAATAAATATTACCGACCTCAAATGTGCTCGCCATAACTTGCTGCTGCGCTAGGCTGCAGTGATTCTCAATACTGAGGATCAGAGGGTACGGAGACGTCACGAAGGCACTTCTGTAATGTAAAATTAATGTTATTCAATGTAGTATTTTATAATATTAAGTTATTAGTAATTAGTAACTTGTTAGTATATACCTAGCAATAGTTTCGACAACTCTTCTAAAGGGTATTTTAGTGGTGAATGTGTGTCCGTGGTAGATGACGGGATTGCCGT
The DNA here is from genome assembly GCA_959347395.1 of Mechanitis mazaeus. Taxonomy (NCBI): domain Eukaryota; kingdom Metazoa; phylum Arthropoda; class Insecta; order Lepidoptera; family Nymphalidae; genus Mechanitis; species Mechanitis mazaeus. The sequence continues at coordinate 1,069,800 of OY365756.1, forward strand.
CATCTCCGTCCCAACAATCGAGTTCTACGCAGCGACAGCCCGTTAACAACACCTGGGTATTGGAAGCATATTAATATTAATTGTTTCGAGTTTTATTGCCAGGTTTAAGAAGGATAGTACAAGGAAAAGATGGTGATGTTTGAGATAAAAAAAAAAGAATGTAAATAATAGTTTTCTGAAGTCTAAATTTGACATGATATCTCCCAAGTTATCTTCATTAAATCAAGAAATAAGAATTTCTTGACTTGTAAACGTGATGAAACCAACTGTCGGTAATGTTTCAAGACCAACAGCATGATCGTCACACTCACAGAGACTTACGATTAATCATTAGAATTATATTGAGATATTGACGAGTCAATAGGATATGCGAAAACTAATCGGTATATTTAGCATATTCCAAAACACGTGCACGTGCACTTGCCCTCTTGTATAATGAAATCTTATGATTATCGTTTAAGGTATGTGCCTTTTATTTTAAAATAAAAATTTGTAATGCTTGTTTGAAATTTGAATGTGCTTAAAGACAAATAAACTAATTTCATTTCTTATTCTAAAAAAAGAGAAAGCGCGTTAAAAGAGCCAGCTTATCGCAGTGTATTGATTTTTATAGAAACAGAACAGCGTGGTAAAGCCGCACTTTTTAGTAGAGATTTAAGACATAGACAATAGATGAGACTGACTGACGTCTGTCAAATGTCATAACTAATCAATATTCAGATTTGTTATTTTGATTTAAACCATATTATTAATTTGCCGGTTTTGTGTAAATTATCACGATTGAACGATTTTGTCTCAAGCGGAAGGCAAAATGAAGGAAACCCCGATTGTAGATGTTGATACAAGAAACGTAGTTAAGAACAGAGAACTGTTATATCGAATGATAATAAGGTAAGTTCGAAATTATTAATATGGTTTTATTTCTCATTTGTTGGATAGTTTTGTATTTCAATGAAGTTCTTATTATTTAATTAACAAGGGATGCTTTATATTCCTTCAGTTATTTAGAGTGAAAGAATTATTGAGGTTATATATTGTAAATAAAATTATAATCCTCGAAAAATACAACCCATTATAACTACATAGGCTTTTCAATAACTTCTGTCCTTTATCCTAACCATTAGGTTAACCAAATTAAACGTGTGAAACATCCTTACGAGAGATATTAACATAAGGATATGTTTGACATGTTTAATTTCCTGAAATTCAAGTTTTAGTAATATATTATTGTTATTTTTTTATTTTGGTCTATTTTGTAGCCAACTACACTATGATGGCTTTCAACCGATAGCAGCTACATTGGCCGCTGCTGTGCACGCTGACCCACCATGTCCACCGAGTGACAGGTAAAAGTAATGTTAACTAAATACAATAATAACTAAAATCATTAGTTTGTGTTTTGCTGTTGTTTATATATAAAATAGTCCATAATTATTAAGACAACTATAGTAGATATGTAATTCATTAAGCTGACAGATTTCAATTTATACCTTGATCCATGCCGGTTTATTAAATTCATACTAAATATATCATATCTGGTACATTGGTTTACATATAGCATTTTTATTACAATTAACTTCATTTACTTATAATGTGTAATAGTTTTATTTCAATCAATAACTTTGTAGATTTTAAGTAGTTATGAATGAGTTCCAACTCTGTAGGAAATAATAAAACAATTATTCCAGGCTCATAAATCTCATGATGGTGGGACTCCAACATGAACCAGATAGGAAGGATCGACTAGCAGCTTCCAGTGGTGCCGAGCATTTGCTGGGAACTACAGGATTTGGTACTTACTTCATAATAATTAAATAATTCCATTGTGTTTTCCATGTTACGTAACTGATTTCAATGCAATTAAAACCATTCTGGAGCCTTGTTGAGATATAAGTATATTTTTTACTCTATATACAAAATGGTTTAAAATTCCCTTGATTATAATTATATAAATATTCTATCAAAATCAAAAAAGCTTGTCAAATCTTTATATGACCAAGCAATTTATAGATAACAATGTTATGAAGACGCTCATCCAATACCATCACCATAGACTTAGAGTTCGAGATGGACGCGTCATCGCTGGCACCGGAGCCGGCCACGTACGAGACGGCGTACGTGACGTCACACAAGATGTCGTGCCGCGCCGGAGCCTTCAGTGCGTGCGGACAGCTCGTGGCCACCGGCAGCGTGGACGCCAGCATCAAGGTACGGATGGATGTTTTCAGATAGTGGGTGTTTTTTTGGTTATATTTTTTTATTGGAAAGTCACGTGATATGATTTATTTTAGCCATAGGTTTATTCCATTTTTGGGTACTTTTATTAATTTGGTATGCCTAAAGATAGGTTTTTTTTCAAAATATTTTTAGATTGGTGAGAATTTCAAATATTTAATTATTATGGTAGGTTTTAAAGAATGAATATTTTTTAGTGAATGTTACATTTTTAAACAATTGCAATATCATTTGATCAGTCAAGTTCAAATATATAAATGAAATAAATGTTTCATGAAACATGTTTTGTTATGGTAATATCATTTAATGAATTTAATATAAGATTCTAGATGTTGAACGTATGTTGGCGAAATCTGCTCCAGAGGAAGTTGATCCAGGAAGAGAACAACAGGGACATCCAGTTATAAGGACTTTGTAAGCATTTTTTTACCTTTCTTATATGTAACATTTTAATTTTCTAAAATTGGGCAAAATAAAAAGATTTTTCTTTAAATTTCAGGTATGATCACACAGATGAGATCACAGCTTTAGATTTCCATCCCCGGGAACAGATCCTGGTCTCCGCATCAAGGGATTGTTGCATTAAGTTGTTTGACATCACCAAGGCTTCAGCTAAAAAGGCCTATAAATCTATAACAGTATGTTGAATTTAATTCTATTTTTATGAACATTTTGAAAAATGTGTTTGATTTTTATTAACCAAGTTGCCTCAATTATGACAAAGTAAGATAATAAGCAATTATATATTTATATTGTGTTATTAATCTGAGCAATCAAGTTAAAAGTAAAAAAAGATTTGTTAATATTCAATACATATAAGAAATAACATTTTTATGAAATTATGATTTTTCCCCAACTATCAATGCTAAGATTAAATTGAAGAAGGTTTTTTAATATGTTTTTTCTCAGATTAATAAGTTTTCGATAATTGCTTTTATTAAATAATCACTAAGTAAATATATAAAAATTGAAATTAATATATTGTTAAAAAAATATATTTTATTTTGTAGGATGCTGAACAAGTTTTATGTGTGGCATTTCACCCTCTGGGGGATCATATCATCGCCTCCACCACCCACCCGGTGATACGTCTCTATGACGTCACCACCAGCCAGTGCTTCGTCTGCCCCATACCATCCCATCACCACAAGCAACAAGTGCATTCCATCAAGTATGGGGTTTGGGTTTTTAATGTTTAATTTTTTGTTTGAAATAGTTTTTTATTATAGCTGTTATTAGGTTATATTGCCGCATAGTTATTTAATATATTTACTTATAACTATTAATATTTTGTTATTATATTTTGTTTTGTGTTATAATATTTTTTTTTAATTATTGGATAATCAATAATTGCTCAGGTTTTCACCAAATGGCAAGTACTTTGCCTCAGGCAGCGCTGATGGGAGTGTTAAGCTGTGGGATACAGTGTCTCACCGCTGTTTCAATACATTCACCAATGCTCATGACGGCTCTGAAGTGTGTTCAGTTGCCTTCACAAGAAATAGCAAGGTTTGTTGACCCATGAATGCTAAAAATATTGATTTTAAGAATTGTGACCACGATAAAATAATGAAATTATATCTGCATTTAGCTGATAAATTAATTTTTAGATAATTCCATTGAAAAGTTTATATTTATAAAATGAGATAAAAGTATTTATTAGTAACTTCAAGATTATTTATATAGTAAAATTTTTGAAACGTATTTTTTGTAATATTATTGTACATATATGCAGTATTATTGGTTTTAGTATCTCCTAACATCTGGTATGGATTCTTCAATCAAGTTGTGGGAGCTGGCGAGTAGTCGGTGCCTCATACAATATACAGGCGCGGGGACTACAGGTATGAATATAATATTAATAATAATTTTAACATATAAGAGTTGAATAAGATTTTTAATGTATTCTTATGATACATTATTTTTGTTCTTGAAAGTAAACCTATCTCTTGATTACCATTTTGCCCCAAAATAAAAAGAATATTATATTGATTTTCTCGCTTTGCCCCAAAAGGAAAACAGGAGCACCACGCTCAAGCTATCTTCAACCACACGGAGGACTACGTGATGTTCCCTGACGAGGCGACCACCTCGCTGTGTACTTGGCACTCGCGCTCCGCAAGCCGCTGTCAGCTCATGTCTCTGGGGCACAATGGGGCTGTGAGGTTAGTACTAACCCCTTTTTACCCCGGATTAGATATATTTAGTTGAATTTGTTAGTTCGGTATCTTATATTTGTATTTAAGTTATTAATTTTATTAGATAAAATATTATACTAAAAATTCGTTTTAATATATTTTTTTAAAAACCTGTGCTAGGTTAAATTTATTTATTGCCTTTAGGTTTTTTTTTTTAATGTAATTTGCTATAATTATAAGTGGATTTTTTTTCAGGTTTATAGTACATTCAGGTACAGCGCCCGCTTTCTTGACCTGCAGCGATGACTACAGAGCGAGGTTCTGGTACAGACGCAATACACACTGATTAATAAATTATTTAAAAATATTTTGTGTCTTTATTTATACTTCAGTTTGATATTTGTATAATTGAAACCTAAATTAGTTATTCATATTTACGGATTTGCCCCAAACGGAGAAAAAGGTTTGGGGCAATAACGTATTTTTATTTGAATGTGTTAAATAGAAATTTGGAAAAATAATCGAACAAATAGTTAATTGATTGTAAGATTTAGTATTATTTTTTAAGTTTTTTTTTCTATAAGTTTCGACTGTTTGAGTTTGTACAATGAATAAATGGATTTCAAATGATTTTGCTCGTTTTTTTTTTTTTCAAAAAATATGATTTATAAAATCTATAAATATATTTTTATTTGTCGAGACGATGTTGATTGTAATTTTTTCATAAAAAATTAATAATTCATGAATAATCCTCTGTATACCTGAAATCGAAGTCATAACCTTTCTTTTAGCAGTCAGGATCTTTTACCACTTGACCAATCAGCACATTATTTTATTTATAATTTTTCCACTTTGAATCCATATCAGTGATCACTTGTGTACGTCAATTTGAAGAGTCTAGAGGGCCCATATGGATACCATACTTATCGAAATAAGCCCTTCTGGACTCTCCAATTTAAGAGTTAAGGTTGCGAGGGTTCCAAACGCACCCTGGTCTTAGAAGAACCTCACAACAAACTCAGCCGGCTTTTTTTTTATCGTGATCACTTACACAAACGTCAAAACTTTGAACATTTTTTTACGAACAACAAGAGCCATCGCAATTACTTCAATATGAAGTAATATTAATCAATAAATATTGCAATTTGGCTTGAAATACAACCAGCCAGCAAAAGCTGTAACGCAATTTAGTTTTTGTTCGCTCATCATAGATTATTATTATACACAATATTACGGTTTGTGACTAGTATGATAAGTTAATAAATATATATTTTTTAATTTGGAGAAAACTCATGTTCACGAAAAACTGTAATATAAATGTATAAATTTATTATTTATATATTTTATTGGAAGAATCATGGAAAACTAGTACATACCTGGCTATACAACTCGACAGATGATTCTCCCTTCAGCTGGTGTCCAGTGAGGTAGGTATTATGGCTGCTCGCGATGTAGTACTCGCTCAAAGGGCCCGTCATGTCCTTGGAGAGTTCCTTGTCATCTGAGGCGGGTTTATTGAAGATACTGCTTCGAAACAAAGGATTATAATTATTTTATGACAACAATATTTCTGTTATTTTTTTGTCCAAATTTTAGTGAAAAAGTCATAAAATCGATACAAGATATCTACTATTCGGTTTTGATTTATAGATAGATACAAATATGCATAATAAAATTATACCTAGCATATGATGAATATCGGTTAATTCATGCGAGACTTGAGTATGTATCTATATATATAAATAGTATGTATTGAAAGTGCACGATACTGTATCAAATATTTTTTTAAATTATAGAACGTCTTTATGATTGTCAGTCTCCGATTGAGGCGATGCCAACCTGGTTAGGTGTAATGCAGCGAAGACCCAGGCGTGTTTGTTCTTTACCAGAAAGAGGCCATTCCATCTGGCCCCTACTTTTGTACCCGTAAATGTTTTGTAAATGTACCCGGAAAGATTATAATAATAATAATAAAAGTATAATCAGCCAAATAACAGCTAGAGGCGTTGGAATCAATTGAGATGGACTAGGAGGCTCGTAGGTGATACGACTCCAAAGTTTGGAACATCGCTTCAATGTGGCTATTTTGTGGTTCTTTTATCGGATACATTTCCGAGAGTGTGCAACAGAGCTACACAACTTGATAGACCCAGCTCTTTTCAGTCACCGAACAACGAGAAACTCAGCCAGGAAACACCGCTTTACGGTTGAGGTTCCAAAGTCCCGTACAAAGCGCTTCAATTCCTTGTGCGGACGGCGAAAATTTGGAATTCTCTGTCGGAGTCCGTGTTTCCTGATAGCTACAATCTAGGGGTCTTAGACTGCATCAGGTGGGCTGTAGTCAAAATCTTACCTTTTCTGGTAAAAAAAAAAGCGGCAAACAACTCCTTGCATAATCTTATTTTTAAAATTAATATTGACTTTTTCAGTAAGGTGTGGGCCATCATTAAACATGTTATTAACGTACTTACCAAATGTTAGCTCGTCTCTGTTCCGGAACAAACGCATAGTTGTCCTTGTCAGTGAGGAATCTGACGAAACCCTCGAATGATAAACAGTTTTCAGCTCTTAATAAGGGGTCCGGTTCATGCCTCTGTGAGGTTAATATTGAAAAATTATTTAAAACGAGCTTATTATAATATAATTATACTCTGGATTTAAATTGTTAGTGAATACGATTATTTTTAATAAGGAAACGAATTTGTTACTATACCGTTTTTTAGATTTAAAATAAATATTAACTTTTGGTTATATTAAACGCAAAAAATACAGTATTTTTACATTTAATGATACGTACATGAATAATGTCTTTCAGTTTTTGTTCAGTCTTGGGTTCGTTTTGTCTGGTTTCGCAGAATTTTCCTAAAGTTGGTAGCGTCAGCACTCTGCCGCTTACATCAGGGCTCGTGCCTAGAGAACAAAGTATAGAGTCTTAACATGTCCCAGTGATGGGCAAACTACTTCCTTATTATGAAAGGCAGTCGCCCTATATCACATATATATAACAATAAGGTTTAATTTAGAAAAATCCATAATTATTCATAGAGTTCATTGTTTAAGAATTAGAATATACGTAGTTACAAAGTTCTTAATTCGTTTTTCGCATAAATACATTCTATCTCGAAATATTAATTATATTATAAGTTCAATTTGTAAATATAAATTACTAGTTTTATTTAATTCATAACTAGTTTTTACCTAAAAAGTATATTTTTTGTTATTTTATGTTTATAATGAAAAATCTTTCTTATTGCTGTACCCGGTAACGCTGCGGCAGCGAGAATGTCAAAGGCTTTCTTCCTGCCGGCTTTGTCGCTCGGAGGTTCCAGGTCCAACGAGCCGTTTCTCGTAAGCAAACCTGTAATATTGACGTATCTTTTATTTCCTAAGTTCTTCTGAAAAACAAATATTAATGAGAATATAGCTGAACCCCTCTGTCTGAAGTGACTCACCGCTGGCAGCAGCCGCCCGACCGTACAGCTCCGGAGAACTGCGACTCTTCTCCGCGAGTCTAGCGCCGCGCGGCACGGCCAGCTGAGAGAACACCTCGCGCAGCTCGGAGCGCATCACCAAGCTGCATCACACCACACCGTTACGGCACCGACTAGGACCAACTCGTCGGAGAAAATAGTTTTCGAGTAAAATAATATTCACCTAAAACTACGAAATAGAGACACAAAATCCATGAAATCCAACTGCGTGTCGTAGCCGACCGACCCTGTCCGCAAATGCTTGAGATTCTCCCAAAACCTTTCGCTAGTTTCCAGTCTCCTCAAACTAAAGGGAAATACCATATATGAATAGAAGAATACAATAAAAGAAGATATTCTAATTAAATTGATTTTACATTAAAAAAAATGTGTCTTTTTAATAATGTCAAATTTTAATTAATGGGTGCAATACAAAAACAAATCTTCACCTGCTCCTATTAGGTGAGCTGGAAATGAAGCTGGCAGTTAGACTGCTGTGACGAGCGCTGGACGCAGCCGAATATGAACTGATAAAACAAAAAAAAAAATTTGGAGATTTTTAAATATTTAATTAAGGTATGCTAGGCAATTCTCTAATTACAGTATATATGACCTCAGGTGGGTATATTTTGTTTATTTCTCGTTTTGCAACCGAATATAAGCATTAATGGTGAATTACTGCTTGCGGACTACGATCAGGCATTTAATAAATTGACACTCAATGACATATCAAAGTGGTTTTCGCTAGTCATGTTAAAAGTTAAGATAGATCGACAGAGAATTCTAAATTTATTTATTATCTACTTTTTATCTATATCTGATTTTATATATTTTTTAAATTACTGCCTATAAAGAATAGTTAAAATATACCTATGTCTCGGAGACGCTTGAACCTCATCTTCACTCCTCGTTCCGGAGGCGTGAGATCCATAACTCTTTGGAGAGCTCTTCAGCTCTGAAGTTGATTTGTTCTTTTTAAACTTCATACCGCTACTCCTGCTGGAGTCTGTGTGCGACTCGGTATATCTAACTGGAGTGGATTGTGAGGAACTGCCTCCAACTGATTCTCGACCGCCAAATATCTAAAATAATAAACTTTTTTAGTTTAATGTGAATCTTTTAAGGAAAGTGAGGTCTATTAATGTGTTAATATTGTTTAAGACGACCATTTACACAAAAAATGTCTTAAAATATAAATTCACTCAAACTTTTATATATTATATTACATTATTATATTATATCTAACAAAAATAGAAAAATGTCCACAGTTTATCCGAAATCCTTAAAAAATCCCACTTGCGTTTCCAATGATGTGTAGAGAAATTAAATTAACCAGCATTAAATATTTTAAGAAAAACGAAGACATGTTCATCCCCATAATGATACTCGTAGAAGTCAGTCGTTTTCTACATCGAATAATTACATTTCTGAATAAGGAAGTCATTGTAGTCACCCCGATTTTATTAATTGTTTTTTGTGTAATATTTTTACGTTCGAGGTGATTTTAGTAATTCTAGATAGTTTTTAAAAACATGTATGATGTGTGCGTTTTTAAAATAAATAGTGTCAAATAATCTAACAATCAAATTTTGGAATGTATTTTATTAAATGAAAAAATAAAATAAAAAAAACGTATATAAAATAATAATGATTATATAACAGTTTTATTAACCACGAAGTTAATGTGGGACTTGAACCCATTATCCTTTGCTTAAATAGCAACCCACCCTTATGGCGTCAGACACCAGCGGTTCGCAACAGCATCCATCTTCATAATATAAAGCAGTATATTTATTTTTAAGCCAAGCGAGGCTCCTATCGGCCAGTTTTGTTTGACTGATAAGAGCTTTGACCACCGCGTGGAGACCGACTGCCCAGACTCTAAAAATAATGAGCAATTAATTTGATTAAAATCAGTAAATTCATTCGTTTAGTTTTAATTTTATTGTCCAAGTTATTAGCTACGAACCTGAGAAAAGCCAGCGCTAACTCAGCAAACTTATTAATAGATCGAGGAAAAGTCTTTTCTAATCTTACCTAGAATTCTCAAAATAAAATGTGAAGAAACTTTTCTTCGACTTAAAACTATATAACTATAAGAAGGCTTTAAGGGTTGATCGGAGACTATTGGACTTAGAAACTTATAAAAGTGAAAATTTTAAAGATATTTGAATTAACTTTTGCTGTTCAAAATATGTTTTTATTTGTTAGAAAGTTAAAAATAATATTAAGGAAAATTAGAAGTAAGGCCTCAGTTACCTTAATCTAATTGTAACTAATTTGGCCTGAAATGTTAAGGGCACAAACTTAAATTATTTTATAGTTGTCTTTCTATGAACGAGACAGAAGGACAGAACTTTTGAAAAACTATTTTCATGAGTTAAGTTAAACAATCACAAACAGAGTTAACATCAAAGTATATATTACAATTATGGTTGATAGGACAGACCGTAAAATCTTTACAAATAAATTTGCAAACTTAAAAAATGTCCTTAAACTTACCGAAAAGAGTAAGGCGGTAAGACAAAATGCACAGTTCGGTTATCACTTAAGGTCTTGCCGTACACCAAAGATATGATATGAGGACGTTGGCTGCACGTCTCCAGTCCATGTCGGCGTGCACTTGCGCAAAGTTCTGACACCTCACGAGGCTCAAGCAATTTCCCGCATAAACGCAAATCCTTTACGCATTGGAGATCCACGAAGCTGCAGTGTGAATTAAAATAATGGTTTTGAAGATATATATAAATATTCTTTATTGTAAACCAAAAAAATAAATCATGTACAAGAAAAAACACAAAGAATAAAAACACATAGGTAAAAGTGGCGGCCTTATCGCATTAGGGCGATTTGAAGATTGAAGATATCATTACAAACTTATTAACTGACCAATTAAGTATGTAAATTCTTTACATACCCTTCATCTCCAACAACGCCAGCTTCGTTTTCGTGAACTAAATTCCCTGAATATTTCAGAGGTATGACTTCTTCAGGATTATAAGATAAACTAATTTCAGGTTGCTGAATATTTTCTGATATTGTTTCACCTGTAACACAGTTTGGAGTAAGTTTTCTTTATGAAATACAAAAGCTTATTGATTGACGTAAAACACAACAAATAATATTAGATAAGCGAATTCATTAAGACGATTATAAATGGGTTTAATGAAAGTAATTTCAATTGAGATTAAGACAGTATATCAACTTATTCCTTATATCTCCACCTACTACTACTTTCACACCAACCATTTACTATTTTATGAAGTTTTTTTTGTATAATCCCCTTATTATTAATAATAATTTTCTTCGTCACTTCATCATTCCTACGTATCGTTTTCTTATTTTCTTCAAGTCTACTACATGCTTTCACTGCTTTTCATCCATAACCTTTATAGTCTAAACCTTAGTCAACAGTAAAATATATAATAATAGTTGTGTACCAAAACCAGCCGAACTGGTACACTACCATGTGAGGCGTGAGGTCTGTGCGCCGTCCGGCTCCACGTGAGCAGCGCACACGAGCGCTCCAGTCTGAGGTGCGCCAGCGCACCGCCCCACTCCGTCTCCCCCACAACGCAGGCCGTACCGTGCTGCATTATCTATAGCAGTTTTAATGATAGCAGGTTTATTTTTAGTTGTTCATCTTCTTTTTTATATTTAATTGACGTTTTGTTAATTCAGCAATTATGATTGCATAATGAGAATCATTATATATTTATAAAATACTTTTTTCGTTATCTTATCAATTAAAAAAATATATATATTATAACTGCAAACAGACATTTTAATACATATTACTCCTTATATTTACTCAAAAAGTAAATATAAGGAGTAATAAGTATATCAAACAGATAACGCCACATTGTGTAGATTTCAGAAGGAAACCGATATATTTTATTATTAAAATACCTGTAAAACATGCCTATCCATTCTCTCCCCATTTTGTGGGGCTAAAGGAAACATCGTAACCCCATGGTCATGAGGCAGAGGCTGTACTGGTGTGTAGCCTCCACCGTCCAACTCATAGAGAGCCTCGTTTTCGAAGTCTGTTCCAGTAGATTTTTGAGCAGGTTGCACAAATACAGGTTCTTCGCACGATGCTATAGCTGTTCTGGAAAGATATAAGGTATATCAGTAAAGTAGACTTGACAAGTTCACGTATCTACTTTACACACAGCAATTCTAATGTTGTTATTACCTTTTTTTAGTCGTTTATTAGACAGACGTTTTTTTTTTTTCATTGTAAAATATCCGATTTCATAATAACCTAATAATCAAGACTACTCGTATAAAGATTAAGATATATTATCTCGTACTGCAATATTTACCCATAAAAATAAGATGTTTAATAATTTACAGGCGATTTACAGAAGTCATTGCACATATGTCATTATATAGATATATATAATACTACGAAATCGTATCAAAAGTACGACGAACAGATTTTTTGATTATTCATTCATCGTCCCGAAAAAAATTGAGACAAGGAATTCAAAATTAATTAAGTCTCTTAATGTGACTACAGCTAAGTTGCAAACATCCGGTGATGGACTATTGGAGGTTTCGAGTCCTACTCATGATGGTTAGTTTTAAATAATCTCCGAACACAGAGAAAGAGGTTAACAAAATATGAGAGATTCAAAAATTTTGTACTCTTGAGATTTCCTGAAAATAATCAGTACAACTACATACTCAGACACAATTACCAGCTAATGTTAGTGATTAGGTTTTCAGGAATGATAACACGGGACCCGGTAACAATCATAGCATGTGACCTTAATGTGTGACAACAATAAATAATTACAGTAATCTATTCTTATCAAATCTAGCACATACATATTATTAAGTAGGTCCACGCAAGCGGGGTTAGCCTTGCGACGCAGTCAAGCGCATCAATGTCTAGATTTAAATATTAATATTTATTTATGGAAAAAATTATGATTTGATATGAATACTTGTTTTGAGCACATTTATAATTGCAAATAATATTAATAATGTCCGTGTCGTGTCCGTGTCGTGTCCGTATCGTGTCGTGTCCGTGTCGTGTCGTGTCGTGTCCGTGTCGTGTCGTGTCGTGTCCGTGTCGTGTCGTGTCCGTGTCGTGTCGTGTCCGTGTCGTGTCCGTGTCGTGTCCGTGTCGTGTCCATGTCGTGTCCGTGTCGTGTCCGTGTCGTGTCCGTGTCGTGTCTGTGTCCGTGTCCGTGTCGTGTCGTGTCCGTGACGTGTCGTGTCCGTGTCGTGTCGTGTCCGTGTCGTGTCGTATCCGTGTCGTTTTTGTAAATGCAAATTCAGTGCTGTTAGGACCACATACCGAGATTTTCAATGCGATTATGGTGCAGATAACTAAACCAGGACTTTCCCCCAGATTATATTACATTTAACAGTGAAAATAAGTTTTCACTAATTTCACTAATACTTAAATAATCTCCGAACACAGAGAAAGAGGTTAACAAAATATGAGAGATTCAAAAATTTTGTACTCTTGAGATTTCCTGAAAATAATCAGTACAACTACATACTCAGACACAATTACCAGCTAATGTTAGTGATTAGGTTTTCAGGAACGATAACACGGGACCCGGTAACAATCATAGCATGTGACCTTAATGTGTGACAACAATAAATAATTACAGTAATCTATTCTTATCAAATCTAGCACATACATATTATTAAGTAGGTCCACGCAAGCGGGGTTAGCCTCGCGACGCAGTCAAGCGCATCAATGTCTAGATTTAAATATTAATATTTATTTATGGAAAAAATTATGATTTGATATGAATACTTGTTTTGAGCACATTTATAATTGCAAATAATATTAATAATGTCCGTGTCGTGTCCGTGTCGTGTCGTGTCGTGTCCGTGTCGTGTCGTGTCCGTGTCGTGTCGTGTCCGTGTCGTTTCGTGTCCGTGTCGTGTCCGTGTCGTGTCCATGTCGTGTCCGTGTCGTGTCCGTGTCGTGTCCGTGTCGTGTCCGTGTCGTGTCCGTGTCGTGTCCGTGTCGTGTCGTGTCGTGTCGTGTCCGTGTCGTGTCGTATCCGTGTCGTTTTTGTAAATGCAAATTCAGTGCTGTTAGGACCACATACCGAGATTTTCAATGCGATTATGGTGCAGATAACTAAACCATTACTTTCCCCCAGATTATATTACATTTAACAGTGAAAATAAGTTTTCACTACTTTCAATAATACTTAAATAATCTCCGAACACAGAGAAAGAGGTTAACAAAATATGAGAGATTCAAAAATTTTGTACTCTTGAGATTTCCTGAAAATAATCAGTACAACTACATACTCAGACACAATTACCAGCTAATGTTAGTGATTAGGTTTTCAGGAACGATAACACGGGACCCGGTAACAATCATAGCATGTGACCTTAATGTGTGACAACAATAAATAATTACAGTAATCTATTCTTATCAAATCTAGCACATACATATTATTAAGTAGGTCCACGCAAGCGGGGTTAGCCTCGCGACGCAGTCAAGCGCATCAATGTCTAAATTTAAATATTAATATTTATTTATGGAAAAAATTATGATTTGATATGAATACTTGTTTTGAGCACATTTATAATTGCAAATAATATTAATAATGTCCGTGTCGTGTCCGTGTCGTGTCGTGTCGTGTCCGTGTCGTGTCGTGTCCGTGTCGTGTCGTGTCTGTGTCGTGTCCGTGTCGTGTCCATGTCGTGTCCGTGTCGTGTCCGTGTCGTGTCCGTGTCGTGTCCGTGTCGTGTCCGTGTCGTGTCCGTGTCGTGTCCGTGTCGTGTCCGTGTCGTGTCCGTGTCGTGTCGTGTCGTGTCGTGTCCGTGTCGTGTCGTATCCGTGTCGTTTTTGTAAATGCAAATTCAGTGCTGTTAGGACCACATACCGAGATTTTCAATGCGATTATGGTGCAGATAACTAAACCATTACTTTCCCCCAGATTATATTACATTTAACAGTGAAAATAAGTTTTCACTTATTTCAATAATACTTAAAAACTTTTTTTTTAATTCTATTGCAATTTCCAAAATTCGATCAGTTGCACCTTAGCTTACATAAAAACTTTCAAACATGACCGCTTTGTAAATTATATTGACATTTTATTAAACTTTACCATTTTTGGTTTCGCTATCAAAAACAATAAAGAGACAGGCTCTTTAAAATGAAATTAATTAATTACACTCTGGACACAGATCGCTCTGATCAAACCAACAGGAAAGTTATTTAATTAATACTTAAGTAATAAAAAGTTTTAGGAATGAGATAAAAGCATTCTTAAATTTATTATTTTAAAATATTGAAAATTATTTTTGTAGGAGTTATAAAACTATATATATTTTTTATAATAATTCTTTTGCACTTTACACTTAAAAGATATTTATTTACTTTAATATCACTAAAGTATGCATAATATATTAAATAATAAAAATGTAATTTTAACTTAGCCCAGCAATTCAATGTAAGACAGAAATTTTTATCTTTATAGTATTCCTTCATAAACTTGCAAAATGCTCAAGTATATAAGAAAGCTAGTACAAAATAAGTAGGGCGTTGTGTACGAGAGACAAAGATTTGCAGAGTTGAGATTCAAGCCCAAAATATTTAAATGAATGAATTGAAATATATAAACCTATGACCTATTCTCAATCCCAAAGGGAGAAAGAATTCAAGGTCTCATTGACACTCCAACCTCATTTAACCTAAATTGCTAATTCGACCTCTTTTGCCGAGCGTTCAGAAATTTTCCTATGTATTGATTGATGGATAAATATAGATTTTAACTTCACCACCTTAAGTATTCACCAAACAACGGGGAAGTGGTCCTTGTGAGACTGTATCTGTGTTGGTGGAAGCTGGCTATATGGTCCATCACGGCTTGGGTCCGGTACACCTTTTCCAGGTTCACCAGACCTTCAGGACCAACTCGTCGAAACTGTTCCCCTTCTTCGTCAAATGAGGCTATGTACTGGAATATAGACATAAGTTAATATATATATTTAATATAAATACGATTAACAAACCAAAAAAAAAATCCGTATTTGATCAAATTTATTTTGTATTGAATAATATTTAATAAAAGTAAAACCTGTAGTAACCGAAGAAAATCTGAAATGAAATTCAGAATTCAGTTATCAAAATTGACTATTATCTTAACTGAGGTTTAAGCGTTTCGATTAGCTTCGATGACCAACAAAGTGAATGAAAAAGTCAATGAAGTGAATGAGTGAAGGATAATAATGTCGATCTCAATTTAATCCTATATTAAGATCCGTTATTATCTCAATTTGTATTTTTCCTGTTACAAGGAAAAATATTTTTACTTTGTTAAAAAGAAATTTCGTTTTAGTCCATTAAAGAATCATGAAAAAAACGTAATTTTCCTCTTAAAAAGGCTTAATCTGGAAAAGTTTAAGTTCGAATTCATTATTTCTATCGACATCTTGACTATATTTTTATACCTTTTGTGTTTAAAATCTGTTTCTAAAACGCAAAAAAATATGGTTCCAAGTTCCAATACTTGGTAACGTTTCGTTTTGTCTGTTGATTTTAAAGTTAACTTTAAACATTTGCTTACAACCAAAGAGCATTTTATTCACTTCATATCTCTTAAGCAGGACACTAAAGCCTTATTCAATTCAATTAGAATAATAAAAGCTACTGATGATAAAATTTAACGTCATAATGTAAGTGTCCAATTACTTTGCACAGACCTTCATTTTAATTGTGAAAAGAGTAGGCTCACTTTAACAGACTTATTAAGAGCAGGTCAAACATTAAGAACAAGTATTAAAACTTCTATTAAACATAATTATTAGTGAATTTTTGTGGTCATGATTCTTCTGACTTGACGTCATATATGTTAAACAATATATATTATAAAAATATATTTTTTACAGATTAAAACTCGCGTATAATTTGGTTACATTTGGTAAGTGACACTTACGTCTCGTCTACCCGTGAATACGATTGCTGCAAAACATTCGAAACGTCGGCTTAAAATTAAAATGTAACGAAATTATACGCGAGTTTTAATCCGTAAAAAATAGTTTTATTTCAGATGTGTATTCCTGAAAATCTATGAAAATACAATATATATTGTAATTTCAATACTTCTGACTACTTAGATCTGAGTTTTGGTAACTGGTATTCAATGTCCACTCACCACTTGTCTACTTGGTTCACTGAAGCGCTGATCCCTCTTGCAACTCTCACGAGGACTACATTGCTCTCCTCTTTTTGACTCTCTCCTCGCATCTCTTTTTGTTGAAGATCTTGAAGGAAATAGGAATATTAATAATTGAAAGATGGAATGTATGTTTTTAAATGCTTACTAAAACACAATCAAAGACAAAATGTAAAATTTCAGGAGTAAAAGTTCAATGTTCTTGGTCTATTTGAAATCGAAAGTCTAAGCTTTTGAGAAAATGAATAACATTACAAAAAATTTATGGTGTGTTCAATAAAAGTTAGATACTGTGAGACTTACAATTAATTTTAATATATAAATTTAATATATTATATAATACAGTTATATAAATTAGTATAATTATAACACCCATTAAATATTATATTAATGCTAACAATATTTAACAAAAAACAGAGGAAATTGAAAACCTTGCTGAATGTTGTCGGTATGAAATTTTAATGATAATGATATAATTATGATAATTTTAATGAACTTGAAATTCTGTTTTGCATTTTATAGCCATTCTCGAAGAAATTTTAGTTTTAACAATATCTTTGAATCAGTATTAGAAACTCCTGTCTATAAAAAAATGGCCAAGCGAAGAATATTGTTTTCGGTTGAGTCAGTACTTTAGAACTTGTTTAAAAACACTTTTGTTGTCAATTAAATTGACGCCGTCAAAAACTTTATACTTATCAGGTTCGGTACAAGTAGATGGAGACAAATATATAGTCTTAAAAACTTTGCATATCTTGAAATAAATGCAAAAATTGCTACACCAAAACCCCGAAGTTATACTTGGTAATGAGTTAATATCCATGTCTTTTTTCATAAAAAAGGTCAAGTATACTTCAAACGAACGTCGAAAAATCAGGTCATTTAATAAAATATATCTAAAGTTTTTATATCTTAAGAATTATTATTTGGATGAAACACATTGTAGGTTACAGCTAGTAACAAAAGTAAAAGAAGTGCCCCGTCGTTGCCAAACCACTTCAAATAAGACTTTACGAGAGCACTGCTCAGTTTTGGGCCAAGAATTAATTGGCATTATTCCAAATATTTCATATATGCTTGGATTTTTACCGCAATGTCATAATATATCTGTTTTGTGAATTTATGATGTCTGTTGGTAACATTGACAAATGTCTTGTTCTCATTTACGTAAACAAAAAATGTTCTGAAGGTCGTGCTGGTTTTGAGTTAGACGAATATTTGATGATTACATTGCTATTATATGCAAAATTATCTTAATTTTTGATAACAACAAAGTAACTAGAAAATAATAAAAGCTTAAGGTTACTAATAAAGTTCTTATTGCTCTAGTAATTCTCTTTTATATTATCTTAAATAATCTTCCATTATGCATATCCATTAACTCGATCCTTATTGACGCGAGCTCCATCGCTAAGGGTCGCTAAGATATTTATTATATAAATACAGGTTGTCTATATTAATACTGCCTGATGGAAACATATTTCATATTCTTGTTTTAGGAATTATTTATATTATTTATATAATTGTCTCCACATTTGAAACAAGCACGTTAGTGGGCTACAATAGATTCCAGTTGGTTTTGGGTAGACAAGTGCATCACATACCTCTCTTCTTTAGTAGATTCTCTTTTGAAGTCTCTTCTGTGCGTGGGAGTAGCAGCCACCGAGTGACTGGTTAACGACGGGGTTGCTGCCAGGATTTCTCTAAGAAAGAAACGACATACATACAATATTGGTATTTTTTTCGCGTTTGTACTCTTCAGAGAACTCATTTTGTATGAAGGATTATTTCTTAAAAGGGAGTAATTTTAAGGGGTGTTTGAACATTTTTAAAAAAAAATAAGATTAATTTGACAGTTTTGTTATGTATATAAATAGAACTTAAATTTTCTTTATAAGGAAAGTTCACACGTGCCAAGCCAGGCAGATCGCTAGTATGAAATATTTTCAACAACGATAAATCTGGCCCATATTTTGTATATGTTTAAATTTCAAACATAATATAAGTTAAAAGGAACACTATACTATTAAAAAGTATAAAGAAATATATTTATATTAATATATATGTCTTATCGCTGAAAAACGAAACATTCCAACCTCCGAAACAACCTCCCTTAATAAGAGTTAAATTCTTATTTAAAGAGGTAGAAATTACACATAATAAGTTATTTGTTTAGTAAAAGAGAATGATGAGATTTTTGCTGACTCACTGAACTACTGACGCTAAAACATCACAACATCCCTCTGGGGTTATTTTTTTTTTTTTTATTTTTTTTTTTATGATATAGGAGGGCAAACGAGCGTGCGGGTCACAGGTCAAATGTGATCACCGCCGCCCATGAACTCTTGCAACATCCGAAGACGCACAAGAGCGTTGCCGGCCTTGGAGATAAGAGTAAACGCCTTTTTTGAAGGTACCCATGTCGTAACGATCTGGAAACACCGCCGAAGGAAGTTCATTCCACATCTTAGTGGTACGTGGAAGAAAAGTCCTTGAAAACCGCACAGTAGAAGATCGCCATGCATCCAGGTGGTGTGGATGGAAATGCAGGCGGTGACGTGCTGTGCGGTGATGGAATTCGGCGGCAGGCATCAGATCAAATAGCTCTTCGGAACACTCCCCGTTGTAAATGCGATAGAAGACGCACAAAGAAGCCACGTCTCTACGCAATGCCAAAGAGTCCAGCCGTTCACAGAGCACCGGGTCCCCGACAATCCGTACGGCTCGCTGTTGTACGCGGTCAAAAGGTAGAAGCTGATATTGGGGTGATCCGGACCAGAGATGAGAGCAGTACTCCATATGTGGCCGAACCTGCGCCTTATAAAGCGCAAGTCTTTGGCCAGTATTGAAATACTGTCTCGCTCTATTGATCACACCCAATTTCATCGAGGCCAACTTGGCCTTGCTCTCCAAGTGACCACGAAACTGACAGTCGCTCGAAATGCCGAGTCCCAGTACTCTGATACTTGGCGAGGCATCGAGGGGTGTGCTATCGAAGAGCGGCGACACGACAAATGGGGTTTTCTTAGTGGTAAACGCGCAAACCTGTGTCTTTTGGGGATTAAACTGAACGAGGTTCAGTTTACCCCATTCTGAGACCGTCCTCAGGGAGGTCTCTATAGAAGACACAAGTTTCTTTCGGCACTCGTCGACGTTTTCCCGAGAGAGACCTGCACGGCCGGAATATACCGCATCCCCAGTGCTGTCATCCGCATAACAATGTATGTTGGAAATGTCCAACATATCATTGATGTGCAAGAGGAACAGGGTTGGGGATAGCACGCAGCCTTGGGGTACACCAGCATTCACGGGCTTGGGGTCCGAGCAAAAACCGTCGAGAACGACCTGTATGCTCCGCCCAGTGAGGAAGCTGGAGATCCACTTGCATAAACTCTCGGGAAGCCCATAGGAAGGAAGCTTCGAAAGAAGCCCCTTGTGCCATAAACGATCGAAGGCTTTCGCTATATCCAGACTAACTGCCAGACCTTCTCCCTTGCTTTCAATAACCGCAGCCCAACGGTGTGTAAGATATAACAGGAGGTCACCAGCCGATCGACCATGGCGAAAGCCATATTGTCGGTCATTGATCAACTGGTGATCCTCAAGGTACGCGAGGAGCTGTCGGTTGATGATGTTCTCCATTATTTTGGAGAGAAGAGAGGTGATGGCGATAGGTCTGTAGTTAGCTGGGTCCGAGCTATCACCTTTTTTAGGGATCGGATGGACAAAAGCACGCTTCCATGAGACCGGCAAATTTGAAATAGGAGTACCGAAATAGACGCGTTAGCACTGGAGTCAACTCAGGGGCACATGTTCGTAGCACGATTGGGGAAATGCCATCCGGCCCACTCGACTTATGAACATCCAAGTAAATTAGAGACCGTCGAATGGTTTTTTGCCGGAAAATTATTTCCGGCATTGAACTCTGACACCGCTGGATGGTAGGCGGTGTTTTTCCTTGGTCGTTCAAGGTCGAGTTTGAGGCAAAAAGAGTGCCCAAGAGATCGGCTTTCTCTTTTGCCGTATGGGCCAGAGAATCATTCCCCAAGTGCAGTGGCGGTAGGGATGGCTGGCAAAAGTTACCCAAAGTGGCTTTAGAAAGCGCCCAGAACTTGCGCGTGCCTGGTGGGTACCTTGTCAACTGATCCCCAATTTTGACGACATGCCTAAACCTTGCTCTAGCAATTTGCCGTTTGAAGAATCTGGAGGCACGATTGTATTTCCTCTTCAGAACTCTAGAGTTCGGATCCTTGATGACTAACGCATTAACCCAAGCCTGATACGCCTGACGTTTTCCGGCTGCTGCAGCCCTGACAGACGCATCAAACCAAGGCCGCGATCTGCCACCAAGTGGTACCACAGAGCTAGGTACAAATAGTTCCATGCCCTGTAGTATCACATCAGCTACAGCCGCAGCGCAGTCACTGGGATCATCGGAAGAGAAACAAATCGGCCCCCATGGGTAGGATGCAAAGAAAGACCGCATTCCATCCCAATCCGCTGACTTGTAGTGCCAAACGCGTCGGGTCGCAGGTCTTGTGCGAGCCGGACGTTGAATGGGCACTACACTCCGTACCGAGCAATGATCGGAGGACCCAAGAGGAGCCTCGACAATGACCTGGTACTTTCCGGGATGTGTAGTCAGCAGAAGATCCAACAAAGAGGGCATGTGACTGTCCACGTCCGGTAGACGAGTGTGCGTCTGAACCAACTGGGACAGACCATTTGCCAGAGCAAAGTCAAACACAGATCTCCCCGCGAAGTCAGTGGAACGCGACCCTAGCCACTCGGCATTGTGCGCGTTGAAGTCCCCGAGGACTATGACCTCAGCAGAGGGAATCTGTGAAAGCAGGTTGTCAATCTTCGCCTGTACGTGGCCCAAGAGTTGCTCCGTTTCTGCATTACCACTATGGGATCTGTAGAGGCACGCGTAGACTCTGACATGATCGTCCATGTCCACGCGCAGCCAGAGTAGAGACAGATCCCGACCTTCAAAAATCTCGAGGCGACGGTAGCAGATATCCTCCCTTACGAACACAGATACCCCGGTGTGGGGTATAAAATGATCTTCTAATTTATACCCGGGGTATGAGAGGTACGCTGTGTCGCTAGGTTTAGATATCTGCGTCTCCGTCAAAAACAACAAGGCCGGCTGCGCCGTTTCTAGG
This sequence comes from Mechanitis mazaeus, assembly GCA_959347395.1. Classification (NCBI taxonomy): domain Eukaryota; kingdom Metazoa; phylum Arthropoda; class Insecta; order Lepidoptera; family Nymphalidae; genus Mechanitis; species Mechanitis mazaeus. Next base: position 1,091,981 of record OY365756.1, read on the forward strand.
TGGTAGTGGACGGCGTTTAAGTTTGAGTGAAGTCCCCGGATGTTGCAAAAGTCCACACTTAGGGTGGAACGGGGTGCCGCAGTTTTACCTCGTCGTTTGCCCTCAGAAAACACGAAATGTGATTCTTTGCCCGCCCCAGATACGACGGGCAGCCCGAGCAAAATTGGAGAACCGTTTCCCCGATTTTGCTCGGGGAGGGATTCTCCGGCTTCACTAAAGCCGGTACCCTCCTGGGGTATATTTATTTGAGCAATCACATTCATGTTAGGCAGGGAGGAGGAGGGGGAGGGGGTGTTGGGCTTCCGGAAACTCTCACTCACCGACGGAACATAACCAAATGAATTTGGTTACTGCACGTCGATCTTCTGTGAGAGGGTGGTCCTTCCCCGGTCGAGCCAGCCCAATACGAGCTGCAGTCAAATGACTACAGCTAGGCTCTACCACCTAAAAAAACTTCAAATTAGTTCAGTTTCTACTTTAACATATATTTTTATTTTCATTATATGACACTTACCCCTACATATTTTGTATTAAGACTTTCGTGATCTATGATTACTATTACATATAATTATTTAGGTATACAGCAGTTCACATCTCGATTTGATTCTGGATTGAGCTCATGAATATGGGACCGGGAAGGGTTCGAAATAAGACGGACAAATTCCGATAAATAACGTGAGAATAACAGGACAATTATATATATTTAAAGAAGGTTTTAAGTTTTTGTAAAATATCTTAATTGTTAAATGAATATACATTAAGTTAATCGAGATTTCTTCAACAATTACGAAATACGTACATCATTTACTAAATTATTTTATAACAAATATCAGAAATCACTTCCGAACAACATCAGAATGTTTCATCCGGTTAGTGCTAATATAAAATAGTAATTAAATATGTTTGATATAATCATTTGATTTATTTAAAACCAGGCAAAATCAACAAAGTACATTTTAAGTTCACTAACCCTACGTAAAAACCTGTGTTGTGGAAGATAGTCTTCATCGTCTAGAAAAGTTACAAATAATTAACTATCTATATTACTATATTGATTAAATATATTACATTCACAAATAATACATAAAGAATATTTAAATATCAACATCATACAACAACTATAAGTTACTAAGCTATACAACAATATTATATACGTATATTAATAAGTAATATATAAGTAAAATTGAGTTTCCAATAGTGGCTTTAATAATAAAAAAAGAAAAATATATAAAAGTAATTTTCTCTTAAAATAAAATGCATTCTATATTAATATTCCGGTATCATTTAAGTACATAATTGCCTCAATAGGGGATGAATATCATTTATAGTTTAACTAAACTGTGGTAATTAAACAATAACATACGCACGCGGCCACTGAAGCGTATATAGAAGAGTGATTAATATTAATATAGAGAGGATACAACGACGATTTGATATTTAAATTAAATAATCTAATTACGACGTAAACGTACTAAAACGTAGTCTGGTGGGGGCCTGGGTGCCTTTTATATATACACATCTATGAAACGATATTGTTTTATTTAAAAAGCGATTCACTTTTTTTTTTGGAAATGTTTTGTTGTTAGCTTAAAAGATTCAAAAAGTAAAGTTATTATACTATTGAAATAAAACTTTTTAAATAAGATAGTTATATGAGTTCATGACAGATACATAGAATCACAGAAATTGTGATGATTTTAAAACTTTATCTCCTTATTAGACTTTACGTAACGTATAACGTAACGTAGTGTAATTTATATTATGAATTTTTTTTTTGTATTTTAGCGCAATGGAAGTTTAACCTGATTGTCATTGTCCACAAAATATCTGTTTAACAAGCAGAAATAGGAGTGAATAGCAACGTTTTTAGAGAAGAAGTCTGTATGTATAACTTCAATTATTTGTAAACTGTAGTTGAGATTTCCAACCGAGTTGAGCTTGTGCATTAGTTGTTAAGTCAAATATAGATTCTGAACTTTTATAAAGTTCTAATGGATACCCAGAATTTGTCTGAAAATACTTGAATAAAAGTCAATATTTATAGAATTACTCAAGGTTCGTTGGATTCAAATCAAAATATATATTATTTTACATTTATTTAAGTGAGTCAGTTCTGTGTTGTAACAGCTCCATGTTATTCTCTTGACTAACACAAACATATCTACATTTTACAAGTGTGCATGTTAAATGAGATCATATTCAGCTTTCAAACATTTAATTAATCACTTAGAAAAATACGTTTTATACGTATGTTTGTGTGCATTGTGTATGTTAATGTTTTATACCACTGTTTATTAATAATAATACAGTATCAAGATATTTTTGTAGGTCACTGTAAAGCGACTCAGGCAGGTATTATATTCATTTTAATTTTAATACAGTAAATGTAAACGTGTATATTGTACTTGTTCAACATATTTTTTTTTTTTATTTAATTATAATAAACGATATCTTTGGTGATATAACTTTTTATGAATATATAAAATAGTACTTCACGTATGATTCAAATGTAATTTAGACGAAATCAAATTTTATTTCTTAAATAATATTTATATATAATATATAAAATGAAGAAAAAAAGTGTGTAAAAGTTATGTTATTTTTTAGAAATTATATCCCTAAAAGCAAAGTTACATGATCTAGCTTGAACGGCAGCTTCAGACAAAAGTCGAAAACTCTAAACGAAATGGGGCAAGGTCCCTCCACCTCCCTGATCTTGGCCCAGATCTCAAAGAACGTGGCACACGGTGTTGTCGCTCCACTTACATTTTAAGGATTTTATCATTCATGATATTAAATGGGTTCTTATGAGAGTTTCTATCTAACATATACAGTTTTTGATTATGAATATATTGAAAGAGACTCCATACAACGTTTAAAATTTGTTTTCTATTTATAACTCTTGTAGTTAGAAACTTAAAATTTCATATATTTTAACATAATTATTTTTAAATTCCAACCATTTAAAAATAATTATCATAATTATTAACAATTATTATTTAAAATTATTACATTAAAGAGGCTTCTTAAGATCTAACAACTTACAAAATTAATTTAATTTCATTAAAACTCTTGTATTCGCGTAAAAAGACATAAAAAAATGAAAAATAATAAAAAAATAAGAAATAAGTGAAATGATAAATAAATTCTGGTTAAATTGGTAAAATGTATGTTTTTTGAATACCTCAGTTCTCGTAGAAAAGCCCCAAAGAAGGGGATGAGTCGGCATTCCGGCATCATCAGAGCCCGACTGAGTGCTCGCTCGTACTCAGCAGACAGCAGCGCGGCCGATAAAAAGTCCAGGGTTGGAAGCGGCTCCTCTGATATGCTGAGCCAGAAGGATTTTAATTTGTGAGACCTGAAACAAAGTTACAACTGATAACCAAGAATTGTAGTATTGGCACGGCAGCTCAGTTGTTAGAATCTCGATCTGTAACATTTATGATCATAGATTAGAGTAAACATTATATTTATATTTAAATACATATAAAATAATTATTACAACAAATAAACAATAAAAATACAATTTAAAGTGAAATGAGAAACCTAAATGAAAGTCTATTGTATAGAATCGCCTTTCACTCAAACAAAAGCAGTTCTAGCAAGAAATTGGAACAGAGCACTGTGGCTGCTTCTGTAAATTAACTTCTTTATAAAGATAATATAAATGTATCCATATAGTGTTCATATAAAATTAATTGATATTTAGTGTTTTTATAAATGATATAATTATCCGGCTGCACTTACACTTTATTATATTCACGCCACGATTCCGCTATTGTTCAGGATCATGACTAAGGACCCCGAATGGGTTTCAAACTAGTTAGGCAAAGCCGATATTTGCGTGAGTACAACCGGATAACTCTATTAATAGCTTAATATTTAAAATTAATCGCGTTAAAAAAACACGTTCAATAAGAAAACTATCTGTATAGCTTATTTAATATTAAAAAGAATAATATTCAACATAACATTTATCCACGATGTCATTCGAATTACTAGTCAAATTACATTGGAAAATCAGGGAAGTACCAATTAAAACTTTTAAAATAAAAAAATGTTAATTTTATAAATCCTCAAAGAAATTGAAGTCTATTAACAAAGTTCTCAATTCGTGTCTTATGGAATTATTTGACAGTTTTCAACATTTAGAGGCTTAAAACCTTGCCTTCGACTCTGTCATCGGAAAGAACGCCATTTTGGTATATAAAAACTTTTGGTGTCTTTAAGGCCAATACTTGTGTACCTTTATACAAAACAATGTTTGTCCTAAACAGTTTCTTCGTTTGCAATAAAACTCGGGTGAGTTTTTGTACCCTCTACAAACTAATAAAACTATACAATCGACAACGCAAGTGCATACAGCTATATCACTTTAAAGATGTTTTGCATTTGTAGTAATCTTTGTATATTTAAACGGATTCTAAACTTGAAATTTGAATTTCATTGTACAGTCTGAGAAAAAGGTTCGTTACTTTTAGAAGAAGAAAATATTTATTTATTTGAATATATTATATATTAAAAACTTCAAGGCATGGATGAGGGTTTAGATATAATATCAGAAAAAAAAATAGTTTACACAAATGACCAATCAGATCAAAGTGAGTGGGAAGTATCTAGAGTTGAAGAATATTAGAATTAAATGTTGTGTTTAATATTAAAATTAATCCCTTTTTAAATATTACAAAAAAAGTAATTGCTTATTTCTTTATGTGCTGACCGTACATAACTACAAACGCAAAAACGTCTCAAAAGTGATTTAACAGTAGTCTCTTATCTTATCTTATCTTTTTGTATGTTAGAAAAAGTAAACATATAGTATAGTAAGTGTAACAGATGGAAGCTAATTAATTTATAGATTAGTAGGTAAAAAACACTGAGCTTTTATAATAAAATATGTTAGCATGCACTCCATATAATTATATTACACTGTGATCGTATCACCTGTAATACATACTGTCTTATACAGTTTTAGTTTCCTTCGGCTATTAACTAAAACTTAAATTTTTATATATATAAAATAATATTAATTAACAAAATTACTATTTGTACTATTTTCGTATTTTTCCATATATTTTGACTATTCTATCCCTGTACTTATATAAATATTTCAAACCTAAAATGAGCCAAATCAGTACAGCGTTCTTGTTTTTTAACAACAATTCATTTTTAAATATATATCAAAACAAAAAATGGTATTTCAAATATTGTATATACACGAATATGCATATTTGTTTGTTATTACCTTACACAAATTTACTTAATACAAAATGATTTTTATATAATAGCAGAAAGAATTAATTATCTTTATCATTATGTAGTAGCACTTAACTAAGTATACTCGGAATTGACACATGATGAGTTCTTTTTATAATTAGGTTAACTCACAATAACAAGTAGAGTCAACTGTATTATTTTTTTTTTTAACTTTTTAAATTAATATCACAGTATCATTATGTTTTAAAACAACATTTAACAAATAAAATTGATATCAATACCTCAGTGTAATAGCATTATGTGGAATTATTTATATTATTTATATAATATACATACATAATATACGCCTTCTTGGAGACCAAATAATAAATATATCGAAGAACTAAACTTAATTAGTTTATTAATTGTTATTGACTTTGCAACAAGGATGTTAAAAATTAAATGAAAGTAACAGAAAGGGGTATTTATTTATTTATTTATTATATTTCTTTCACTATAAATCCATATCAGTGACAACTTGAGTACGTCAATTTGAAAGTTAAGAGGGCCAATATTCATATCATGCTTGTCTAAATAAGGGCTTCGTGACACTCCAATTTAAAGGCTAAGAGAGTGTGTGTTTGGTTCACGCCCTGGTCTAAACAAAAACGTCAAAATATTGAATTTTTTTCTTATGAACAACTAGAGCCATCGCAATCAATTCGAAATGAGTGCCTAAATATTTGATTGATTATAGAAGTTATTTAAGGTTTATTAAATCTGATATAATGATCCCTGATCCATAATAGATATTTTATATGAACATACACATCAAGCTAAGTGACCGATTTTAGATACGACCAAATAGGTATACATCACACTTATGAAACGTCAGACTTTAGTTGAATAGCCTCAAAGGGTAAGTCCATAGAGAGAACCTCCAACTAACTATGTATATTCTCAATAATTCAAAAATAATGGTTCAGATTTTACTAAAATAATTCAGGTTATGTATTATTTAACGGACCTCCGAAATAATCGGATTAGATTACGAAATTATGGAATGTTAAAACTGTTTTATGTTATTACATCGGAATTAAATTACCGAAATTTGTTGAAATGAAATATTTTCTTGAGGTGACTGATTATATATTATAGGTGATAATTTTGTATTTAAATATAATGCTTCTGTTTTCACAGATTTAAAAAAATCGGATTTTTGATCAACTTTGGTCATCAACCCAGCACAGAAATCTGCTACTCCTCTCCAAAAATTCCATTTAGTCCCCACCTCTCTTACTTAAAAAATTGTTATCAATATTGTATCAGATTTTACAGACATAATTTAAAAAGTTATTGACTAATCACCCCAAGTGAGAAACCAAACATGATCATGGAAAAATATACAGAATACTGGTAGAGAATGTCTGTGGCATTAATACCGACATTGTACTTTGTGCATAAAGAAAGAAAGAAAGAAATAAATAATAAATAAATAAATAAATAAATAAAAATACAATAATTTTAATTTTTCTCGTAAAAAATAAAAAACCAAAATCCTTTATCAGTCCAATTGAGATAAATACTAAATAAAATTTCATTAATATCTTGACGTAAATTTTGTTTACTAATGTATAGCATATCTGCTTTTATTATTATGTTTAGAAGTGATATATACTAAATGCTTCAGAGCAATTCTTTTTTAAAAAAGCTTAAAAATATGCTCAATATAAAAAAAAAATGCGGATAACATTTAGATGTTATTCGCATAGCACCAATCTCTTAATCAATTTCGTTAGCGAAATTGATTAAGACATTGGTGCTATGTAGCTTGAGTGTCTGTTTTGAGACGCGGTCTTTTGCGCTTGCAAAACAGATCGTCAAGGTTTTGCCTTGTTATAATTTAATTTGTGTGGGATGGTATCCAAAGGGTCTAATCAAAATACTGGGTTAGTAAATGATAGAAGGATTGAGCTTCTTAATAACTTTGTCCGTTCAAAATATACAGATATAATAATACTTGCATTATATAATAAACTATCTTCCGCACGCGACTTCGCTCGTATAGTGTGTGAAACAGTACACAAAGTGAAATACAATTATTTTTTTAATTGCCTTGTATTATAATTATACCATACAGAGTGATTAAATGCAAACGCCAAACCACTACCGACAATTAAAATGATTGCTGGCGCCATATATTGAAGGTTTGCCCAAACAAAAAACCACATATTTCATATAAATTTCAATGACGAAGCTTCATATAACTTGCAACCCCTATTCTACCCTCTTAGGAATGGAATTTCTAAAAACCCTTTTTTAGTGGATGTCTCCTAGTTATAATGTACCTTTCTGCCAAATTTCATGTATTTTAAATCAGTCGTTTTCGAAATATTTTAATGAGTATGTGTTTTTCGCTTTTATATTTATAGATATTACTGTGTTTATTCTCTTACTATACAGGTTTTCGTGAATAAATAACAATAATTACATAATAAGGAATAATTGTTCATTTTTAATCTTTATTATACAAAGAAATCTTATAAACGGACTTAATGCTAAAGCATTCTCTACCAGTCGACCGACGTGTACAGTACATGACCGACATGTAAATGACAGTAAAATAAATATTGAACATATAATTCGATAACGTACTATTTTAATAAATATATTCTAAAAATATAATACTGAAAAAAAGAAAAAATAAAAAAAGATCATAATATGATGTATCTTTATATATAATATATATATTAATAATTCTATTAAACTGTATTATTTATGATATGTAATAATTCATATTACTGTCTTATATTTAATGTTACTTTCATATTGACTCCGTAAGTAGAAAGATAATGAATTTATTTAGGATATCATTTAGTTAATGTATGTTTTTTGCTTTTTATATCTATCACACAAACCGACATCTGGCGAAAAATAATGTTTGTAAATAATCTATTATTTATTGTTGTTTTAAAATAACTTTATAAGTGGTCAATGTTTTTAGAACATTGTTTAATGAATTATAATATCTGAAATACAATTACTTAAATAGAAAGTTTAGTAATATTATAAAACAGTATTGTGGTTGACATGTAAGGATTAACCTCTAGAGAAGAGAATGTTTGTTTTATATAAAATATTTCTTAGAGTTCAGACACTAACAACACTAAGAAGACAAGACAAGAAGAAGAAGTGTTGATAATTTAATTAAAATTATTGATATAAAATAATAACTAATAATTTAATTTTGTCACTAATCATTTTCATTAACCCAATAAAAAATTGTATATGGTTTATATTATTATGGTCAGCCATTCTACCTTTTTTAATAACAATATATTAAAATCTCCCATATATACTCTTTAATATGGACAATGTTAAATGTAAACATGGAAACGGCGCAATTAATTACTTCATAAATTTAGTATAGGGTCAGCTGAGTAAATGTTATTTGAATCAATATATACTTTTCACTTCAAAAAATTCTCTTTTATTTGCGCGTTTTAAGAGTGGTTTATGTACGATAGAACAAAACTACAGCATGAATTTTGGTATCATTATAACTGGAAAGATTTGAAACTAATGATGGGACAATAGCTTTTATGGCGAAAATTAAAACAAATAATTTCGCCCAACCAATTATGGCTGGGCGAAATTCTGATAATAGCGTCAGTATAGCCGGATAATTATATATAATAGTAATTATGGATCACGAAAAAGCAAATACAAAAATAATAAAGAAGTTGCGATATTTTAATGAGATGATAATTGTCCTTACTGGGATCAATATACTGAGCGCTGGAAGCAATCTTTCATATAACAAAGAACCATCTATTAGAACATTAATAGTTATGTAATATACGTTGAAAAGATATTAGTTTGAATTAACTATTCGATAGATCAGTGTTAGGTGCTATTCTTCACATCCTAAACGAATATTTCAATGTGCACATCAAGTGCTATTGTTGCTGACTGCTCGTTGAAAAAGTGAATATTTAGTAATAGCTCTTTAGTATCAGCGTTCATCAATATTATGTTAAAGTTCAATATGCTGGATAACTGTAATCAAACCTATCGTTATGTTATCAGCACAAAGCACAAGAACCAACTAAGAATGCATGTAACCCGCTAGGTAAGTTAAGCTTTAATTCCTACAACATTTATTATTATTATTCAAATTTCTTAAATAATTTTTGATTTGAGAGCCGTTTAAAAGATTCAAAAGAGCTGAGTATTATTACACTGATACCACAAAAACATAACAATATCACATTCTTACTTTAGTAAGCGATGTTTTAAAAATGTGTCTAATATATTATAATTATTAGTGCCTTAATGTTCCAAGCATCCTCTGCAAAAGTTGAAGTGAGTCGCGGGCAAGAGCTAATTATTATTAATTGTTCTTAGTCGGAACTCTGCACATTTGCCACTTCTACATATAAATACTTATTAATCACACTGACATTTTAAAACGTTTGTATTTTAAAATGTCGCGCTGTATAATTTGTTTCAATTTGTGGCAGTCGTATATTTTTATTAAGTTACACAGCTCTAGAACAACTTACTTAACATTTGCAATGTTATTTACATCAGAATTTTATGTTATTCATTTATTTACGGTCCAAATATTCCTCCACGCTCTTCCATAGTCATCTCAGTATAAAAGACAGACTATACATGCACTAAATATCTTCTTTTCTTTTCTGTTAAAAATATTCACATTCTTATTATTAATATCATCAGACTTGAATAGATATTTGATTTGTTTTTTTTTAATCTATACCACTATAGATACTGTCCGTAAACTAAAAAGAAAAATACATTTTACTTTCATAATAAAAAAAATTTACTTGTTAATTTCTGTCTGTTTCTTTACGCATATATAGAGCAAAATTGATTTGACAAATCGAAATAAAAATTAGTATATAAGAAAAACAAATGATTGCGAAAAATCTTCTTATATAATAACAGATTTTAGTATAGTGAAGCTGGAACGAAGCCGTTGCCAAATTGTTTATAAATTTCCAATATTACATTATACATACATTATAAACTATACATAAATATAATAATACTAATAATCAAACAACTTTTGAATGTAATACCGATTTTAAATAACTAAATAATATTTAATAAGTAACATTTAAGCTGTAAGAAGACGTAAAATTATGAAGAAATATATATTTTTTTACATTGAAAACATAAAAAAGCTTGTTTACAAATTACTATAAAAGCTTTTGTTAGTTGGTTACGGCTTCGCGGGAAAGTATATCAAAGCTCTTTTGAACGTGTTCCTTTGTAGCTCGTTTTTCAAAAACTATGTCATTTGCTGTGAGGCTTTATATTTAACAGCCTGGATGTAAGTAATATGTGTTCTTAAAAACCTATTTTCGGAGTCTAAAATAAAAACAGGTCGCGTCTGGACATTGCAACATAATTGCATATGTTTTGCCACGCGAGGTGAACAACTATAAAAAGAGGAGGAAAGGTAAGAGGGAGTTGAAATAAAATTCAAACATTAGTATTCACTGTTAACAAAATATATTGGGATTAACTCTCTGACCTCACATGTATTATTAAATTAAAAATAAACTTGTTTGAAATAAGCTTATTAGATTTGTAATACATATAGAATGAAAAATTTATCAATACGTGCAGGATTGGTATTCGTGATTTCTGGGAACATGTTCTGTCGCTCTACCAACTGAACTATTGTATGGCTGCTCGCTTCAATGAATTTATAATTCTGTATTTATTTAATATCAATATACTTATACAGTTTGGTTATTATCTGAGCGTAGCTCAAACGAAGATACACAGTTATTTTCTACTCTCTCAATATATATTTCTTATGTGACTTGTGGAATTAATGAGAGAAAATGGGGTAATGTAGCTTGCAAAACTTCTCAATAGAAAGCTGTGACATAAATTTATTCCATTCCCCTTCCATCTTCTTCTTGGATGGCACTATTTTTGTATTTTATTATTGTAATTGTATGTTTGCAGATATCGATGGACTCTGGAACTCATATCATCAGAACTGTCTCCTCATTTGCTTGTGAATAATATACTCTTCTCTTCTTCTTCTGATTAGTAGACAGGTAGTGACGTCAGCAAGTAGTTTCCGCCGGCCTACAGTCTTAGAACAGCTGAAGGCCGAAAGAAACCCCTTCTGAAATCACTTCTTTTTCTCTTCTTTTTGTACTATCTACATCTTCTGATTTTCGTGATTACTCGCTTCTGATATACAGATTATTATTTAAAACATCCCAAAATATAGATAATTCCATGAAATGTTGTTATATTTTAAGTTCACAATGAAAGTATTGTTAATATAATTTCAATTAAAATTACAGAAATATATACCGGAATTGTTTTTGGAAAGTTATTGAAACACAATGGACACATGAATCTCGGTCATTTTGCGCCGTCTGTTATAAATATATAAATTTCAACGAAATAGTACAGTAGCATGAAATATATAATCCCCAAAGAAAAGAATTAGTCTCTGATAAAATATCAATATTGGAAACTAAAAATATTATATTTAGTAATATCAAGTCCGACTTTTTTCAATAACTGCAATTTCAATAACGAATCATGAATAACTAAAAGAATTCAATCTGTATAAATTCTCAGGTGGATAAGAACTGTCTTATTATTAGTTTTGTCTGAACCATAATAAAAGTTATAATTAGTCTATTTGTTTAATAAGTATTGTTTTATTCCTTTTATAAAAAATCTTATTTCTAAAATCGGGGTGACTAAAATAACTTAGTCAAGAAATTAAAAATAGGTGGTCTAGTAAATATTTGCGAAATATATATGGTATTTTCTTATTTTATTGAGTGCGGCAGAGTCATTCTTCTCAATTGTTCGTATTCCGACAAAGGTATGAAAAAACCATAACTTACTTCAATCCTGCAACTATTTCCATGGCGCCGTTGAAGTTGCCTATATTCCAGCAGGTCAGAGCTACTCGGAGTATGCAGGCCAGGGTCCCCTTCCGCTCTTCAGAGGTCACTTGACTTAGCACGAGTTCTGTCACCCACGCGGACACCTGAACATCATGACAACAAATTACTTAGTATAGGAAATTAAGTTTCTATGTATACATATGCTATATGGGTGTGAGTATATATTTTTTTTGTTTTCTTCTGCCACTTTCGCTTGCTTGACGTGTTCTACATCAAAATATAACATTCGTAAATAATGTGGCTTTGGTCATATAATAATAAATAGTACTTTTGCCTCGGTTGGTCATCAAACGAGATGTTCTATTCAATAGTGAATCGTGAGTAAAAATTCATGCAAGTTAGAAAGAGACAATAATGGATTTTTGGACCTGTGCGAGAAAATTTTTAGGTATCCGGTTCTCTTACTCAGCGTACTGTTATACACTGATTTTATTTCTGTTTTGTTATTGTTAACAGAAACGTAACTGGATCCCAAGCAAAATACAGGATGTCCAAGAACACACATACATGAATGGTAACAATCATGAGAAACAGTAGGAAAAACTTTTATCTCATATAGTTTGAAAATTATGGTCATTTAATAAAACGCAGAATTTTGATCACACTGTAACTTATAAAAGTTATATAATACTTTTTATTATTAAACTTGTACATTACTCTTGCTTTTGAAACGCATAAGTTTTCTTAATAAACTTTTAAGGCACTAATGGCTAACTTCTACACGCTATTAGCAACAATTTTAATAAAAATATATTGTAATATTTAATAGACCAGAGTTTTAAAACAAAACAGATATAAAAGAAGTATGGTACATATCATAAGCATAAAGTTAAGTCTATTAAAGATAAAAAAAAATCCTGCTTATAAAAAAAATACATATTTTTTCAGAAACCTTATTTATACTGATAATTAAGTTTATTACCTCAATATATTATAATATTCCATTTTTATAATTACCGTAGACCCTTCCGAGTCATTATCTTCATAGACGTGAGTTACGTGCTATGGCTGCGTTACAACATCTGCTACTAGAAGACTGAATAAATTTTAAGCTTAATACTGACAAAGAGTTCTACATTACGTGATATATTTTATAGATTTATTAAAATAGCCTGTTTTGATTATATGTGAAAATTTTTATTTATTAAAAATTTGTCCAAAGAAAGTAATAAATGGCCGAATATTTTTTTTTATATTTTTATTTAACACCCTGGCATTTTTTATTAAAATTATGTATGTTTATTAAGTAAACACAACGGATTTTACAATAAATATTTCTCTATAATAAATATTCGTAACAAAACCACCAAACAAGATGGTTACATCTAATTAGTATTCTTATGAAATATGCAAGCAGCGAATAAGAAATATATTTTAAGGCCTTTACTATGATAAGAAGGGAATTATATGTAGTTACATAATCTTTAGCTACTTCTCCTTTCAAAAAGGTTTTGGGGTCACAAAGAAAACACGAAGAGATTACAAGTCAAATATATGTACAGGAAATGGATTTTAATCTCTTGAATATATATATATATATATATGGTTATTTAAAAATTCGTGCGTCCTTTAAACGTCGTTTGTAGCTTTGACTGAGGCCAATTGATCGGAGCTGTTGTCGAATTCCACAAAATGTTTTAATTGTTTGAGTAAAAATTTTAAAGACTTTGATTTAAAGCTAATAATTAAGAATTGTGTTAGGGATTTGTCAGGTTTTTTTAAATTAATGTGAGTGGAATCACTAGAGGGTTAATAAAAATATATGTTTTCAATACGACAAGGATATTTACGTAAAGAGTGGTAACTGTACTCCCCATCTTCAAAATAAGTATCATTCCTTAAAAGTGGGGAAGTTTAGAGTTAAAAGGTATATTCCACCGTTTGAAAGGGAGAAGAGCTAAGATGATTTCTTTGAGGTCTCTTTAGACAAATAAGTTTTATAGAATTGTTTATATTTTTAGTTACTAATTATTATTTCCTTTATTATAGAAATATATATTTAAAACAAAGGTTTGCAAAGTTAAGAACAAACAAACCTATCTTTATTTTAGTTATCGAAACAACTTTAAGAATTGAGTAAATATTATTTTGTCTTTTTATTATCAAAAGCATTATCGTTCATTATATTTAGATGTTTTAAATATTTTGTTATTAATATTAAATATATTATCAAGTACAAAAATAGTATATCATTTTTAGAAAACCCTTACATGTATTTACAAAATAGAAAGATCTTTTTATTTTTAGAAGCTGTACGAGTAGCTGTCCTTTGTAGGTAGTTTTGAGATCCCTCTGAGGCCACTCAAAGGTTCGGATAGCACAGTGTTACAATTGAAATTGAATTTGAGGCGTAGGTCGTTAAAAATATATACACAAAAGAATCATAAAAAGAAATAAATGTTTAATTATTATGGAGTTTCAGTTTCAAGAAATATAATACGATAATTGGAATACGAGAATTCTTTACTTTTTAAGCTGTATTTAATCAAATTAGGGACAGTCGGATATCTTACAAAGGTGTGGTCGAGTGGGATTGGTGGGAGTGGGGGTGGTATTGGTTTTAAAATTAGAGCACGTCATTTAGAGCCATCGATTTTTTCTAACTTTATTGATATTAGGGTTTTGTAACATTGACTCTATAATAGCTTAAACTTTTAAAAGATAATATTGATACAATTTTATTATATACTTAGGTATATGTATATTATTTATTAAATAACACAAATTCATACAAATTTATTAAACCATTCAATACCAAATTCCAACATTCAGAATTGTTTATAAAATATAATTAATTAATTTTATTTTATTAAATTAAAAATTCTAAATAAAGTTTCACCATTTTGTCGCTGCCGGCTTTCAAACCTAAGTACATTATGAAGTAATAAATACTGTTACTACAGACAGACGACAAAATTATATAATATATATAGTTTTATTGAAAATAATAAACATTTTTATTATTTGACTAATCTAAAATAAAATGTTTTAAATTTGTGTTATTTTTTCCTATAAGTGTATGAAAATTGTAAAATATTTTTAGGTTTCCGGTGTTAAGGTGCTGAAGTGCAGTGCACGCGGACAAAGTCGCTGGCAACAGCTAGTTATTATAAAATATTTTACTAAAAATTTAATTTTGGTATAAAAATGAGATTTTAAGTCATTTTCATGTTGTCAAAGTTTCCGAAGACGCAGTCACTACTTTAATAAATCTATTATTACTTCTACCGAGAGTTTAAGTACAACAGTTTCGTTATACTATCCATTTAGATATTTATTAATATTATATTTTATAATTTTTTTTAACTTATTCCATTGATATAACATTTTGATAAAACTTGAGATTTTTCTTGGAATCAATATTTACAAACTAAAATATGTTACATATTTCAAAAATAATAATTTCGTCTCGGAATTCTTTTTTATTCACAAATCAAAATGTCATAAATATTTAATAATAATAATTAACACCAGATACACACACACCTATAAAACATTATCTGGGACATACTGTTATAACTTGGAAAGTAGTTTTTAAGCAAATTGCGGATGAGTTTTCCCAGAAATATGTTTGATGCTGGAAACGAATAAGAATCTAGGGCATATTATGAACTACTCTGAAATAGGATTATTAGTTTAGTAAAAAAACCTTAAAATTACTAATTCAATATTATTTCCTTTATTTGATTTGTAAAGTAATGTTTACATTTACTTAAGACTAGCTGTTGCCAGCGACTTCGGTTGCTTTTCAAGAATTAATTTAATAAGTCATATGTTTGATTTAATAGAATTAACACATTTTAAGTTTTATTTCATTATTTAACCAAACCAAATTTTAATTATTTCGTGAACATGTTATGATTTAGAGACTAAATATCAAAATCATTTTAGAGATTTTAGATTTTCGCCTTAAACCTCTAAATGTTTTTTGAATAAAATGTCACACTAAAAACTTCTATTTCATATGTCCCATTGAAATTCATCGAACCCGTTACAAAGATGAACCAACACAAACAAAAAGACAACAACAAACCGAAAAACGTTGTTACAAAAAATTGGGTCTTTGTAATTCTGTATATAACAATAAGCTTTTAAGAAAACAGTCAATTTGAATTAACATACAGATAGATCGCAATTTTATTTATATGTACAGATATAAGATTAAAAATTCTCATTTCATCTGTAATCAACAATATTTTTAAAAATTTAACAAAAGAAACTCCAATTATTTAAAATTCCCTTAAAGATTTTTTTCAACTTTACAAAAGAAAAGCTTTTTTATTCTTTTTATTTTAAAATATGCTGCAGAGAGGATTATCAGCTAACTTTGTACAAGAAATGCTGGTTTTCTTAATAAATATGGACAAACTTAGATTACTTTTATTATTCTCCGGCGTGTCAGGTCGTCTGGAAAACAAATGAGATATAAAGAAGTAGCTGTTTAGTAGTCATTATGTGTTTCACATATAGTTTTTTAAACTAGTTGTGGCCCGCGACTGCGTCCGCGATGATTATAAAAGGAATTATACTTTTAGAATATTATATAATATAATATATCCGAGCGAGAAAAGCTAGCTATTATAATAACTTAATAAGAAAGTTAGTGAGAAACATTTTGAGCGCATTTTGAGCGCAAACCTAGCAAGTACAAAAATTGTTAAAACTTTATTGACTAAAGCTCTATAGTGTTCATCTCACCAGTGCGTGGTGGGGATGCTCAATTAGTAGATCGACGGTCTGATTTCCAAGAGTATTAGAATCCTGCTCGTATCAATTGTTTTTTTTTTAAATAAAAAAATTAAAAATGTGCATTGAAGAATAAAAAACAACTCATTCTAAAATTTCCCAATACCAGCTAGTTTAGAAGACTGGTGCTGGTGAATCAAGAATTATGAACTTATTAAACGAAATACAAATAAAATTGAAGTCTTTCCATTCAAACATTCGGTCTTTGAATGTATGAATGTAATCCTCATGAAGGATCAATCCTGTATAATAAGCTGTCTCACTCTAATACGATTATCCTGACCCTTCTCACGTCTAGTTTATGTTGTATGTTGATATAGAATACTTTTAAGACTTACACGACTCTCTTCAGAGTTATGTTAATGTGAACAACTCTTTATTGTAAAAGTTACTTATTTAGATATTATTTACACCAAAAGTATATTTGCCGAAATTATATAATATACAGATTTTTTTTCTGTACTTTGGAAACAAATGATTGTTGGCACTAAGTCAAAAATTCGTAACATTAAATTAATTATTTAAAAAGTAAAGTTGATAAACAATTTTGTTTGTAGCTGTATATGTTCTATATATTCAAGGATGGGGATCGAATCCCGGACTTCTAACAAACGTTATTGGTTAATTCATAAGCGTCGATGTGGTGGGTGACCTACAAAGCGTGGACTTACATGATCTGATTGACTGATATCGACTTTTCACCCGTGGAGGCTGTGCTCTTTTTGGGAATGTTATTCTCGTTACATAGACCTTATAAAATAGCGGATCTGTAAGTAATATAACTGTAACTGAAAGGAACATATTATTTTCAGGTATATATTAAGGTTCAAATAGCACATCTAATAACAGGTTATAGACTATATACCACCACGCTATATATATATATATATGCTTGTTTCTAGTATTATGTTAATTAATAGCAAAGTATCTAAAGAATCGGATATTCCCGTTTTCTTCAGTCGTTAGCTAATATCCATCTGAATAAATTTTACATATGTGTTTTAATACTTATTACTAATATTAAGGTTATTTTATACACATGCATATGAAGATGTTTTTGAATCTATATAAAAATTTAATTTTATTAGTATATTCTCGACATTCGACGGAATTGAACATGGCTATTTTCCACAACACCGTATATATGTTTTTCTAAAATATATTTCAGTACAGAAAATAAGATAAGCCTATTAAGGACAGGTTACATGTAATATGCTTTTTTCCGATCAAATATAATGTCATTTAATAAGGATTAGACTGGAAATTTCATCAAATATTCTTTGAAATGTTCAGGTTCGTTCCGTGATCGGATTTTGTTCATAAATGACATAACTAAGGAAAATCTAAAAAGCTTTTAACAAAGAAAAAAACGAATATTATTTTTTAATAAATTTGTATATCCGTCTGTCTCGCATAACTCAAAAACTAATATTGACTCTTTAAATGCAAAAAATGTAGCGTAATTTATCTAACATCAAGTAAGAGCATTTAAGGAAAAAAACACACATACATACAAATGGAAACATTACGGCATTACCGCGTAATTGAAAACTATAAAAAACCTGCAGTCTATTATAGTTTTATCGTAGTTCCAATGGTTATACTATATACTAATGGTTGGCGTTTAAGTTATAAAATTCAAAAGACGAGAATGATATATATAATATGATGATCTGTTGTTAATATAGTCGCAGGTTCGAGTTCTGTTTGTGTTTCTGAATTTTCCATTATGTATAAGTACTCAGACTTAATAGTAAGAGGCAAGCCGTAGTGTCAATATTCTCTGCTTCAAGTTTTCTGATCTCCAATAAGCCTTTAATGAATAGTCTGAGATAGACGTTATAAGTAAGTAAAATGAGGGGATAATTATACTGTAAGCGAAGATTCTAAGTAGTGATGTGAAGCTATCGATGAAAATGGATATATTTTTTATTTTTATCCAATACAAGTAATGAAATATTACATTATAGATGTACCGGAATTGGCCTATTTGATCGAAAGTGAATAGTCTAAAACATTCCTTCTGAATTATTTAATACGATAAAATATTCAAAGAGTTTATTTTCAGTATTTCTGTATCGACCTACGCTTTCAAACTATGAATTAAGAAATTAAAAACTTTGAATTATGAATAAAGACTACAGTTTAATCCACCGCGTTGCTTGGCTGGAATAAATCGAGTTACTTATTATAGCGTTTTGTTTGTAGTGGTCAAGTGACGTGATTATGTTTTACGAACAGTCTCTAGGAATTCTAAATATTTAACATACTAATATATTTGTCAACTAAGATGTTAATATTACTCGTGTTTCCAGGCGAGGCACCTTGGGTCGGTTAGAGCCTGACGGTTGGTGGAGTTTCCATTCAATGTGATAGATTGTGAACTAAGCCAGAGTCATAAAATATATTTAAAAATGGTAGCATTTTATATGCCACCGAAGGGCCGCATGACATAATCACTTTTCCCTTTCAAAAGGCGGGGTACATAAGTATGAAAAAAAGTTGGGTAAAAAAAATTTACCACTGACAAGATCTAATTTAAAATAAGTACACAATGTTTGTTTAAACTCACTATTCTTTAATAATAGATTTATTTAAAACATCGATATATCGACAATACCATTACTAGTTCATTACGTACCAACCCTCACTACGTCACGTGTACTTAACTAACAAATAGAGTAAAGATACCACTAACTTAACAACACTTTGTCCTTCATTTTGAGTGGAATTTATATATTTTTTATTCAGTTCCTTATTTTTATGGAGGATTTGGTAAATATATCTTATATAAGATTAGAAAATATACTGGTTCCGATTGTGAAGGGCCGATTTATAAAAAATACTGATTGGCAGTTTGGCGTCTGGTTGTTTGCCATAAAATCTCAAAAAAAAAAAGTCTTTTCAAATAGCTAAATAGAGTGAACTTTATGTCCGTAAACTCAGGAACCGTTGGAGGTAGGTGACAAATAGACTGACTGACTGACAGACACCATCATCTCGTCTTACCGCGGACACATTTGCTGCAAAGCATTCGAAACGTCGGGTTTAAATTATAAAAATGTTATAATAAACGTGAGTTATATCCGCAAAATAGTTTTATTGAAATCTTAGAAATCATTAGCTAAATAGAGGTAGCTGGTTCAAGTTATACCATTGTTGATTCATTTTGCTCTCTATATTTATTTGAAATTTAAATGAAGACAGGTATATCACTGAGCTGTCATTCACACTACAGTCTATAATAGTAGAGCACATGCAAGCAGAAAAGCGATCACAGCTAGTAATCTAATAAATCTTTAGCGGTCCATCAAAACTACTTTTATTGCGTTGTAAAGAACCATTTAATAGGAAAATAACGTTATAATAGTGATAATATCAGCCATCACGTTCCGACTCACAGATAACAGACAACGGAAGACTAATAAAAGTGGAGAAAGTCTTTGTCTTATGTCTCTTAACATTTATTCTACAGTATCTTATATTATAAAAAATATATGTATTGAGTAAAAACAATTATCATACAATATGTATAAATAAAGTATATTATAAACTATTCCTACCTAAAATGGAATTTATATTTAAGACAATATTATCTGTCTAAATATATTTTGTTTACTCATCCTTCTTTTAAAATTCTTTTGAACTAAAGTTATGAATACTTTTATCATATTTTCTAATATTTTACTCTGTGGCTTATCACGTGGAAGCATAATAAGTTGTATTAAAGCTGTTCCAGTTAAGACTAGTTTTTTAACGACTTTATATTTAATATTTAAATTAAAGTTACCTATTCTAATATATGTAAAGTCCACGAGCAATACATTTTAAAACAGTAAAAAATAAACACTATAAATGTTTAAAATCATATTAATGAGTATGAAGGCTAAATACAAGTAGAACTTCAACTATCTGTGTTAGTAACCATACTAGCTGCATCTTGAAATATCAATATAATATATTATATTGTGGTTAAACGGTTAACCTTATTGGCACTAGCTATTATTTGCCAAATTAATGAATTATTTCTTTATTCGATATAAAAACATAGTATTCATATTCATTTATAAAAATAATCCTCTTGAAATGATTATCAGAAAAATTAGTACTACAGTGTGTTTGAACGTGATAGTCTCAAAAGCTATAACACATTTGATATTATGCTTACGAATAGATTGATGACGTAACATATTTAATTGTATAATTAATGAACTATGATCACAATTATCTCATAAGCGGTCTTTTACTTCTCGAAAGACTTATTAAGTTATTCGAACATTAAGTTATTTTGATAATGTACTTTAAAGTTTTATTCGGACATATAAGTTTTATTAAATTCCTATGTTTGTGACTACATTCTTATAAAAGTATGTAAATATAGGTATAGTTTAAGACGATGAATTATATGTCGCGTAGTGCAACAGTCAATACATTTCTTGTAACACACAATCCTTGATCCTCGATCCCTGGTGTGTACAAAAAACATGATTCATATTAACATATAATAAATACTGTTTACTGAAGAAAAATAACATTGCATTTTTAATAAATTAATTCTCAATGGATAAGCTTGTTAAATCTTTGCTAAATTAGGATGGAGTTCTTTGCCCCATGGAATATTTATGTTATGTTTTTAAGCCATGCATAGCCCTTGCTTAAAAGAAAGTTATTAGTACACGTTGTTGTACCGTAGCACTTACGTAGCATTTTCGTAGCATCGTAGAATATCGTAGCGTTGCTACGCCATAGTTTCATAAAACAAAGAGGTTTATTATTTTTTTTAAATCTGTTTTTTTTTTGTAATATCTTTACGTTTTAAGGTGTCCCAAGTAATTCTAGACTCTTTTTAAAACATATACATATATAAATGTTATGTATCTGTGTTCGTGTATAAAATATTTGTTTTTTTCGGGTTTTTCTTACGATCTGATTATGCAATTTTTTCTGATCTGATCTGATTAGTTTTTAAGCAAAATAGTTTCTACCAAGTAGTTTTTTAGCTTTTTGGAAAAAAATGAAAACCGCGTATTCGAGATTTCTATAACACTAATTGCGTGCGCGCGGTGGTTGTTGTACCAATTGATGCATATCTATATATATGTGACATTGAACTGGTTAGTTTTTCAGTGATATCGATAAAACAATTATTTAGCTCTTTTTTAATTGAAAACTGTATAGTAGTAGTGCCAATGTATTAGTAGTAAAAAAAATCGAGTGTTATTGTCAGCAAAAAATGGTGACAATGGAACAATTTTCTTTTATTTTTTAAGTAAATTAAATAAAAAATAGTATCAAATTTATTATTAAATGTATTTTATTAATGATGTTAGATTGTGAACTAAGCCAGAGTTATAAGATATATTTAAAAATCGTAGCATTTTATATGCCACCGAAGTGCCGCATCACATAAGCTTTCCCTTTCAAAAGGCGGGGTACATAAGTATGAAAAAAAGTTGGGTAAAAAAAATTTACCACTGACAAGATTTGATTTAAAATAAGTACACAATGTTTGTTTAAACTCCCTATTCTTTAATAATAGATTTATTTAAAACATCGATATATCGACAATACCATTACTAGTTCATTACGTACCAACCCTCACTACGTCACGTGTACTTAGCTAACAGAGTAAAGATACCACTAACTTAACAACACTTTGTCCTTCATTTTGAGTGGAATTTATATATTTTTTATTCAGTTCCTTATTTTTATAGAGGATTTGGTAAATATATCTTATATAAGATTAAAAAATATGCTGGTTCCGATTGTGAAGGGCTGATTTATAAAAAATACTTATTGGCAATATGGCGTCTGGTTGTTTGCCATAAAATCTCAAAAAAAAAAAATCTTTTCAAATAGCTAAATAGAGTGAACTTTATGTCCGTAAACTCAGGAACCGTTGGAGGTAGGTGACAAATAAACTGACTGACTGACAGACACTATCATCTCGTCTTACCGCGAACACGTTTGCTGCAAAGCATTCGAAACGTCGGGTTTAAATTATAAAAATGTTATAATAAACGTGAGTTATATCCGTAAAATAGTTTTATTGAAATCTTAGAAATCATTAGCTAAATAGAGGTAGCTGGTTCAAGTTATACCATTGTTTATTCATTTTTCTCTCTATATTTATTTGAAATTTGAATGAAGCGAGGTATATCACTGAGCTGTCATTCACACTACAGTCTATAACAGTAGAGTACATGCAAGCAGAAAAGCGATCACAGCTAGTAATCTAATAAATCTTTAGCGGTCCATCAAAACTACTTTTATTGCGTTGTAAAGAACCATTTAATAGGAAAATAACGTTATAATAGTGATAATATCAGCCATCACGTTCCGACTCACAGATAACAGACAACGGAAGACTAATAAAAGTGGAGAAATTCTTTGTCTTATGTCTCTTAACATTTATTCTACAGTATCTTATATTATAAAAAATATATGTATTGAGTAAAAACAATTATCATACAATATGTATAAATAAAGTATATTATAAACTATTCCTACCTAAAATGGAATTTATATTTAAGACAATATTATCTGTCTAAATATATTTTGTTTACTCATCCTTCTTTTAAAATTCTTTTGAACTAAAGTTATGAATACTTTTATCATATTTTCTAATATTTTACTCTGTGGCTTATCACGTGGAAGCATAATAAGTTGTATTAAAGCTGTTCCAGTTAAGACTAGTTTTTTAACGAGTTTATATTTAATATTTAAATTAAAGTTACCTATTCTAATATATGTAAAGTCCACGAGCAATACATTTTAAAACAGTAAAAAATAAACACTATAAATGTTTAAAATCATATTAATGAGTATGAAGGCTAAATACAAGAAGAACTTCAACTATCTGTATTAGTAACCATACTAGCTGCATCTTGAAATATCAATATAATATATTATATTGTGGTTAAACGGTTAACCTTCTTGGCACTAGCTATTATTTGCCAAATTAATGAATTATTTCTTTATTCGATATAAAAACATAGTATTCATATTCATTTATAAAAATAATCCTCTTGAAATGATTATCAGAAAAATTAGTACTACAGTGTGTTTGAACGTGATAGTCTCAAAAGCTATAACACATTTGATATTATGCTTACGAATAGATTGATGACGTAACATATTTAATTGTATAATTAATGAACTATGATCACAATTATCTCATAAGCGGTCTTTTACTTCTCGAAAGACTTATTAAGTTATTCGAACATTAAGTTATTTTGATAATGTACTTTAAAGTTTTATTCGGACATATAAGTTTTATTAAATTCCTATGTTTGTGACTACATTCTTATAAAAGTATGTAAATATAGGTATAGTTAAAGACGATGAATTATATGTCGCCTAGTGCAACAGTCAATACATTTCTTGTAACACACAATCCTTGATCCTCGATCCCTGGTGTGTACAAAAAACATGATTCATATTAACATATAATAAATACTGTTTACTGAAGAAAAATAACATTGCATTTTTAATAAATTAATTCTCAATGGATAAGCTTGTTAAATCTTTGCTAAATTAGGATGGAGTTCTTTGCCCCATGGAATATTTATGTTATGTTTTTAAGCCATGCATAGCCCTTGCTTAAAAGAAAGTTATTAGTACACGTTGTTGTACCGTAGCACTTACGTAGCATTTTCGTAGCATCGTAGAATATCGTAGCGTTGCTACGCAATAGTTTCATAAAACAAAGAGGTTTTATTATTTTTTTGAAATCTGTTTTTTTTAATATATTTACGTTTTCAGGTGTCCCAAGTAATTCTAGACTCTTTTTAAAACATTTATACATGTATGTATGTATCTGTGTTCGTGTATAAAATATTTGTTTCGTTTATATGTATATTCGTTTTTTTCTAGTTTTTCTTACGATCTGATTATGCAATTGACTACGTTTTGAACGAATCGACGTTGATTAGTTTTTAAGCAAAATAGTTTCTACCAAGTAGTTTTTTAGCTTTTTGGAAAAAAATGAAAACCGCGTATTCGAGATTTCTATAACACTAATTGCGTGCGCGCGGTGGTTGTTGTACCAATTGATGTATATCTATATATATGTGACATGGAACTGTTTCGTTTTTCAGTGATATCGATAAAACAATTATTTAGCTCTTTTTTTAATTGAAAACTGTATAGTAGTAGTACCAATGTATTAGCAGTAATACAAATCGAGTGTTATCGTCAGCAAAAAATGGTGACAATGGAACAATTTTATTTTATTTTTTATGTAAATGTAAAAAAAAATAGTATCAAATTTATTATTAAATGTATTTTATTAAAATGCTGTGTATACAACAATTGTTTTAATGACTATAGTGAAAGTACTGATGAAATGGATTTTTATTAAAATAATAATAATAATAAATTTTTCTCATCAGGAAGTTAATGTGATGGGACCCGCACCCATTCTCATTTATTTTCAATATTATTAAATTCCAACTGAATCTTATTTATTTTGCTAAGTGTTAATAAATGTTTAAGACATTCATATTTTATACTCAAACTTACAATACTAGCATTTATATTATACAAATATAATTATAAAATGGATCCATCTTTCCGTCAGAATCAACAACCTCCAACATAATCAATCAGAGGAAGGAAAATTCACATTAGCTGGGGTTTTGTTTTTGTTATAATTGTAAGTTGATGGAGATTGCTCCTTTGGGATTCTGAGAAACATTCACAACGCATACTTATAAAGGATGGATGACTATCGGGAGTAGAACAAGAGTTTTCAAAACTGCGCAGAATTAAAGATAAGACAAAAACAATTTCGAAAATATTTTGTAACATTTAGTTTTCCTAGAATATATAATATAATTAACACCACCGTCCCAAAATTTAGTTGTATTTTTCATTAATTTTTTAGTTGTTAGGACGAAATTCCTCTAAAGCGATAGGATTATCTTTAATTTTTTGAGTATTACTCTGTTTTATATATAATTTTTAATTCTAATTATTTATTTTGGAT
The DNA here is from genome assembly GCA_959347395.1 of Mechanitis mazaeus. NCBI lineage: Eukaryota > Metazoa > Arthropoda > Insecta > Lepidoptera > Nymphalidae > Mechanitis > Mechanitis mazaeus. The sequence goes on from OY365756.1 coordinate 1,117,889, forward strand.
GATGCAATAACGAATATAATAATATCAAGAACAATTCTTTGATAGTCCATCCGATGTGACTTTATCCGTCATATGTTTGATTTCATAGAGATCGCTTCATTTGCTTTTGCGATATAAAGAAATTAAAGAATAATTGCGATATTTTCGTTGATTTTGTATATTTATATTTTTCCTATCTTAGGTAACTATGGAGGAAAATATTCTACAATAATATTTTTATATAACAAATGACATTAATCTTAATAGTAAGTAAAAGCAAAAATGTAAAATCATAAATTAGTAAAGAAAGAAGTACAATTAAAGTTTATTTGCAATTCATAGCGCTCTGTCGTCATTGCGAGTCGACGGGGATTTGTTGTAATTGGTTAATCAAAATCAAATGGACCAAAGGCTGAGCCGAACTAGGTTGAATATTTTTTTATATTCTTTTTCGAATAATCCATTGCATATAAATTTTAATTATATCGCTTTTATGAGGATCGAAATCTATATTACATCAGATGTTGTCTACTCTTTTATACCTAAGTCCATAATGACCCATCGTTAAATATCAATACTTATATCAAGTTATATGATGACTCTAACATTAAATATAAAGATAAGTTATATAAGGAGAGTTAATCGAATTACCGGTAATTAGTTACTTGTGTGCACGTACATAAGCGGAGACGAGTTGGAGATAAGCAGTAGGAGAATAGTATGGCAAGAGGGACATCACATTTTATAATACCACATAGTATTTGATTCTTTACCGGTCAAGCTATAATAAGCAAATTTGGACCAGTTGATTATCATATACCTACCATTCTATACATAGATTTAAAATAAATAATTATAGATACTAGATTAAGAGTAACTTACATTAATTTTAATTTTCCTCGAAACGTTCTGTTATACGAGCAGATGGTAAATGTTTATTATGATGGACATTTTGTTTATGCCTAGTTTCAACGGTTTATGGTGCTGTTCTTGGGTTAAGGAAAAGTTAACTTCACAAACCTCGTTAAACCTTCGTATCAAGGTTCTAACGCTGCTCCTGGATTGAGGAGAGTGAGTTGGTGGTGCCCTCCGTATCATGTGACGATCGCTGACAGTTCCCAGTACACCTTCTCCTCCAAGGTCCAAGGTAACTTGGCGAAGGTAGTCGATTGGTGGCACCTGAAAAAGTATTTATTGAAGTAGATTTGACTTGCTCTGAATATTAATAAGAACTTGGTTCCTGATGAAGAAGTTCAACAAATGTAATCATTTTTAAACAGACTATCAATAAATATTATTAAAATATTTATAAACAATTACTTTTCAGACAAAACGATTTATATGCTTATAGTGCATTCGTTAAAAAAAATATATTCGTTCTTTGATAGAGATTAAGTGGAACTAAAAAATTGTATCAGTGCTTTTAAGATGTACATATAAGAGCTATTTCGTTGTTTGTAACTGTCGTTATCGATGTTCAGCGTGTAATGTTCAAGTATTTTAAAAATAAATAAAAAAATTAAACCTCAGGGGTCGCACGATCGAGTTTAAACATGTGATGCATTTTTTAAATTGTATATTTTTGTAGCTGACGTAACAATATTACTAGCAGGAATTTTGTAACTGCATTCTGTAAATCTTTTACAACTTCAGCTATTGCAGTGAACATTACGGAATTCATACATAAGAAAAATATAACAATATTATAAAGAAATACAGCTTTCCTTTCAAATTACGGAGCAATATCTGATATATTCTGTACACTTCGATTGATCTTTCCGATAAAGTAAGAAACAATACCTAAGTGACTTTCCCAAACCAACAATGTGTGACCCCGAGCTCAAAGGTCACGCATGGTACATTAGTGAGATAACTCCATCTCGCTGAGGTCGTTAGGTTTGTGCGGTCTTCACTTTTGGGGAATAGGGATGGGGTATTGATAAATATTATTAAAAATTCATGAAATATAGATTTTTTAAAATGATTTCTTAAATGTACTTCAATTTGAATTTACTATTCATAATTTTACTATAAAATACCTCAAAAAAAACAACAGAGTTACAGACTGAAAGACACTGTATTAATAGGATATATCAACTGAAGATTTGGTTACTTATAATAGTCGTTTTATTATTTCAAAGCATTTTTCGAAATTAAAGTCTAGGGAATAAAAGTTTTATTAAAAAATTGTTAAAGAATATTCTGTGAACTCTCAAGTGTCTAAGTTAAAGTCACTAAGTTGAATGTTATATCAATATTATATTACATTCTTCGGTAGAAGGCAAGGTTTCTTCTTATTAAGAGGTCATTATGAAATGGTTCCATTAATTTATATTAAACGTTATATTTCGTATTATAATATATTTACTTATATCTTTTGCACTTTAATCAATGTCAGAATGACTTGTGTATATGAAATGGAAGTGTCAGGAGGGCCTATTTTTTACTATACATATCGAAATAAGTAATTTAGAAAAAATACTCTCCAACTTAAAGTTACGAGGATTCAAAATGCGTCTGAAAAGAATTACAGAACAAATTCAGTCGCCTTTTTATTAATTGTAATCACTGTTTCACAAACGTCTAAATATTTAGCAAACTATTTTCAAAACTATACCAATATTGCAAAGAGAAGAAAAGGAATATTGATGGAAATCTTTTCATTTTGAAGTTACTTAGTTTTATACTTTATCACTAAAAAGTAAAATTATCAAAATTAGATATCTTAAGACGATATTTGTTAGTTTTGTCGAAGGAAATGGAGCTGTCGAGCTCTTATCAGTATTTGCTAGAATAAGAACGTTTTGAAACAGTCATACATGCCACTAAGGTTGAAATATTAAACCTAAATATTTAGTCGCAGAATCGCAAGCAAAGGCTACTTTCTAATTAAGTATGAAATTGTAATTTTCTTAGATTTTCACGAGTACACATTTGAAATAAATAACTCATAAATACTGCAAAGTCTCACGTCTGTGACCGCACTGTCAGACCTCAGGATACAGTTAGTGCATTTTGCCTACATTCGGAGCTCTATACCCGCAAACTAAGGAACCGTTGGAGGTAGATGACTAATTAACTGAATTTTTGACAGATACTTACATCTCGTCTACCCGTGAACACGATTGCTGCAAAGCATTCGAAACATCGGGTTAAAAATAAAATGTAACCAAATTATACGCGAGTTTTAATCCGTAAAAATAGTTTTATGAAATTGTAAGTTCGAATAGTCGAACCTGTGTGTAGAATAAATTTAGCCAATTAACCTCTCGAGTAGGCTCATTGCTATTTATTGCTTATTTTATAAATTATGAAGCTTTTTAAAATGATTTTAAACGTTTTGTGGATTTGGCATTCATAAATTTCCGAGAATTTATTGAACTACTATTTTGTGCCAAAAACAAAGCTTTGAAATAATATACCCTTTGAGACTCGATCGTGTTTACTTTTGAAACGTTTTTAGGCTTAAAATCAAATAAATGTATAATTTTTATTATTTTATTTTATAAAAGTAACACCAGTCTTTTATTTATTTCAATTTATATGAATCTCAGGTTTAATGTTTAATCGGTGAAAATTAATACGATTAAATGCTTGGAATGATTGGAAGTCGATAAATAAGGTACGTTTATGCACAAAAATGTAACATCATTAAGTAAATAGACCAAATACTCTTGATATTTTTCATAATATTTATAACAAATCCAGTATTTTAGTCATGGGTTTTATTTTTATCGAGATTTCAAATTTATAGGATTTTTATATCAGAAAATTTTACAACGCCACCCATCGTTTTAAAAAAGCTTTAATGTGTCTGTGTTGCCTCAATAAGAAAAGTTGTTATGAACTTCATAAAAATTTCACACACGAATATGTATGTTAAGATTTTGATATTCAATTAAAATTATAGTGTTGATTGTCTAACACTATACAGAAAGTTTTGAAATATGATTCTGAAGGAGCTTAAAAGATATATATCTAAAGGAAAACCGAACAGACTAATCACAAAATTATTAACGTAGTAAAAAATTATTTATATAAAAATATGTACAATTTTTTTTAATAAACTTAACAGTCAGAAATCTTAAACAGAATTTACACATTTTTTTATTGAGATACAAAAAATACTATTCAAATTTTATTTGAGATTCTTCTGAAAATTACGAACACAATAAAAATCTGATAAATTTCTAAGCAATAATATTTCATATAAAAGATTTACATAGACGTACAAATCTGATATATTCGAAAAAAATACAATGTTTTTGTTTTAACATTTTTACAAGATGGAAATTTCTGGAAATAACGAGAATTTTATTTATGAACGGTTTGTGACAACAGGGACGCGTTATTGTTGTCTTTTATATTAACTTCACGGCAATATTTGCTAGAGGAGAAATTAAATAAGGGTCCTCACAAACTTCACGATTTTTAACTACACATTCGTTTATTTTATTTGTAAGAAACTTTTTATCAGATTCGTGTATTTTAAGATTAAACATATATTTTATGTAATATTTTCAGAAATTAAGAGGGTCTAACATATGTTATGTTTGGGGCTAAGTTTTATAATTAAGTACTACAACTACACGTATGAAAGTGTATGTGTGTTTTCGTACGATACACTTAAAAGTTAAAAGTATATTTTATATCATTGGACCGAAAACTAATTCTTTTGTGTATACTTTTTATATAAAACATGAAAGAGGAGATATACATTACCTTCTCATCATCGTCGTCTTGTGTCAATAAGGTATCAATTCATAGAGAAATAATGAATGTCTTGTTATTTCTTTAATTCGACATTTATATAAAGAAAGATTCGTAAACTCAGTCAAAATACCCGCTTAGACACGGACCATATATGTATATATATGGTGTATATAGTTCTGATTTTAGCAAAATAAAAATAAATATGCAAATAATGGTATGAATTATTGTACTATCTCTGTACTGTTCTGTACTGTTGCGAATGAGTAACTTGGAAAACTGGTATATTTCATCCAATGTTGATGTTTATATTTTAAATATCTTAAGTACATTAAATAAATTCTTATTATAAAAATATAATTCAAGAAATATTAAAATAATATTTCAGGAAATATCAGAGCTCCGTGTGTACGCATCCTTAATACAACTTCAAGTAAATTGTAATATTACATTGACCTCAACCAACATTGAGCTTTTCGCTTTTGAATAACTTCAAAGACTTTATCTATAATAAAATAGTGTGGGAGTCGCTCGTGTTCTTGAAATTATAAAAATAATAAAATCGTTAATATTGTTAAAGCTTTATATAACACTTTTAGTACTTCCATTGATTTTTGAAAAAAAAGCCATAGGAAGCCATACTCAGACTCCTGACTCTTCATGAACTTCATGGAAGTCACCCTATTGACAGATTTGGACTTCCTGAGTAGGAAAAAAAATGTCTTAGGTTTGGCCGATTTGTTGATCAAAAGTTATAAAGGGTCAAATTTGGAAGGTTAGTTTAATGACTAGACCGATTTTGTTCAAACTTGAAATTCTTATTAAGTGCGAGTAGTTAGATTGATGAAAATGACATCAACTGAAGAACATTTTTATGGCTTTGAGGGAGTTGACTGGTTGTTACAGATAATTTAAGATACTTTTACAATATATAACTCTACAAAAATAATACACTAAAAAAATATTATTGTAAATAAATTACAAAATAATTGCTCGAAAAAAATAATAACTGTTTAAGAAAAAATAATAACTTTAAAAACATATTACTGTAAATAAATTACAAATTACAAATTAATTAACGCAAGTTAATTATAATTTATAATTTAGGCCTCACTTGCCAGTTAATCTATCAATTATGTTTAATAGACAGTGACTTCCTTCTTGGAGTTCTCTTAAGAGGGTATAATATTGAATTAATTATTACGAATCCTAATTTCTTGATGTTAACTGGGCTTCAGAAGCAAGTCGTTAATAACTTATTATGTTCTTCCTCGAACAAGACTTTAAACTAACATTTAATGTACGAACATTTGTGTTTTCTTAGATTTTCACGAGTACACATTTGAAATAAAACTATTTTTACGTATTAAAACTCGCGTATAATTTGGTTACATTTTTGATTTTAATCCCATGTGTCAATATAACCTAATATTTTTTACTCTCCATCTTCGAACCATGACATCCCTAAAGTAAGATTAATTTAATAATGTTTGAATAAAAAGCTATTAAAAAGTTGTCGTAAATAATTAATATACAGTAGAAAACAATATAAATTCGTATCGCATGTGGGTGTTTCTTGATATTACAAACATTAATATATTAATTTTATGTAATATTTTGACATTTACAGTTAAAGAAAGTTACAGGATTAAAACAATATTATTTAATATATCATGGTACGAAAAAGTAATATTATTGTAATATTTAACAATTTTGCGTTAAAGCATGATAGTTTTTAAGAGTTCGTCGTGGGTCAGCTTGATATTCCGCGATAGAAAAATAACTTCAAAATTATTAATAGAATCCGTACAAGAAAAAGTTTTATCCTCTTATACTCTGTATATTTTGTATAAATATTTTTGTTCATAAAAATTTTAAAATTTACTTTCACTATATTACAATCCAAATCATTAATTTAGCCAATCTTTTAAACTACTTAATCGATTTTGATAAAAATTTAAGAAACTTTTAAGTTCATTATCGCGAACCTTATAGTTATGAATATACGAACATTTGAAACATAATATGTTTAAAAACCGTAGTGTATTATACTGTAATTATAATTTCAGTCTTGAAATGTTTTTACATTAAAAGCTCTGCTATTCTTTTTTGATAAAAATCGAGCACAAACTGAAACCGTGCGTGAAAACACACGGAAAATTATCGAAGCGTGAATTTATTAACTTGGAATTTGAATATTTATACGAGTTAGAAACTTTGTAATACATTACATTACATTTATAGTATAATTTGAGAAAATTATTGTTCAAACAGACAATACAGACACACACATATAATATATATGTTAAATATCTTACATATATACATGGCCTCATAAATAATATATCTATATTAATATAACAATAATAAAAAACACATATTAGTGAAGATAAAATAATATTATTACTTATAATTTCTTAAATTATAATAAAACTGAAATGAATTTTTATTAAATGTCAAATTTTCAATGTTATATTTAAGTATTGTCTGGCCTCAGTCATATCAATTATTTAATAATGAATACCACAGCGCCACCTACGTTATTTTGTAAAAGCTTTTGGTCGCGCCCTCTCCCCATAGGCAAATTATATAAAATATCATGTTCTTATGAAATGACGAAAGTTTATATCCAATTTCATCCCCCAATTCACCCCCGAAGAGGTTGAATTAAGAAAATCCCTTAAGCACCAATTCTTAATATGTAATCGAAATGATTTCTATCAATTTCTTTTAATCTATCTTCAAAAATATATTGAACAGGAATCCTATAAGAAAAATATTCCGATTTATTGTAAGGTCTGTGTCTGTTCTGATGTATGTCAGTCAGTTATCTTTTTATAAAGTTACGTCTATATAAGAAATAGTACAAGATATATTTATCTGGACAAGTTGTCGTTCACAAACATGGTGCCACTATAATATATATGTGTGTGTATATAACTAACTGTGTATAACTGATTATAATTATATTTCATTTTACATATATTTAAATCATTAATGCAGCCAGCTTTCAGAAAACACAGTGTTAGTATACTAAAATAAAACTACCCCGCTAAAGGGTGGCTCGGACAAACCAACATTACAACAATTTTAGGGTTTATTCAAGAGCCTCCGGCTGTTTTATTTAATCTCAGCGCACTTCGTTACTAAATAATATTCCTAATGCAAAAGTCATATAACCTTATCTCACTCTAACTTAGGAGAGTGATAGAGAAGAAGATTTATTTTACTGCAACGAATTCAATTCCTTAGTTCCTTGTAATAGGGGCTGTATTTCTATTAACAAATGTCACAAAGATTGTATTTTCGAAAAATATGTTGCAATAAAAAATAATGTACCTAAAAACGGCGGTTGTGAGTGTATTTGTTTATTATATAAACATTTTGTAATATTGAGAACATTTTGGAAATTAAAGATAGTGTACTTTGTATATTTATGTGTGTCTATGTGTGTATGTGTGTGTGCGTGTGTTAGTGTGTGTATGTGTGTGGGTGTATGTGGTTGCGTACATGTGTGCTTGTGTGTGTGTGTGTATGTATGTGTGTGTCTGTGTGTTTTTATGGGTGTGTAGAAAAAATTGTCGACACTATACATAAATACTCTATTCCCACACATTTACATACCATCGTATAAAACTCTTTAGTATATAAAGTTTTTTAATTCTAGTGTATAGCTTCGTATGGTCTGAATATTTTGTAGACACGCTAACGAGAGTCCACACTTCTCTTTAACGGTAAAGAATCCCAAGAGTGTTGCCCGTCACAGAGTTTGCTTTTTGTTTTGACGTCAAGACTAAAAGGTGACGAAGTATGACCATCAACGGTTTCCAGTTCTGTCAAAATTCAGACGAAAACTCAAAAAGGCGGAAGTATCTCAAATATTAATAATAAATTATATTCAAATGTCAATTATAACAGTATTCTAACAAATTGTACAAAATAAAAATTCATTTTACATTTTGGAATGTATTATAAAGGTTTGTGTAGACAGCGTTTTACTTGACGCGATTATTAGAAACAATCTAAATAAGATATATATATATATATATATATTATTTAAGCTGCATTTCAACACAGAATAGAGTTTCTTGTCGTGTCCTCTCCATGGACCTACCTTCCAGCAAAAATGCAATTCTGGATAAAAATAACCAGCTTTATTTCTTTTAGTGTTATTGAAATTTTAAAAAATATATATAAAATACTCCGATTTTGTGAATCTGTTCTACATGGAAGGTACTATTACAGAAAAGTCGCTACACGGGGCGATAATCCGCCCCACGTGTGGAACTGCCTTAACAATAATAACTCAAATAATGTAGAATTATAAAAGATAACATTTCTTTTATAAAGATGTTTCGAGATACGTTAAAATAAAGAAAGATGAAAAAGAATATAATTAATATACATTCCGCCAGAGATAATGAATCAACATTTTGAAATATATACTTAAATTTTTTATTCGTTCCTTTTTTTCTGCTTATGATTTTTATCTTTATATACATTTAATATAAAAGTTAGGAATTTGTATATTAAATACATTTTGAATTAAAGAAACCTTTTAAGAATAAAATTCAACCAAAGCCATATTCTTGTATATGTAATTGTTTGTTCTTTGATTTAAGAAAAATGTATGAACAGATTTTGATAAAAATTTATTTATTTTTAAATTATGCAATACGTGATAGACGGGTATAACAAATCTTTTTCACAGGGAACACAAAACTTTTAAGTTTTCATAATTATAATATACTTATAGCCGAATTCAAAATATTAAAATTTTACACAAACAAAGACTGAAGTCAAAGCTAGTTACAATAATATTACAATGTAGAAACAGGACATATATTTTATTCCTTTGTGTAAGTTGTTCCAATTTGAACATTGTTTCCAATTCTCCTAAAACTCGGCGTCGGCCTACAATATAATATCGATTTGACTATTTTAAACTCAGCTGTTATGTGGGATATTAGGGTAACTACACACAAGCATCATTTGGAATAATTAATTAAAAATATGTAGGTATTTTTTGTAAAGACACTAAAATATTGTGTTGTAATATTACAACCTAATATGTATATATATATAACTAAGCATAAAATTAATCTTAATTTTATTATTATATCATCCGGATTAATAAAAATAAATATTTATTTAATTTAAATATCTTTATTGCATACACTTAAGATGTATACAGTACACAAAAGTAAAAAAAAGATACGTAGCAATGGCGACCTTATCACTAAAATGATTTACGAACGACCCACATTTACGAACTACAGGAATAACAACAACTAAATACGTACTTAAAAGACTTACATATATTTATTATGAAACTAAATACATACATTATTCAAAATTATTAACTATATATAATGTAATTGAACTTATATAGTAATACAATAATTAATTTTACTTTGGAATCTTTAAATTGGAAAAACCCGTTACGGGTACCCCGTCGCCCCAGGGGTTGACGGTCGGGGGGTGATGTGGGACTACCCGGCATCATAGTAAGGCTACTACTAAAAAACCAACGGTTTCCCTCTGCGCCGTAATGGGACGTCACGGGATCGCGTTAACACACACCGTGACGCCCCGGCGAGAGAACAGACGATATGTATGTTTAAAAAAAAAAAACAGAATTCAAAGTTATAGTTCCTCCAACGTTTATTTTTACAAAGCTATAAAATTATTTATGACGTGTAAAGGTTGAAAAGATAATAAAAAATAAGAGATGACACGCAATCAACTATTTCGGTATATTTTGGTTAAAAAAAGCTTTTCAGATTCTAATGTTACTATTAAAGTATACAAAGTCAGCAGTTAGATTATGATGATAATATTTTTATAACGTTCCCAAGGTCAGTATGATAAAGCATGGTGAATCTGTTAGGTACACACGTAGGGGAGATTTTATCTCAGATTTACATTTAGGAGAAATTTGCTAAAATATAATTTTTATATATTTTTTGGTAAAGTCAAGGATTTTGGAATAAAAATGCTTTTGTTACAATTTCAGTTCAGAAATAGAGTATAATATTTTACTAAAACGTTTAATAATCATACTAATAGATCAGGCAAGTGAGTAGCCTTATGGTTGCTTTTTTCTATGGGCATTTTCATATGTATTGTAAAAAGGCATAAATTAGGGTATCAAATATCTTAAAGTTTCCCTCCCTTTTCTATTTCCTATTACAACAACCCTCTACCTTCGAAAAGTGTTAACATTCCGTACTAAATATTGTGTGCTATCCCAGCAAAGGTACTCATCGGGGCGGTTTTCTCTAATATTTTTAAAGATACTTACTTGATAAAACATTTTGTACTCTGTCTCGCTGAGTCGTAGCGCGACCTCTTCAGGATAGTGCAGTATAGCCTTCAAAGAAGTCAACTCTTCATGGCTGCTGTCATCTGACGGTGGTTCTGTGAAATAAATTGTAAGTGAAATATGGTTATTATAATAAATGACCTGTTGGTAAGTGTTTCCTTCGCCCTATTTAATGAACAAGGAGTATATTTAAGAAGGAGAATATATATGTATGTATGTTGTTGTGTATGTATATATTTTTATATGTATATTTATGTATTTATGTAGGTTTATATGTATGATTACGTAATTTTTTGCTTGCTATGTTACTGTTTAAGCACACCCACATAATGTTTTTCTCATATATTTTTCCTCCTCCCAATTGGTTGCCTGGAAGAGACTGCTCTTTAGCGGTAAGGTCGCCAAATTTGTACCATTTTGTTATTTCTGTTTTTAATGTTTATATTTTTGTATGATCCAGGTATTAGGAGTAAAGAGGGTTGTGGCATCCGGCTATTCAACTTATAACTCCCAACATAGAATTTGCTTCATCAGATCGACATCTTAAAAAAATATGCTACTATTCCATTTAAATAAGCTTTATGAGCTGTAGTAAAACAAATGCTAAAAGCTATCAACTACAATCCATAATTTTACTTGCAATGGTTGATATATTCAAACAATCTTCTGTCCGTCCTGTCACTTACATTTTGTTTACTAACAGTCCGCAGTACAGTTCTGATATATTATTACATACGACATTTCAAATTCAACTCAATCTAACTTCTGTAATTATGAAGTAACAGTGTTTTTAAAGTCGATTTGCTAGTTAAGGCACTGGTAATTAACTTTCAGGTTCTAACTATATATTTTTAGCCAAAAGTTACTCAACTGAGTTTTTCATATATTTCATATATTTATTTCATATATTTTCAAACTCAGACCATTTTAGTCATAGTAAATATATTTATAGTTAAATTATTATAAACGGGGAATAACAAAAACAAACACTTACATCTCGTCTACCCGTGAATACGATTACTGCAAAGTATTCGAAACGTCGATTTAAAATCAAAATGTAACCAAATAATACGCGAGTTTTAATCCGTAAAAATAGTTTTATTTCAAACAAAAACCTTCTAGGAGATTATTCTGTCATATTGGATTTAGTATACAGCTTCCCAAATGTCTCGGCTGTTATTTATCTGTTTTGGATTACATTCGTAATCGTAATAGACATCAGTGACATTTAAATTATTAAGAGCGAATAATGTTTATTTTAAATTACTATTTGGAAATCAGTATTGTAGCTAAAGTTTTATATATGTTTTTAATAAGATTAGACAATACTTTGGTATGTTAGCGAAACAGAACAGCTATATCGTAAAAGAATCTATAAAGATTTTTAATACGATAGTCTTGTATACAATAGACTTCTGCTATTTCAAGTAAGTTTGTGTATTGTGTATTTATTTATTTATGTATTTGGGAAATAAACAATATTCAAAAACTTCTAAATAAAATTAACAAAATGCATAACATCAATAAAGTTTCCACTGTTAGAAAAAGAAACATACCGTGAACTTTAAAAGCAAAAATAAAAATAACAATATCAATCATTAATCAAAACATTAATAAAAATGTGTGAATATATAAGTGTAAATGTATAAATGTATCTGTAACTAACAAAATGTACCTCATCTTCGAGCTGGCTCGCTCATAGAACATTAGTCTTAGAAAATTTAAACTATTTTAACTTAGAAATTAATTAAAAAGCCCTCCCAACTCCTTCACCCTTATGCCATACTTTCCTTTTGCCCCATTTCTATTTGTTAGGTTTCTATCGAAAGAAGTAAAGTATAGTATATAAATCAAACAATTTCTGATTATTTTCTATCACACGACAATAAATCACAATCGTACCTTCTAAATCTTTGTCCAAAGCGTGCCCCGTCGAGCTTCCACTCGGGCCAGGCCTGGACCCGTCTCGCATTTCACTTCACTTCCCTTGAATCATTAATAACTAAACACTTCACTGTAAACACTTTCACACTCATTTATATAATTGCACTTGCTTCATCACTTCGACGCAACTTTGATGTTTATTTCGAATAACTGTAACAAAGAAATATAATATTATTTATCAAAGAATGTTCTTAAAGAATACCAGCAAGAAAACTGAAATGCTTATACTTTTAATATTTTTTTGCTGTTCGTATAAATACGTGTAAGTTATGAGAAACATTATTTTTGCTCGAACAACTCGTTAAGAAAGAAAGTTATGGATACCGCCAGCAAAAAAGTTATGTTTTGCTTCAAAGATGGTAATATATTCTTTATAATTCTTTTTTAGTATCTTCAAAAAACTTTAGGTTTTGGAAAAAATGTCAATTATACAAATTCGCAAGATTATAATTTAATTACAATTTAATTCTCTGTTATTGATAATAAAAAAAGTACATTTGTTTATAATATGTCTGCGATCTAATTTTCTAGATTTAAATAAAGATTACATAAAAAAATAAAGAAAACAAGACAAAAAAAAGGTTACGTAATAGAACATAATTGAGTTTTATTAGTTTTAGTATCAAAGACAATATACAACCAAGGGATGACTTATCTCTACATAAGATCTCTAACCAAATCCCTTACTTTAAGAAAATAATAAATATATTATTAAATAGCAATAACAATACCATATTATCAATATATATTGTATTTGTAACATTTATTTGCGTTTAATAGTATGTTTTTGGAAGAAGGAAAAAGGTTTAACCTTACGCTACAACCTTTTAGAAATATATCGTATAATGTAAATAACAAAAATTTTACGGAAGGGGTTGCGTAGCGAGGGGTGAAGGATCATTACAATATTTGATAGTAAAACAATATATAATTTGAGTTACTTAAAATATATTTTATTTGCTTGTATAATTCTTTTTTTTACCAAATTGTATACTAAAAAATGTGTTATTTACAATATTTATGATTTACACTCCGACCCTACTTGTATAGAAATATAAATAAAATAAAGTTTAGAACATGGTAATATATTACATACTATGTTTCAAAGCTAACGAGCTTTATATGTTTCATTGTAATGTTTTATTGTATGAATATTTAACTAGTTGTAGCGAGTGGCTTCTTTCACATGGACAGAAATCGTTGATTGGAAATTCTCTACCGTTAACCAATTTGTAAAAATACTCCGCACTAACAGACATTATTTTCCTATGTTCATCTAAAAATATATTTGAAATATTTGGGAGTCAAGTTTTCTAACTGCATTGATATTTTTTAATCATATTTTGACTATAGAACTCAAACACACACACACACGTACAGACACATACACACACACACGTATATTACAGTACATTTAGATACATAAATGTGGTTAATTTGTCTGTTAGTTTGTTATTTTTTTTATCCATTGTTAACTGTATATTGTTTAACAGATCGATAAACATACATTAGTGTATAGTTAGTATTATAAAAATCAGAAGAACAGTATGTTTGTATGTGTTGTAAACTTATCATATGATTGTTAATTTGCTGTTGTTTTCTCAATTAATGAATAAATGAATAAATATTTTAGTCATACAAATTAACAATAAATACCGCTTGACAATCTACTGGTTGAATTCAATATGATATAAAAATGAACAGTCATAAGATATTTAACGAACAACTATTCATGTAATACAGGTAAGATGTAAGACGATCTGAATTTACTTCTTTTGTGTTAAAAATCCAATTTCTTCGTAACACCCAAAAGCTTATTTACTTTCAAGGCACGGTAAAGTATTGTGACGTAACAAGGTCCTTGAAAAGAACCTTAATAGGGATGTCCTTTTGAAGTTGTTTTTGTATATCGATAAGTAAAAATAATATTAAATATTGAATTTAATATATTTTAGCTGTGTCATGCAAAAAAGTGTCATCAATCATACGTTATATAATCCTCAAAAATTATTACAATACTACAGTTTAATTCTTTTTAGAGAAGAGAGAGAAAGAGAGAAATGATTAAATAATGTAAGGTAAGGTCATTTGACTGCAGCTCAGATTTGGCTTGATCGACGTCAAGACACAAGTATCTCAGCATTGTGTTAGGTGAGAGTGAGAGCTGATAGAATAGGCTGTCTCTATCTCTCAGTTTTATAATGTGTCCAACTTTCAATTATAGGTCGCAGATTTCCATGATCAATTAGCATTAAGGTAATCTGTATATTTATTAATTATTGTTATGTCTTTTTGTCTTTCAATCAACATCGAAGTATCAAAAGGGCATGATTATATAATTTTGAGTTAAAAACTGTAAAAACATTCTCCAACTTAAAACGAGGGTTTCAAACGCGCTCTGGTCTGAGAATCAAACAACAAACTCAGTGCATTGTGGTTATTGTGATCACAAACAATTTGCGAACAACTGTGCCCAAGATGGTACACCTAACTCCTTACCTTAGTAATTCATCTTTATATTGAACGTAAGATAAATAAAATGAGTCATAACAGTCTATAACGAGCTTAATAATTATAAAATGAATAAAGTTTTCAATTAAAGTAATAAAACGAATAATAGTCTACTCAGATAACCATAAATAAATAATTTCAGTTGAGTAAAATTTTGTAATTATATTTGAAATATCAAAATATTTTTGTTAGCAACAATTTTTGTTATAAAATTGTTTTTGTAAGACTGTAAATTGAACAAAAACGCTCAGTTGTTTTTATTCACTGAATTGAAGTTTGTTTTCGCAAAAACTTTTTAAACTTTTTGTCTTTGAATTAGAAAGTCCCGGCTTCGATCCCAGTTGTTTAAAAATATTTGCATGTCGAATGGTCGATAAAAATGGTCGATGAAATAATATTTAATGCTCGATAATTTATCCATACATATAAAATTATCGACATATCCCAACACTACTTTATTCTGATTCAGTTTCATCGTAACAGTTCACAACACCTGTTCTGACAAATGGTTAGCAAAACTTAAGTTTCGGATACTTAGTACAGCTTTATTTAATATATCACGGACAGTACTTAGGTGTGAGTGAATATATATGTGTGTGTGTTTGTGTAAGGAGTATAATTTTGGGGTACATGATCAAACTTTTGCATTTGATCAAAGCTTTCAATTTAACTTGAAATAAAAAGCTTTGAGTCGAAATCTTTAACAATTTGTTAAGTATATTTTTTATAGAAATACTTGTAAATTGTTTTTTTTTCATATAATATGACCTAACTCGAGCCGCTTTCGAGAAAAATATAATATATTTATTAAATTCATATGTTATTCCCTTTAACACATACATAGTGTAAAATTACGAAATTCCTGATAGAATTTAAATTAAACTCTACAGTTATATAGCTTATCATCAGAATAACTTATAGGATACAATTTATATAGATTGTATATCATTTGAATAAAGCGATAAGTATCAACTAAGTTGGAAACTGTTCTGCCTTCTGGAAGCTATCTTATCATACCCCACTTAAGCAATTGAAGCTATCAAATGATAACGTACCGTGAGATATTTAGCCATAAGATTTTTTTTTTTTTTTTTTTTTTTTTTTTTATTTGCACGCCTACCAACAATCTCTCCTGTACGTCGTAAGGTTGGCTGGTAGAGAATGTTTCTGTAGCATTAAGCCCGCCTTTTGTGCAATGTGTTTTTTTTGTGTTTTGTGTTTTTTTTGTATTTTGTGCAATGAAGAATTAAATAAATAAATAAATAAATAAGTAATTCTTACTAAAAATCATCGACAGCATATATATATATGTGAAATCCTTTATTTATTTAAACTTCATTATACTAAGTAAATCATAATTCTCATCTTAATGCTAAAGCCTCTATCCAGTCAATCAAAATATTTAACAGAAAAAATTAAGAGACGATATAAAAGAAAAGAAAACTACAACTAAAAATATCATTAATGATACCCAACAACTACAATATATGCTAAGCTATAATATATTTTGTATATACACATAACATACATATACTAAAAGAATTGTATCCAAAATAGTGAGTCATAAATGCAATTAAAACGGATACTTTATTACAATGCTTTTGTTAGATTATTTAATATTCACGCGATTTAGCCGACATATTTCTATTATAATTAATATTTTTTGATGAAATTTATATATTTATCGTCTTTAGTATTTCATGTAGATAAAATGTTTATTACACTAAATAGTTTTAACGAATAGTGTCAAAGTTATCACGGTAAGATTGACCTGAACGCCATCAAGTACTAAGGATTCTTACTCGTAACATCGAAAAATGTAACAAACTCAAAACATATAGATATATTACTAATGTACATAATTTATTCTAAGCTTGTCAGTTTTTATTTTTATTACGGACGAAAGACAAAAGAAATCATTATACTAAGTAATCCTCTTCAGTAAAATCAATAATTGAAATGCATTATTGTATTTAAAACTTAAAATTCATGCTAAATTCAAATTAATAATGTCTTTTTCCAGCATTTTAATATTAAATAATTTGATTCTTAATACTAGAAGGATATTTTTATAAGCTGCTTATTATGTTGTACATGTTATATATCAATTATGTATTCTTATCCGGAACAAAAAATTAAAATATGAACTTATTTGTCGCATGAAATGCAACAACTTACCTCATATTACTTCGGTCTATCTTTCCGTTTGTTTATCTGTCTGTTTTATGGCTCTGGGCCGTTTGTACTAAAACCTCACATAAAAAGTCTAAATCCTGGGGTACGACATAGTATACTTTATAAAAACACACGACGCACACGAAGTCGCGGGCTGGAACTAGTAGTTTAATAGTACCGAAGTTGCATTTACAAAACGCCGAAGCATTCTGTCTTCAATTATTTAACAAAAAAAAAAAAAATTAAAAAAAAAAAATTTAAAATCGGTTAAAAAAATTCGGCACGAGTATGTCATTGTAAAGCTACATTTCGAAAACTATGGGATTTTAGTTTTTCCGTGATTATTCCTCAAAGATATCGAATATTTGAAAAAAATTTTTTTTTCAAATCCACCACCAGACTGATGTCTATAAGTGTCCAAAATTTGGAAATTCTCAGTTATGCCGTTGTCGATAGTTGCAGAAAAGTCTCTTATTAGCTTCGCTCAATATTTTGTATATATTTTTAACAATTTGTGTCTTACCATTTATTTATTCATGTTCAATATTCAAAATAAACTAAGCCTAAGTGTAGTCTATAGCTTGAATGTCTGATGGAAATAATTGCTGTTGAAATCAAGAAGGATACCGACACTAACAGATAATAAACAAGTGAGCAATTTGGACAGAATTCTCTGCTCGTATATTCTAAACCTCCAATATATGTTAGTTACTTCAAAAATTATTTTTCAAAATACTGAAAACTTCATATTTATTTCAGTCTATTATACCAATTACATTCCCTTTAAGTTCTGTAAATATAAGGTAAGCTATTGAAAAAAATACATGTCATTGATCAAAGTAAAGAAACATATATTTATTTATATAATAGTAAAATATTCCAGAATATAACAATAATACTATCCCATAAAAATACAAAAAATGTATTTAAAACTTAGTATATTTTAAGCAAATACTTTTAAAAATTTTTAGTCCAAGAAGTCAATTTTTGAAGTTTTCAAAATCAATAAAGATCAAAAAAATATCTCCTATATGTTGTATTTAACGAAATATTTCGTTATAATATATTGTATTTAAAGAAATCGTGTTGAATATTTCGTTAAATTGATACAGGAAGATGAGATCTATAAAATGTTTATGAGATATGAAATTCTAATAAATCAAATTCTATGTCCTTCCGTATTTATTAAGCTTATTGTTAAAAATCAAAAAATCCTGTCCCTTGTAAGCGCTTCCTTTTCAAGAGAGTGATCAGTCACTCTCAAGGTCGGGACTTTAGGTAATATTTTGTAAAATAATATTTTTAACATGACTTTTTGTTGGCATCAAAACTGAGGAAGTATAGTATACAGTTAGGGGTGTTGTCTTTTCCGGCAGAATGACGAAAACCAGTGCCAATAAGACAATAAAAACTTTGCGCACCACATTATTAGTTCTGTTGCTTTGTAGCGGTCTTGCTTAAAGATATTTCAATTCTTATATTTTCATAATACCCACTTTTTGTTTATATTTATGTAATTATTACTAATATTATCATTTTATTAATAATTCTTTACTTTTTATTAAAATATTGAATAATTTATTATTATAGTCTATTTCCTGAGTTTGACTTATTTATCGACAGCGCCATCTATACTACATTAATAAATGCATTCAAACACATATTAACCATTGAAATCAGTCACTTGACCAAAAATAAATAAATACATGCAGGTCGTAATTATAATCCATTTTATTAACAAATCCATAGATAGAGTTTGTAGGATGCTATCGAGGGTTGATACCCACCTCCGATTGCAGATTGATTTAAAATTTAAACAGTTAGTCGTTTAGATGTAAAACACCACTAAATTAAGATGGCGGATTAAAATTATTCAAAAAATATATATTTTTTAATTTGATATTATAATATCATAGTCAATTATCATTCTCGTTGAAAATGATGACTTTTGAGCGCTTGGTATGAATGGATTTGTTGAAATATTTATCAGCTATCTGCATTCATCAATATTTAAATAATATTGGATCCTCTGCTTATATTGATGGATTTGAATTTGTTTTTCAATACATAATATTTATTGAGTACTTTTAGATTTAAAATATAGATAAATGGAAAAAACTCACACGCTGGTACAGATAACAGTAAAATATCCTGTAGATAAAAATGTAACCACGTTGTTAATAAATTATGATTCAAAATATTAGTTAAAATGTCTCTTTGATTGATGTTATCCTGAATCCTAAAATATTTTGCTATTCTATTTTGTTTAAATTTGTAAAAACAATATATTTTCACTTTCAGAGATATTGACAAGCTTAGACTTTTTACTTTCAAACGTAAAATGTTAAATAAAAGACAGCATATTTGCGGTCTCTCTAGTTTTGCAAGATCTATCAAAAATAGTTTAATTTACAAAGAAACAATAGATATATGGAAGCTCAGTACTACTTATTTGCGGAAAATTAAATCAATATTATGTAATATTTAAATGTATATAAAGATGCTATATTAATAAATAAATTAGCTAGTAAATCCTTTTTAAACAATTTTAAACCGAATTTAACAAACTTGAGCATCTGGTTCGAACCAGTTCAATCCAGTTGTTGACTGGATAATACTCGTTAGGTGGCGTTTATATGCAAATTTGATTAAACAACATCGATAGAATAAAGGTATTGCGAAGTATTGAAAACTATTTACAGAATGAAGTATTAAAGGTAACGGAAGAGACAAAAATGTGTTTTAAATTTCTCACAAAATAAGAAATTATGATGCATTTCATTTTCTTCTTTTAATACAGAAATACATTATTTTGGTTTGCAGATGTAATAAATACACAAAAACTTAGAAATATAAGCCGAAGCCATGATAAATAATTAAATTTTGTTGGCTATAAAATGTGGTGGATTTTTCAATACTCAGATATCTCATATATCACTGGGTGTTCAGTATAAAACTCTGCCAAAACATCTTTGATATTTAAATTTATAATATTTGGCTTTGGAGACGAGTAAATTAATTTCCTGATTATCATGGAAAGTATGGAAGCTATTATAGTTAAAAATAAGTATTATGAGCCGAGAAGTTTGCGAAAGCACTTTGAAAGGAACATTAAATTTAATACACTTGCGTTAGCTCAGATGGATGATTAATTACTGTCTTGTCTTTTCTTGGCAATTGTCATTGCACTAGCATCCAAAGTATTTTCATAATACCTGAACCTTTTTTGAACCTTTACATTATGTATGCCAGTACTAGGTCCGCCACTATGCCCGGCGGGTGGAGCTGAGCGAAGCAACCATACTTTTAAAATTAGCAGAGTAAATAGTGACTATAATCTTAAGCCTAATAAGAACTCGCGATTTCAAAACGTTCCACATGTTAACTCTTAAAGACACACTTTGACCATTTAAAAAAAATTACAATACACAAATGTAACCAAAAAACTTCAGGATATAAGTCACTGTCCTCAACAACTCTGCTAATTTTCGAAATCATACCATTATTAGTCTAGAAGGAGTAGTATTAGTAACGAAACACACTTTTGACCAGAGCTTCGCTCAATTCAATTAACATTACCTTTTTTCAGGGTTTATAAGCGAGCTTTCGATAGCGATAATTCTTAATATTTTAAACAACTCTCTCTAAATATTTTGAGTAGTTCAAACTTTTACAGTCACTTCAGCTTTAAAATTGCGTTTCACATCATCATAAACTTATCCATTTTTTATTATCAACATACCCATCCCAGAGTTGTTAAATATTAATGACCGGACGGATTGTTTGAAGGTTACGTTACGGTCAAATGCTGTGTATGTATGTATGTACGTACGTACGTATGTATGTATGTATATACCTATCTCTGCTCTCAGGACTATTAACAGGTAGTGTTTATCAGCTGTTTGAGGTCAAGATTTTGGTATTCTTATACTATTGTGGGTTTAAATTATTTTGGTGATCTTAAACTGTGTAATAGCTCACTTGAGGACGAGTAGTGCTTTTTGGGAAAATTATGGAAAATCTCGAATAAAAGGCAGAAATGTGTATCGTTTTTGTACAAAAATTCAATAAGAAAATGTCTGTCAGTTGAACAGCAATCAAAACAATAATTTACGACTTATTTCAATTCATTAAACACATAATCATTCTGAAATTATTTACATTCAATGAATCTTTGCCCAACGAGAATTATCGATCGAGATGAGACTCCAACGAATGTCTCCAAACTTAAGGGGTTTATAAAATATAAATCTTCTTTATATTTTGTAAGTTCAAAGTAACAAAAGATAAATTGAGTGAAAAAATGAATGAAGTCAATAAACTCTACATTTGGAATGTCAAAAGATAAAATTGGGTGTAAAGTTAAGAGTGTTCGTAAATCAATTTGGAACCCCGCTTAAGCTTATCATTACATTACTGATAGAGTCATGTTATATATTGAGCAATGTAGAGACTGTTTGAACGAGTTGCCAATAAAAAGGAGAGCATGTAGTATTCATTTTAAAAGCTTTTGATGTACCACCATATTGACTTATATAAAAATACCACCATTATGACTTTTATAGTATTTTGAGTTTAATAGCTTTGAAATGTTGTTTTTTCCATTTCTTTGTTTTTTTTTTATTTGTGTTTTTTTTGTGTTTTTTTTATGTGTTTTTTTTTTCTTTCTTTCTTTGGAACTTTCTGTGGAAATTTTACTGGCACATCGCTTCTGTTTTATTTGTGAAAGTTACTGGATTACGATGCTGTTATTTCCCAATAAATAAAATAAAATAAATATGGAAACGTATTTAGCTTAAGTTTTTTTATTATAATCATAAAAAACTTAAGCTAAGATTAATATTTCAACCGAAATCCTTAATTTCTTGAATTAGTGATTTTTCCAAACATTAAAAAAGTCATCATAAAAAGTGAACGAAACCCGTAGTTATAGCTTTAACAATTAATAAACATTTGAAATTATACTTAATTTACTATCATAATAGTTTTCTATTAACACTGCATAAAATAAATTAAATTTTAATTAGTTTGCGCTCATTGGTCGGTTCAATCGCTTGTAAAATTAATAATGAAAATTCATTGGTCAATGAATCGTCGTTTACAAAAACATGCTTATAATTTTAACATATGAAATAATGTAAAATACAGAAATTATATTAAAATACTTTGTAATATATTTTAAATGCCATTAATATGGTAATAAATTTTCTATGGACTGGATCAGTCGTACGAAATCATCTATTTATTATTTATTAACTAAATCTTTATTGTAAAAAAAATACAATAGAGAAGTTTTATGGAACAGCACTCTCTACCAGTCAACCTATACTACTAATAGAGAAACAAAAAGAGAAAAATAATACATAAAAACTAAAATGTTCCTATAAACATAATATGTACTAAAAATACACATACAATATAATTATTAGAAACATACTCTAAAACTGTTATTAATATATAAATTAGGAGTTACATGATAGGAGTTAAGGGAATTTCTAAAAATGTGGTGGGGATTTGTTGTATAAATTATAATATTAGTGTCTGTCTGTTGGTTTTATTATTGGTTAAGACTCTTTTGTGTGCGAAAACTTTGTAATTGCGATTAGTAATTGACAATTTGACCGATGAATATCATAGTAAAATGTAGCGTTCATATAAATATATATTTCAAATAACATTTTTGGGGAAAATAAATTATTTATGAATTTTGACATATTTCATCTCTCTTAATAAATTTAAATTGGATGTTAAAAATAAGTTAATGAATTTGTGATTGAGTTTGTAATTGTCAAATTGTATTTGTAATTTGTAAAAATTGATTTGATTTTATTGTTATTTTGTACTCTTTCCAATATTTATTTGTTAGTCAAATTATGTTTATTTAATACTTACTTACCAATTGTTTGTTTTTAATATTTTCCTCATATTATTGTTAACTCTATGAATCTATTCTCCTAATTTTATTATGTTTTATTGTAATATTGGAAACTATTTTTGGTTAAGTATTTTTAATATTTGCTATTTTATTTATTATTATAACCGCGTTTGTTTTCAATATCTATAATTATATGAACACAATTATTAATTTGAGATAATAACATATATTCACTAAGTAAATATAAATAAATAAAAAGCTACACAACTTAAAAGGTGAAATAAATATATTTTAAAAGTTTCTGACTGTGATATCTACGTATATGCCTTTTAAGTACCGCTTCATTGGAGGCCTGTCGAAGCAATAATCTATTTATTTTAAAGTTAATTATTTATATAAATGTATCAAAGTCTTAAAAGGTAGGTTTCTATTCAATAATGGAGTCTTCCTCCGGATATCCGGATGCATCGTAGTAACGTATACATTCATAATTGTATTTCCTTCATAACTCGCTTCGTAAGAGCAAAGTTATTACTTATGAGGCGACAGGTATACATAGTATATTGTATTTATTTTTGTAAGTTGTGTATAGTGTTCTGAATAGCCTGTTACATTCAAATTTTTAAAAAAATAAGTTTGTTACAACAATGTCACTATTAGTAGTAGCACGGTCAGAGTTCACTGGATGTCTCAGCACAGGGTGTCCTAGTGAGATATCCAGGATAATTAAAACATGCAAGCTATCCTCCTTGACTTCTTACAAAATTTGAAATATTGTTGACATATGATATTGTAATATATTGTCGTAATTAAATATATATTTGTTATATTTCCACAAACTATGTAATTACTCTACAGACGTTTAATAAATTCGAATGCATCGTTGCTTAGATGGTGCATTGATCCGAGAATTTAATTATCAGAGATCCGAAACCTTTCTTCAAATAATTTTATGGTAATAATTTCATTTATAACTTCATTAATCATATTCAGTCTTGTCATAAACTTTGAGCAAGAAGCACGTAGCTTGTAACTTAATAATTAATTATAATTAAATTATAAGTTCACGATGTTATTTCGATCCTCCAGTTGTGACCGTCTTCACTAGCTTCTTATTTATACCAATATTATTTTATTTATTTATTTATTTCATCTTTATTGTCCGAGAATAAGACAATGGGCGAACTGAATGCTAAAAAGCATTCTCTACGAGTCACTACCATATATAACATACAATAATATTTTTTTAATTTGCGATGACGTCAACACTGAGAGAGTTAAAATTTATATTATTACCATAAAAATAAAATTAAAAAAAAACCATATATTTGAGAATATGACATATTAAGGATCTTTCCAAATTTGATATTTCTTCTGGAATCTTTAAAGATTGTTTAATTCTAGTAGCAATTATATAGAGCAGAGCAGAAAAGGGATTCTTTTCTGCTCTTAATACGCTTATTTCAAGAAAGCCATTTTAAATCAACCTCAACTCATTCAATGGCCGGATATATTCAGTTACACTTCCTTCCGTTCTCAATTCGATACTCCGTCTCTATTTGTAGAGCAACTTTAGTATAATCCTTATGATGTATGGAAAAGCTTAGAGTTGATTTCAACTTTAATTTTATCCGGTATAAGTCATAAGTCAGCTTTAAATTAAGGCATTAATTTGGGGAATTTGTTCCACTATCAGTGAACTCACGTGATTAAAATTCTATTTTCAGTAAATTTTATTACTAAAAATAGAAACAATAATCCTATTTGATTTGACAACCATTCAACATTATTACATAATGTTTTGTATTTGTATTACTATTACTTTTGCCAAAAATCATATTATCTTCATGTTCTTATAAATTTTTTGACTCTGACAAAAAGTTATAAAATTTTGTATTAGTGAACAAATAAACAGATAAGCATTTTAAATAGATATATAGGAGTCCGTTTAAATTAGTTCGTAATAGTAAATTGTCTTCGTACTAACTTTATCTTCAGTAAATATAAAAATTGAATGTGTAAGACTATTTTATATAAAAATAAACATTTTCTTTGTACTAAATATACAATGTACTCGCTCTAAAAGAGAATTGAACTCAACATATAAAATATAAGATAAAATAGCAAGTAAGGAGAATCTTAGGACGTGTTCGCGTCAGATCACTCATTTGTAGGTCACATTTTTAGGTCACGTCAGCAATTTATGCTGTAATGAGTGTTTTTGAAAATATTAGTTTTTTTATTAATAGATAAATTTCTTATTTTATAGTATAAATATCTTTTTATATGCACTTTTAACTTTATAAAATAACAATATGAACTATACAGCCTTTTTAAACTGGTCTTAATCCTTAGTTTCTTCTGTGTGAGATAAAAGTTGTTTTGTGTGGTTTTATGTTGTGGTGTTGTTTAGGCTTTGAGATAAATCTGATATGCGAAGAACACATTATTAATGCTTATATTTATATTATTATTGATATTGTATTTATTTGTATGTTTATTTAATATTTCAATATAGTTAATTAGAGTTTTATATTAATTATTGTTTGCTCATTAGTATGTACACCTCTTTCCCTGTCCTTATTAGTTTTTCTTCATTTCCGTACCCTAAGGTTTGCCTGGAAGAGATCGCTTTATAGCGATAAGGTCACCTCTGTTTGTACGTCATTTTAAGATGTAAATGTACTTTTTTTTCTCTTTCTTTAATTGGTGTACAATAAAAAGATTATTATTGTAATAATTATTATTTATATATATGTCGGAGAAGCGATAGCGGGACGATAAAGCCGTTATCACTTGTTCAGGGTGTCAGTGTGGCAAAACATCGAAACTGTTACATTTCGCCCCCATACTGTATAAAACCACAATCTCCCCTTTATAACAAATAGTCAGTAATCACAACCAACAAACTCAGTGACAAGGTTCGCGCATTCAGAAGAATTGACTGTTGGCTTATCCACACAAAAACGACTACCAACGTGCCGCCATTACAAATCAGGTGACGTCACACCGTTTATCTTGTTATTATTGCATTACCGAACTTCAATTAAAACAATATTGTTGTCTGTGATATATAGATATAAATATACTTTCTAAATATACTAATTAATGATAATGAAACAAACGAATAACTAATAGGCATCTGAAAATTATTAGTCCGATAGAGGACAGATGAAGGTAAGATTATTAAGAAAAGTATATTATGTTTTGTTGAAATCATGGTTTCCAATAGGAGAACCGTTTTTTTTTTTGCAAGTTATTATTCTATTGAAATTTCATCCTAAAAAACATATTTAATATAGATAGAGCCCTGATAACGTGGACTACATGAGAGCATTACTAAGTAACACAGAACATTGGTTGATAAGTGATTGAAACCGAGACTGAACGAATAACAGAAGAAAAATGCTTTTCATAATGTACAGTTTTTTTATAACTTTTCAATCTAATTGTATATAATATCAAATATCAATAAGTGAGCTACAATTCTATAATCTTTTTGTAATTCGCTATGGTTTCAGATATTAACGCGAGAAGAAACAAAAAATGTTCATTTTTATAGATGTACTTATTAACAGGCGGCAGATAAAATACTTAATCTTATCTCTAGTTTTGAGATTGCTTGCATAATGAGATTATGATTTAATGCATATTAAATACCAACCTTGGTCGGCAGGATTTTGTATTAATACTAATTTCGTTGCTATTTTATGTATCTACATCTGTGTCTATAATTTAATGTTTATTTAATTATCTGTATACATTTCAATTAATTTTTTTACGCCGTGACGCTATGCTTTGAGCTCATGGATAAGGACCAGGAATAAGTTCGAAACTAGTTGCGTAAATTCTGATAATTATAACTTGAGAACAGTCAGATAATTATATATAATAGATTATTATATATATTTACGTCTACAAAATGTCGTTAGCGGCGTATAAATTTATTTTAAGTATGATTATTCGAATAGTTTTGATGACATCATTCTCCATCATTTATCTTATACACAACGAGAACTCTTTTGTGTAATGACGTCATACGATAACATGTTTTAATATAAAAAAGTACGAATTATTATACGAAATTATATATGAATATTTTTAGTCATGTTAAACTTATTATTAATATAGACGGGACTTGAACCTGGGGCTTTTGGTACACCGTTCTTTTGCTCTGCCGTTTTGCCTGTCCATAAGCATGTTTCCATAAAACTATTTTACGGATATAACTCGCGTTTATTTTTACATTTTTTTTTACATTTTTTAACCCGACGATTCCAATGCTTTGCAGCAAACGTGTTCGCGGTAAGACGAGATTATGGTGTCTGTCAGTCAGTCAGTTTATTTGTCACCTACCTCCAACCTACCTCATAAGCATGCTCTTCTAAAAAATTAGACAGATCTTGCTTAAGAAGACTGATGATAATAGATACTGATCCGCGATTAAAGCTGCTGGTGAAAGCTAGGTGTATATTATTGTAAATGAATTCTTATGTTTCAGTAATGTTTCCTGTTAAGCTTTAAGATTAATAAAAGTCGCCTTAATTTCTAATATTAGAAATCATTAGTATGTATAATCTATTTCTCAGTCTGATGCAATATCTTGGAAACTTTAAGCAATCTAACTTAGTTTACAAGTTGGATGACCTCTGAAAATATGATGAATTGGTGTTATGAACGGTAGAATAACGGATCATTAATTTTCTAGAATCGCAATTTTCATAAATACAGATTTTTTAGTTAATATAATTAAAACAATATATAATATTTATAAATTTGATAGACATGTTACGGTTTTCAATTTTAAATAATATAATGACAAAGTAAAAGCCTTTGTCACAAAAGAGTCTGTTGAATCTAAAAACTAAATAAAATAACAATTTTGTTATTAACTTTGATACATTCAGCATTCTTTATATATAAAATGAGCATATCTTATACGTGTTCTCATTTGTTGTGGAAAATAAGACATCGTCAAGTAAAGCTGGATTATTTTGTTTTTTAATAAGGATTTATTTTTGGAACATGAGTGACACGCTACGGAGTAAGGGCGTGGTGTCATTTATGTCGTATCATACAATATTAATATAAAGTTCCATTATAACCTTTCAAACTTTCAATAGAGCAAAGTCATATTCCAATAAAATATTTACTGGTCATTCTTTGCTATACCTATTATAGAATAATTTCATTTATAAGACTCGGGAGTATTCTTTATATCTTTAATTACTTGAAAGTGGATATTTCAAAGTGAAATTACTTGAAAGTAGATACGTGTTTGGATACACATATAACATAGTTATTATATTGATTAATTGGTTATCAAGAGAAAAGTGGTTTAATAATTTTACATAGGTTTATAATTTGCATAATAAATACATATAAATCCGCTCTCACTAGCGCCACACAATTCCTTTAGCGTGACCTAAGTCAGTATTGAGTTTTGTTTTTCTCGTTACAGGTTGAGGGCAACTACCTTCTTATTGTTTCCTGAAAGTTTATGTACGTAGTAACTTGTAATTTCTTGTAAAATAGCTCTCAATTTAAAAAATAACATCGCTATATAGAAAATTAGTATCATTTTTCGATATATTTTATTCAGCCTGAAAAATCTTTTTGGTGAAAACTTGATATATATTTTCTTGAATTTATAAATAAATTATATTTCGGATATTAATATTATAAAAGAAAGTGATAGATAAGCGAATAGCCATTTTGTTTTATTATACATACTATTTGATCCATAGAGGTATGAAAAAATAGTTTTAATACCATTTAAAACACATTTTTTTTCAAAAATCATAATAAATGAACCCTTCCAATAAATGAGATCAGAACGTGCCGCTCAAAGTTCCAAAAGCTATCCAAATGGCAGAGCTGATGCGAAAACTTTTAATGGAGGTTACGGGTTATATGTTAACACTTTTAAGGTTATTTGGCTCTTTTTTTTGTCAAGCTGCTAGTTAGAACTTACTTAGAGACAGTTTACTCTGATAATAAGTTTCGTAATTCTTGTATATTTTAAATTATACTTATATTTAATTAAATTATTCTGTCAATGCCAAAGCTCAGCTTTACTATCCTTGTTTTTCAATTGAGATTTGATTTGCTAAAAAAAATTGTTACAGTATTGACAACCAGAGTGTCAGAAAGCGTTCCAAATACACAATTTTTGTATGAGAGTGAGAGAGAGAAACTATATAATCACACGAATTCAAATCTTTCAATCTCTCTAAGAGATAAAATATGAATCTTTTATTAAATTTGGTTAGCTTCCACTAAGACTTGTTATATTTACAATAACATTTGTTATTTGTATAACAATTCTATACTCGAAAAACCGTACAAGTATTATAGACAATCAAACCATTTTCAGTTTAATGTAAGTCATTAAACCAGCAAAAGTTTAAAAGTTACTTATATAACTTGTCACAGTAACTGTCTTGTCGAATATTTTTCAATATGCGTCTGGTATTTTCAGAGTAACGTCTTCTGAAAGAGACAACAAAATCCTCAGCTTTATATCAGAAATAATGAAAGTAAATATATTATTAATTATCTTAAATTGTAAGCTTGTCTTGCTTGTCATTATGTCATTATGTATATGTCATTTATATTTATATCTTTCCTATATGGCTTTTATTTCGCCATCAACGTAACTGGGTCAGGGGCCCATGAGATATTTATAGACCATTGCTTTGAACTT
The DNA here is from genome assembly GCA_959347395.1 of Mechanitis mazaeus. Lineage (NCBI taxonomy): Eukaryota > Metazoa > Arthropoda > Insecta > Lepidoptera > Nymphalidae > Mechanitis > Mechanitis mazaeus. The sequence goes on from OY365756.1 coordinate 1,148,114, forward strand.
AACATCCATGTTACGGGAAAGGAAATTCATTTTACAGCTAGTGACCCTCCACGGCTTCGCACGAGCTCAATTTACTATGGAAGGTAATAAAAGAACTAAAAAATTTAGGCATTTATAACATTACCATTTCTACTAACTATTCAGTTTTGTATGTCTGGTCTGTTAAAGCTATGTCTGCCAGAGATTCAGACAACGCATAGAGATTGTCAAGACGTATTGAAACAGCTCAGTTTCTTAGAAAAGAACAGACTCACCAAAGTCGCAGTTTCCAGTCCTATTTTCTTACTATATTTTATGTATAATAATAAATTGCACATTTTTTAAATAATTAGTACAGACAAGTAAGATGACTGTTTTATATTATTTTATTGTGAAACAATAAAGAACTTATAAAATATAAAACAGCGTTTTCAGTTTTTAATACTCTTAAATTAAATACAAAAAAATACAAGACAGATTATCTGAAGTCATTAATTCTTCAAAGTTTTATTTTATACTTGTCAATATCAAACAGAAAAACATATATAAAATGTATATATATATATATATTTTTATTTGTTCTTTTGTTTATATTTGTTTTAATAAATAAAGTTCCATCCAATTATCTCAAGTTATTTGATATAATGCTTGAAGTGGTGGTGCTTAAAGAAATATATCATGATTCAATTTATTGATGTTATATCTCTTTTATGATCCATCACAGTTCGCTGAAACCTTCAGCTGTGATTTATTATGAATAAAAACCTACGTACGATGATAGAAGCTTACAATTAACATATATCAAACTATAGATAGGTTAAATTTTTCTATACATATTACAAAACAACATTTCTCTGTCTGTCAGTGCACTGAGAGCTCGAATAGCTTAATTATTTTGGTTTTCATAACATTTAATATTTAAAAAAATCCAGCTGAGTGCGTTTGGAACCCTCGTAACCTTAACTTTGGGTTGGAGAGTGTTTATACAGAAGGACTTATTGTGATAAGTGTGGTATCAAAATAGGCCCTTCTGTCACTTCCAATCGACATTCACAAGTGATCACTGGTATTGATTTGAAGGGGAAAATAAATAAATAAATATAAGAAAAGCAAATTAAGTCAACTGGGCCAATCTAGTATAGAATTAAAATTATAAACAGCTCATAAATAGCTGTAAATTCTGATTTGGCACACTGTCCTACTCTGTACAGATGCCGTAAGTATTATTGAAATATGTTCTCGTACATAACATAGAAACAACGTCATTTTTATGGTTCATTTTGTTAAAAAAGTAGTTTAATATCCCCCTCTAACCTTAATAGCTCTTTGTCCTTTCGCTAAATTAATTAGTAAACTACCTAATAATAAAATAAACAAACCTTTGCTCAACTTCTCCTAACCTTCAACTATTTAGTAATTAATTTGCTCCAGTGACCTTTTTAGGGTAAAACTTAGAAACTTGCGAACTTTGGGATATTTTTTGTATTCCTTTGATAAAATTTGTCAAGAAATAAATTTATCACTCAAAAAAGATTTGACCAATACAGAGATTGTTTCAGAGACGAATAATAAAACCTTGTTTCATTATTATATATAAAAAGTTATGGGTATTCTTTTTATTATCGGGGACACTTCCCGCTTAAGATTTTTAGATAGTCTACATAAAAAGTCTAGTAGGGGTAAAAGTTTGTATGTAATTTCCGCAATTTTTAAAGAAATTTTATAATATACAAATTTTTGTTTAGAAATAAGTACAAGTAAGTTACTGGTAAACATAAATATCTGAGCGCGTAGCGAGTGATAACAGACAGCTTTTAGTTCTACATTCTTTGATTAGAATTCTTGGAAGACAGCTCCGCTACACTTACAAGGGGTAGGTGTTAATAATATTTTTTCAAATAAACACTAATAGTAACAATTAAATTAAACCCAATATACTCCAGGCTACCCAATTTAGTTTACTTACATATATATTAATTGTTTTATTATATTCTTATTATACTTATTATACACTTTAGCTGTCACAGTCGGTGCCGCACACTAAAATGAAGCCAGATTATACATATTTATTATCTTTCCATAGTAATATTACATTTTTTTGCAGTCAAAACTTGTTGAGCGAAGCGAGCGGAGCGCTCTATTGGAGAGAATTTGCATTGGTTTTACAAAGTTGGCATTAAAACGGCTTAACGTTTCGGTTTCAAATTTTGCACACATACCACGCTGATAAGTGTGGTGGTTTGTAAAAAAAAAATTTCAAAAAAATTCATAGTCGTTGAGGAATAATTTCCAAAAGACATCACTCCCATAGACTTCAAAGTAAAAAAATTAGCGCAAGTGTAAGGTCTACAATCGCGACATCCCACACCAAGACGAAGTCTTCGGCTTGGCTCGCTTCGCTCAACATGTAAACGGCACCCGAGATTTCGCGATCGCATCGAGTCGAAATTGAGGGTCTGATGGCGTTCCTAGTTATATATTTTGAGCAATTAATTAATTCAAGTTAATTAATTAATTGTGATATTTTAGATGACAACCACATTTATAACTAAAATTTTATTATGGTGTTTCTAGATGTATGGAATTTCTACAGATCTTCTAGACCTGCGCATCTAGAGTCTAAAGTGCAATATAAATACTTGAAATAACGACTTACTTTTGAACTTTATCAAAGGAGTACAAACACATTGTATATTACAAGGACGTTGAATAAAGGAAGGAACCTTCTAATATCACTGTCCCTAATACCTTTGTTATGATGGGATTCTAAACACGTATCAATGAGAACGCAAAATTTGTTGTATCTATGTGTTGACAAATTTCTTTTCAATTTATTTTATGATCCATAAAAAAAAATTTATAAACATACATATATACACACGCACACGCACACACACACATATATGTTGAAGTTTGTTTTGAAGTTTATTAGACAAAGGATTTTAAGTATGTTTTCCTTTTTTTCTAATAATAGTGATGTTCTATTTGATCTTAACTCTTGATATTTAACTATAAATATTTATTATTAGTATATATAATTAAAAACTATTTAAACTTAACAGAATGAGCGAGAGTTCGAGTTAATGCAATTTCGCTGAGCAAGAGCTCTGAAGTTCTGACGTTTGGGAAATAGTCAGCTTTAATTAATATTTTATTTCAACAATTGTTTTATTACTTCACAAAAATAAAAATAATTCATTGTTTGTTTATTTTGGATCAAAGTTATCGAAACACTTAACCAATATACGTCAAAATATATGTCAAAATAAAAATGAAAATATTGTCGCAAAAATCAATTCTTTTCAATATTACGTTATATCAAATTTAGGTCATCAAAATGACACAACAAAAGCTATATTTTGTTTTTATTGCTATTCTGCACAAGTGTTATCCAGCAATGACGGAACTAGTTCAAACAAACTAACTATACAAGTATTGGGTGTGTCCTAGCTTTTAAAGTTCCGAAACTTATATTATTTTTGTCTTTGTATACTCCATAGTACACCCGGCTATTCTCACTTCTATACTATCGAAATTTGTCAAACCTACTTGAGCCTTTTTTTCATGAGCTCGGAGCATGGTGGAATCGCGGCGTGAATTTTTCATGGATTACGAAAGATTCAATATAAAAATAATATACGCCACTAAAATGTTTCCATAAATAATATTATCGTATGTAATATTGGGTGTAAACACTCTATTACTATTTTTGGTTAATCAAACTTCATGAGAACGTTATTTAACTCGGCAAATATTACAGGATCAGTCAACCATTAGTAAAGCAGAGAGGCATATAATAATTAATAATTTTAGAATAAAATATATAATCTAAGTATTAATATTGGCTATAACAATCCAAACCTATATAAATAAATTTGAACACAAAAAACTAGACTTTATAGCATAATTCAAAATTAATCGAAAAATTATTGGAACGAAATACAGCATAAGAAATTTATAAACAAAATTAAGATTTTAAATGTTTTTTGAAAATAAAATACAAAAATGTTAGCAACGGAAACTATTTTTCACGAGTCGTTACATCTTTCCCCTTCCCTTCCCTTTCCTCTTTTACCCTCTAATGCAACGTCTTTAGTCTAACGAACCTTATTTCAATATGTTTAAATATTACTATTTTTCCTGAACTTCTAATGATAGGTTCCATAAGTCATGTCCTAGCTTAGTGTTTAACATTATATTATATATATTCAATTTTAAAGAGTTTATTTTAAAATTAATAAAAACTTCGTCATTATAAATTTTAAGCAATTTTTAATGATCTTAATTTTTTTTTAAATCCTTCTAAATTATAAAAATATGAGTTGCCTTCTTAACAAAATATAAAGTGATAAATCTGTATTCATCATTATAATTCGTAGTAGTCGTGAGCAGACCGGCTTGACTGTGAGATGCAATATGATTATAGTCGGAGTGACTTGTGAGTGACACAAGCATCTCTTAGATTACGTTTCTGCACCTTTTACAGTTGAAACTTTGGCCCTTACAGCTGAAAAAAACAAAGTTTATTGTCTTATCTTGTGACAGATGAATGCCTTATTTTTCGCTAAAGAATCAGCATTGCTATTCAAAAAGGAAAGGCAGCTAGCATTCTTGTCAGTATTCTTCTTGGAAACATTTATTCCTAAAATCTATTTTAACATTTGTTGTTGTAAAATTTGTGAAAGTCTCTCATAAAAATTATCATAACAAATAAAAAATATAATACATCAACCAAAGCAATTAAGAATTTCAAATAATTGAAGTATAGACAAAGGTGTCTAGAACAAAGAATGATAATCTCGCATATGACCTAGATCTAGATGGAATGGTTTCTATAAATGTTCTAGGCATATTGTACACAATATATACATGTGTATCATGTTACGCCAAAACTGATATGATATACAGGTTGAGTGCTTTTATATTAATAGTGCAAATATGATTTGGGTGTACTTGGATATTTAAATATAGTTTGGGGTAGAAAGATTCAGAGAATTACCCTTCGAACAAAATTCGGATATCCCAAGCTTTTCCTACCCTTACGAACAACCCTCGCCATAAAATCATAAATGCCTTAAGTAAAACGACTGTTGCATTTTCGGATATTTTATTTTTATATTTTTGTTAGATGAAGGCTTCCATTTGTCTGGTTTATTTATAAATTGTACTGTATTAATACGTGTGTACATTCAAGAATTGAAAAAACACTCTGCTTCTAGAAGTATGATGATTTAATATGTTGAGAATAAATAAGACAAAATTACAATGAAAAGTATTACAATTTTATTATTGATTGTTATATAAATAACGTCTTATGATTTTCGTTTATTTTCTAACAGTTATTTATTGGTTTGGTAAAAGTAAATATAATTTTGAAGTAAAATGAATTGAAGCAAAATTGTAACTTTTCAGCTTATTACTTTTAATAATATCAATCATTTTTTAAACATTGATTGAGTGGATTATGTCTACAATTATTGATTACACTGGAGATGGACTGTGGAAGACTTTTTTAAATTATGACGTTTCATCGAAGTTTGTAAGATATTGCCAAATATTAAATTTTTGTTTCGATATTCATAATAACTTTTATTATAGCTATGTCAATATAACTTAAGTCCACGTTCAAAATTTATGTCCTCTGCCCAAAGGTTGCCTGGAAGAGATTGCCCTTTACCAATATGGCCGCCTTTTGAACTTTGTATTGTGTATTTTCGTTATATTACCATTTTAGTACAATAAGGACTATTGAATTGAATTGAATTGAGTTGAGTCCTAGCTGTCGAAAACTAAAAACAATAAATATAAAATATTTAGTATTTGAACTTTCTTGAACCATGATTACTACTAAATATCATCCGGTTGTAGTCAGGTTATTACTACCAGAATATGCCCGAGTAGTTTCCCGATATCGCCATGCTTCGAGCTCATGAATAAAGACCCCGATTAGGTTTGAAACTACTCGGGCAAATTCCGATAGCATTTCCCAGAGTACAACCGGAAAATTATGCAAGATGAAATATTTTATATATTGTTAGATAATATATACCTTTGCACGCTCATATCATCACATGCACTTCCATGTTGGCCAAATGTGTGTTATCCAATGTCCAATGTTTGTGAACTAAACATTAACAGTATCTGAGACAAGGTTATATTTTTTTATGGAAGTACTTTTAAATCGTTAAAGAAACTTTATATTTTTGTTATATTTCATAAAAACACACTTTGATTGTTTGAAATTCTTTTCTAAGAAATTTGGAAGTATTTGTAAGGTATCAAAATTAACTTGGTTTTATTAATTTCTATGAAAACTAGGAGTTCTTTTAAAGAAAGAAAAATAATGTTAGTTATGTTTTAGTAACGGTGTTCGAAATTTGGTAAACAACATTTGATACAAGTTTTCTCACATATCAAATATTTCCAAACATTTTATCAAATGTTTGTCCACAGGCGCATGTTGTACAGAATGAACCAATTTTAAAGCATTACGACAATCAAGTTAGATCGCTGAAATACCGTGAAAGCTTCCTTGAAACACTCTCTCATAACTGGCACAACCATGTTTCAAACTCGGTTCATTCAATTACATACTAGCTATTACCTGTATCGATACTTGAATATATTTTTAGGGAAACACTTTATAATGTTAGTTTCTATTGAAATTAAAACAAAAGTTAAAAACTAACTTTAATTTATGATCCGTAAAGAATAAAATAAATACAACAGGAATTTTCAAAGATAAAATTATGGTTAAAAAAAACTTTGTTGGTATATTTAAACAAGCTTTTAAAAGCTCTTGGGCATAGGCTTAAAGAATTCTTTCAATCATTTTTGTTTTTTCATTTCTTAAATATACAGTGTACACAAAGCGTGGCAAAGTTTGGAATTATCAACAAAGGGTTAAGCCTTAACCGCCTACTTGGTGTCAAAGTGACCGCGGATGTTTTACTGCTTTTATTTTAAATGCCTTGTTGCTGAAAGACTTATCAGTAAGTTGATAGTTAAAATGATAAGTTACATGTTACAATGAACATGGCTTTTACTTAAAAACAAAAATATCTTAAATGGAGTCTCCATTAACAGAAGTAAATACTTCATAATGTAATGAATATAATTTTTAACAAATTTAGTAATGGAACTAGAAACTTAAATATTTAGAAATAGATAATAAAATTTATTCTTTTAAAATATTTAAAAATCTCCAAAAATGTTCACATTATGTTCAACTTAGATATAAAATAAAAATTTCTTTTTAAGCTTTTTGCTTTTAGGAAAAGGACATTTATTTTTATAATTTATACCATTGTGAATCATTTTAAGTAAAATTTCACTTATTTTTACAGTCATTTACAATTAATTCAACAACATTTAAAACCTTAAGATGTTGGTTTACAATCACCGCTGTCAAAACTTTTTTGGTTCCATCAGATCAAATACGCACACTTTGTCAATCGCTATAGACCTAACAAGCCCTGTGATGTACACCGACTTAGAGAAACCGAATCATAAATACCATTGCGGTTTCGGTTAAAGAAAATAAACATAAATAATACTTTTGAAAATTTTATTATACTAAATAATTTTTTATTTCAATAAAAGAATCTGAAAGATTTTATTCACCTTAAAATATTTTTTTTTTTATAAAAAAATATATTTATAAGTAAATTATTCTTCAAACCGAGAGATTATTAATATAATATATATTCATTGAGTATTAATTTCATTTGTCAGTTAGTGGTGACCTCAATCTCTGAAACCAATTAGAATTTTCAGCTCAATAATATTACTATTTAAACAAATATGGTTATAATTATCAGCCATTTTAAATGATAACTGTGACTTGTGATAAGTAAATACAATTATACTGTTAGGTTGTTTATAATTTCATAATGGAATATTATTAAATCACTCTTTATATTTTAGAACTTCCCTTATTCCCTATTTCTCCTACTTTTATTCCTTCATTCCAAAATATGAGGAAACAAAAAAAATGCATTTTTTTCAATAATAAAAAAGCTTTGACAAACAGAAGAATATGTTCTGATCTAATTTGCAAATGGCATATTGAACAAAGTTAAACATTCAAGATTCAATGCATTCCATATAATATACATTATATTATACTAACATTAAATAATTTACTCTAATCTAATAATGCCAATAATTATAATCGAAATTATCTCATAACGGAAACCGCAAACATGTTATATATTGGTTCTATCTGATATAATTATTTCATTAAAATTCTCATTCAAAACCTAGTATTATAAATAGATATAAATAGACATATATAATATAATATAACGTTAATATATTAGAATATTGTTCTCAATGAAATCCACACAAAAACATGTGTACAGTTATCGATTCTTTTGCCCCAAAATGAAAGTGTCGTTTAATTATTCAGTGCTGTATTCCAATTGAATTATTACTAATGTACGAAACATTATCAGCGTGGTTGTAGTGGTCTTTTAATAGATTCCAATATTTTTGGCAGAAATCAACTGTAATTTCAATCTCACGTTTGATTTCAAGACCGATTTTTACAGAGGTTGTAGGATCGAGTCTTACCCATGACGAATTTTATCCGCACTCTATATTGATATAACATTTGTAAGAATATTGAACTAAAAAAGGTTTGACAAAATTATATCATATTATTTTAATATTAGAGAAATACCTGATATTTTTATCCATTCAGTAATTATTAATAATTTATTATAAAACCTAACTCAATTGTGTTTTTTATTTGTAATGTTGTTTTATAATTATTAAATGCATTTTTTTATATAAAATATCTAACAAAAGGGCAATAAAATGCTACGTACGTTTAAATTTTATCTTATCAGTCTGTATAAATCAATATATTTATACCTTATCGTATTCTAAAAATAAGTTATTAAATCTATGTCAGATTGAAGCTTAATACTACAAAGATGTAATTGAAAATTTAATAAAAATTACCTACTCGTAATATTGGCTAGTCTTAAGATCAAAATTCGGACAATACAAGAATATATGGCAATAATACTTATTGGTAATGGAATTTTTCGCAATAATTAATTGCGGGAAATGAGAACTTTTTCATACTATCAATTTACTAAAAAGAACAGCTAGATACTAAAATTGACTTCTAATATACGTTTATAACGTGTTTGGAAGAAAACTTTAAATAAACCTCATTTTCTTAACAGACATTGTAAAACAAATAACCTGTCTTCCAAGAATGGAGCATCCCTGTAGGGTATATTTCTTATTAGACGTTGGTCGTGTTAGACAGGGACAAAACATTTTTCATTGTAAATGTTACCCTCAAGATGGAGGCAGTTTTAATATAATTTCTATATACTTATTAATTACTTACTGGAATCTAAATATAATATAAAATGAAGGCCCCTAGCCTTGGATGTCTGTCTTTAATGACAAACTCTATATTAACAATCTGATTTTGGTATGGTTTTCATCATGAGTTAGTGTGATTCCCGAGTAAAATTTAGATGTATAACTAATTATGATTGTATATGCATGTAGCAATACATGTCATTTATTGTTGAAGAGGCAACAAAAAAGCCTAAAAAGATAAGAAATCCACGCGTTTAAAGTAGTGTGTTCACGCTAGTATATAAAAAATGATTATAAGTTTCAATGACAAGACCCAAAGAAAAAAATAACAATTTCACAATGTATTTTCCAAGTAATTTCGTTAAAGGTTCAATATACAGTTTTATGGTCTCGTCTCCAGCGTTTATTGTGTTTACAAAACTGCACAAAGCGACCAACACTGGTCCAAAACACACAGTCGCGTTTATGTGCAAAGACGTTAGCAGAGCCGTTAGAATAAAAATATTAGGTAATCATTAAAACATCTAACTAATGTGTATCTTATTTTTGTAAATTTAATAATTAAAGAATGTATGGCGTAACGATCTGCTGACCAAGATTTTTTTTGTTTTATATAAATTTTAATTAAATTTGGTGAAACTTATAGGGTATATTCATTTTCATTTATAAATCTAATGATAAAATAATACCTGGTTTATTATAATCATATTCATTCAATGTTGCAATTTTTATTCTTTTTGGTGTCTCTGATAAGTTACTAAAAGATGTAAAGCAATAGCCATTGATAAATAAACATATTTAAATTAGAAATAAGAATTCGAAAAACTAGATTTTCCATTTTACTCAAAAGAATAACATTCTAGTATTGAACTTCTAAAATGTAAATTAGCAAAGAGAGATTACGTTTTGTAAAATGGAAATTTAGTCTGGCTTACAATATCAATGTAACAAAGAACGATCTATTGGTTACAGCTTCATCCTTATAGAAAAACAATTAACCCTTTGTATTGTGATTTCAAACATTTTAGATTAATGTATCGCATGTATATGAATACTAAGACCCAGCCATGAAATAGAATTAGGTCATTTGGATGTGGCTTTTGGTTGACTACTATAAATTCTAAGCATGGCGAAATCGTGACGTGAATAGTTCACGCCGCGATTTCGCCATGTTCAGAGCTCATGAATAAGGACACCGAATGCGTTCAAAACTGGACAGGCAAATTCCGATAGTAATAACGTGAGTACAACTGGATAATTATATTTAATAATAATCATGGAAGACGAAAGTGTTAAAAAAAAATATAACCACAAAATTTAGCAAAAGTGACCCATTAAAGTTGAAGCGTAATTCAACATAGTTACAACATTATATAGTTACACGAAAACTTTGATTTTATATAAACACGCGCAAAGCTTTTGTCCTCCCGGTCCCTACAGTAGCTCACTACACCACCTACTTATGTCCATAGCATTAAATTATGCAAACTGTAATTCATGAAACAACCTAATGGTTAGAATATTACACAGAAATTAACAGCGTACATATGTATAAAGCAATATTTATATAATAATTTTATCCCATTGTAAATATTAATTTTACAATAAGATTAAATTGTTGTCAAATATTAATGATTCTCAATTATATACTATTAAGATGACATTTCTGTCAGTATATTTTATGTGCATAAATACTGATCGAATCGATACAATTCTTTTTCAATATATTAGATCCGGTTAAGTTTTGGATAATATTTCGTTATGATATTTAAAGAAAAAGAATGTAAAAGAGAACCGTTCAAATAAAATCAGGTTTAAACGTCCTATTACCTCTGCCCACGAGGCAACAGTAATTAGTTCAACAAAGTACTCTCCCTTTGCGGATTACACCGGGATTGTATTAGAAATTTGTTTTGTATTAAACAATGTAAAGACTTTGGAGAAATAAAATTACTTTGAGAGATACTTGCCGGTATCAAATATTTGACTTTTCGCTAGTTTTAACCAATTACTTGTTCAAGACGAGGAAGTCCATATTTTTCTGCCTACCAGTAAGAAAAATAATATATTTAACAATTTAACAAACACTACCATAACTATGAACATAGGTAAAATAAATTTGTGTTGTTTTCGAATAAATTCAAGTTATTTATCATAAATTTATCTTATCTTATATATTAATGCAGGAAGCGATTTCGTTGGCACACTGTAGCTCGAGAACCACTAAAGGGAAAAATATCGTTGATGGCTCAAATCAAAGGTCTCATTATGCTACACTGCTGAAAAATAGTGACAACTCTCAAATCTCATTAGCCTAATTGCAGTAATTAGTCAAAAAATTAATTTTTCCCATAGACTTTGCATGGGGAAATTTTGCGCGCGCTTTCAAATTTTTTGTATTATCTATTGTGACTAGCTGGTCTTAGCATACTAGTTTGATTTGATTACTAGTTATACTATTCAAATCAGCTACGTTTTTTGAATCTCTATTGGAAAGAAAGAATAGAAAAAGAAACAAAGAAGGAATAAGTATTACAATGATAATTATTGTACATTTGATCTAATTTGGAATAAGGAAAGAAGAGGTCAATCTTGAAGAAATAAACGACTGATCCACTGAGTCATTGAATATCAACGAAAAGCCCAGACGGTATTGTAAATATTGATTGAGTATTGAATGTAATGTCTTAAGGAAATATGTAAGGAATAGATCATATAAAATTGTTTCAAACTCCTGATTGCATGAGGGTTTGCGAGTAATACCTTGAATATGTCAGGAATAGAACGTAGTGTAACTCTCCTAAAAAACGTCTGAATGTGCAAGTTTCGTAAATATTGGTTCAGCCTTTTCGAATATAAAGATTTTTTTTCCGTATCTTATCACTGGTAATTTTTTTTTAAATTGTTGTAAGATTTTAGGTTTCCGATTAATGGTTGAAATTAATAATACTCGATTAATTAATCCATACTTCTGCCAACAATCGCACGAATTACGAAAAAAAGCTAACAGAAGGGGCACATAATATCAAAGCAAGACACAATATAATTATTTCAGTGATACTCTGAATACAGTGATGACATCAATTATTAAATATAAAAAGGTACAGGGGTTGTTGACTTTTTTATTTCTTTTTCCTGCTGCTCAGCTCATGGGCTTTGTATCTTACAATATTCTTCTACTAAACTTACATTATTATCAAAATGACATAATTTAGGTAAGGTTCCTTTGTAACTTTGCGTTTGTTCGTATACGACTTTATCAGAAACTAATATCAATGAGTTAGTTATTTAGTTTTTTTATCTGCTGATGTTATTTGAAATTAAATTTTTTCTCTCTTTTTAATTAGGACTGACATAATTTATTAATAATTCAAAAGAATACCAATAATTTTTTTTGCCCTTTTATTTTCCTACCCTTTGGAACTCTGAAACTAGACTCTGAAGTTTCACAAGTGCAATGTAATGTATGATAAAACTAAATCAGAACTCGAATAACTCCATAAAAAAGTGGGACGGAGAAGCTAGGATCGAGTGAGAAAGTACAGAATATAGACTGAATAAAATTATTTTTTCTTTGGAAAGATGAAAACAACAATTATTCAGTTAACCTAGAAATACAAAACGAGTGGGTGACCATAGGTGATTATATTCCACTAGTTTTGAATCGGAGTACCCTATTTCATCATTGGTCTCCAGCAATATTTACATTCTATCTCAATGCCTACCAAATGATTCTCCTGGTTCTATGAAATTTAGTAAAAAAGTCTTGCAACGTCTGTGTAGAAGCAGTAGGAATAGCTAAACATTTTTTAGTAGGGTGTAGAGTACTTGTGGATGGAGGTCAATACTCGCATCGAACTTTTCATTTATATTAAAAGCACAGAAGGATAACCACCTCCAAATGATCTGTACAGTTAATTAGGATCTAAGGATATTAGTATTTTCTCAGACACACTATGACCAGTTTAGTTTAGCACTAGTCATGGATCTTTTCGTTTCATGACAAACAAATGTCCTCAAAGACACATACGATACCAAGTACTACGGTCTCACCAACACACGTACCAGGAATATGTTTATAGTAAATTTGTGGACTATAGAAGCAGGAGCTAGAGGTGCTACCACGAAATCTGTTTATAACCTGCTTGATATTTCCAGACCTATCGTCAGTTCATTAACATTAATACAATGTTCTTCAAGGACAGCATTATTGGATTCGTTTGAAATCGTAAGGAGGAGTGTATATATTTAAGGTGGGTGTATATGCATGCATATGTATATTTTAAAGCAAACCTTAAACATACGCTAGGGTAGTAAGTCCCAAATACAGTATTGCGCTCTTTTCCTTACAAAGCTATGAGCCCAACACCCACACGTTGAATCCACGGAATGGCAAGAACCTTCGTCTCTTTGTCTTTATGCAAATAGGATAAATACCTCAAAATTATTTATTTTTAGAATAAAAACAGTTTAAAAACATACTTAAAAACATTTTATAAAACAGATAATATTTAAAAAGTTATGAAATAAAAAGACAAATTTGTGACATATTTTATCTCTACTACCGTTAACTCGAAACGAATAAAACTTCCTGATAATTCGATTATTTGAATAATTTTCTTTGCTTCATACGTGAAGTATATTTTGCGGTCATTGTCCGAGCATATCATTATTAATGCAATTGGTTTTTCCATGAAGTGTATAAAGAAATATATATTTTTGTTTTATATTATTTTAAAATAAATGCTAAATGTGCATTAAAAAGTACGTATTTATTGGAATAAAAGCTGGTAAATACCCTATATTTCATATTAAAAAATCTGATAACAAATTCAGTAGTCTCAGTTTTGAAGAAAAATAATACCGACGAGACGTAGTCGTTAGCTACGCCGTAGCCCCGCTACAAGTGTTGTTGACCGCACGATGTCATTGTCATTTTTAATATTTATATTGTATAATATTTTGATGGTAAAGTACTACTATGTTTAAGCGTATAGTTTGTTATATTTATATTAAATTCAATATTGAAAAAATATACATATATATAATTCTTAGTCATAAGTTTTTTTTCTCAGATACATAATCTCTGTACGAAATTTAAGTTTCTTCAAGTGTGTTATTATTAGTTTTAATATTATACAAACACAATTTATAACGTCTCATTTAAATATAGGAAGGGTATATAGGAAGTAATAACTAGAATAAACTTATAAGAGTTAATGATATTCTTTTTAATTTAAACCATTCTCGATAAAAATACAAAAAAAGTCTAACGAGAACTTATTATCTCATTCACAACACGTATAACAATGCGGGTGGAAAATAAAGAACACACAAATTTAAAAATAAAAAACAACACAGTTACTCACCGAAGCCTCCACTATCATTCATAAAACACACTACACATAATATATCGTTTAACTACAACTGCTTTGATGAGACGTCCGCTCCCGTCGGAGCGCAGCCATCGACTGAAGGTGCAAGTTGTACGTCCTCTATATAAGTGTGAGGGTAAAGTAGGGTAACAGAAATAACGTTTTTTCTCAGTCAAATTTATCACCATTTTTGGGTAAAAGTGTTTACGTTAGACTCGTATTTGGAATGAATAAGACGCCTGAAGTTAGAAGATTAGTTCTTTTTTGTAGTGTTTAATGTTTAGTGTTTCGTTATAATTTTAAATATTTTTTGTAGTGTATTGTATTAGTTAAAGTTGAATATGATATATAAGATGTGTGAAATAAAAACAGTGCCCTCGAAACTAATTCAAGTTTTCTTAAGGTATTTATATAATTTATTAATATGTAACGGATGTTAATTATTCCTATAATATACGGTATATTCTAATATAGTATTAATACTACTTTTTTATAATAATCTTCACGACGTTGACAAGATTATTAAAAATTATTATAACCCTCTTGTTTTAATAAAAATCTAAACTAAAATACGGCAGTTGAATTCGATATATTTTTATATATATTTTGATAATTTTGTTAATATTAGTTTTAATTTGTATAATAGAAAGTATATAAAAATTTGTACTAAATTTCCTATATTTTGGGAGAACTTGGAATGTGGAGCTACGAGCTACATGTTTAGGATTTTATTAAAGCTAATAGTCTTCGTAAAATAATTCACTGCTGAAGTTTTATAAATAAGTTTAATTATTAAGGATAAAATATAAGGATATTATTACTATAAAAGTTTAAACAGTTGTTAAATCTAAAACTAAACAAGTCAAAGGGTTCATTGTACTTTTTAGACCTAACACCCTAATGATACAATTAGTAAAGTTAGGTTTCGTGTACACTAAATTTGTTTTCTGAATTAAGAACATTAGCAATCAGAACTGACTTTCTGACAGACATTTACACCTCTACCCGTGAACACGATTGCTGCAAAGCATTCGAAACGTCTGGTTTAAATTAAAATATAACCAAATTATACTCGAGTTATAATCCGTAAAAAATAGTTTTATTTCATATGTGTACTCGTGAAAATCTAAGAAAATACTATTAGCAATCAATTTGGTTGAACTGTTTATTATTTCATCTTTTTATTTATCATTAGTTACCTCTGAGCAATGCTTATTGTATCTGACACCTCTATAGATGGAAGCTTTACAACACAGGTTATATGCAATTCAATTATATAGACTTTCTTGAATGTGGTTCCTAAATTGCGATAATTGGGACATCTGTCTTTGATGAGTTATTGAGAGATACTTACCTATTGTTAAGGTTATATACAATAACAGAAGATTGTATAGTAGATATAATATATATACATATACATACATATATATATATATATATATATATATATATATATATATCTATCTATAAATACTGACTGACTGATCTATCAACATACTACATAACATGTTCTTTACGACGATGTAAGTTCTTTTATAACATGGGCAGGTATACAATTTCACGAAATAAATTCTATATATACATTACAATTCATTAAGGAATTAAGTCCATGTAGAAGGCCAGAATTAGCGTGGTGAAGTCGCAACCATAGGCGTAGTTGTTCTAAAAAGTAGAATGTTTGATCAACTATTTGAAAAACCCTTACCAAATACTTATAATTAATAGGATACAATATTGGTTTAATTAATCAAACAAGAGTAGTTTTTTGTTTGTTATGTCAAATTTTTGTACAAAATTGAATAAAACTACTTGTAGTACTTGAGTAATCAACGAACGTACATTCAATCTAACTTTGTATTGTTAGTAGTAACTAAAATTACTCTCAGTAATAATATTATATATTAATTAATGAAATATAATTAACAGAATAATTGAATAACTCAGTGTATATACAGCCTTATTTACGTTTTCAGTTAATTTCATAACCTTTGTGGGTGAAAGTTCACGTTTCAAGTTGAGTGTATTAATACACTTTATGTAAAATGATAAATATTTCGAGCAAACACCCTCAAAATATGTATATATCTGGTGTCTTAATTAACTCTAACATTTAAATTGCACTAACATTCTATAAAAAGCATTTGAGAAATGTTTGTAATATTAACAACATACATATGTAAATATTACAATTCTTAAAATTATACGAATGTATAAGTCGATTTAGGAGCAATTCAATATATGTATAAATTATTTTTTTATTAACTGGTTTTTGTCAGTATGTTCCTAGCATTTTTTTTCTTTCCAGCCTATTCTCAAAAAGGCATTTTTTTAAATGAAATAAATATTTTTTTTAAATTATTATTTAAACCAATTCATGAGGTTCAAAGGGAAAAAACAATATTATTTGGTTGACCTAAAAATTAAACGTCTAATAATTGAAATCCATCCCGTCATTTTTGTGTAAAATGTCAATATACAAAAAAAAAGAATAAAAAATGTTTATTCTGTCCTTTTTGTTTTATATAACGTACAACATTTGCGTTCTTATCAGTATTTGCTATCTACAGATTATACAATTTTTTTAAAATATAGCCAAATAACAAGATTTTGGTTGATGTGTTCGTTATCATTACGAGCTCAAGAACACTAGGACTGACATACTGATATTGTACTGATATGTGTTCTATAGTTGAAACAGATCTGAATATTCCAAATGCCTATTCAGAACTCTCCAGCTGAAAGTTCATTTGGAAAACATTTATAAAATTTAATTATCCCTCCATTAACTCAGATCAGAATGTTACAAGCTAACAGAATTAAAGTAACGGTGCTTCGTTTGATATCTGACCTTAGATTAGTTTTTTTTGTAATAACTTTCTTTATAACTTTACGAATATTTCGATTTTAATTCCTTTTGTGATTTTGTGTATCACTAACTCAATTTTCTTGTCTCTTTATAATCTTAGTGATAAAAAGTACTTATTAAGTAATTATTACAGATAGGCTGCACAATATGTCAATACGTTACAGTAAAGTATAATATAATGTTTTATAACATTTGGAATTCGTTTTATATTAGTCTTGGTTTAAATCAACTTTCTGTAAAGCAATAATTGTCTATTAGGTTATATTAAGAGCCATATAGATTTAAATTTCAATACCAGTCTAGAGATATCAGTGTATATAATTTGTGTGTCTAGTATGCCAAGGAAAAATGATTACCAACTTGGTTGGTTGGTCTAAGTCTGTTTGAGCATTTGTAAGTTGCATCAGTCTAGATTTTACTTATCATATATTCTTTTGATATCTCTTACAGAAGATCTGATCAAGTACAGTTTAATGTAAATAAAATAAAATCATAAAGTATTTTATTAATTTTTCATTATATCTGGATAAAATGTGAGTGAACAATTTTAAACCTGTCAAGCAATAATCCCTTCAGCAGTAATATCTAATATCTATTTGAAAACTTTTTAGTAATCATTTAATGTATTAATCTGAAAAATATAATGACATATAACAACTTTTGTGTAACGAAGAAGTTTGAAGTATTCAGGGTAAGTGTATTTATTTTGTTTTTATTTTTAAAGCAGTCAAGTAACTTGCTTATTTCAAACGCTCTTTTTATAGTTGGCCTGTATCACCAATTGTTTCTCTTTTTAATATTGGTTACTGGAAATTGAAGTTAATATCATGAGAATTAGTTTTATTTTTTATTTATTTGGGAATTCTTAAATTTAGTTTAAGATTATGTAACTACATGATCGCTGCCAGTGCAAGCACTTGTATTATTTTCATTTCATAATTTAGGGTTTTTAAAAAATCGTGTTAAAAATTAATTTGTACCTCATATATTTATTTATTTATTTAAATCTCTATTGTATAACAAACGTACTACGGAAAGACTAAATGTTTTCTTCAGATATATTTTTTTAAATGAATCTGCTAAATCGATCTAAAAGTCGATGAATACAAATAAATAATCTAAAGAGCAATTATTTCTGTGCTCGACAATTAGAGCCTCAGCAAACAGAGGCCAAATAAATAAAAACTGACTTTCCGGTAGCGGTTCCGTCCGTCGCTACAAAAAGTTCTGTACAATTCAAAACGTAGCGTCACTAACTGATGATATAGCTTTCTAAATTTAGCACCGGCCTGCAGTTTTAAATATTGTACTCTATTTACAAACCTTTTTTCATAATACTAGCTTTTACCCACAAATCTACCGCGTTTATTACTAAAGGTAGAGTTGTAAAATCGCTGGACATATTTTCGTAATTTTTTTTAAAACTTCACAAAAAGTTATTTTAATATAATATAGGGCCACTCATGAACTTATTTCCTTTCGCTTGGAAGATTACCTACATACAGACATACAAGCTGTATTATAATAAATAAACATGGGATGTTTAATTTCCCAACCCACCTGTGGAGTCAACGGTGCGTTCACACGTGACCTGATCAAAGCAGCTCCATCAAAGGCTTAACGCACCTGTTAAGTTTAGACTAGTTTGAAAATCTTTATATTACTACTAAAAATACAAAAAATATAGTAATTAATTTTATTTTTATTAAATTATTCTTATTAAAAACATCATTCTGTATATGTTTTGTGATTTTTTTGTCCGATTTTTAATTTTTTTAGATGTGTTATTAAATTGAATATATAAAATGTAATTCATTAAAACAACACGTTAACCCAAATATAAAATATTATGTCATAAACACAGTACACCCCTATTAATGTAATAATAATCAAATTGAACTCTATTACCATCACATACAGCCTTGAATCGATTGTATGTATAAGATGAGACATTCTTCCACAAGGGTAAGCTGGTTCAAAGGTATCTAAAAGGATTATGGCATTATCGTTTGTTTGCAATAACTACTCATATGACCCGGGTTTGTCTGTTTCTGAAGTTCAAAATATTAATTTATAAAATTCATTCTTATAATATTTTAATATATTTTATTATTATAAATTAATTACTCAAATTTAACTTTAGAGTTTTTTTTCGAAATTTGTCATAAGTCATTTTGACTCGACTCGAGCGACTGAAAATCGTTTTTATATATTATGTATTTACTAGTTTTCCAATATTTGTGTAATATACCAACAAAATAATTATACGTTTATTCAGTTTGACGTCATCCAGTCGAGCCACCCCGTTACAATGTATTATCATACTGAAATATTTTATTTTTATATAATTTCTTTGAACCCTTTTTTTAATTCTTTTCCAAAATGGCTTGATCAATTTTGACGATTTTTGGAACAGATTAAGTTAATTGGACGATGCTTAATTTTGATTGAGCCCCGTATATGACATTTTTTAATAACCATAAAAATGGTTACAACCAACAAAAGAAAACTTTTAACGTAGTTCTTACACTGTTTTCAAATATTAATAAATAATCACGTTTACTCCAAAAACTAACAGGAAGAATTAAAAGTAAATTCAAATAATAAATAAAAAGTTTGTCTGTCAGCGGAGCGACTGATCAGCAACAAATCGTTAATAAAATATATACAAATAGACCACTACGCTTAATTAACATCTAACCCATAAAAGCCTATAAATTAACATAAAAATCCAGTGTCCCATAAAAACTAAGATGCATTAACGCCTTTGACAGATTAACTTAGTCATCTGAAAGAACGATCACAGACGCTAACCAGCATGCATGGTCATCGGCCACTGGAGCGTTGGTCATAAACCTGTGATCACTGGGGGCTGATGGGGGTTAATGGGGGTTAAAAATGTTTAAATAAACCCATGTTTATTCACCCTGATT
The DNA here is from genome assembly GCA_959347395.1 of Mechanitis mazaeus. Taxonomy (NCBI): domain Eukaryota; kingdom Metazoa; phylum Arthropoda; class Insecta; order Lepidoptera; family Nymphalidae; genus Mechanitis; species Mechanitis mazaeus. Next base: position 1,168,612 of record OY365756.1, read on the forward strand.
GTTTTTGTTTAATTATGTTAAGCTAATCGAGCGTTACTGTTCATATGCACTAGTGACCCCTTGTAGCTTAGTTAGTTTAAACATTTATTTTTACTTTTTATCCTCTGTGTTTTTTCGTCTTTTTATTTTTTTAATCTGTGTCCACGTAAAGCTCTTTCATATTATGATCTTCTTGATCTTGAAACGAATGTATGTATGTATGTATTTCTTTAAGATTACCTCTATAAACTTACAAATTTATATTTTTTTTTAACATTACATTCATGCAAAGATTGTAAAATTTCAATAATTTAAATGCAAATATCATGTCTGAATTTATTCTAGACCCATTCAAAGTTTTAGTATAAGTTTAAGCAATATTAATATTATGCTTCCTCAAACTTCTCATATTTTTAAAGATTAATAAAAGTCACTTATGAATAAATTGGTTTGATAGTTAATTTTGATCTTATTATATCAGCTTAACATGTAAGCCAAAGAAGCAGAAATTAATTTAAGATAAGCGAGATCAAAGCGAGTACCAGCAGAAAGATCTTCCATCTTTAATCAGTATATGTTGTAGTCATTACTTAAATATTCTTTTAAGAGCGTCATACGACTAATGATATCTCGAATTGTTTAATTGTAATATTTTTATCATAAATAATAGAAAAGTGTTTTCTTTGATATATTTTTTTTCTACTTAATGTCAAGACATTTTGAGGTAATCTTTTAAACCTGTTAAAATAAAATGATAACAATAATTGCAAAGCTGACAAGCAAAGTTTTAAATATCCAATTGAGGGTGAGGGCGTCGACAAGTAGGATGATGTGGTTTCTCTGTTCCACTACAAAATTAGATTGCTTATTAGTAAACTTTAAGAGTTATTTAATAAATAATATTCAATTATATAGGGTACTATAAAACCTCAATATATCCATTTTTATTTTTGTTAATATGAAGAAATTTACTAAATCTCTATCCTCCTATCTAATCCTTTGGGGATAGAATGTAGCAACATCGTCTTAGCGAGTGTCTACATTCTATCAACATTAAGAAGGATTTTAAAGAAGTACTTAGTCTTTGTAGTTGCTAAGATTTTATGATTAATCTATGAATAGCATTTCACTTTAATGTTTTATATACTACTGTATAAAAAATATAAAAAAAAATTATATATACAATACCATACGACAAAAATCAAAGACCATGCACAAACTTTTATATTTTGAATAGGTGTTATTATATATAATTTTGCGTTATGTCATCTTTGTAGAAGGAGACCACCTGCCTGCCACAATTCCTTGCTACCAAGCATTTCTGAGAAGGTACTTGGTAGTAAAAGATCATCTCTAACAATCGCTGAATGTAAAGGGTGCGCCGCTGTGATTTCCACCTATTCCTCCAGCTCGTGGCACGCCATATCTTTTGACATCTCAACCATAATAATCTAAGATAACCTTTTTTTACGTCTGGATATTTTTATTGTTACACGTCTCCTCCTAGAGGAAGATGGAGTCGGTTATGTGGGACTCTCGGCAACATAGAGCATTCTGCCATTTTTAAATTTACCGACTATACCAGACGGTCATCACATCTCACCGTCGTACTATAGAGCGCCACGGGAATCGTGTTCGCCTACGTTCCTATTGCTCCAACGGCAGGCCACGTGAGCAGTAGCAGCACGAATGACTGTCCCCGAAACCCGGACCACCAAGCACGTTGCACGAGAGTATCACGGCATACCCGGAGGAGGCACCAAAACTGTTTCTGCATTCTCCCCCCGCGTGGAGTATCACTACTTTCACTTCTATAGGGGAGGCAGTGCCAGAAGAACCCACCCTTCACTTCGCTATAGGTGCTCTCGTTCAGCCGTTGCCCAAGAAAACCGGCCCGTAACTCTTACAGAATAAGATAGATTAAAATAATATTTAATTAAAAAATCACAAACCTAAATAGTTTGAGTAAAATCTGCAGTAAAGCCTAATAATAAGGTAACTTTTTTTTTTCGTTGATAAAATCTGTTACGGATATTTCCCTGGCCAAGTTGGTAATGTGGGAGTACCCAGTAGCAAGCAAGGAGGACGCCATATTTAAGGCTACCTCTATTTACTTCTATTTACAAATGTTGTTGAGAAACAACAATCACTTACCAAGAAAAAGGCCATCTGTGCGTAAGTTCTAAAATTATTTTAAGAGTCCCAAAAATCTTTTTATTGAGTATATAAAATTAAACTTATCGTACTCTTCAAAGTGTAGACAGATAAAAAATTTGTAAACTATTATTTACATGCGTTTAAAGACCTATTATAACTGACATGCAACCTGCTATCATCATTATTATGGTACACAGAAGAACTAATGCTGATGTTATCAAACTATAAAATAAAATTGTATTTAATAGTATGTAGCTTTTTCAGTTTTCAGTCACAAAAGTGTAACCGTTTAGTTCAAGAAAATTCTAAAAGAAAAAGAAACTTTAATAGATATCTAAATTAAATGCAATGTCCTAATGCAAATAATTTGTTCAATAAATTTAATCTAGTTGATTGAAGTTATATTATTTTTAAATTAATTAAGTAATTAGCTAGTGACTTACTAAGTTAGATATATCATCTAAATACCTGAGAGAATTAGCTTATGGTTTAGTTAATAGCCAAATGTAATTAATTAAAAAACTCCGAACATTTTCAAGTGTTAGAGTAATAAAGACAAGAATTTAATTCTTGTAATGGGTGTATAGACATTTGGTTAAAAAACATTTATACCGTATACTGTCGAAAAGATGACATTTAATAATCAAGTAAGAAGTGAAAAAATCTTAGTTCTTATTAGACTAAGGCGTAACCTTTGTGATTTTAAAATGTATGTGTTTTTAGACTTTCAAGAAACAGACAGAAAAAAGAAACTAATTGTGTCACTTTAATCATAATAATAATTATATATATATATATATTAAAATTAATTATTAAAATTATTAAAATTGCTTTTGAAATATTTTTAAAAAATTAAATTACGGTTTTAAATGATTAATGGTACTGTGTGAACCGCTCCTAACATTATAACATTACATTTTTTTTTGACAAATAGTGCCACAGTTTTTGTACATTTAATTTGAAAGGACGTGAAAAGTTGAACAAAATGATAGATATTGAATCGAATAGCCATAAGGCATATAAAAGACAATTTATATCAAAGAAAATGAGCAAATTCTTTTTCTTCGTTAATTTAATATTGTTTCTTGATTTTGGATTCATAAAGTTTAAATCTAAACAATATAAGGTCTTGATGAAACTCTGGGTATTTATATGTGCTCTGTTTTCAGGAACAATGATATTAATAATATTATATACAGTCATAAATGTGTTTCGTTATCAAATGTGGGGGATAAAATTCGTTGTGGAGTATTATTTTTATATTACAATTCTGTTGTTAACTCCGGAAAATAGAACGTTTTGTTTCTATCTACTGAAATTACATCACTTCGATGAAAATATTGAAATTGAAAGCTCTTTGTATAAAATTGATAATCATATAATAGTTTATTGGTCTCTGTCAGCTGTGTATGATATAACGACGATGTTTCTTTACTTATTCAGCAATGATAAGGTTACATTAGCAATTCTCGAGACATTGTATTATATTCCTCTTCGTACATACAGTTTTCCTCTGATAGTTCTGTTCTTTGTATTCTATTCAGCGTACTGTAGGTTAGATAAATTAAAAATACATATAAAAAAGCGAAGGTCGTCCGTTGCACGTGCACACCAACTTTACAAATTTTTGATAGATTCTCTTGAATATGTCTTAAGAAATTTTAAATATATTGTAAGTAAACCACTTTATTATTTTCTATGTCTATTTCATTTTGGGTAATTGATAATCAATAACAATTTTTTTTAGTTCCTCGTACATATACTTTTTAATATTCCAACAGTAATAGCATCTCTATATTATTTACTGAAAGCGATACGAGATAATGATGAAGTAAGTTTCTTTCTGCAGTATAAGATAACTTATTTCTATGGCAACATAATTATTTAAATGCTGCATTTCTCTTACAGATCAACTTTACATTGATAGCACCGTACATCGATTTGTTGCCAATATTGACTGTAGAGTTTCTTCCAATGGTTGCGAGTTCTGTGTTATCACAAGTAGTAATAGATATCAAAATAATATTGCACAACCAGTTACTAGAAGAAAGTGGTATGCTGTTATTCCATCTATTTTTTGTTTTTATTACGTAATAAGTACGCGTTTGACCACAGCCTGCCTGATATTAAGCTTCGATGTAGCAAGCTTGTTTAGAAAGGAAACATTTTATCTATTATAAATAATATTTATTTAAAATATATTTTTATCTAACCATTTGTGAAACTAATATTATGATATTCCTTTTTTATTTGTTATTTAGTCACTGTTGAAAGCACACAAGAAAAAATGGCTAACCACTGATTATAGCAACATATATCTATGATGATTTGTCATAATTATCAATAATTTTAGATGAGAATCAATCTCAGGCAGTGGAAAAGTTCATCAACTACATAGAGTCACGACCGTTCAAATTCTATATACTATCGATGATCCCCATGGACGCTTCACTACTTCTTATTTTGTTAAATTTATGTGTCACCTATATAATTGTTTGCTTACAATTAACTCATGTTTATTAATTAGTTCTTATTATTTAATAAAGTTTTTCATACGTGACATTCGTTTTTATTTGGTAACTCCGAAATCTTTTGCTTCTGATATAGGAGTAGGCGTTTGCATTAACTTCAGAAATTTTGAGCAGACTCAAAAAATAGTAGAAGAAACTAGAAACCGTCGACTGAGAATCATTGTCTAACTTTGCCAGTATGTTTCGATATTTGGTATCTCTCTTTAATCGATCGAGATGCGAGAAAAAGAATAAATGTAAAATTAATGAAGTGAAGACCAGTTCGCATCGTATCGTATCGTACCGCACCGCACCGCACCGCACCGCACCGCACCGCACCGCACCGCACCGCACCGCACCGCACCGCACCGCACCGCACCGCACCGCACCGCACCGTATCGTAAATATTGATAGCGCACCCAAAAGCCAAACCAGGAAACTATAAATGCTTAACTTTATGTTCAAACACCCCAATAAAACAAAAAAAGGGTCAAGAAAAATTATAAGAAAAGATAACAATAATACAAATAGAGAAAATACGTATGAAAATGTACAACAGTTTACTAAGTAAAGTAGTTAAACATCTCACTGAAAGAATATTATGAAAAGCGCGACATGAAGTTCCAAATACTAAAAATATACGTAATAAGAAATTGATTGTTTAGAAAGTTACTAGTACTACTACAATACTACAAGAAATTAGGTACACCTGGAATATGAATATCATATTTAGCAAACTACTAGCACAACTGACACAAAACAGTATACTTAAAATAGCCTCAAATTTTAAACTGATCTAAAAACTTCACATAGAAAAAGACAGCATTACCAAAAAAGAAATAATTCATTATATTGTAAATAAATCGGTCAGTCATCAATCAAACGGATAGAAAAAGAAATAAGAATACATTTTAATAATCTTATTTAGGGCCTATATGTTTAATAGTTAAAAATATTTCAAGTGTGGGTGTTTCGTATATCCGTTACTCCTATATTTGAAAACCTTCCCGTGATATAATATCGTCCTAATAAGAGAGTTATAAGAAAAGAAAGATAATATTTAAATTACAATTACAAGCAAAGACATCCCGAATAAATCAAGTATAATTCTATATATTAAAAAGTAACTTCTAAGTTTAGGTAATTGTCACTCTATACTCTTTATTTATGGCCTAATCTTTATATTGTTCCCATAAGTTCTTCTGAACAGAATAAATGTAAAGATTATCAATAACCAAACCATAAAAAAACGGTCTTTCTCCAACATAATTATTATTCAAGTTTTATATTTTACAAAATTATTAACAGATGACACATGACATTTCGGAAATCATTTCACTCCATCTGATGTATCAGGTATTAATGAAAAATGACATTGATACAACTCTTTTAAAAAAAATAATAATATTTATCTTCATAATACCCATTAGTAGACTGAGTCACGAAAAAATAGAGGAAGAAATAGAAATAAAGTGACGTCATCTCTTCTAAGTTCTTATTGTGAGACAGATGTATCGTTTGAATTTCATAAAACACAAAAAAAATAATGGAAAACATAAAATAATAGAATATACAACATTAGGAATCTAAAGTAGACACTGGATAGGACAAGGTGTTCTTTCCACTTTCAGGCTGCAGTGGACTAGATGTCGCCAGAAGTAAGTTGGACCAAAAATATTACTCTAGAGGTAGGATCGAGGGGTAAAGAATCTGAAGATAACATAATAGAGGATGAATTGACGATATTAAAGAAAGTGGAACGTCATCTACCATGATGTCACAAAGAAATGGGTCCAAAAATATATTAAAAATATAATGCTTGAATAAATTGCAAACATAATTATTAACATGTATAGTATATATCAAAAAGTATACCTTTAAATTAAAATTATGGCTGTTATTATAATTTTATTTTACAATGAAATGCAAAATAATAAAGTTTGATTATTTGTTGTTATTATTATATTGCCACGGTTGACAGTTTTCATTATTTCATTATATACTTTAGTACAGTAATTTGTTTTAATGCAACTTGGATTTCTGTGTATCAGAAATGTTTTTGATTTTTATTGTCAATTCATTGTATAACTGTCAGACGAGTTCATGATGGACGGAATATCTACCATGCTAAGTGTATGAAATGAAATAAAATGAAAATGTTTATTGAAAATAAATTTAAAAGAAACATTTTTCATAGTCAAAGCTAGCACATGTGTTTCTATTTCCCGTCAATGTTAATAGGTGCATCTGTTAGCTGCAGTTATACATAACATGGGTTATATCTTAAAAACATGAAATGTATAAACTGCGTTCTAAAATTCATATTATTGTTTATCATTGTGGTCCTTTGGTTGCTATAGTTATGTAAGTAATGTTTTGGTGAATTGTGTCAACATGAACAAAAAATTAAATGTTAATTACAAAACAACAAAATGACGGTTTTTATTTGATTGGCAATTTTAATATTAAAATTTGAAAGTATTTGACTATATATGTGAAAGAGTGCAATTAATCGGTCGGTTCAACTAATGTTAAATGACAATCGCAATGATGATGAAAAACACTTGAACTAAGAAGGTTGTATTTTCAATATACATATATATTAAAATTCAAAATATCTTTATTAAAATAGGCAAGCACTTTTGAATCGTCAGTTTAAAAATTTATGAACGAATATACTTCACAGCTATTCTATGTGAGGAGTGGGTACCACTTCAGTCGAGTCAGCCCGTATTCGAGTTTAAAGTCAAAGTCAAATGTACGGAACCACAAGTTAAAACATTAATTATAAAAAGACATGCAAACTTGTGATTATATCATGAGCACTAATAATGATTGAACAGAAAATTGGTTTAACAAAAATAAAGAAACATGTGAAAAACAAAATTTAAAATTAAAGTAATATCAATAGTAGTGAATAGTTACATTGTGTTTGTCGGTTGTTATCAAGCAAATGATTCAGTTGAATGATCAATTGAACAGAATAGTAACGTTCTTTAAAAACTATACAATATATATACATACATATATATAGCGTATTAAAAGTGGTACTATGTGGTATGAAATTACAATTAAGTAAAGTTATATTTCAAAAGTAAACATTAAAGTGTTAGCTTTGATATAAGACGAGTGTAATGAGATTCATTTATAACGGTTGTACCTCCGTGTTATTTATCTGCTTAAAAGTGTAATGTAATTAAATCAAAAACTGAGAACATTTTTCAATTGAAGAATAATTAAACAATTATGTTGCCCTTAAGTATATACACTTGTTTGTTTAAATAATATTTTCGTATATATATTTACGTAGGTTTACTTTGGGGTCACGAGTACTAAATAAAATAATTAAAAAGTGTCACAAAAGAATTTGTTTTTTGAAAGTTCTTGATTACATATAAGTGTAACTGAAAAAAATAAATTTTATTGTTTAATTTGAAGTGAAACTATTATTTCTTGTTTACCACATTACCTAATGTGTATAAATTAACAATATGCCTAGTTTTAATTTTATAATTACGACATATATAATATTTATTTATTTATTTGTTGATTCTTTATTGCACAATACTCAACATAATGTATATGAAACAATATAAATTATAGTGTTTAATGTATTTATAAGCTGAGAGTGTGTTCGTTTAGAAAATATATTTTGATTAATGTGCTTATTTCTGTTGTACATAAGCTAATATCATGGACTAAATGGATTTGGAGCAATCACTAAACACTAAAGCTAAAGTGGTTACACGTGACCTCGGGACGATTTAAATACTATTATATTATACAATATGATACAAGTGATATTCAATATAAACAATATGTATAATAGAAAAAATATTCCAAAGAAAATGAAAATATTTTTTATTATAATTCAATTATTTTTTTGTCTTGATTTTGGATTTATCGAGTACAAATCTCGCAAAATGAAGCTTTGTTTGAAGATCTGTGTATTTTTATTCGCTTTGTGTCAAGGGATAACTATCTTAGAAACTTTATGTAATTTAAATATGGAAAGATTTTACAAATTTTGGGGAGCAAAACTCTATTGCGAGTACTATTTTATAATTATAATTTTGATTTTCACTCCAAAAGACAGCACTGTTTGTTCTTATCAAATAAAATTGCAACATTTTGATGATAAAATAGGGGTTAAAAGTTCTTCATACCGATTAACACGTATAATAATATTTTATTGGGTTTTGTCTGCGCTATATGATATACTATCGTTGCTACTGAATTATATATATAGTATTAATTCCTGGACGCTAATAATGGCCCAGTTATTATTATACGTACCGTATCGTACTAACTCTTCATTTCTGGTAGTTCTTTTCTTCGTATTCTTTTCGACTTTTTGTAGATTAAAAAATCTGAAATTATATATAAAGAAACGAAGGTCATCTGTATTAAACGCTCAGAAACTTTACAGGGTTTTGATAGATTCCCTCGAAAATATTATAAAGATTTTTAAATACATTGTAAGTATATACTTCTTCGCCTTGCTTGTTCTTGTGTGCTTGTTTTGCTTTGCAATTATTGTTTTTACGGTTATACTAATAGTTCTTCTTTTTAGTTTTTTATACATTTATTGTTGAATATTCCGGGAATAATGGCTTCTGTTTATATGCTGCTTAAACAAGTAAGAGATGAAGATGAGGAGGTAAGTTTTTTTAAGTTTCAGTTAAAGGGTAAATGTATTTATACAAGCTGTTAGTTTTAAAAAACGAAACAGACAAAGATCTAGACTAGATCTAGTTTTATCGCATTTACACAAGTTGTGGTGAGGCACATAGTTATAATTTTTTGTTAGGGATAAGAGGTAGAGATAGGAGGAAGTAAATAGAGACAAGGATGATAAAACCACGTCATATACGAATGAAATTCTGACAACTTAAATGTATTTTGTTTAACTTCAAATGTCGTATTTATTCTATTCTTTAAATATAAAAAGAAACCTGTCTCAGACAGGATAAGTTAGTGAGATTTGGAAATCATAAATAATCTAAGTTTATTCTACGATGTTTCACTTACGAAGACTGGAATGAGATATGGGATGGACAGTAGAGAATTTATAAAAATATCATTGACTTTTTATTCTATAGAATTTCAAAGTTTTACTTTAACATTTTTTACATATTTATTTCATTTTACACTATTATTCAGGCTCAATCGCAGCCGTCTGTGTCGCCAAATCATATTTCTACTTTGTATTAAATGTAATTATCCGACTGTACTCACGTTATAACTATTGGAATTTGTTCGACTAGTGTCGAGTCCATTCGCGGTCCTATTTTAAGAGCTCTGAGCATGGCGGAATCGCGGCGTGAACTGTTCACAAATAAGAATATAAAATCAAACGCCTTGCCTAGAGTATTCTTAACAAATTAAAGCTCGAAGTTTTTTAGGTATGTGTCAGATATTTACTACTTAAAATCAGAAACAACCTCTATAATTTTAGGTTTTATCTTACCACCGTGCTCTTAATATAAGGTTATTTAGGTCAACCCCATCTAGTGATGAACTACCAAACTAAGGTTTAATTAAACTTTCCCCAAATAATCTATATACTATCTGTGTTTATCTTAAAACCTTGTTTTCAATATAAACTTACTATGTTGAACCCCATTTAGTGAAGGGTGATCTTATTGAGTCTTTATAGTTTTTACTTTAAAAACCGAAATGTCTAGATTTTATTTTCAACGCCATCTAGTGTCTAAAGACAGGCATTTGTTTTAAAAAAAACATAGAATCTATATACATGTAATATAATTATATATGTATATATTGTCTATAATACATATAATGTAATATTATTCTTGAAAATATAAAACAATTAGAATTAAATCTTATGTACTCATAACTTTATGTTAATTTACAGATAACTTTGTCAACCCTTATGCCATATATGGACCTAATTCATACAATTACATTAGAAACTGTTTCAACTGTGGCAGCAACTTTGATGTCACAAGAAGCAATGAGTATTAAACAAATACTCCACAATAGATTACTTGAAAAAAACTGTAAGTAAATATTTAATTTATAAAATTTATAACAGCCATATAGATAAGACAATAAAATTAAGAATTTAATTTTAGATGGCAATCAAGTCCAGGACATAGAAAGGTTCATCAGTTACATAGAGGAGCGACCGTTCAAGTTCTATATGCTCTCACTGATCCCCATGGACATGTCACTTCTTGTCATTATGTTGAATTTCTCAATTACCTATATTATTGTCGGTCTACAAATAACGCATGTGTATTAAGCCTACCTGTTTGTTAATTTTTATTAAAAAACTTGTTTCATCGGTTTTTTCTTCTTCATATCAGATCTCTTAAAAAAATTTAGGGAAATCTTAATGTAAAATAATTATACTTTTACTTTTCATTAATCGACATTTTAAATAAATTTTAACTAACTCTGTTTCTATATATTTTTTTAAAAAAGTGAGTAACCCCCTTAATGAAGTAATTTGTTCTTTACACAAGATGACCTTTTCGAAAAAATCTTCAAAGTGATTAGTAAGTGAGTGAAGCAAGCAAAACTCTCTATAAGAGACTTTTCTGCATCCTTTGTGCAAGCATCAATTAAAAACGGTATATTCGAAAAAAAATATATATATCTGGTGGAGGTTTTGAAAAAAAAAATAAAAAGTCTTTCAAATTTTCGATGTCCTTTAGGAATAATCACGGAAAAACTAAACTTCAAAGGGAAAAAATTTTCGCGCGAAAATAATGATTGAAAAAAAATACAATTTTTGAGGATACAATGTGTTGACGTTTTGTAAATGCATCTTAGGTGCTGTTTGCACCTCGCTTCGCTCAATATGGTAACACATACCAAGATTTTGCGAGCGAATCAAAATTGAGATCTGGTTCGCGCTTCTAGTTAAAATTACAAATGCAGATTAAAGTTTTTATACGAACAAGATTAAGTTTAGAGAATATATCTACTGTATATATATTATGTAGTGTTTATAATTTTTTACATCAAGTTTATACAAGCACGTTATACATTAATGATAATATTAATTTATTAAAATAACGAATGAAAAGAAAAAATAGAAACAATATAGCAAAATACCCTCACAAACACTTTATAAAATCTTCTTCAGCAAATGGTTTTATTGCCTTTGCCAATTTTGAACTAATTGCCAATTTTGAACTTGTATTCTCTGTTTATGAAACATATGCTTCTATCTGTTGAGACGGCAAACATCGAACGAAGGCTTTGATGGATTCCTCCTCACTCATTGAAGATCGCCGACAATCAAATAAGCAAAAGTTTAAGTGAATAGCTTTTTTAAAATTACAAATACATATTTATTAACATTTGTACTTTAAATAAATATACTGACGATATTGGCCGAAATATTTAATCTTTTCTTTTGTAAATAAAATAATTGTTTGGATGCATATTAATAAAAATATATATTTATATAAAATAAAATAATATATAATAGTTAAAAAAGTGATGTCTGTAAGAATTTTAGCCGACGCGTCATAAAAATAAAACAAAAAATGTGTACCAAAAAATTTATCATATGTATTTATATAAGGTCTATTTTTTTGACTATAAAAGCTGATAAAATTGTATTGGTTGTCTTAGAAAGGACTAGGAAGAATCTTGAACTATCATTGAATGCATTAATCATCGTGTTGCAATTGTTTAACAAGCAAGCCTATTGACTCTAAATATTGAAAAACTATACACATAAAATTTTGAAAGCGTTTCATAATCAAACCCCCTTGAGATTCTTTAAATCAGAGTACACACTTTAACACATGTTTTATTTACAAAGTCAAACTATATAAATTCAAGTGTTTGTTAAAGTCACTCATTGTTTTATTCTTGTCATAAGTAGCTAAAATTCTTACCATAAAATATCTTGGTCTTACAATAGACACTAAATTAATCAAATCATTTGAAATGTTATTTGTCGCATAAGAAGATTAATTAATGCCAGTGTTTGGAAAGCTTAAGTATTTTTGTAACCACAGAATATTGCATTCTATATAATATGCTTTTATTCAGAGTCTACTTCAGCATTGCATTGTCACATGGGGAGGTGACACGTATTAGTACTACCATTTTGCTACCATTATATCTTGAAAGTAATGCTAGGAAAATCTAAAAGATATAGCACTGACTTGTTATACAAAGGAGATCCTGTCTTAAAGGTTAGGCAACTTTAGATATTGAATGTAATATTACAAAATACGAAATAAACGTAAGTTTGAGAAATAGAATCCCACACAACTTTATTTGCAAGTCACCAGTTTCATGTGAGAAGTACTTATTTTTACAATTTTAGTAACAAAATTAATAGTCTCTTTATCTCGCTTCAAGGAACACACAATAAGATGGTTACAATAACTAAACTGTAATGATACAGAACATATAAACAAAACAACATATAAATAAAACAAGAAAACAAGGTATATTCACACAAATAACCACATATATATATATATATATATATATATATATATATATATATATATATATATATATATATAGTTTTTTTAAGAGTGATTCTGTATCCTTTTATTGTGTTATAAGGTAATTATTACTATTATATTTTAAAGGTGAATTCCAGATTCTATCACAATGCAGATTTGTCACAAATAAACTAACATACACGTCAAATAAAAAAATATTTCAAAAAGTGTTTTTTATTTCACTTAGATATTAGGATATATAACTTATTCTAGGTTGGCTTATTGGTCTAGTGCATGGCGTTCCTAACTTAGATTGGTCGCATCCACTTTCGACCATAAAAAAAATCTGCGCTCATCATTCCCAGTCCAGATTATCAAGAAATTGACAATATTCAAAAAGAAAGTAAGTATTATTTTTATGTCTCATTAAAGTTATACAAAAATCCTAATAAAGGTATTTGGTAAGAAGTATCTATCATTTAGAATGTGACCTGAAAAATCAGAAATTTAATACCACTAGGCTTCAGATACAAGACCAGATAGGAAACTACAACAGCAATCTGGACAACAAGAACTATGCAACGTCCTGAAGATTCACGTGTACCAGAAACAAAAATGTATTTTATTCATATTTATAAAAGAAAAATCCTTAAGGACGAAAGCAAATTGGGAATTCATCTTTTCTATTCGAAGAGTGTCGCTTTGTTTATCTAAGTGGAAGCAAAATAACCATATTTGAGAGCAACTTTTTAGTGGGTGGAAATTATATTTGAATTTGAAATATACCTATATCATTCTTAGTAATCGAACTCCAATTATATGAATTGCTAGCTGGTATGTGTCGGCTACACGGCGTGAGAACCCACGCTAATTTGTGAATTAGCGGGGGCGCTGTTACTGTAATTAGTAGGTATATATTTTCTAATGAAAAGGGGTGAAAAGAGTAGAGTATATATATGACTCTATAGCAAATTATTTCTCCCTTTGCCGATGTACTTTGATTCTCTCGTTATGGACAGAATTTTGAATCTCTCGTTAGAATACTTTCAAATAAAGTACTATTTTACTATATTCATACAATGTAATGTCGACTCTAATTGGCGGAACAACATGTAAAAATATTCTTCCAACAACCCTTAAGAGTGCCGGTAAATTGCTCGAAATAGAATTTAAATTTAATTAATAACACTAAATCAGGCCTAACAATAATCAAACGAATGATTTTAAGGGCCAACGCTTTAAAATTGCTAATAAAACCATAATTACCAAAATACTCACTCACTAATTATAAAATGGTATTCGCAAATTCTTTCGTTAGAAAGGACTCGAAAGGCCATGAAATCAAATTCAAAATATGGAAATAAATAGTCAAACCAAATATGGGTAAAATTGATAATATGGTCCAAGGGAACATTAATTTAATAATTTTAAAACGATGTACTCAACGTTTCAGAGAATAAACATATAAATTTGATTTCATATTAATATATTATTAAATATAATAATAAAATAACGTAGGTTACATTCATATATTTGAAACAAAAGAAAAGACTCTTAAATAACACAGCAGTACGATTCCAATAAAATAATTTATACATGAAATAAAATGCTAATTATTATTAACAACATAAGAGGATATACATTTAATTACAATTTAAGGAAATCAGAGTAATAAGATTACTCTGGCAACATTCAATTTCTAAAACATTATGTAAAGTTACAGACTAATTGTCTTTTTAATTAATTTTCAACAGATAAGTAACCGATTGTTTTTAGATAAAACAGATAATTAAAATGTGAACGTGTGACTAAAATTATTTAAATGATTACAAAAATGAAATATCTATGTACAAATTTTATAATTTTTTTAAGAATAAATTTACGAATTGAGGTAACAAGGAAGAAGCAAAAATATTAAAATTCTTATCATAGCCGATACATTAGAGTTTTATCTAGAGCGAAGGTGTTTTTCTTAAATTGAAAAGATTTGAAAATTATTCAAAATATATTTCTGTTATTAATAAAAGATAAAAAAGAGCCATTAGGACATTTTATTAAGAAACAAACGAATTCACAATACGTAAGTAAACTCAGTGTAGTTCTATACCTACTGCTAGTAGACGTGAGTCAATTGTAAACCGACAATAATATATGTCACGGAGAAATTCAATACAAGGACGAAAAGTGAAACATCCATTGGGATCAAGGAGAACATATAGAACTTGAACGGTCGATCTTCTATGTATCTGATGAACCTCTCTATATCCTCAGTTTCATTTTCATCTAAAATTATAATTATTACTAGAGACTTCACTCCTTTCTGTGTCTTTTTACGTTCATAACATTTGTTTTTTTTTTCAAAAGTAACAATTTTTTCAATATGAAAAGAACCCTACGTTGACTCAGATAATTTGCCAACACTACTTTTTATTGAAAATTGTTCTTCTTTTAAAGTCCATTTTAGTTTATTGTGTTAAATAAAAATAATAAAATAATAACATAGTTTTTTATCTTTAAAGTAAATCCTTAAAGTTATTAATGTATGCCAAAACGTAGTTTATAAATATAGATACCATTCTCTTCAAGTAATCTATTGTATAGTATTAGTTTAATATTCCTTGCTTCCTGTTCCACAAAACTAGCTGCCACAGTGGAGGTAACTCCTAATGCAATAATGTGTAAAAGGTTCATATATGTTATAAGAGTTGAAGAAGTTATCTGTAAATCACTTTAAATTTTAGTATAGTCAACTAGATTTAGTAAATAGATATATTTAAGCTGTTCCTTAATTTATCTCGTCTAACCTCAGTCCACCATTGACAATAAATCCTGGTCAAAATTAAAAAAAAAATTAAATTATGAGGAAGTCATGAAGTTAGTTCAAATGACTATCTGCGATAGCTATCTTTCTAATTCGTCCGAAGGCATGGTAAGCAGTACGGATTTGTTCTTGGAGAAGAATAATAAGTTTCTTTTGGTTGTCTTTAATTGTTTATTAACTTTGACATAATTAGCACGATTATGGGTCGTATATGGTTGACAAGCGGTTTGATAAGCGGCGATCCCTTCAATGAGGGTGTTCAGTGGTTCAGTGGGGATTCTCAGTCGTTTTCTGTCATTAGGAAAGGCGCCTTCTGTACCGGGATACAAACATATGGAGAAGGGTTTGTTGAATATAGAGCCTAGATCGCTTTTTGAAGATTATATTACATAAAACTTGCTCGGCAAATGGCTGATTTAGACAACGGAAGTTGCTTAGATTATTATTTCTGACATTTATGATACCCCATTCATTGTGCTAAGTTAATGGCATGACATCTCTCTTATTTAAGGGACCGGGAGTATCCAACCACTTCCAAGAGGCTATTGTAGGGGGCTCATGTTCTAATTTAAAATATTTCATATATTTGACTATAGTCCATTCTTTGTGACTGGTTTCACGCGTCCACTGACTCGTTTGACTCGTTGTCTGGTCTGAAAGAATGAAGTTGTAATAAGCTCATCACTTTTAAGTCCAGCCTTAGTGCCTTGATTAGAGGAAGGGGAGGACCCATATTCCTAGACTTAGAAACAAACAATTTTGCTACGCACGAAAAGTCTTGCTATGTTGTACAAAAACACAGTTAATATCCAAAATCGAACTTTTATTGGTTTTTCAGCGAAAACAATGGTTCAAACCTAAGATGATCCGTCAACGTATTCATTCTTTTTTACTATGACATATGTTATAGTAGCAAAAAACTTTAGCCCCCCAAATTTTGTAAAAAATATCCAGATTTAAATTATATAATATTCCTAATAAAGTTGCTCCTTGACACACAGCTGCCACGAAAACAAATAACTTCGCAAAAATCCGAATTCTTGAAAATTTGTACTCGATGAATCCAAAGTCAAGGCAAAAAAATATTTGAATCAAAACAAAAAATATTTTCATATATTTTGGAAGATTTTTTTTATTATATATTATAGGTTTATCTGATTTCACACTTATCATAGTGCCTCTTATAATATTTTCTAATTCGTCCATATAAACACAATATACAAGCTCTTGTGTCTGAAGATATATATTACTAATATTTAATTAAAATAACTCCTCGAAGGAGATTATTTCGATTTAAAATATATTTGTTGCATTTAATTAAATACTAGATATGTCTACGATGGTCATTTCTTTAGAAAAAAAAAATTACAGTTTAGAAAAGTTTTTGCCTCTAATTTTTGTAGCACTAGATGGACAAATAAAACCCCAAAATCTACACGAAAAAATAAATTAGAAAATGAATGACAAAATGAAGACAATTTCTATATTTTGCCCAGATTGCAAGCTAAAAGTCAACACATAGAGAGCTTAAATTATCTTTCCTAATCCAAACATTAACATAAAGAATACTTTAAATATATTTATTTAGAAACAAATAAATATATTTGTTTAGAAAACGTAATCATGAATATCGTTTAACAATTAAAAGATAACAAAATTGATGATTTCACTAATGTTCCTTTCATTAAAATTCAGTTGTTGAATTAATTGCATTTCTCTACTATTTAATTCACTGTAATACGTATTTGTTTATTTTAACTTCATTTAATTTTTCAGTTAAACTCAATCTGTATTAACTGTTTTTTTAATAAAATAGTAATTTTAAGTTAGTCACTCAGCATTTATTGTCGTCTTTGTTTCACATCTAAAAAGAAAAGTCAATCTATATCAACATATTATTTTTGTTTCGACACTTTTGATAGGAATATATAGACTGTTTTTATACATATTATATTGTTTTAAGAGATACATATATTATTTTTTCAATAAACGTTTTAAAATTAATGTCTGCAACTCAAACAAAAGTTGGCAACTATCAAACATTAGTTTTGTTCACATTTTCAATAGGTTTCATGTGACACTATTTAATTACTTACAATAATAAATGGTAAAATCACAAGTTTGCATGTCGTTTACAAACGGAGCATAACTCAAACATATAATTATTTTATTTTATCAACTCATCTATCAAACCTGATATTTGTATGATAAGCTTGATGTTTAATAATCAATTTTTTTTATTGAACGGCAGAAGTGATGTGAACTCTGACACTAAATTTATTCCTTACACCATTTTTCAATGCGACTCTGCCCGCCTTTTAGTAAAATGTATAATCTAATTTAGGATATATTTCTAATAGGTTGATTTGTTGTCCTAGTTTCTGCATCCCTTTTATTTTCTTAAGCAAAATCAACGCATTTCGATCTTACATGTATAAAGGTGCTGTTGTAAGACACATTTCCAATGCGAAATATAAAACCATATACCTTGAATGCCTCACAACAACATCTACATCTTGGACTGTTTGCATCCAGATAAGACTAGCCGTTTTACTAAAGTGGTGCGCCCATGTTTAATGCTCTGTGGGATTTCCTCGCCTTCTAGTAGCATATATGGTATATCCATTGTCTCTTAATCTTCTACCAGCCCCGGCCATTCATTCAAGCTCAATGCAAATAAATTAATGAAAATGACTAAAATATCCAGAATTGACTTCTTGGTTCAGCTGGGGAAAATCTGAAAGGAACGATACAATTGTCGTTTGTGGACAGCAACTACTCTAATACTAGCATCGGACCAGTAGCACAGCTACTAGAGGAGGAGGAGGAGGAAAGTCCAAAAGACAGTTTGTGTTGATGGTGTATTATAGCAAGTAATTAACGTTTCTTGTGTACAAATCTCCACGTACATTCAAAATTTGAATAAGGTAAAATAAAAAACACTTTTTCCTTCAATTCTTTAATTAATCTAATAAAAATTAACAAGAATTAACAAGAAATTGACAAGAGTACAAAAGTGAATATTCTAGGTTTTATTGCGACTATTCCTGTTACCATTAGTTCCAGTAAAAAATTCCTCTAATTTTTAATTCCTATAACACGTTCTGCACATTTACAATACGTCTAGTAGTTTCTAATACGTCTAGTAGTTGTTAATACGTCTAGTAGTTCTTGGTCTCTTCCAGTCATCATTCCCATATTGTATCATGTTGTGTTATAAATTTTCAAGGTTTTAATTACATCACGAGTCGGCGGTCTATCATTAATCGTCCTCCAAATTAAGTACTTCTTATAACGGTTAAAAGAAGATTTTATTTATAAGAAAAATAAATCAAACAACAACTAAAATCATTATGTGGATTAATATAACTAAACCAACACGTTAGTAGAGGTGTGTTATTTGTAAACTGACAATTATATAAGTAATAGAGAAGTTTAATACAATGACAAGAAGTGATGCATCCATGGGAATCATCGATAGTATGTAGAACTTGAAAGGTCTGGCTTCTATGTATCTGATGAAACGTTCTGTAGCTTGAGTTTCTTTCTCATCTAAAATAATATATAATTTGTAGGTACAACGTCAAATATTTTTATGCTAAAAGTATATACTAAAATAATGTATGACTACATTACATTTTATGGTAAGTTGTAATATTGTCCTATCCACTAGCGTCTTGAAGATAGAAGAATATCGTAGCAAGCAAGATGAAGTTAACGAAAAGCGTTTCGTCTGGACAGAAGATATGTCAATGATGTAAGGCAGAATACTGGCCATGTGTCGAAACGTTCGATGATGGAAAGGAGATGGAGAAAACTATTCATGCAATTCCTGTGCACTCTTACCAGAATGTGTCTTATAGACGGCAGAAGTTGGCAATACTAGGCCTGTGTTCGAAACTGGGAATATCAGCATAAACCATTTCAGATTTCTAATTAGTATCTATGATAGCGTCAAAATTGAATCCAAATTTATACGATGACATTTTGCACCAGCAGCTAGTATGTGACCGTAGTACTCCACATAATACTGGATCTGTGCTTTGTATAATGTTATAACCTATATCCGTATTCCGTAAATAGGTAGATACGTGAAATAATTATTTACAGATCAACCAGACAGTCGCCACAAGTTCTTAAGAGGAGGTATCCTCTAAACGATACCTGTCTGGGCCAGTTGACAGCAGATGGTCCAGGGGCAGTTAGCCTGGCCCTCTATGGGGCTCCAATCTTGGCGGACTCATTGGGCAGGCGGGAAAACACCACTGCCCTCCGCAGGCCACAGAGGGCCATCGCGCAGCGGGTGGCGAGGGCGTACCGCACCATTAGTTTTGCGGTTGCGTGCGTCCTCGCAGGCACCCCGCCGTGGGAGCTCGAGGCCTGGACGCTCGCCAGGGCCTACGAATGGACGGCGGGGCAGAGGGCACTTAACGAGCCACCGGATCCGGGGGAGCGAAAGGAGCTCCGCGAGGAGGCGAGGGGTGCCGTCATCCGGCACTGGACGGAGGACCTCGCGTCCGCAGCCTACGGCCGCCGGACGCTGGATGCCATCGGGCCGGTCCTCAGCGACTGGCTCGATCGGCGGCACGGCCACCTCTCCCTACGTCTGGTGCAGGTGCTGTCCGGGCATGGATGCTTCGGATCGTACCTGCACCGTATAGGGAGGGAGGAGACTCCAGCGTGCCACCACTGCGGTGCAGCGGTGGATACGGCGGCGCACACCCTGGAGGTGTGCTCATCGTGGGCTGAACCCCGCCGCACCCTTGCGGCGGTGGTTGGGGACGACCTCTCGCTCCCCGGGGTGATTGCCGCCATGCTGAGTGGCGACGAGGCATGGCAGGCGGTGGCCTCCTTCTGCGAGGATGTCATGTCGCAGAAGGAGGCGGCGGAGCGCGCGCGGGAGGACGACCCTCTCGCGGCGCCGCTCCGCAGACGTAGAAGGGGCGGAACTCGGCGGCTAACACAACGGCCGCCACCATCCGCCCCGAGGGGTGATCAGCGGGCGATAGGCGCGGGGGCGCCTCCGCCTGCATTGCACAGATCACCCCACCTGCGCTCTGGCCAGGACCCCTCCCCAGCCGGGGGGGGGATTGTTTGAGGGGCCTGCCGTAAGGCGGCCAATCGCCGGAGGGGGACTGGTCGCCACATATTCCCAGACCCCCTCCATTAAGGCGAAGCCGGAGCGCCGCTGGGTTATTTTTAGTGGGTATACCGGGAGCACCGGGGAGTCCCACATACCCCTCTCGTCCCCCGACGGGAGGGGATGCATAAGCACGCATCTTTTTCCCAGCGACAAAAAAAAAAAAAAAAAAAAAAAAAAAAAAAAAGGGGCAGTTAGCCAGTTACAGTTAGCCGTATGACTGTCTCCATCAGACATTCTACTGGCTTGCTAAACTAGCTGTGACAAGGCAAAATTACGCGCCGAGAGATTTCAGCTTAGTTGATCTTCTGGCAAGCATTGAAGTCCCCCCAAAAAGGTAAGGATAAGATAAGGGATCCAATAAGATATATATTCAGAACCATATCAGTAGCTTCACTGACTTACTCAAACTGCGGTCGAATAGCGGTAATCATTTTTTTGTATCCCGTTACAATTCTCAATTAAACGCTCCACAAAATAAACAAATTCCGAAGGATATCCGATCGCCAACGCAACGCAGCTGTTCAGACCTATCTCCCATATACGGCTTCGTAATATTCAGAACGTGCCGTAAAATCTAGTGTGTCGCTTGGCGGCACAACTTTGTCGATGGGCGATAACCTTGAGTACGCAACGAGCAGCTGTAGTGACCTACCACCGAGAAAATTAAACGAAATATAATGTTAAACACATACCATTTTCTTCAAGCAATCTGTTGTGTAGTATTAACTTAATATTCATTGCTTCTTGTGAAAGCAGACTAGCTGCCACAGTTGGGAAAACCTCAACAGACATTGTATGAATAAGATCTAAATACGGTATAATTATTGAAAATTTTATCTGAAAATAATTAAAATTTAAGTCAGCATTGGTACGTACTATTTACGTACGTATGTGTTGCTTTTTATAATACACTTACATCTTCCTCATTTCTTATGGCTTTAAGTAGCATGTAAATAGAAGTCATTACTCCAGGGATGTTGAAAAGCATGTGGATCAAAAACTATAAAAAAAAAAAATTCTTTTAAAGATATTTTTTTTTATTAAAATAAAAAAAATACAGTTAATAACAGATTATGTAAGAATCTGATAGCCAATTTGAAATACTTACAATATATTTTAAAGTTGTCAAAACATTTTCAAGAGAATCTATCAATATTCTGTAAAGGTGCTGTGCTCGTAGAATACGAGACTTTCGATTCTTTATATATATTTTTAAAGATTGTATTCTACAGATCATCGAATAGAATACAAAGAATATTATTATCAAAGGCAAGCTGTAAATGCGATTGGGGATGAAATACAATGCCTGAGTGTAAATTAATGTTGAATAGTCAGCACTAAAGAAATAATAAAGAACCACGGATATAATATCATACACAACTGATAAAGTAAAGAATAGTAATATTTTTGAATCTAATTTGTATAATTTGGTATCAGCGCCAATTTTTTTGTCAAAACGTTGTAATTTAATTTCATTAAAGCAAAAACTTTTCGTTTGCGGAGTAAATATTAAAATCATTATATAAATATAACATTCCACAAATATTTTAATTCCCCATATTTTATAAAAGTCATCCAAATTTGATGTATTCACTATTATTAAGATAGTCATTCCTTGACACAGAGCACACATAAACATGCTAAGTTTCACCCAAAATTTCATTTTTTTAGACTTATATTCTACGACTCCGAAATCAAGACAATAAAATATTTGAATTATAACAAAAAATATTTTCATCTTATTTGATAGAACATTTCTTTTATATATGCTTTTATTTGTTTTTACTTGAATCATTATATTTTATGAAATGTTTCGTCTTCGCAAATGTTATAGATTTTGTACGCAACGATTGCACCGAATTCATTCAGTATAATGAAATTCAAAAGATCGTTCATTCTACTGACAATACATTAAAATAATTAATGTAAGATAACACTGTCAAAGTGAG
The DNA here is from genome assembly GCA_959347395.1 of Mechanitis mazaeus. Classification (NCBI taxonomy): domain Eukaryota; kingdom Metazoa; phylum Arthropoda; class Insecta; order Lepidoptera; family Nymphalidae; genus Mechanitis; species Mechanitis mazaeus. The sequence goes on from OY365756.1 coordinate 1,191,615, forward strand.
TAAAATTTAATTAGTAAATTATATGAAAAATGTCCATTGTTATAAACTTTATATTACAATCATCTGATTGTATACTTAATCGACAGATTAATGTGAGTTCTTCGTGAAATTCTTGATAATTTCAAGCCATAGGAACAATATTTTTGACTTGATTTGAAGCAAAATTTTATCAAACGATAACTCCATGACAAAACATCTATGTTTCTATATTATTTATTATTTGAATACATTTAAAAATATAAATTTTATCCAATTGTGTACTAACTTCCTAACAAATATCATTAAATTCATCAGTTTTGCTTCCACTTTGCTTAAAATAATTGTATTTGGTTATTCTGTCTAGTCTGGTATATTACAACGTCTTTACTTAATTAGAAAACAAAGACAGTTAATGTTATTAAATGTAATTTTATTACTAAAGACGCAAAGAGCATGTAAACACAAAATTTACTTAAAAATCATGTTATTTATTAGTATTAAAGTATTCATTAACACAGCACATGAATTTTTATATTAATAACGTTGTCACTAACATGAGGGTACGTCCTAACATATATATATGACAAGTAGTACCTTTTGAAATAATAACAAGCATGGATATGAAATGAAAAGATATTAAAAGTATAAAAACATAATATAAACAATACTACAAATACTATAATAGAGTAATTTAGACTTTTTATGAGATCATCGAAGACCTATATGGCTCCCTGTAAAAGTTCTTACCATCATTGTAGAGATATTATTGTTATATACATTGCAGTTATCATACTCTTACCAGAAATAATACAACATCAAAGTTATCTATTTTCAATTTCGGTTCTAAAAATAATTACAGTATAATTTATTTATTTAAACGTTTAGATTCAAAAAATTGTCGTATGAAAGAGGCGTGAAGTTCCACGTATCCAGTTGAGCAAGGGCATTGTAGCGGCCTCGCTTCGCTCAATTATAAATTAAATGAATTATTATATGAAATGTAGATATGGGAAACGAAAATTTACATTTTGTTTTATTATTATCAATTCAAAAAATAATAATTTGTCGCATATCGTAAGAAAGGTACTACTACGCTATGATTTACATAAATTTCCGTCCTTGTCTTTGTATCTATTTCGAAAATAAGCGTTTTGTCTTCAACAAACAAGTTTATATTAATTTCAATGTCATGAAAGAAACAGGTTGCATTTTAAATTGGAACTTAAATACATATATCATACTCTAGTTGCATGATTCCAAAGATGGTTCAGAATGCTAAAAATATTCAATGTTCCAATAACATACAGTCAAGAACATTCTAAATTAATGTAGTGTTCTCAATGTCAGTTGGCTGTAGAGATGATCTGCAGAACTTCATAGCACCTCAGTTTAGGAACACTAAATGTGCAGATGTAAAAAAGTAAAAAAAAAAAAATCTTCCGATATATTCAGAATTCAAAAAACTGCACTTGTCAGTTAAGTTCTTTTTTTCAAAATAGTCAAGTCAAAAATAGCAAAATTTCTTTTCTAGTCTATTAGAAGCAAAGACACCCCTGTGTAAGATATAAATTGCTATTAATGTTTAAGTAAGTCCTCTGTATCCCTCGGTCCAGATATATGGGGCTCCGTATAAAATATTATAGGACTTTTGTGCTTGTATTTTCTTTCTTATGATTGCATCTAAAGCTATGTTTTTTTTTCACTGAAATAACTTTATAACCAAGTAGTAGATAGCGATTATTAAAAAAAGCAAAGCATGCAAAAATTTTCAAAAAGAAAATATTGTTTCCTTCAAGAATTCTACTCTTATCAATAGTTCTGAATAAATATTATTGAGGTGTAACGCAATTTTAAAGTCATCACGAATTAAGTTACCGAAAGTGTATTAATAAAAGATCTGAATAATAGTTTAATATATATTTATTAAAAACAAATAAAGCAAAAGTACTTAAGCAAGTTTCTAACAGTCTGTAACAAATTACTATTAATAAACGTGCGTCATTTGTAGACCGACTATAATGTAAGTAACTGAGTAATTTAATACAATGACAAGTAGTGAAACATCCATGGGGATCAGCGAGAGCATATAGAACTGGAACGGTCGATCTTCAATGTACCTGATGAACCTCTCCGTATCCTGAGCGTGAATCACATCTAAAATTATATTTTATATATTAATAGCTAACTGCTTTTCTCTTAATCCACCTTGCAACACTTTTTAAATTATAACTCATCTCTTAATATTTATATAAACTTATACCATTTTAGTTTTGTTTTCATCATCAGCTCAATCCTTTCTTGGATTCTTTTTTTTCTTTGAAAATTTGTCAATGAGTTTTTATCCTATTTTATAGGTCAATATATATGCAGGCAAATTCGTAGTTGATATCTCCGACCGAATAGTCTATGTAAGTTAATTGTTAATTCAAACATACCTTTCTTTTCAAGTAACTTGTTGTGTAATATTAGCTTAATACTTTTTGCTTTTTGTGACAATAAACCAGCTGCCACAGTTGCAATGACTTCTAATGTCATTGTGTGTATTATATCCATATATGATACAAGAGTAGACAAAGTTATCTGTAAATTACTTGAAGTTTTATCTCAATAACATTTGGTATATGTATTACAATCAAGTGAATTCTGGTGCTCCTGTCTGTAATATCAAACTATAATGAAACAGTAACTAGAAATCATGCTGAAATATAAAATAATAATTTTGCTTAACTTATGACTAACGAATTTTAATCTTATACTTGGAAACTCCAATTGGAACAGACAAACGCTTAAAAAAATTGGGTAATCCTTGTTTTGGGAGGCCTTTTATAGTGGCTGTTTGCTACTATCGCATTTGTTCGGTGAAATAAAAGTGGCAAGGGCAAACTGGTATATGGATTATGAAGTAACAAAGTACTGCTATGATTGTTGATAAAAAATGATCAGTCAAATATCTATTAAAGTTTAAGCTCTTAAAATGATTTAAGGCTTTATCTACGAGGGTTGTACAAGCGTTCTGGTATGAGAAGAATGATAAATTAAATTCAGTCCGGGAATGGAATCTCTGTTTAACAAAAAATCGTAAACATTTAGTATATAAGTCCTAATAATTTTAATCAATGAATTAAAAACTGGGTCAACAAGACAACCAATAGAATTATTTTCAATCCATACCATCGTTAAAAGAATCCTTTAAATTATATTAACATTTATTATCAAATTCCTTTGAATGTATGACCCTTAAATTGTGGAACCTAGCGTGTGGGTGTTTCTCGTAAGTGGGTGGTGAGTGGGTGGGTATAACAAGTTAATTGTTATGTTAATTTTATGTAAATCGCAATTTTTCTTGAGTTTTTAAATATTTTTATGAAACTTAATATAAATATTCATAAATATATTGAGTATATACTATAAAATATATTGATTACATATTATTATTTATTAATATTATTATAGTATCATAATAATAAATATAGTAAACTAATTTTTCAATTTTTCGTAACATATTCATTGAACCGCTTAAAGGGCAAAACTGAAATTGCACCAACGTTATATAAAAAGTTTTAATACAATTTCAGTAGTGGCATCATTTCAATGTTACTCTTTACTGCAAAGTTAGAAATATTGGTTAGGATTTTTGAACTAAACCTAATACACCTCCGTCTGAATAAAGACGGTCATATATAAATTGCTTAATTCAGCGAGCGATAACAGCGACGGGCGACGGCTTGCCAGGGGATAATTGTAAATCCATTAGTTTTATATATTTATTAGTATTGTATATTTAATAAACATTTATTTATTTATTTTTTTTGGTAATCCAACAATGTTATAAAATTGTAAATATAAGACCAACCAGGATTATGATTTGCATAATAAAAAATTAAAAGTCAACTTACAAAAAGTGCTTCAAGTGAATATATTTAAATATTAGTTTATTATTAGTTTAAAAAAAAAGTGTTTAATATATCTGTGCGTTTGTGTTTGTTCGTGTATTTGTGTGGCTGAGTGTGTATGTGTGTGATTTGTTGTATGTACTACAATGTGTATAATAAAATTTACAAGTATCGTATATAATATATGAAAATATTTTTTAAGTAGCATTTTCTTAGATTTTCACGAGTACACATTTGAAATAAAACTATTTTTACGGATTAACTCGCGTATAATTTGGTTATATTTTAATTTTAACCCGACGTTTCGAATGCTTTGCAGCAATCGTGTTCACGGGTAGACGAGACGTAAGTGTGTGTATTTTTTAGGTGTCTATTCTTTTTAAGGAATTTTTAAAAGTTGCTTTTTCATATTAAAAATAATTAATAAGCTTAACCTGGCTGAACATGTTCAATATTAATTTCAAACAGTTTATTCTCTTAGTTGCATATATGAGAGTATTACAATTTTTCATCTGAGATCCTGCATTTCGTAAAGCGAAAGTGAAACTTTAGTTAAACTCATAATAAATTAGCGAAGATATTATTACCTGTAACATATATGGAATCTTCTTGAACTTTGAATGAAACTAGGATACTTACATCATCTTCATCTCGTATCGCTTTTAGTAGCATGTAAATAGATACTATTATTCCTGGGATATTCAATAGCAAATGCACCATAAACTAGAAAAAAACATATATTTATTTATTTATTATTATTTTTTTATTTTATTATTTATTCTTTTCAAAATATTCAAATATACAAGACGAAAGGTTTACTAACAACATATTTGAAGATATTCATAATATCTTCGAGAGAATCTATTAAGATCCTGTAAAGTTGCTGAGCTCGTAGAACAGACGACTTTTGTTGCTGGATATATATTTTTAATTTTCTTAGCCTACATAATGTTGTATAGAATACGAAAAACAGTACAATTTGAGTCAAACTAATAGTACGAATAGGGATGTAATACAAAGACTGTACTTTTACTAATAAAAAATGATCTACATTAAATATATAAATAAGCAAAATCGTCAGAACATCATACAAAGCTGACGAAAACCAAAAAATATATATTTTCTTATCTAATTCATAAGATGAACTGTCAACTTCGATTTCTTCATCAAAGCGTTGTAATTGCATCTGATAAAAACAAAAGGTTTTGTGTTTTGGTGTGAAAATAAAAATCAGAATGTAAAAGTAATATTCCAAATAGATTTTTGTTCCCCAGATTTTGTAAAAATTATCCAGTTCCGAATCATACAATATTCCTAATAAAATTATCCCTTGACACACGGCTGCCAGGAATACAAATAATTTTGACCAAAACTGAGCTCTCCGAGTTTTGTACTCGATGAATCCAAAGTCAAGACAAAATAATATTTGACTCAAAACGAAAAATATTTTCATATATTTTGGAAGATTTTTTCTATTGTATATAATGGGTTTATCTGATTTCACATCTATCATTGTGCCTCTTATAATGTACTCTAAATCGTCCATGTAAACACAATATACAAGCTCTTGTGTCTGAAGATATATATTACTAATATTTAATTAAAATAACTCCTCAAAGGAGATTATTTCGATTTAAAATATATTTGTTGTATTTAATTTTAGAAAAGTTTAGAAAAGTTCTTCCCTCTAATTTTTGTAGCACTAGATGGACAAATAAAACCTCAAAATCCTCACAAAAAAATAAATTACAAAATGAATGACAAAATGAAGACAATTTTTATATTTTGCCCAGATTGCAAGCTAAAAGTCAACACATAGAGAGTTTAAATTATCTTTCCTAATCCAAACATTATTATAAAGAATACTTTAAATATATTTATTTAGAAACAAATAAATATATTTGTTTAGAAAACGTAATCATGAATATGGTTTAACAATTAAAAGATAACAAAATTGATGATTTCACTAATGTTCTTTTCATTAAAATTCAGTTGTTGAATTAATTGCATTTCTCTACTATTTAATTCACTGTAATACGTATTTGTTTATTTTAACTTCATTTAATTTTTCAGTTAAACTCAATCTGTATTAAATAACTGTTTTTTTAATAAAATAGTAATTTTAAGTTAGTCACTCAGCATTTATTGTCGTCTTTGTTTCACATCTAAATAGAAAAGTCAATCTATATCAACATATTATTTTTGTTTCGACACTTTTGATAGGAATATATAGACTGTTTTTATACATATTATATCGTTTTAAGAGATACATATATTATTTTTTCCATAAACGTTTTAAAATTAATGTCTGCAACTCAAACAAAAGTTGGCAACTATCAAACATTAGTTTTTTTCACATTTTCAATAGGTTTCATATGACAATATTTAATTACTTAAAATAATAAATGGTAAAATCACAAGTTTGCATGTCGTTTACAAACGGAGTATAACTCAAACATATAATTATTTTATTTTATCAACTCATCTATCAAACCTGATATTTGTATGATAAGCTTGATGTTTAATAATCAATTTTTTTCATTGAACAGCAGAAGTGATGTGCACTCTGACACTCTAAATTTATTCCTCACACTATTTTTCAATGCGACTCTGCCCGCCTTTTAGTAAAATGTATAATCTAATTTAGGATATATTTCTAATAGGTTGTTTTGTTGTCCTAGTTTCTGCATTCCTTTTATTTTCTTAAGCAAAATCAACGCATTTGGATCTTACATATATAAAGGTGCTGTTGTAAGACACGTTTCCAATACGAAATATAAAACCATATACCTTGAATGCCTAACAACAACATCTACATCTTGGACTGTTTGCATTCAGATAAGACTAGCCGTTTTACTAAAGTGGTGCGCCCATATTTAATGCTCTGTGGGATTTCCTCGCCTTCTAGTAGCATATATGGTATATCCATTGTCTCTTAATCTTCTACAAGCCCCGGCCATTCATTCAAGTTCAATGCAAATAAATTAATGAAAATGATTAAAATATCCAGAATTAACTTCTTGGTTCAGCTGGGGAAAATCTGAAAGGAACGATACAATTGTCGTTTGTGGGCAGCAACTACTCTAATACAAGCATCGGACCAGTAGCACAGCTACTAGGGCATCCGATAGAGAAATAAACCTAACCCCTATGGGTAGGATGCAACAAAATCTACATTTCTACCTGATGATTTTTTACGCCTGTCACACCGCTGTCAACGATACCGATTCATACTGTTCCTGCCTGTCCTGAAATAGCTTGTTACGATACCTAAATGTACCAGGAGTTAGGAGGAAAACCCAAAAGACAGTTTGTGTTGATGGTGTATTATAGCAAGTAATTTACGTTTCAAATCTCCAACGTGTACAAATCTCCACGTACATTAAAATTTGAATAAGGTAAAATAAAAAACACTTTTTCCTTCAATTCTTTAATTAATCTAATAAAAATTAACAAGAATTAACAAGAAATTGACAAGACTACAACAGCAAATATTCTAGGTTTTATTGCGACTATTCCTGTTACCATTACTTCCAGTAAAAAATATGCATATCCCTTTAAATTCCTCTAATTTTTAATTCCTATCACACGTTTTGCACATTTACAATATGTCTAGTAGTTTCTAATACGTCTTTTAGTTCTTGGTCTCTTCCAGTCATCATTCCTATATTGTATCATGTTGTGATATAAATTTTCAAGGTTTTAATTACATCACGAGTCGGCGGTCTATCATTAATCGTCCTCCAAATTAAGTACTTCTTATAACGGTTAAAAGAAGATTTTATTTATAAGAAAAATAAATCAAAGAACAACGAAAATCATTATGTGCCTTAATATAACTAAACCAACACGTTAGTAGAGGTGTGTTATTTGTAAACTGACAATTATATAAGTAATAGAGAAGTTTAATACAATGACAAGAAGTGATGCATCCATGGGAATCATCGATAGTATGTAGAACTTGAAAGGTCTGGCTTCTATGTATCTGATGAAACGTTCTGTAGCTTGAGTTTCTTTCTCATCTAAAATAATATATAATTTGTAGGTACAACGTCAAATATTTTTATGCTAAAAGTATATACTAAAATAATGTATGACTACATTACATTTTATGGTAAGTTGTAATATTGTCCTATCCACTAGCGTCTTGAAGATAGAAGAATATCGTAGCAAGCAAGATGAAGTTAACGAAAAGCGCTTCGTCTGGACAGAAGATATGTCAATGATGTAAGGCAGTATACTTGCCATGTGTCGAAACTTTCGATGATAGAAAGGAGATGGAGAAAACTATTCATGCAATTCCTGTGCACTCTCACCAGAATGTGTATTATAGAAGGCAGAAGTTGTCAATACTAGGCCTGTGTTCGAAACTGGGAATATCAGCATAAACCATTTCAGATTTCTAATTAGTATCTATGATAGCGTCAAAATTGAATCCAAATTTATACGATGACATTTTGCACCAGCAGCTAATATGTGACCGTAGTACTCCACATAATACTGGATCTGTGCTTTGTATAATGTTATAACCTATATCCGTATTCCGTAAATAGGTAGATACGTGAAATAATTATTTACAGATCAACCAGACAGTCGCCACAAGTTCTTAAGAGGAGGTATCCTCTAAACGATACCTGTCTGGGCCAGTTGACAGCATATGGTCCAGGGGCAGTTAGCCAGTTACAGTTAGCCGTATGACTGTCTCCATCAGACATTCTACTGGCTTGCTAAACTAGCTGTGACAAGGCAAAATTACGCGCTGAGACATTTCAGCTTAGTTGATCTTCTGGCAAGCATTGAAGTCCCCCCAAAAAGGTAAGGATAAGATAAGGGATCCAATAAGATATATATTCAGAACCATATCAGTAGCTTCACTGACTTACTCAAACTGCGGTCGAATAGCGGTAATCATTTTTTTGTATCCCGTTACAATTCTCAATTAAACGCTCCACAAAATAAACAAAATTCCGAAGGATATCCGATCGCCAACGCAACGCAGCTGTTCAGACCTATCTCCCATATACGGCTTCGTAATATTCAGAACGTGCCATAAAATCTAGTGTGTCGCTTGGTACGATGGGAGGGTGCTCTACGTTGCTCGGGGCACCCTCATTCGGGGGGTCTCGCTGGGGCGTCACGGTGTGTGCTAACGCGATCCCGTGACGTCCCATCACGGCGAAGAGGGCAACCTTTAGTTTTTTAGTGGGTAGCCTTAAAAATGGCAGCATGCTCTATGCTGCCGGGTAGTCCCACATAACCCCCCGGGCGTCACCCCGCTGGGCCGACGGGGTACCCGTAACGGGTTTTTCCAAAGAAAAAAAAAAACGAAAAAAAAAGTGTGTCGCTTGGCGGCACAACTTTATCGATGGGTGATAACCTTGAGTACGCAACGAGCAGATGTAGTGACCTACCACCGAGAAAATTAACCGAAATATAATATTAAACACATACCATTTTCTTCAAGCAATCTGTTGTGTAGTATTAACTTAATATTCATTGCTTCTTGTGAAAGCAGACTAGCTGCCACAGTTGGAAAAACCTCAACAGACATTGTATGAATAAGATCTAAATACGGTATAATTATTGAAAATTTTATCTGAAAATAATTAAAATTTAAGTCAGCATTGGTACGTACTATTTACGTACGTATGTGTTGCTTTTTTATAATACACTTACATCTTCCTCATTTCTTATGGCTTTAAGTAGCATGTAAATAGAAGTCATTACTCCAGGGATGTTGAAAAGCACGTGGATCAAAAACTATAAAAAAAAAAAATCTTTTAAAGAGATTTTTTTTTATTAAAATAAAAAAAATACAGTTAATAACAGATTATGTAAGAATCTGATAGCCAATTTGAAATACTTACAATATATTTTAAAGTTGTCAAAACATTTTCAAGAGAATCTATCAATATTCTGTAAAGGTGCTGTGCTCGTAGAATACGGGACTTTCGATTCTTTATATATATTTTTAAAGATTGTATTCTATAGATCATCGAATAGAATACAAAGAATATTATTATCAAAGGCAAGCTGTAAATGCGATTGGGGATGAAATACAATGCCTGAGTGTAAATTAATGTTGAATAGTCAGCACTAAAGAAATAATAAAGAACCACGGATATAATATCATACACAACTGATAAAGTAAAGAATAGTAATATTTTTGAATCTAATTTGTATAATTTGGTATCAGCGCCAATTTTTTTGTCAAAACGTTGTAATTTAATTTCATTAAAGCAAAAACTTTTCGTTTGCGGAGTAAATATTAAAATCATTATATAAATATAACATTCCACAAATATTTTAATTCCCCATATTTTATAAAAATCATCCAAATTTGATGTATTCACTATTATTAAGATAGTCATTCCTTGACACAGAGCACACATAAACATGCTAAGTTTCACCCAAAATTTCATTTTTTTAGACTTATATTCTACGACTCCGAAATCAAGACAATAAAATATTTGAATTATAACAAAAAATATTTTCATCTTATTTGATAAAACATTTCTTTTATATATACTTTTATTTATTTTTACTTGAATCATTATATTTTATGAAATGTTTCGCCTTCGCAAATGTTTTAGATTTCGTACGCAACGATTGCACCGAATTCATTCAGTATAATGAAATTCAAAAGATCGTTCATGCTACTGACAATACATTAAAATAATTAATGTAAGATAACACTGTCAAAGTGAGTAAAATTTAATTAGTAAATTATATGAAAAATGTCCATTGTTATAAACTTTATATTACAATCATCTGATTGTATACTTAATCGACAGATTAATGTGAGTTCTTCGTGAAATTCTTGATAATTTCAAGCCATAGGAACAATATTTTTGACTTGATTTGAAGCAAAATTTTATCAAACGATAACTCCATGACAAAACATCTATGTTTCTATATTATTTATTATTTGAATACATTTAAAAATATAAATTTTATCCAATTGTGTACTAACTTCCTAACAAATATCATTAAATTCATCAGTTTTGCTTCCACTTTGCTTAAAATAATTGTATTTGGTTATTCTGTCTAGTCTGGTATATTACAACGTCTTTACTTAATTAGAAAACAAAGACAGTTAATGTTATTAAATGTAATTTTATTACTAAAGACGCAAAGAGCATGTAAACACAAAATTTACTTAAAAATCATGTTATTTATTAGTATTAAAGTATTCATTAACACAGCACATGAATTTTTATATTAATAACGTTGTCACTAACATGAGGGTACGTCCTAACATATATATATGACAAGTAGTACCTTTTGAAATAATAACAAGCATGGATATGAAATGAAAAGATATTAAAAGTATAAAAACATAATATAAACAATACTACAAATACTATAATAGAGTAATTTAGACTTTTTATGAGATCATCGAAGACCTATATGGCTCCCTGTAAAAGTTCTTACCATCATTGTAGAGATATTATTGTTATATACATTGCAGTTATCATACTCTTACCAGAAATAATACAACATCAAAGTTATCTATTTTCAATTTCGGTTCTAAAAATAATTACAGTATAATTTATTTATTTAAACGTTTAGATTCAAAAAATTATCGTATGAAAGAGGCGTGAAGTTCCACGTATCCAGTTGAGCAAGGGCATTGTAGCGGCCTCGCTTCGCTCAATTATAAATTAAATGAATTATTATATGAAATGTAGATATGGGAAACGAAAATTTACATTTTGTTTTATTATTATCAGTTCATAAATAATTTGTCGCATATCGTAGGAAAGGTACTACTACGCTATGATTTACATAAATATACGTCCTTGTCTTTGTATCTATTTCGAAAATAAGCGTTTTGTCTTCAACAAACAAGTTTATATTCAATTCAATGTCATGAAAGAAACAGGTTGCATTTTAAATTGGAACTTAAATACATATATCATACTCTAGTTGCATGATTCCAAAGATGGTTCAGAATGCTAAAAATATTCAACGTTCCAATAACATACAGTCAAGAACATTCTAAATTAATGTAGTGTTCTCAATGTCAGTTGGCTGTAGAGATGATCTGCAGAACTTCATAGCACCTCAGTTTAGGAACACTAAATGTGCAGATGTAAAAAAGTAAAAAAAAAAAATCTTCCGATATATTCAGAATTCAAAAAACTGCACTTGTCAGTTAAGTTCTTTTTTTCAAAATAGTCAAGTCAAAAGTAGCAAAATTTCTTTTCTAGTCTATTAGAAGCAAAGACACCCCTGTGTAAATTATAAATTGCTATTAATGTTTAAGTAAGTCCTCTGTATCCCTCGGTCCAGATATATGGGGCTCCGTATAAAATATTATAGGACTTTTGTGCTTGTATTTTCTTTCTTATGATTGCATCTAAAGCTAAGTTTTTTTTTCACTGAAATAACTTTATAACCAAGTAGTAGATAGCGATTATTAAAAAAAGCAAAGCATGCAAAAATTTTCAAAAAGAAAATATTGTTTCCTTCAAGAATTCTACTCTTATCAATAGTTCTGAATAAATATTATTGAGGTGTAACGCAATTTTAAAGTCATCACGAATTAAGTTACCGAAAGTGTATTAATAAAAGATCTGAATAATAGTTTAATATATATTTATTAAAAACAAATAAAGCAAAAGTACTTAAGCAAGTTTCTAACAGTTAAGCAACTCTGTAACAAATTACTATTAATAAACGTGCGTCATTTGTAGACCGACTATAATGTAAGTAACTGAGTAATTTAATACAATGACAAGTAGTGAAACATCCATGGGGATCAGCGAGAGCATATAGAACTGGAACGGTCGATCTTCAATGTACCTGATGAACCTCTCCATGTCCTGAGCGTGAATCACATCTAAAATTATATTTTATATATTAATAGCTAACTGCTTTTCTCTTAATCCACCTTGCAACACTTTTTAAATTATAACTCATCTCTTAATATTTATATAAACTTATACCATTTTAGTTTTGTTTTCATCATCAGCTCAATCCTTTCTTGGATTCTTTTTTATCTTTGAAAATTTTTCAATGAGTTTTTATCCTATTTTATAGGTCAATATATATGCAGGCAAATTCGTAGTTGATATCTCCGACCTAATAGTCTATGTAAGTTAATTGTTAATTCAAACATACCTTTCTTTTCAAGTAACTTGTTGTGTAATATTAGCTTAATACTTTTTGCTTTTTGTGACAATAAACTAGCTGCCACAGTTGCAATGACTTCTAATGTCATTGTGTGTATTATATCCATATATGATACAAGAGTAGACAAAGTTATCTGTAAATTACTTAAAGTTTTATCTCAATAACATTTGGTATATGTATTACAATCAAGTGAATTCTGGTGCTCCTGTATGTAATATCAAACTACAATGAAACAGTAACTAGAAATCATGCTGAAATATAAAATAATAATTTTGCTTAACTTATGACTAACGAATTTTAATCTTATACTTGGAAACTCCAATTGGAACAGACAAACGCTTAAAAAAATTGGGTAATCCTTGTTTTGGGAGGCCTTTTATAGTGGCCGTTTGCTACTATCGCATTTGTTCGGTGAAATAAAAGTGGCAAGGGCAAACTGGTATATGGATTATGAAGTAACAAAGTACTGCTATGGTTGTTGATAAAAAATGATCAGTCAAATATCTATTAAAGTTTAAGCCCTTAAAATGATTTAAGGCTTTATCTAAGAGGGTTGTACAAGCGTTCTGGTCTGAGAAGAATGATAAATAATTCAGTCCGGGAATGGAATCTCTGATTAACAAAAAAATGTCAACATTTAATATATAAGTCCTAATGATTTTAATCAATTAATTAAAAACTGGGTCATCAAAACAACCAATAGAATTATTTTTAATCCATACCATCGTTAAAAGAATCCTTTAAATTATATTAACATTTTTTATCAAATTCTTTTGAAAGTATGACCCTTGAATTGTGGAACCTAGCGTGTGGGTGTTTCTCGTAAGTGGGCATAGCAAGTGGGTGGTGAGTGGGTGGGTATAACAAGTTAATTGTTATGTTAATTTTATGTAAATCGCAATTTTTCTTGAGTTTTTAAATATTTTTATGATACTTAATATAAATATTCATAAATATATTAAGTATATACTATAAAATATATTGATTACATATTAATTTTATTATAGTATCATAATAATAAATATTAAACTAATTTTTCAATGTTTCGTAAGATATTCATTGAACCGCTTAAAGGGCAAAACTGAAATTGCACCAACGTTATATAAAAAGTTTTAATACAATTTCAGTAGTGGCATCATTTCAATGTTACTCTTTACTGCAAAGTTAGAAATATTGGTTAGGATTTTTGAACTAAACCTAATACACCTCCGTCTGAATAAAGACGGTCATATATAAATTGCTTAATTCAGCGAGCGATAACAGCGACGGGCGACGGCTTGCCAGGGGATAATTGTAAATCCATTAGTTTTATATATTTATTAGTATTGTATATTTAATTAACATTTATTTATTTATTTTCTTTGGTAATCCAACAATGTTATAAAATTGTAAATATAAGACCAACCAGGATTATGATTTGCATAATAAAAAATTAAAAGTTAACTTACAAAAAGTGCTTCAAGTGAATATATTTAAATATATTAATTAGTTTAAAAAAAAAGTGTTTAATATATCTGTGCGTTTGTTTGTTCGTGTATTTGTGTGGCTGTGTGTGTATGTGTGTGATTTGTTGTATGTACTACAATGTGTATAATAAAATATACAAGTATCGTATATAATATATGAAAATATTTTTTAAGTAGCATTTTCTTAGATTTTCACGAGTACACATTTGAAATAAAACTATTTTTACGGATTAACTCGCGTATAATTTGATTATATTTTAATTTTAACCCGACGTTTCGAATGCTTTGCAGCAATCGTGTTCACGGGTAGACGAGACGTAAGTGTGTGTATTTTTTAAGTGTCTATTCTTTTTAAGGAATTTTTAAAAGTTGCTTTTTCATATTAAAAATAATTAATAAGCTTAACCTGGCTGAACATTTTCAATATTAATTTCAAACAGTTTATTCTCTTAGTTGCATATATGAGAGTATTACAATTTTTCATCTGAGATCCTGCATTTCGTAAAGCGAAAGTGAAACTTTAGTTAAACTCATAATAAATTAGCGAAGATATTATTACCTGTAACATATATGGAATCTTCTTGAACTTTGAATGAAACTAGGATACTTACATCATCTTCATCTCGTATCGCTTTTAGTAGCATGTAAATAGATACTATTATTCCTGGGATATTCAATAGCAAATGCACCATAAACTAGAAAAAAACATATATTTATTATTCTTTTCAAAATATTCAAATATACAAGACGAAAGGTTTACTAACTACATATTTGAAGATATTCATAATATCTTCGAGAGAATCTATTAAGATTCTGTAAAGTTGCTGAGCTCGTAGAACAGACGACTTTTGTTGCTGGATATATATTTTTAATTTTCTTAGCCTACATAATGTTGTATAGAATACGAAAAACAGTACAATTTGAGTCAAAGTAATAGTACGAATAGGGATGTAATACAAAGACTGTACTTTTACTAATAAAAAATGATCTACATTAAATATATAAATAAGCAAAATCGTCAGAACATCATACAAAGCTGACGAAAACCAAAAAATATATATTTTCTTATCTAATTCATAAGATGAACTGTCAACTTCTATTTCTTCATCAAAACGTTGTAATTGCATTTGATAAAAACAAAAGGTTTTGTTTTTTGGTGTGAAAATAAAAATCAGAATGTAAAAGTAATATTCCAAATAGATTTTTGTTCCCCAGATTTTGTAAAAATTATCAAGTTCCGAATTATACAATATTCCTAATAAAATTATCCCTTGACACACGGCTGCCAGGAATACAAATAGTTTTGACCAAAACTGAGCTCTCCGAGTTTTGTACTCGATGAATCCAAAGTCAAGACAAAATAATATTTGACTCAAAACGAAAAATATTTTCATATATTTTGGAAGATTTTTTCTATTGTATATAATGGGTTTATCTGATTTCACATTTATCATAGTGCCTCTTATAATATACTCTAAATCGTCCATATTTACGCAATATACAAGCTCTTGGGCCTTTTGATTGCTCCAAATTCATGAAATGATATGATTTTTAAGTAATTAAAGGCTCTTTTAAAAATAATTATTGTAAATTTTTCTTGTTTTTAATATAGTCTTAAAATAATCCCAATAACATTATTATTTTTTGTAAATAATAGATTTATTTCAATGCATACTTTGTAAAGTGAAAAACCCTTTTGCAACAAAAAAAAAATCTAACAATTTAGACACATCACTTTTATCGTCCACTCTTTGAGCGAAGAATTCTTCTTATACTTCAAAAGTCTCAATTATTTCTTGAATAATGCCATGAAACTGTTTCATTCAGTACGAAGACTTTGAAAAACCACAAGTTTATAAATCTTTTACAAGCAACTGCAGTCGATTTTATTACTATTCCTTTAAATAATGTTCACAATTGTTCACATAATTGCATTTGGCTATTAACAAAATAAACTCACATCATCCCGTTAAAGATAAAGTTATTTCATATATTTTAAATTCATTAAATGTTAAAATTTACCTCACGAAAAATAAAACTGTAAAAATTCAAAGCATTTTTAGAAATATATTTCGTTTTAATTTAATATTTTCTTAGCATTTATTTATACATTTTTTTTAAATATTTATATTATTTTAATTTTTTTATTTATACAATTTTTTTCATTTAAAATCATACTTTTTATAGTGAACAGTCATCAAATATTTTCTTTATTATAGCATTTTACCAAAAATATTGTCTCCTTTGTTAGATTCAGAACTTTCAGTTTCTATTTCTTTATGAACACATTCTTTTGCTTATATTGATTGAATTCTGTTTATTATAACGTAACGTAACTTCTATATTAAAAAAAAAATATTCGAACCTAACCTTTTAATACGCTAGAGAAACTGAACTACATTTCACATACTACTATATATAATAGTTATAGGTCCTGTTCACATTTTCATTACTTCATTCCACTTACATCAATTATTTTCCATTTCATATTTTAAATTTCTAAATGTAAAATTACAAGTTTGCATGTCAAATACGTATCTATTATTATCTGTACACCTATCGGCTTTGCTTATGAAGGCTAAGTTGAATAATAAATGAATATTTTAAAAAAGGTTTGAATGAGATTTGGCTCGTATTATTAAAAGAAAAATTGATATGTTAAACAAAAGACTAAGGTCTATACTATTTTCTTAGATTTTCAGAAGTACACATTTGCAATAAAACTATTTTTTTTAAATCTCGTCTACCCGTGAACACGATTGCTGCAAAGCATTCGAAACGACGGGTTAAAATTAAAATGTAACCTAATTATACGCGAGTTTTAATCCGTAAAAATAGTTTTATTTCAAGGTCTATACTACTGTTTATTTCAAAATAATTTCAAAGTTAAATAGACTCATGTACGGTATTGTTTACTGCAAAGTACATTGCTTGCGAGTCACCTCCCCCGAGGGAGTCAGATGGAAGTCCTTGCAGTGTACTGACATTATTGAAGCATAGGCCAGTGGCAACATTTTGAAGCAGCGAGGATCGGGAGCAGAGCTCATAAAACAATGTGATTCAATCAGAAGTAATAATGACTTAACATATTTTAAAAAAACTATTTCATTTCGGTTTAAAACAGTTTATTCTTACACATAATATATTAAATAAAGCAACTATATTATTTATATCTATTACTATAATTAGAATAGGTATTTAAATGATGTAATTAAAAAAATATTTATATATGTATATATAGATTATTATTGTATTTACAATATATATTTTAGTTCTAATATATAAAGAAAGCAAGCATACAATAAACAATAATCCACCGATTGGCAGAAAACAGAGGTGACTAAAGTCAAATTAGTATATAAAGTAATTTTATGTTAACGGAATTTATATTTAGCAATTATTATAGACTTTCTGTCCCGCGCACTCCCCACAGACGGAGTGCATATAAGATGATGGTATTAGAATGACTGTCTCGTTGAATCTCTTGTACAAAATAACTCCAGTTGTTTCTGACATAATCTTCGAGCCGACGTCTAGTAAATATCTGAAAGGAAACATATATATTTGAAATATGTCTTGTCTTGATTGACGAGTTTTTAACGCACAATCTTAACTAATGAATCCAAAACAAATCTGTTAAAACACACACACACACACAGACACACACACATAAGGACTAGAAGAAATTACAAAAGTAATTTTTATTACCAATATAGTTTATTACGATTTTATTTATAATCTGTATTATTTTCACTCAGCAGAATCAAATATTCAAATTAAATAATAAAATGACATTATTTCATTCAATGACGTCGAAATATTCAAATAAAATGTGATACGTTCCAGTAAAACCGAGACTGATTTATCAGCATATTTTATTAAATCAATAAACCTTGATTTGTCCAATCAATGAGCAAAATTGGATTTTATATATACAAAATATTTTTTATAACACAAAGTTATATATAATATTTTCTTAGTTTTTCTCAAGTACACATTTCAAATAAAACTATTTTTACGGATTAAAACTCGTTTCAAATAAAACTATTTTTCACAGTTAGTTATTAGTTGACTGACTTACTGACAGACACTTACATCTCGTCTACCCGTGAACACGATTGCTGCAAAGCATTCGAAACGTCGGGTTAAAATAAAAATGTAACGAAATTATACGCGAGTTTTAATCCGTAAAAAGTAGTTTTATGTAAATAATATACAAGTATGAAATTGATAAAACAAAATTCTGAAATTTAAAAAGGAAGCATTTAATCAAATTTATGTTGGACACGTGTCTAGCTGACCTTGATCTAATCCAAATATAATTGTTAAATCAATACTGAGCGAACAAACGCTACCGTTGAACCGAAACTTTGCATGTATTGAAAACCAATAAACTGTAAAATGTATTCTTTGTGTTAAAATACAAGACCTCAAAAGATAATTTTATATAACATTTTGTAGTATATTTCAAAACTGAGATATTCTACTAATAAGTTGTTCTAATTAGTAGTAGTAAATGGATATTTTAAATCATATTTTATATAACAAGTAGTTATATTCCCGCGGCTTCACTTGTAATAATAAACGCGTAGTAAAGCGTTCTGTGGGCTGCTGGCTTTATGGAGGATTTTTAATTGTGCACAATTTTCAATTCTTACAAAATGTACTATCTACTTAAAATTATATGTAAGTACACGTAAAGCCTATTATCATTTTTATTATTTGAAAGTAACAAAATTTTTTGGGATTATAATTTTTTTGGTAATTTTAAAAAACGTTTCAAAGACTCATCCGGACAACTTCAAAAAAGTTAAAATTTGTATAAATTCATATAATCAACTTTCAAGTTTCTAATTCCAGCGGTTTGGACTTTTTAATTGGTGTCGAAGCCAAATCTTACGTAACACATAGCAATGCTTGATATTAATCAGACGTAACAATTACGTAAAAGTGAACAAGATTCTTTGATATGACAAAATTACTACGTACGGTTTATTTTCCATAATTTGCGATGCATGGACACTGGTCGCGTTGCTTGGAGAGTAGTCGCCATCATAAAGCTGTATGCCGCCATTTTGTTGACGAAGTATGACGAAGCTAATGGATCATATGGTACTTTAGTTAGAAGACCTTTTTTTAATATACTGCTGCAGGTTTTTCAGCTACAAAATAATATCTAACTAAATTGTTTAACCGGGGGATAATTGATGTTAACCAGGTCATAAAATACTTTGTCAATTATTTTTTTTTAAAAGTAAAAAGATTCTGCTAGAAGACAAAGCAACAGCCCCAAGGTGATACTACAGTGCAAGACCTGGGTGCGGGAAATATTAAAAGTAACTCTAGGGAAGACGGAGACGTAAGAATTAATAAAGCAGTAGAAAAATAACTAAATGAAGAAGGGAGCTTGCACGTTACTGAAATATGGATAAAGAACAGCCGCTATCTCTACGAAAATAGTATAAAGCCTCTAAGAATCTTAAAATAAAAAAAATCATTATCTTATAACGAAGACGGGAAAGAAGAATAAACAGAATATTATGAACGTAACAAGTACAAAAGATAACGAGGGAAAATTTTTGAGTAATGCCTCAGCATTAAAAAAAATTTTTTAATGATGATAACAGAAAAGTGCGTTTGGAGTAAAGAATCAAAAAATACATTTGACTTTGAAGCTATTCAGAATACCAATACTTGTATAGTTGACGAGATCTAAAGCGAGTTAAATCTTTTGAAATGTTATTACAAGAAATCAAATAATACTGGAGTTATTATTAATAGTTAAGAAAAAGAGAACTATGATAATTTTCAATGGATGTATTATGTAATTTACTTTAAAATATAATCTATTGGTAAAATAATAATAGACACACCTTGGTGATACAGTACAATCAGCTAGCACCAGACTCTCAAAACACTGTTGGGGCTGCAGCTGTTCCACTGAACCGGAGAGCGTTTGTACTGTGGATTCTTGTAGACGACATTCTCCTATTAAATTTTAAATACTGTTAATGACAGATTATATAATTTAAAAATCATGACAATTAAAAAAAATATAATACAAAGAGTATTGTATTGCGTGTCTATGTGTGTGTATATAGACTTACGATACAATCCAAAGCGTCTCATCAACTGCATGGCAGTCCAGCTGTCCAAAAGCCATGAAAAAGCCTCCGCGTGTACTTCCACTTCAACCCCGCCGTTGACTCGGATTGATGCTATACCGTCCTTCTCCTAAAACATTTGTTTATGATTATTTCTGAACCAATAATCCCAATGCTTACTAATAAATATGTTCACTGGCAGACATGATGTAGGGGTCTACAGATTTATTTTTAAGCAGATCTGACCATTTCTTAATTGTTGGGTTTAAAGAAACAGTCTCTCTCACCTCAGTATCTGAAGGTTATCGCAAGCGATATCCAAGTGTTCGATAAATATCAAATCCCTTTTGAGTTTAAAATGTTTTTAATTTTTGTAGCCTCGTAAATTATTTCTGTTAGATTCTTATCTTTTTTTACGATCAATCTTACACGTCACTCACATTACTTACATCTTAACTTATTAAATAAAACTGTAAATAATCTTTATCTGTGCTTTCAATTTATTTAATTTTTTTTTAAAAGGTGAAATATTTAATCAATATAGATATCGAATCACCATTTTTTTACATTTAATCTGTCTGTATGTATGCACGTATAACACAAAATCTACGCGACGGATTCTGATGAAATTTGATATGGTGAATGTTCTGGTCAACGTTTAACATATTAAAATATTTTAAAAAATAAACAATGCGTCCCTATATATGTATACATAGGGGAACGCATTGCGATATTTTTGAATATTAGATTAATATTACTACACTTACTCTCTCAAACACATAATATTTGCTATTAGGTCTTGCTATCGGTAAGAAATTACTCCGTTTAAAATTCATTGAATATAGTACAAAATCCATCTTTTAAAAAAAGTGCCCAACACAATAATGACAATCTATAAGCGGTTTTAATAGCGGATACAAACACAAACTTTTTACTGACTTTAAAACAAAACACCTCGTGTACGTCGTCGCGGGCACAGCTAGTTACAAATAAAATAATGTAATTTCATTTCTAGTACAGTTGCATTTTATCGCTGTGTATGTCTCATTTATTTAAGGTATCAATATAATAAAACATTCATTTATTCATAATAATATCTTATGTTTCAAATTATTTTACAATCGTTTGATAAAACTGAGCATTGAATGAAATTTGTTACTTGGTAGATTATAAAAAGTTTAATAAAAGTTTTGTTCGTGGGTGTTATAAATTCTGTTTCACAGGAGAAAACTTTTTATATTGCTGTTAAATTCTTAGAAAGATTACTTTCCTATTTCAGTCATGAAATATTTTAAAAGTTTTCTTATGATCAGTATTATATTATGTAATTCTTATTTACCTTGATAACAGCCGTAGTGTTGATAAAGTTCTTATCAAAACTTCCCAGCAGCTGGGCTACCGGCGTCTTTACTCCAAATCCTAATAGTTTGAGGAGGTCAAATTCATGTAACTGAAAGATTTTAATATCATGTTTTAATTCTAAAATTCTTCTTCTATACTAAACTTAAATAGGACAGCATTTTTCTACACAACATCTTCTTACCTATGTTATACATAATTAAGAAAATGTTATCTTAGTAAATGCCCTATAAAAACAAATAATCTTCGATATACATAGATATAAAGGTTTTAATTTTTAAGGATATAGTACTATATCTGTATATATAAGTTTTTATATGTATATTTATTTATTTATGTAGGTTTATATGTATGGTTGCGTAATGTTTTTCTTTTTATGTTATTATTTAAATACACCCATATAATGTTTCTGTCAAATATTTTTCCTCCTCCCAATTGGTTGCCTGGAAGAGACTGCTCTTTAGCGGTAAGGTCGCCAAATTTGTACCATTTTGTTATTTCTGTTTTTAATGTTTATATTTTTGTATGATCCGGGTGTACAATAAAGTATATTATTATTATTACTTTTACAGTTTCATTAAGATTTCAGAATTTTGCTCACAAATGTATACTTACGTTTTCTCCCAAAATATCAACTTCAACATATCTCTCGACACTTCCTCGATCACTCCGTGGTGTTCCATGATAACTTAATTGTAGTTTGGCTTCAACTGAATCGGCATTGGCTAATGTTGTCTCATTTGAATCACAATGATGATATTCCTCTGAACTGTGGTACATTATTTTTGTAGTACCATGGTATGCTGATGGGTTTATGGTGATGTCTTGATCTGAAGGCGCGTGACTTGTGTCTTGTTGAGTGTAACAGAGCTGTATACAATATTAAAAATTCATCATATTATATATTATCGTCAAAGTAATGATTATAATAAAACTATTTTACGTATATAACTCGCGTGTATTTTAATTTTTTTTTTATTTATTATAATTTTTTTTTAAATTTAAACCCAACGTTTCGAAAGCTTTGCAGCAGACGTATTCGCGATAAGACGAGATGATAGTGTCTGTGTGCTGCAAAGCATTCGAGACGTCGGGTTTAAATTAAAAAAAATAAAAACAAAAGCGAGTTATATCCATAAAATAGTTTTATTGTAATGTGTAGTACTCGGATAAATCTTAGAAAAAATTATTAATGACTAGCTTTTGCCCGCGACTTCGTCCGCGTTTCCGTCGTTTTTCGAAAAAAAATTAGCAGATGTCCTCCCTCATAGTTTTGACGTAACAGGCAGATTCACTTTCGTATTTTAGAAGGGAAATAGTAATATAATATGCCAATCCACAAAAGTGTTATTGGTATTATATTATACGTAATAGTAAACAAATATAATAACAAATCTCTGAACTGCTAAGCTATCGGGAGTTACACGTGTTATTGTGAGTCAACTATAAAAGATAGATATATGCTGTCTTGGGATATTTTTTATATAATTTTATGTTGAATATTTCCGTTATACATGATTTCTATGTAGCTTTAACCATTAAGGCTGCACACGCGACGGAAGCTAAAAAAACCAAGTAACTTCTCCCGTTTTCCCAACATTTCCTTTCACTGCTCTGCTCCTATTAATGGTAGCGTGATGAAAAGTATACTATTACCTGCTCAGGAGTATGTAGAATAATTGTACAAAGTTTCGTTAAAATCTGTCGAGTAGTTTTTTTTTCTATAAATAACATACAGACAGACAGACAGACAGACAGACAGACAGACAAAAATTTTACTGATTGCATTTTTGGCATCAGTATCGATCACTAATCACCCCCCGATAGTTATTTTGTAAATATATTTCATGTACAGAATTGACCTCTCTACAGATTTATTATAAGTATAGATTATAACTTCAAGATTACATATCTAAACGCCCTTTTTTAAAAAAATAATTAATTCGATGATTATACTTATGATAAAGGACTTATTTACTGATAAGAATGTGTATATAAAAATTAATTAGATACGAAATATTATATACAACCTTCCAAAACTTCTTTTTGGGGTCTAGTGAATATGGCTGATCTACGTATAAGAACCATTTAATAAAGAGATTCCTTCCAGCGCTTTTTATTTTAGAATTGGAGTCTATTTTCAGATAAATTTTATTCTTCGGATCCTTTATGCTGAAATACAATAAATTTATTTATTTGAAATTTCCAGAAACTAAACGACCAATAAAAACATGTTGATGAACATCTTATTTGTTATCACCTATAGTATTTGAGCATGAACTCGTACTCTACTTCAATTTTGTCAACCTTCTCGAACACAATATCTCCTAAGGTGAATTCAACTTGGACCATCTCGTCCTCCCCCCCAACTGGACGAGTGGGAGGGATGATTACCCCGCAAGATGTTATGAAACGAGATATCGAATTCAGTATGTACTTAGTGGGTAGGAGGCTGAAATAAAATAAATATTATTACTATTAAACCGACCAATAAGTGATACCGTTACTGGATGTCTACAAATATAAGCTGTAAATGTCCCTTCCTCAGGAATCGCACCACAATTAGGTGGTGAAGAGGACCAAAAAATATAAATGAGAAATAAAAATAAATAATTATTTTATCCATTCTATCAAAGGAATAGCAGCTATTTCAGCTGCTTAATGATGATTGTTTGGCTTATCTCTTTATTTATTTTTCATGAACGCGCAAAATTCTATCTAATAGATTTTAATAGAAAAGATACGAATATAACAACATTTTAAATTATTTACATTATTTTATTATTATTTTTTATAAACATATAGCTTTCATTTAAAAATATACAAATATAATAGAGTTTACATGTACTAAGGAGCCTCCTCTGATATTGATTTCCAATTTAAGGTCGCCTAGTCGGTTGTAGTATTTCTCAGGTGTTTAATAATAGCATATTAATTAACAACACACTTTGAGCTTTATTTCAAGTGAGACCAATAATTGTATATGCACTAGCTCACTCTGATTTATAAACATTTTCAACTTAATAAAATTATAACAATATATAATAAAAACTCACTCATAGCTCATGAATTTCGATGTTATATACTTTTCTATCACCTCTGCACCAGAAGTCTTTCTTTTACAATCAAAGAAGATACCATTATCATCCTAAATCAAAACAATATAAAATTATTAAAAAATAATAATAATAATAAAAATGATTATAGTGAAGCAATTCTGAGTATAAAAAAAATATTAAGTAAAAAATAGAAAGTACAATACTCCCAATTGGTTGTCTGAAAGATTTTTTTTTTTTGTTTTTTTTTTTTTTTGATTGCTCTTTAGCGACAAGGCCGCCAAATTTGTACCACTATGTTATTTGTGTTATTAATATTTATATTTTTGTAAGTTCCGGGTGCACAATAAAGTATGTTGTTATTATTACTCACATCATTTGTTACACCAGTAGATACAGTATACACGTCTGATTCCTTAGCATCCATAAACACACGGACCCATGAGTGTATCGCGATCCCGGCACGCTGAGCGAACGGGTTGAGCCAAGTTAATCTATATTGATAAATATTTATGAATTATAATAAAAGACTGTCTATACAGATAGACAGATAATACATGAAACTAAAAACATTTTTTTTTTAATGAATACAAAGCTGAAGGAGCAGATAGACCTCATGATGGTTAGCGCTTACTGCTGTTCATCTGGAAACATTATTATAGAAGCCATACCACCCTTTTTTATTGTTGAAAAAATAAATCTATCTAGTGATGAAGGTGGTGGGGCTGAAGTTGCTGTTATTATAGAAGTAGAACAAAAGACCTAAAGACCAAATGAAAGAAAATTACTCAACTAGTAGTTCCAAAAAGAAAAAAGTTCCTTCAAAGAAAAAATGAAACTGGAATCTATATTATTTACTATTAAAATTAGATAATAAAAGTACATGCTACTCACGCTACGGACTTTGCAGAGGGCTGCATAGTGACATTGAACTTGATGGGCAGATGTGCGACCATTGAGCGTTGTACGCGAGCCTCGTGCTCAGACTGCAGCAGCGGAGCACTCGTAGACAGACTGGTTGTAGTAGTAGCTTGCTGACTGAAGATTTTGGAGACTTGAAGTCAATTACAACCACATCGAATAACATTTATTTGAACCTAAATAAATTGAGAGTAATAACTCTAATAGCTATAAGGACATTTTTCTTTCAGTACAGTTAAATACAATGTTTTCTAAGATTGACACGAATACTACACATTTCACTAAAACTATTTTACGGATATAACTCGTTCATTTTTACATTTTTTTAATTTTAACTCGACGTTTCGAATGCTTCGCAGCAAACATGTTCGCGGCAAGATGAGATGATGGTGCCAGTCAGTCAGTTTATTTGTCACCTACCTCCAACGGCTCCTGAGTTTACGGGCATAGAGTTCTAGTTATATCCGCAATATAGTTTTATTGAAACAGTTAAATATATTATAAAACCAAGTTTCTATATGGCTATGTTTAATAATTGCTGCTTATTTTAAATTGTAAATGATGAAACAGAAATAGATTAGAGCTATTCTATTTACATTTTATGATTTAATAGTTCTGTATTTTATATCATTTCGTATGATATAATTAATAAAATTTAGCTACTTTATATCTATTATAGGCATAAATTCGAACTAAGTTCTGTATCGAAGTCCTCCGATTGTGTGATATGTTTAAAAAGGAAGTCCAAGTTTTATCTTCACAGATAACCTTATTCAGACGAACAAAACAAATAGCGTAGTGCGAAAGACATAAGCAATTTCGAATAGCGATTTATTGAATAGTATATGTTTGTCATTCACATTGAAGTAAATGTTTTTATTTATTTTTCACTTTAAATTAATGTCATT
Source organism: Mechanitis mazaeus (assembly GCA_959347395.1). Taxonomy (NCBI): domain Eukaryota; kingdom Metazoa; phylum Arthropoda; class Insecta; order Lepidoptera; family Nymphalidae; genus Mechanitis; species Mechanitis mazaeus. The sequence continues at coordinate 1,218,439 of OY365756.1, forward strand.
TATCACTTTTGTGTCAAGTAGGCTCCTAATTTACGTACACAAATGTCAGGAGAGCTTAATTTTCAATCATAATTAGATTTAATAATAGAGATTTACTTCTTACTACACTTTCTTTTTATTTTGGCGAAACAGAAATCAAGTTATCTGAAAACAATGATTAGTTAAATAATGGCTGTAATAGTTATTCTCGAGAAATCATTCAAAATATTTACGGACAACTTTTGCTTGGAGTTAGTCAAGCAAATACCAATTTATATTAAAATTTCTAAAATTGATAATCATTCCTTTAATATTTTATATATCTAATTTTGAATATATTCCACTACAGACTAAGTATTACCGTATGTGTAAATCGTTGACCCAGTCCAGAGCAAGTCCGCTATCCGGATTTGAGGTGAGGTTACCGCGGATAGATGTGAATGATACAACTGATGACTGGAGGCGGATAGGTGTGCCTGCGAATGAGAATTCAAAAGAAGAAATTAATTAAAATTGGGCAGTCTTGGTCTTGGTCTATTAAGTCCTCAAAAATATCTGACTGGGAGCGCGAACGAGACCTCACTTTTGATTCACTGCGCTCGCAAAATCTCGGTATGTGTTATCATATTGAGCGAAGCGAGGTGCAGATAGCACTGAAGTGACATTTACAAAACGTCGACGCATTCTGTCCTCAACTATTTTCAATATAAAAAACAAACTAAAAAAAAATTAAAAAAGAAAAACTTCTGAAAGCTGTAAATTAAAAAAATCATTTCTCAAGGACATGGAATTTTAGATTTTTTTCTATGTTACGCGTATTATTGTGTTATATAAGCCCTGAAAATTTCAAGCCGATTGATCGCGCCGTTGTTGTGCCAACCTCGGATAAAATTGTAAAACGTCTTCAGAACAGTGCTCCGCTCGCTTCACTCAAAAATGAGATGTTGTTAATTCACGACAAGAACATTTTGCCAAATAACATACGGTCTATTTCAATATGAACGTTTCTTTTTGTTCTAATTATTATTTTAAAATTGATAATATTATTGAAAATCATTTCTTACCTAACTCGCTTGGTATGTTCACATCCATCTGTATCGGATAATAGGCTACTTGCTGGTTAATGTGACTTCCAAAGCGCAGGAACTCGGTAATTGATTTCGTTACTGAAATATGATTTATTTTGTAGCAATTTATACTGATACCGTAAAACAGGCAGCGGAAATATATCTGCTGATACGTATGTAATGCTTTTATAAGTTAATTATTAAAAATGATTATTATTAGTTAAACTTTAAATAAAATTATGTGTATCGGTTTTGTGTAATAAAAGAAATATGCATTAAGGACTTGAACCTGCTCCGTTCGTCCTTGGAAGCCGTGCAACTGAGCTATCGTGACATTAAGTATTTTTATATATAATTCTTAGTGTAAGAGGGTTTGGAAGAATATTCGCATTGTACATTTATTTCATATATGTAAGTATTCATTGAAACATATACATAAACCAATTCAAATGTGTAATATATATTCACTTCTAAATATTTATCACATCATATATGTTTATGTAAATTTTCTTACAATCATATCCGTTCCAACTCTCGAATCTTGTTTGGTTGACGTGCGTCGCGAAAACTGTCTTGTCGTGAATCTTTATAACAATGTCGATGTGAACCTAGAATAAACACACCGTATATATGATTTTTATTCGATACACTCGATAGAATTTTGTTATCCCATAATAATAGATCCTTCTTTATTGTAACAAGTACTATTGTTATATTACAATGTATTGTTCGTCACGAACGCTTAACAAAGCAGTTTTTAATGCTATGGATATTTATTTCACAAAAACAATTATTATTTCCTTATCTTTAAGCTTAAATTTTTACCCAAATTTAAAAAGTTCTATTTAATAGATCTTATCGATAAAATAAAGTTATTTTGTTTTACATAAGTAGTTTAAGTTTTGAATTATTTCATTTTATTTAAAATATAAATATGTTGTTAGTTAAAAACAAAACTACTTTCTAAATTTGAGAAAATTATTCAAAACGGATCTGTCAGAGTTTCTCGGTTACAAACAAATAAATATTTTCCTTTTATAATATTAGAGCAAATTAATTTAATGTTCTGTTAAATAAACAAGATACCTATAGCTGTTATATGGGAAATTTTAATAGAAAACCTACTTCTTCCGATGTCTTCAAGCTCCAAACTTTCATTCTTTCCAATATTTTGAGTAAGTTTTTAATTTTTAGGTCACTTGACTTCCACTTGTGCATCTTTTTAAATAAATTTGATGAGACGCCTTCGGCTATTACATATACCTGAACAAAATAAAAATCTACGAATTATTTGTGTTACAGCTACTTATGAATTCAAAATATCAACAAAAAACAAACAAAGAACATCTATAAACAAAATTCAACATGAAAGGAATCTATTATAAATGCATAAATGACCAAACATATTCAATTGTTCCTAAGAATTTAACAGATTAACTGAAGATATATCATATCGCTCCGAAATACTCCGAGTAAGGGTTCCAAATGTGTTCAAAAACTAGTCGAGTAATTTCCGATATAATTGACGAAGGTAGCGCCTCATAAGTACTTATAAAGGTTAATCACGAAAGTAAAAACGTTAAATGTTTTACCGAAGCTTGATACGGCCGTCGTCCTCCAGTAGACATAGACAGTGCAGCCAGACTTGGAGCTGGGTTGCCAACGCTCATTAGCTGCACCCAAGCACTAAGCTCCTCACCACTGACGATGTAGTTATTAGTACCCCACAGCGAGGAGTCAGGGTTGGACACGTCCTTGGACACGAAAGGGATGTAGTCTGACCTGGAATGTGGATTTTTTGTAACTATTGCTTGTTCCACTTTCTTTTTATTTGGGGATATAAAGCTGACTCAGCAACTATTTATATATTTATATATATTTTTTCTTAGTTTAATTCATGTTAATTTATTTAATTAATTTATCTAAAAAATACTAAACCCATTAAAAAATTTTATCGAGAAATACTCACACAGTTCTGTACTTGATGAATTTATTATTTTCGAGACTCTTAACAGTGGAATACCAGAACCGCTGCAGCTCCTGTCTGCTAGTTGATATCCAATTGTGGAGAAAAAGAAAGTCACTCTCCCTTATCCCTGAACTTAGAATTGAGTGAAGAGCAGATATCCGGAGTTGTATGTGTTCTGTATCATCCATCAAGATAGGAAGAGATGTCTCTAAAACCTGTTATGTGAATGGAAATTATTTTATGTAATATTATAACAAAATATGTATAATTTTTTAAATTAATTTCTCAATTACAATGAAAGTCAAAACAACTGCATGACTAATATGTTATTGTCGATGCAAATATTTCGTAGGATTCAATGTGTCCAATTTTTTGTGTCTATAAATGTATAATAATTTCTTAATGTATGTAAGAGTATACTACATTATATCCTCTAGTATCCTGCCCACAAGCCAACGAAGCCCAAAGTCGCTCATGTCTATTTCTTGCTTTGTCAGAATATATTGTACGTATATATGATTCAGATGTGTATCCCAAACTGCAGAGACCTTGGAGCCAAATCAGACGATCTAGATACTGGGGACAATCTAAAAAAAAATAGATTGGTCATGTATTGGCCCTCTTTTGGCCAAGTGTTTTTAGTTATATGTATATTTTCTATATGTATCTTACCACTGTACATCCTAAAGTATTTCACCACGATACTATCAAAATAATCCTGTTTGACCTTCATCGCCTCCACGCCATGAGCCACCATAATCGCAAATGACAGAATTCCAGCATGTCTGATCTCCTGTGGAAAGTCTAATCCCAACTTGCTAAAAGTTTCCATCTCTTGAAGCAGGGCTTGGCTGTGATTCGCTATGTTGAATGGCAGCTTTCGAATGAGCGAGAGGAGCGTAGTATCTTCTATGTTTTCCTATATTTTGAAAATATATTAAATCATATTTAACAATAAATGTGTTGTTTACTTAAAACAGTAATATTTGTCTTATTATTTATCATAATATTGTAATAAATTATTTATTTTATTAATTACCTTCTCCTCTACTACAAGGTACTTAATAAATTTAGCGCACGCTTCGCTTCGTCCATGGGGAATTACTTCTAAGAATATATTCCTAGCTGTTTCTAGATCATAGCTAGTACCTAGTACTAAGTCTTCAAATAGTTTGATTAGAGTTGAATAATGAAGTTTCGTTATTGTACTGAAAAAGGTAATTCTTCAGAGTCAATAAAAAAATAAATAAAATACGCTTAATATGATAACAATAACAAATAATTTGTTTGTTTTTTTACGAAATATTTGTACGTACTTCAGAAGATCGATAAAATTCATACTATGTATGAGTGTTGCATCTCGTACGATGTTATCAGCGTCAATCCCTTTTCTCGCGATTTTTAAGAGAATCTGAAACAACATAAAAGAGGTTCAGAAAAGAATTTAATTTTGTTAATTCCTCACACTTTTATCTAGGAATGTACTTGCACTAAACTAAACTATAGTTTTCTCTTGTCTATTCCTAATATATAATTTTAGCATCCTAATGCTAAAATTCGGATTTCTAACACGATAGCTCAGTTCCATGTGAGCTAAGAATATCCAAGAAAATGCAATCTCGAATAGACTCATTTTAAAAATAGTTAAGATTTAGGTCGTTCATAAAAAAATATTTCTTACAAATCTAATTTGCGAATGAAAGAAATTTACCTCATAAGTCGTATTTCTCAACTTATCCTGAGATATAACTTTTATTCCGTTGGTGGGGTCGTCGAAGCCCCCCGCCACGTATTGTACATTAGTGACACGCGCAGGTTCTATTAAATATTCCTTTGCTGGTAAAGGCGACTCCGAGTCCCGGTAGAGAGATAACCTAAATATTCAATTAAATTATGATTACAGGAATTCGTCAACAACTTTGTCTCACTTCCTTTTAAAAAAGTATAGATTAACATGTTTGTATGACACATGAGTTGCTTTAAAAAAAAACATCTCGAACGAAAAAAATATATATTGTCTGGGAAAGGTGCTTTAATAGCTTTGAATTATTTAATAGGACTTAACATAAATAATTATACTTACTCAGATGAAACAGAAAGTATATGCCCTTCTACCATATACTGAAAAATTCCCTTCATGTTCAAGCTGTTTAGACCATTCCTATCCAAATCGTACACACGTTGCGAAGTTACTATATTCTCGGGCTGGAAAAAAGTTTTGAAAATTAATTTTAATAGGGAGATTTTGACTTCATTTTCTATTAAGCTAATACGATAACCATTAATTATCGAGTGTCATATCTATGTAACTTACCATACCCCTTCCATAATCCCCGTTCCAAGGCACCGAGCTCCAGCTGGCTTGTGACGTCATTGATGCTTTTTGATAGGAGCTATACTTCTTAACAGTGTTACCTTGTACATTGTACACCATCACACAACTCTCGTATAAACATGGCTGAAATAATATTTAATTACAACAAACTGGAGTTATATATTTACAATATTCAATTATTGGTTTTTACTACTACTAATATTACCTCTTCACTGGTGTATGACCCTAATTCTTTTTTCAGCTGGAAATTAATAGATATTGCTCGTTTGATATTCGTAATCCAGACTTTTTCCTGGTCCTCGTGATGTAATTCACTTATGAAACCGTTTTCCTAAAACATTATAGAACTTGTCATGACCCTTTTCACCTTTAATCCTTGACCTCTTTGTTAAAAGTTTAGAATGTTAAAAAATACTTCCTTATAGAATTAGGATAAGATCTTTTGAATTTGATCCTCAGTTAATTATTTATGGACTGTGTTTGTTTTAACAAGGATTTCTCAAACTGAATAAGATTATATTAAACTTGCAATCTTAGTATTTTAAATTACGATATTTTCATGAAATAAAGCGGACATTAGTAACAAAATAGTTCAGACAAACAGTATATAAAGTGATTTCTTGCACTCTCATGAATATTTAAAGAGATTAAGTACCTGATAAAAAACTTCCCATGGCGTCTCCAAATTTTTTGTGGCTTCTTCCGACTGATAAGATGAATAGCCCGCATTGTCACTGTATACTGAAGTCTGAAAATTTTAAAATACTAAAAATAAGCCAACTTAACCAGATAGATAGCAATTTAGACTCTAAAACTATAATAATACAAAATATTTAATATTCAGACTAAAACATACATAACAACTTCGATAATTAATTTCATATTATTACCTTCAGACTATCCAACTTGTACTGCACCCTGGTGTAGTTGTCGTACACCAGGGCCACAAGCCTGCCCTCCAAGATCCAGTAGGATTCCCTGTGGGCGACGCCTGTAGATATATTTGTCTTAACAACATACTGATATTGCTTCAATTCTGGAAAAATCAGATGTATTCCCGTTGCTGCAGTTACGGAGAGACCTTAAATTTTTAATAATTTAATCAAGATTTTTAAATAAATAAATAAAATAACTAATATTGAAATCAAAACTATGAACTCACCAGTTAATAAAAGAAAATATTTAATTACCATTATCTTATCTGTAAAATAATAATAACACAGTATTTTAAATATTTATGTAAATTTATATAAAATTGCTTCATTAATGAATAGTTAATAAATTATATTTCATTTAACAAACCCATTTAATCTAATGTTCTATAACAACACAAACATTATCAAATTAGAAGTTATTGTTTTGATTTTCTTGATAAAACAAATATGTTTAATAAAATCTTGATATAAAAAAAGACAACTTTGGGTATTTTCTCTTCGTTTAAACAAATTTAAATATTTAACAGAGATAACCAAACAACAACATAGTTATTTTTTGCTGGAGTGAAAGTACATACTTTTTCATAAAGTATTGGAATCTATCACAGACATACAGCTGTATATATGTATGTAGACACTAGCTGTTGTATTATTATATAAACATAATAAACCAAAATCACAATTGTATTAAAAATTTCACTTCTTTATAATGATTTCTTTATTAAATTTCACTCACTAAATGATATTATCGTGTATTAGTGCACAGTATCTCTTAAAGACCTCGAGACAATGATTATGTCTCTCTGCGAGCTCACAGGTCACAACGATGTAAGTTTGAAATATATTTTATTCAACATATTTTTTTTTGTCAAGTGAATTTTTGGTCAGCAAAAAAATATTGATGATTGGTCATTAAAATGATGTAGAAAACTTAATAAAATTTAATTCTATATAATATTTTAATATTTTACAAGTTTTAAAAAATTCTTGGCTTATTGGTTCAATTAAAACTTGAAAGAAGTAAATTAAATAAATAATTAAGGATTAAGAATATATATAAATATATTTTTTATGAGTATTTCAAGTAACGAAAATCAAAAACTACATTCTTTGTTAAATATAATATCGAACACAAAAATTATAAATTGTGGGTTATGTCATATTAACTCAGACCTTATCGGGCGTTGACAACTCTGACCCGATGAACAAACGAATCATTAAAAACCTGGCTATTTTAATTTGACCTCTCTTATTAACTGGTACCCACGAGCAATTAGATCAAAATATGGATATTATGCTTCATTCAATGCTCTACGTGTAGTATTTTGTATTATTTTGATAAAATTCTTAAGTTCTCTCTACTATTGGAACTATTTTTTGAAGAATCGCAAAATGAAGAAGGTAAAACATATTATTTAGAACAATTAGCGTGCTTTATATATATTATGATTCCTCTCATATATAAAAATTGGTAAATCTTCATTTTATCTCTTCGTTAAGTTGAACAAAGAAAAATTAAAGTTTTAATTCCAACTAAAATCTAGTGTTTGTTATCTTTATTTGATTAAAATAGAATATAATAACTAATTATATCTGTAATTAGCTAATAGATGCAGATACGCCCTTGTTTATTATTTAAAGATTGGAAGTTGTATAAAAAGTTCTGGATAATTTGGAAAATATTCTCTAATCGTAGTTCAATATTTCCGAAATTATTTATACCTAATGCATATTGTTTTTTATTGTCGTCCACGTATTACTTGCTTTGACAATTAAACGGGATTGAACCTTGATTTTTTTTTTTTATGGAAAAGGAGGGCAAACGAGCATGCGGGTCACTGATCAAATGTGATCACCGCCACCCATGAACTCTTGCAACATCCGAAGACTCACAAGAGCGTTGCCGGCCTTGGAGGTAGGAATAAACGTCTTTTTTTAAGTAACCCATGTCGTATCGATCTAGAAAGACCGCCGAGGGAAGCTTATTCCACATCTTTGTAGCACGTGGAAGAAAGTTACTTGCAAACTGCACAGTAGAAGAACGCCATGCATCCAGGTGGTGAGGATAATGATAATTTCTAAAAATATTGCCTACATTTTATATTTATTTTAAGAAAGTTAAAAATAAAATTATGTCAATAATAAATAAATATTATCAATTGTTGATAACCTAATGGACATCTAATAATACCCGCATTCCGGTATGTTTCCACAGCTTGATGGTGGCTTTACACCCGTCGCTACATGATTTAAAATTACTATAAACAAACAGATTTCAAATAAATAGTTAATCATTAATCAATGAGATGAGACAAGATTTGTTTATTAGATTTAGATTAGAACAAAGATTTTTTTTAATCTCGTTTAATTATAGAAAATGAAACAGTGACAGTTTCAAAGAAGGTTCATATATTAGTAACTTCACAGTAATTATAATTCTAAAAAATACGAATATAAGCGATCAATCTAAATTTTATAAATATATCATCATAAACAAACGAACAAACTTATAATATTATAATAGTAATGTAGAACCCAATAGTAACTCGTATATATAAGAGTTGCGGAAAAGCAATGATTCAAAAATGACAGCTTTAAGGGCAGCGCTGTTTGTTATATTCATTCTTCAAATAGCTTCTGTCATGGCATCAAGGCAGAAGAGGTAAGTCTGTATTACTGTGAAATATTAAAAAATATTCCATACATCAATAGTGTACAATAGCCATCCCGTAAAGTGCAACTTGGGGTGGTGAATAAGATGGTTTTTAGTAGTTAGCCTTAAAAATGCCAGCGTTTTCTATGCTGACTATATACCGCATAACACCCGGGCATCAGATAATGAAAGATTTGAATTCAAGAAGATTTCTGACTGAAAAATCCGTTAAGGATACCCACCTAATGGATTTTTCCAAGCAAAAAAGGGAGTGGACTAGATATCAGTTTCTTGACTTATTAATGACTTTGTCGTGGTAACAGGATGAGTCCCTGGACATAAAATATGATATATTTATTTCGAAACTGTGAAGAAAATATATTAAAAACATAAGTAATATAGAAGAAATTGCATTATTTGAAATGCCAGCTCGCATTCCAGAATCGATAGTTAGAACATGAAATCAAATCATTTTTTTAAATTTTGATAAGCTGTAGGACAGACATGTAATTAGTAATACTGTTTATTCATATGTATTATTTTATGTTTTACTTATAATTATTTTATATATTACTTATGTTATAAAAAATATTCTTTTCTTATATTTCTACAACACACATACTGGCATATTAAATAAATATACTTTGTTTAGATGCATAGTCATCCAGCGGCAATCCGGGGCTATGGCTGAAAGTGAGAGTGAAGAAGGGAGATGGAGAGAAGCGAGAAATCCTAAAACTAGTATTAACCATATAAAAGATGTCGAAGTAAGTGAAGCTCATTTTAAAATAAAACTATTTTTACGGATTAAAACTCGCGTATAATTTGGTCGAGATGCAAGTGTCTTATACCTTGACTACCCGTGAACACGAGTGCTGCAAAGTATTCGAAACGTCTGGTTAAAATTAAAATGTAACCAAATTATACGCGAGTTTTAATCCGTAAAAAATAGTTTTATTTCAAATGTGTACTCGTGAGAATCTAAGGTCATTTTAACTTCCAGTCCGAGGTAGTTCCAGAGATGTATGAGTTTAAACTAACTCCTCAATCTCATTCTTCTATTCTGTTGATGATTTTATAAAAAAAATCTTACATTGGATTAAGGTAATCCGGAATCACGTCAGAAAAAACATCAATAACGAACTCAGCGCACCAAGACTCGAAGCAAGAGTCTGTGGTTCATGCAAAGACCAGTGCTGTGTTATGATCAAATCCAAAAGCTTAGATTCCTTAAATCATCAGATATTCGAAAATTACATTTACAGTTTTCTACCATTATGGAGATTCCTTTGATTTCTTTTTTGTTAACAATAGCATAGTATATTTCCTTTTTTTTTACTTTTATTTAATTATTATTATTATGTTTTTTTTTCTTTTTTTTTAATTAAGCATATTTTTACATATAAGTGTGCAACCACCCTCTTATTGCATGTTAAACTAGCCTTTAAATGGGATATACTTTGAAACTTTTATTCAACCAAATGTTATAATATGATTTTTTAATTGTATGTCACGTTGGCTTCCTATTAAATAAATAAATAAATAAATTCTTTTATTCTTTACGGAAACACACTGATAAATTTACTCATTTTTATTTTGAGTCTTAACGAATATCAGTCTAAGTTAATGGAAATAAATTAAGTTTCTTCCATATTTATATTATATGTTTATAATTAAAGTTATATTTTTTTAAATTAATATGTAATTTTATTGTTTTTGCAGATAATTACACCAGAATTTTTTAAACAACTGGCTCCGGCGATGAGAAGTGAATTTATACGTTTAAGAAATAAATTCAATACTTTGAAAAGAAATGTTCTATAAATAAAGATTGAGCTACACTTGCGGAAAAATATCGTTTAGCTTTCGTAACAAAAATATTTTTTTTTAGGAATAATTCTGTAAGATTTTTTTCTCTTTATTTTTATATTGTGTTTGTTCTGGGACTTATGGTTAGCTTTATAATTATACTTTGAGATAATAAATATAAATGAAAAACATAATAAATTAAAATTTTATTTTATAAATGTTTAGTTTTATTCACAACACACCATACATCAAACAAATCATAGCAATGTATTTATAACTGTCTAATAAAATATTGTTCAAATTTTTAACTATTTAATATTATACAGTAGTAAAGGTAATGCAATATTTCGTTTAGTACCCATTTTTTAAAATAACAATTCAATTTTACATTTTGCAAGTAAGGATAAAAAGTTTCAACATTTTTCACAACTTACTATTTGTAACAAGAGGTCACAAAGACAAATTTTGACATATTTTTTTCAACAGTTTAAATTGTTTTATACAGACAAAAATGCAGTTTTAATTATCTTCTATAAATTATAACTTTTAATTATCTTTATTACAAATAAATTATTAAAACTTGAAGAACAATTTAAATTTCATATCATATGAGTATAAAATTTATTCTACTAATTATAGACTATAATAAAATTGTCTAGCGATTTTAACACTTATATTTATAATACAAAAAGTGCACACACAGATACAAAACCAACCGAAAACAACAATATAACAAGATTCAAACTAAATACTCCAAATATATATATATATATATATATATATATATATATATATATATATATATTTTAAAAACGCAAGAAAACATTGCGATTTTAATTTTAAAAAAAACTTTCATAATATAACTTACGACTGTACTACAGAATAATACTGATTATAACAATATTTATAACTTGACTTGGCAAATAAATTTGGCACTTTGTAAACTGCAGAAAAGTATAAAATTACATATAATATTACACTCACAAGTACTGAAATATTAGCCCGTCTTATGAATATTACACGCACACATATATAATATTCTACTTATTTTATTATGTACAATAGAACACAAGTGTATTTTGTAGATACTTATACTATTTAATCTATATTTCTGTTAAATTATGACTATACTATTTAATCAGTACTTTTTGGTACAAAACATTTACAAATAAACGCAAAATTTAACATTATTTTAATACATTTTGTAATATAGGATCGGTTTTACATTTGCAAAATAAATTTTGCAATTTTTTGCAGACTTTGTATACTTCAATTTATTGCATTAAAATAATTTCTAACAGAGTACAAATTTTGTATAAATCTATAGTTTATAAATACACAGTATAAAATTTACGCAATGATCTGAACATGTTTCTTCTCCCTTGGTTCTTTGAGAACATACGAGGTCGTTCTTCTTAATGTGCCAAAAGAAACTGTAATATCCAATTTGTCTTTAATTGAATAAAAAAATATATAGCAATATATAAATATTTATAAAAATTGTTGGTATGTCTGTGGGTTGGTTTATATTTGCAGAAGTATGTTCTTTATTGTGCTGTATATTTTCATTTAAATCATAAATAATTTTTGTCTTTGATTTTTTTTCTTTTGTTTTTTTTTTGTGATTTTGTATATTTTTAATATTGTTAATTATTTTTTAACTCCAAATAACGATGCACCTTACATCAAATTACGAATTCTAAAGAAAAAAATACCCCTCCCCAATAATTTTTTATGCGTGTGTGATTATGTGCATATGTACGAAGAGACCGTAGAGTTGTGCGTGTGTGCGTGTGCGTGTATCTGACCTGCAGGTCTGCAGGCGCGCGGTGGTCGGCAGGTGTCAGGCGCGGGCGAGGCGGGGGCGGAGGCGCCGCGCCGCGCCTCGCGCTATGACCAGCGGAGCTCCTTCAGCTCCACCGTGCTGGATGCTTCGTTCTGATAGGTATATGATGGGTATTAGTAAAATAAGAACACAATTCGATCAAAATCATCTATCCCTTTCCCTCACCTCGTATGTGTCTGTGGTGGGTACGTGTGTCCCGCTCCCGCAGCGCGCGCAGCCCGCTCGTAGCGTTGACCGCGCGCCGCCGCCACGAAGAGCCGTGCGGAGTTCCTGTGAGAGTACTCTCATATAGTGTATTATACTGGGACCACAGTACACAAGCCTTATAGTGTACTACATATTTATTTATTTATTTAGTTAAATCTTTATTGTACCAAAAAAACAAAAAAGTACAACAGGCAGACTTAATCCTATAGAGCGTTCTCTATCAGTATGTTCTGGACTATAGATTTCTTTTTAATTACCACCTGACTCATGGAAGGACAAGAATGGACCTATGGGACCGGTCAGCCCGAAAAAACAAATATAAGCAAATATAAATGCTTTAACGAATTGTCACTTAAACAACTTTGTGGTCTTGAAATTCGAATCATTTTTAACGATTTTTAAAAAACAAGAAATCTAAGAAGTGACCGAATTAATATTTTTTGAACGTAAGGTTAAAAAAATATCTTATAAGTATGAATAATATGCCTCCTATTTTGTTAAGATGTCACTATTATTTTTATGTTTTTTAATTTAACCCGACGTTTCAAATGCTTTGCTGCAAAACGTGTTCGCGGTGAGACGAGATGATGGTGTCTGTGATTTGTCTGTGAAGGAAGATTTTTGATGAAGAAGATTGAAGTGAAGGAAGATTTTTGCAGCTTCTTTTCACGTAGAGCGTCACGATTTTATTTGCTTTTTTCTTGAAAAATTTTTTATGGAAGCACTTCGAAATATTTAATCTATTAAAATATTTAACAAACAAATATTCAATTTTTTTTGCTGGAAAACATGCAGATTCTTAATAAATATTTAAACTAATAAATGGATTAATGAAAATTTCTGAAAAATGCCGATAATTTTTTAATTTTGTAAAGCACATTTGCAATAATACTAATGACTGACTAATTCGCTAGTTAAAGAAATTTATTCAACACCAATTTGATTATATTTAAGGTCGATATTGTTCTACCCTCCTCCCAAAGCTAAGGCTAAAGCTCCACTATAAGGAAAAATGTATTTTACAATATATAACATATCTCTAGGACACTGTGACGAGATGTCACTGAAAATTTTTGATTTAAATTCCATTCAACAAGGGTACAAATATTTTCTTACTTGTCCCATTTCACTGCAAAGAGATTGCCGTCCTTGAGTTGCGTTCTTCTTCGTGTTCCAACAAAACTCCAGAATGGCCACTACTATCGCTAACACCAGCCCACATAGCAGAGTTACGAATACCCCTCCTGAAATTTATTAAAAATATGAAGTTAATCTTTATACTATATGTATGTATGTAGTAAATTATTTTAATAACATATTACTAACGGATACAACTACAATTTTATATTTTACTATTATCTCAGTATAAACTTTTTTAAAACAAATTAGTTAATATGTTTAAATGTTAAATACAAAAACTGACCAATATTTTGTACACCCAACGGATTCGCCTTGCTATCTTTACCGTCTCTGTTACAGACGTCGCCTGTATTCTTCCACCATTTATCGTACAGTATTTGAATAACCCCCTTCTCTTGTAATTCTAATATAGCGAGAGATATTTTATCCCTCCACGGACTTCCTTTCCAAGTCGCTATTCCGTAACCCTGGAATAACAACACTTCAATTCAGATCTTTTATAAAGAATTAGGATTTCTATATCAACATTTTGTCAATATGTCACAGATATGAAAAATAAAAATTTCACAGTACGAAACTTAATTCGAATAAGACATTGTTTTCTATATAGATAATAAAACCTACAAGAACAAACTCTCACCTTGGAGTCCAATAACCCTCCGACCTGGGTAAGGTTGCAGTCCCTCTGCACGCGATGGTCCAGCATGGTGGACTCCATGAGAAAGGCGTAGTTTCCCGCCAGTACTCGGCGAACGCCTTCCTCGTATGACGCCACTAGCGCGGGCGGAGACGCTGACGACATATGCGTCCACATCTTCTGGTAGATGTCTATATTGGAGTCCTGGAAAATAAACATTTTATTTATAGCAAATTTCATTACATAGTGAAAGGAACTGTTTTTTAAAATATTACTATTATTGCTACAATTTCTGCACTGTATTGTCCCTAAGGCCAATATAGATGTCGCCTTAGAAAATTACAACTCCCGTACTCACTCTAAAGAAGGTCATAGTGGACCCCCCACTAAGCGTCCCATACTGCACGCTGGTCTGCGCAGCGAGGTCAGCCGCGCTCTGTATGGGCAGCACCGTGCGCTCCACCGTTAGGAATGCGGCCAGATTGGCGGTGTACGAAGACAGAATGATCAGGGTAAAGAACCACCATATACCACCCACTATACGGGTTGACGTCGCCTGAATGATGACGACAAACTGATTAATACTTTCATTAAATGTATTTATTATTTACTGTCTTTAAATCAAACACAATTAAATTATTGAAAATAAAATATCCAACAGACCTTAGGATTTAATCCGGAGCCTTGGCGAAGGAAAGTGCCGGTAATGAACCAGAACGAATTACATACACTGAACTGATTGGTCAAGAGTTTGGTCTCATGGCCGCAGATATGGGTTCCGGAAGACCTGGAAGTTTATAATAAAAATAAACACAAAGGCTTAACCACAAGTCAAAACGTGGTTGATATCAATTGTACACTAGAATAACTGCTAACCACGCCACTGCTGGTTGCTTGATGCTCTCACATTTATAATAATCTAGGGTTTTAATTTTAAGCATATATAATAAATTAATAAATTATTCTTTGAAATAAGATGTTTAAAAAAACGTCGTTTGCAAAATGAAAATTACAGATGTAACAATTTCCACTAATTCCATTGTTATTCCAGCTAAGCTAATATATCAAGGCAAAACAACATTTGCAGGATAGTACGAATATAAAATTAATATACCATTCGTAGGGTGAAAACCTCGCCATCACAAACAACGTGAAGCTGACAAGTATGTACGCCGCCAGTACGTACAACCAAATCTCCACTGCTAATGGATTAAGAAAGCTGAATAAACGCGTCGGCTGTGACGAGGGCACCTTTAATAGAATGTAAATATTTGTATTAATCTTTAATTATACAAGAGCTAAAAAAATTTGAGTATGTTCTAACTCAGTATTAAAAGTGTTAACTATACTAACATATCATCAACGTAAAAATATTTTATCAGCCAAATCAGCATGTTTTTATTTATTTAATTTTAAAATCCTTTAAAACATTAAAAGTGCGTGTGAAAAAAACAGGAATCTGACTAAAATTTTCAAAACTATCTACTTTTACTTAAAAACAAAACAAGCTTATCCTATCTTTAAACACACATAAGAATTTGATGAAATCCAAGCGATACTCCAAATATAAGAAACTTTATCATTTACCGCTTCATGTACCTTGAATAAGATCCCAATTCCTAAATTCATGAAAGGCTTAGTGAAGTCTATGACAGCTTCTCGTGCGTAATTTATTGTCATTGATGCTACTGCAATATCTGCTTTCTGAAAGTAAATATTTAGATGTATATGTGATCTATAAAACTATAGTCTATAATAACCGACAAGTGATTTGTTAGAAAATGATCCAAAACAGTGACAGAAAATAAAATAAAATACTACATATAAATTCTTTATTTTTGTCAATTATAATGTCCAACTTAGTAACCGATAGACAGAAACATATTATAATGCTCGTAAAAATAAGATATGCCAAATAAAAATTAATGTACTAAATTATTACAACAAAACTAGATATATCAAAGAGTAATAAATTCAACATCTTTCACCAATTCAATTAAAGTTATAAATTATTTGTTATTACGATTTCGTCTTAAATGATCCCTCAACGGAATCGAATCAAAAGTGTCCTTACTGTTATCAATGTTCTTTTATCACTCACTCGATCCACAAGTTCCCTCACGATCCCATTCCACTGCCCTGTGACAGGGTCTCGGGCTCCGTACACATTCCCGGGCACGAGTCTCAGTCGGTAGCTGAAGCCTGCGCGCGCCGCCACGCGAGCCAACAGGTCGATGCAGAACCCTTCAAATCGGGCATTACCCTGGAGATTCCAGCCATCCTTCACCATCACGTAGGGTTTCTCCTGTGGGGTTAGTTATTATTTTTTTGTTAAAATAACTTTTTTTTAAATGATGAAGAAATGTTCTTGCTTTAAATTCTTATTAACATTGATCAATATAAAATTATTGTATTATATATTATTAAGTTTCTGTATGTCATCGACCATATGTAAAGTTTCAATATACAACATATTATACCAATACTGCTAAAACATGACAAACAATTAGAGTTCAAATTATAATTGACACAAATCTATAATTTTGTCATTGTGTAAGCGGTGCACGGAATGAAAGTTGAGACAAATAATGTAGAGTCTCTTTCTTTGGATTTTAGATTTAAAACACTGATGACGCATTACAAAAAGAATTATAATAATAATAATAAATACTCTTTATTCTACACCAAAAAACAAAAAACAGTACAAAACGGTGGAAAAAAAATAATAACAATATGGTAGTACAAACAGGCGGCCTTATCGCATAAAACTGAAATATAAAAAAGAGAAGCTACATTCTTTGTCTCAACTTTCGTTCTGTGGCAATGAGAAAATTATAAATTCGTGTAATATTATAATTTGAACTCTAATTATGTTCATTCAATATTCGCGTTTGTCATGTTCAGCAGTTTTAATGTGATATAGTGTATAGATATTTTATAACTGTAAATATGGTCAACGACTTTTGAAGCTACTACTTAAAACTTTTACACTTGCTTCAACCTCACCTCGACAGTGACTACAGTTAGGGTGACATTTGGGGGTGGATCTCTCCTGTAAGCTGCGGGGTCGGTCACCTCGAGACCTCCCTCCCTGGTCCAGTGCCCCGTGAGCACCGCACCTCCCTTCTCTCCAGAAAGTCTCATCAATTGCAGGGTAAAGGTGTTACGATTACCATTGGAGAAGGCGATAGGACCTGTCAGACCGTGGGCTTCAACCTTTCCAATGAATAGAAGAACATGGGTTTTAATTAAAACATTAAAAAATATTTATTACTGAGAAATAGTCAACAAAAATATTCTTAAATAAAGTTAGAATAACAAATATTGAAAAAAATTTAATCATCAAAATCCTATGGCATTATTCAATAATATTTAACAAATAGAAAATATCTTATAATCAATATTACTTATCTGCTATAAAGCTCAATGCTTGAGATTTTATTATTTAGCTTCAATTATATTACCTTATGAATATTCTCTAAAAGTACGCTTCCATGCGCCACTTTCGTCTCGCTGTCACACGAGGCGTTAGTAGCGCGCACGTCACGTGTCGACGCGAGCGCCAGAGCTAATACTTGAACTGCATCATAGAGAAGAGCTGGCTCAGTCTGTAAGTTATAATAATTAGTAATTAGTTAGTTTTAATTTTGAATATATTTGGGTTAATGGCTAACTAATAAAACATTTGCGTAATGGAAACAAAAAAATATATATTTTCGATATCATTTTCTTCTACTTATATACATACACCTTCAAACAGACAACTTTTATTATAACTTATTCATAGAAAATGACCTTCCCTTGTAATCATTACTATTTTTATTTTTGTTCTAATAAAATATATAATTTACGATATTCATAAAACTTCCACATACCTTTATGTGCCCCCCACTTAATATGGAAGCACCAATGGGATGGAACTTCTCCATGACGGTAAGCACATCCCTGACTTTATCTGAGTCACGGTCCACGAGCCGCCATCCACTCATGTTGACACGATTATATAGGAAGTCCTCCAGGTCAAATAGCTCCATATCCTGGATGAAGAGGATCTTGTAATCTTAGAATGTTATTGTGAATTTTGTATTATTAGCTTACTTACAAAGGATGTGAAAATGTAATGGTAGTTTTCATTGTTCATTTGTAACTGTAAAATCTGAAAATAAAAATTTGATCAGTTTCAGTATGATTATATTTCTTTAAATATTAATTTAATAAATATAAAATCTAGATTAAAAAACTCACAGCTCTTGATAATATTCTCAAATGCTTAGGATCGGTGTCTACAATGATATGCTCAATGTGTTGAGCTTTTAGCTGCGCAAGCGCACGGCGATAGTCGCGTGTCTCACAGCGCACGGCGTACATGTCGCGTCCATCACGCGCTAGGCGGACTATGTTTAGTTCTCCTGAAATAATTTTATTCAAGAATTTATATACATCTAATTTCCAAAAGAAAATATAACATTTTTATAATATTATTCATGTAAAAATGTGACATTTTTAGAAAATGAAAAATAAAAAACTAAAAACTTTCGGTTTATTAATAATTGTAATAATTATTTCATTAATCATAAGTACAATTAGAATATTATATTAAAAATACTAGAAATGGACATGACGTTATTAAACAAGTTAGTATAAATCTTTATTTATTTATTTATTTATTTAACACTTTTATTGTACACCACATAATAATTTATAAGTACATATAATGCAATACATGTTGTACAATGATTTCTTCCAGACAAGCTCAAACAAGTCATGAAATATAAAATAATAAATCTTTACTGATATTATAAACAGGTAAAGTTTGTCAATGAATATATTTGGCATAATCTCCCGAACTACTGATCAGCTTGGGATACTTTTTCCACCGTTAGAAAGATTTCTTATCCCGGAGTGCTATAGACTATATACTTTTGTAAATAAATATATTTTTAATAATTGATCACAAGCTAATGGTTGAAGGTGAATTGAGATTAAAGAAAAAAATTCATAGAAAAAATATTGGTTACTTATATATACATATTTATTATCTCATAAAAAAAACTGTTTTATGTTATAATAAAATAATCTTTATAATACTTTCGATACAGGTTTTTATTATAATTTACAAATTCTTAAAATAAATTGTTTGATCGAATTGAAATATCATAGCGATAAAGGATTCTTTTTGCAGTATGTTAATTGATGGAGTCGATCAGAATATAATACAGAATAAAAACAATTAACAGGTAAAATGTTTAAGTTGTCGCTGTCGGTGAAAGTAAAGACTGGCATGGAGTGGAGGTGACTCTGTCAGAATCAATTATTGAGCTGAGCGAAGCGAAGCTCTTTACTACCCAAATTTTCAACTCTTTGTTACCCTACTCCTCCTTCAATTTACGAGCTACACGCACGAAATTTTGTTGAGCTGAGCGAATCGAAGCTCTTGACTACCCAAATTTTCAACTCTTTGTTACCCTACTCCTCCTTTAATTTACGAGCGAAATTTTGCACACATGCGCATAATGAACAAAACCCGGTCTGGATTGAAAATCAGTCGAATCGTAATTGTAGTTTTCGAGATAATTGATAAAATGTGCCCCACCACATTCTATATGTAAACATATAGAACGTTTTTGTTTCGCGTGCGCTGCGTCGCGAGTCCAACCCCGCTTGCGTGGACCTAGTATATTATACATCTATTCCTACTATAGATTAGACTACACACCTGTAATAAAGGGCTATAGAGGGATGGAGGTGCAGACGAAGTGGTGGAAACAGCTAGTTGGTTAATAAATCCGAAGATGGAACTGGATTTGAACAATGTTCAAATTATAATATTAACCGCCTCAGTGCACAAGATGTATTATGCAAAGTTTAAACTTTAGATTAGGTTTGTGTCAAAGATCTCAAACTAAATCTTAACCTCAACAACTGAATATTTAAATAAAACTGATTTTATAGTGTCTCCTTTATATCAATATATTCATATTTACATATAAAAAAATATATATTCAAAGAAAAAAGACTTATCGAAATTAATAATCGACAATCTCTGAACCTTAAAATCGACTTTAATAAATCTTTCACTATGTACAAGACTCTATTATGTCAAAAAAAAATATGTCAGCTTAAAACTCGATATGTATAAATAAGGTAAAAGGTAATAGCGGATGTTGTAGCGATGTGTGATTGAATGTTATAAAATACAAACATACAATTTAGACCTGCTCTAATTAATTTATATTATAATGCAATATATATTATTACATATTTATTTATTTGTATACGGTAATTTGAAGAGTCAATAGGGCCCATATTTATACCGTATTTATCGAAATAAACCCTTCTGAACAGCCTCGAACTTAAGCGTTAAGTCTACGAGGGTTTCAAACGCGCTTTGTTCTGAGAAGAACCAACAACAAACTTCGCCGGGTATTTTTTTTATTTTGATCACTGTTTCACAAAAAACGAAACATGAACATTTTTTTACGAACAACTAGAGCCATCGCAACCAATTCAATATGACCTAAAATTAAACAATTAATATCGTAATTTGGCTGCAAGACAACCACCGCAAGCAGCACTGATTTATGAGTATAACTCAAGAAATTATAAGGTACAATGAAACATTTTACATTTTTTTTTTGCAATATCCATGACCAGATATTAAACAGCGTGAGTCGCATATTTCATTACTTCTTGGCCATATCGTAAGGATGTACCGAATAGCCCAACTTTCTTTAAAGATTACATGTCACAAACATATCTATTTACTTTTTTCTGAGTTAAAATAATTTGATAATAGTATTTTCTTAGATTTTCACGAGTACACATTTCAAATAAAACTATTTTTACGGATTAAAACTCGCGTATTATTTGGTTACATTTTTATTTTAACCCGACGTTTCGAATGTGTCGCTCACATCTCGTCTACCCGTGAACACGATTGCTGCAAAGCTTCGAAGCGTCGGGTTAAAATAACTAGGAACGCCACCAGACCCTCAATTTCGACTCCCTGCGATGGCGAAATCTCGGGTGCCGTTTGCATGTTGAGCGAAGCGAGCCAAGCCGAAGGCTTCGTCTTAGTGTGGGAAAAAAAAATTAACAGGGGGGCAGTACAATTCGATTAAAAAAATTCAGCACGCGCATCCACAATCAGACTTCAATTTTTCGCGCTAATTTTTTTACATTGAAGCCTAAGGGAGTGATGTTTTTTGTACCTTATTCCTCAACGATAATTAATTTTTTAGAATTTTTTTTTTACAAGCCACCACACATATGACATGGTATGTGTGCAAAATTTGAAACCGAACCGTTAAGCCGTGTTAATGCCAACTTTATAAAACCAAAGCAAATTCTCTCCAGTAGAGCGCCCCGCTCGCTTCGCTCAAAAATGTAACCAAATTATACGCGAGTTTTAATCCGTAAAAAATTGTTTTATTTAATTTAAGAATGTTAAGTTTATTACCTTGCAAATCACTTTATATTACTTTGTTCTGATTTGCAGAACATTTAGATATGTACCTATATATTAGTCGATATCAATCATGTTGGATTTCTCTTATCTCATATAATGATTGGGTCTGTATGTTCGCGCACTATTGGCTTTCTACGCTGTTCTTCACCGTCGAGAAGTATTAACTATCTTTGGTAAAGGTTTTCTTTTCTTCCTGACCCGCATATGTCATTTACAATCGCAGTAAAAATTTGAAAGTTATTTGTCAAAACGCCTCTACAATAGGAATGTACTTTTCTGCCCTCACCAATGAAAATGGGAGATTATTAATTACAGATATTAATATACAACTGACAAGGGTAGATTAATAAGTTGTTGATTAATAACCTGAATGAATAGTTCGTGACAGTATTAGTGCCGACGCCACCATTGTTTTAACTAATAAATATAATTCAGTTTATATAAAATGGAGATTTTTACCCAACAGTCGATTGTTAGTTTTTAATGATAATCAAATATTGCAAGATTTGGTCATTGTTGTTAAAAGTTATTTTAATATACTAATATAAAAAAAGTAAAATTTTGTGTTTATTATTTATTATTAAAATTATTTATTTGGTACACTGATCTGATTTTGTTCTTTACTGAACTGAAATTTTTTCACTTTTAAAAAAAAGTTGACCACAATATCTATAATGCGTGAATAATCTGAAGTAAACAAGTAAAATCTATAACAAAAATATTCAATAATTTTATATCTACATTAAAATCAACGACATATATCTAAGATCCGAAGCTTGTTAGCTTGTTGTATTTAACAAGTATTGGGTGCTATCGCGTTGTAGAAAAGGAACACAAAACAGAGCCTGGTTTTAGGTTTTAATCCCTTCTAAACTGAACATTTTCACTATCTTCTTTCCTTCGTCTATCTAACTAAAATTTGATAAGAACCTAATAAACCCGCCTTCAAAATATTTTCTAGAAATACCGTTAATCATTTTAGAAAACCCAGCTTTGATGTAGATTTAAGGAATATTTCGCTTAAATAAATCTCGTTTCCAAATTATATAATATTATAAACCCGTTTGGGTTCAATCTATTGGTCAGATCATAACACTTATTTATCTTAGATTTGGGTTCTTTTTAGGATGTTTTTTCTAAAGGAACAGTAAACGACTTTGTATTGTTCCTCACACGTTTCCATAATTGTCCAATCAGAAACCGCTTCTTGATAGCGAGAGGCTTCTACTTCGATTTTTGGGATAAGCCGTCTGTACCAAATTATACAAAACTTTCAGTTCTTTTGTTATTTTTAACAGTAACTGCTTCACGTATAATTTCTAACATCTCCACTCAAACAGATAGTTTAATCAAGATATATATACTTTTTTGGATACAAATTATGTTTTTGTACAGCCTGTCAATTGATAGAAGTGGTCAGAAGATGATACAAGATAAGCTGGTTAAATCATTCCTTAGTAGCTTTTGCTGGTCATGCGACCTATTAGTCCTAGCGCAGGTGAGAGGCTCGGGGGCAACTTACATATATTATTACTATATATTATATTATTCAAATTACTTAACACTTACCGCTTCCATAATCCTCGTAGATGATTCCCATTCTGGTCCAGTTGAGAAAGGACGTAAGGTCCGCGAAAGCTGCGTCCAAGAAGTCACGGGATGGATACAGGTTGATGGTGTAGTCTGATGCGTTTGGACCTGGAAGACAGGAGTCGCGGGTGTTAGAAATTTATTTGGTTCTAGGAATAGCAACATTAATTGGACAAACAACACACATTTTTAACAGAAAGAATAACAGAATTAATAACAAGAAGAAGAAAAGAATTCAGACAGTTTATTTCATGTATTACACAAAATATAAATTTTCTATAAAACTATGATTTGTCAAAGATCAGGATACATCATCCTTTCTTATATTATCGATAATTGTTAATTATTTTGAAATCAATTTAATAGTTTTATACAAATTACATTCCTTATTTATACCGTTTAAAGTAAAACAAAATTTAACCATTTTAGTATCACACAATTGGAAAAGAAAGATAAAATACTTTTTCAACAAATTTCAATAATTAATATAATATATAATATATCGAATTGCAACAACTTACTGTCTGTATGTGGCGCGACGGTCAAGTGCGGCGCGTGGAGCGAGCGACACATCGCAGACAATGTTGACCCCAAGAGAGGACCCGCGCTGCTAAATATCGCTATGGCACCAGACTTTATTTGTGTACACGCTAGAAACAAAGTATATTTGTGGAATGGAAATAAACAATCTGTATATACTATAGAATAAAATAAAATAGTTCCAGAAACTATAATAAAAACTAATGTTTATATAAAAGAAGGAACAGGAAATATGTTGGCTGGAGACAAGTTTTTAGTAACTACAAAAGAAACCTTTTGACTGTTTTTTTGATATCGTACTTAACAAAATTGGTGAGAATGTCTTCCTGAAGATCAATACCAAGTTGAAAAGGTAGTTTCGAAGATTTACTAATAGATAAATACCCCCTTAAAATTTTGGTAAACATGTATCCAAAAATCTCTTTAAATATACATTTATAATTTATACTAAAATTTAATGTTTGATGTGGTTGAATATTTTCCGTTTGCGGATAATTTGTCTAATTGGAATCAATCAATAGAATACGTTTCAGTAGAATTCACAAATAGCTCCAAAGTGTATTTGTAGTGTATTCTGTGTAAAATGGATCAATATCTCAACAGAACTAAACATACACGTTAATTGCTTGAAAGCATTTCAAATATTCCAGAATTCACAAATCATTGATAAGACCCACTAGCTTAATAATATAGTATTTGATTCATTTATTAATTATTGACAATTATAAGTAGTGTTGATCTAAGAGTAGATTTGAAGTTCACCAATTAAATAAACTCAAATTAAATTACTCTCTTTCCCATTATTTCACGTTTTACTTCATTTTAAAAATAAATATTTATTGTATAAAAATAATCTGGAAATGCTAAAAATGAGTTCAGTTTAAAATTACCACGACATTATACGACAGCTTATTTAGTAGTGATGGGAAGCAGGCTTCTGTTTGCTTTTAATATTCTCTATTTACCAAAAACAGAAACTACAGACAGTTTTAATCAAAAAAACCGTCAGATATTTTGGGGCCTAGAAATCGCTTCACATATCACTGCGTGAAATTTTTGCACTTTTCATATTCGATGAAATGAAACCAGTTTTTAAGCTTACAAAAACAGAGAGCACTCAAATACGCCACTTCCGGCAGTCATATTGCGCACTCGACTTCTCTTCTTTTTAATTTAAATTCATTTGATATTTTTACGAAAACTTCGTAATATCTCTAGAGCTTTTTATAAGTGCTTAAATTAATTGCAATCATGATACTTGTAAGTTTTTAATTTCATCCGTTTTTTTTGTCATTATTTGGGAAATTTATTATTTTTTAACTTGTTTTATTTCCGATAGTTTTTTAAATTAAAAAGACAGTCTATACGTATGAATTTAAAATACCATCACTGCATTTTTAAACGTTAATTAAATGCTAATACCGACACTGAATTTTTTAGTAGCTTTCCTATCCATCATGAAAATATCTGTCCATTACTCTACTGTATCGTCACGTTTCAAAGTTTGTGGTATATTTTTATAAATTAATAAATGAAAAAATGTCGTCGTATTTTACTTTGACAATAGAAGGTATGATACCAGGAGACTTCTTCCATGACCAATATTGTAAATAGTTTTAGGTCTGTAAGAACTAAATATATTAAATAACACCATTTCAGAAAAACAAACATATTATATGAAATTAGCAAACATGAATATTTAATTTATTGAATCTCAAACTGAATCAGTTTAAGATTAAATAAGCAAAAGTTTATCAGTTACTTGGAAATATAACTCAAGAAATGAAATGAAAATTAAACCTTTAGTAGCAAAATAATTGAATCAGGTTCGAATATAAATTGTTTATCCTTAAATTTCAATAATAATTAGCAGTTTTAATGATTTTATTTCAAAATAATACATATATTTAATACTATGCAATTGTTTTTGTAACCTTGTCTGTATTATATGCTGTTGTTTTCTGTCCGTCTGTCACAGTACTGTTGACACAATTCTACTTACAAATTACCTTTTTTGTACGTTCTAAAAGTATCTCTGGCTGTAGTGTACTGAATGTCATACACCAAAGTGCTCTCGGGAAGCAAATTTCTCTCTTTATTAATTCTATACACAGCGTATTTGAAAGCCAACTCTGCACTCCCACCGCGGGATTCCTCTGTAAAAATTGCTCCTGAAAATTGTGTGTTAATTAAAATCAGTAAATTTATAATAAAAATAATTTTCAAAATTTTATCTAGTCATAAATATTGATACAATAGCGTATTTTCCTAGTCCAGAAAAGAAACAAGATAAAACAAACATATCTCAGAAGAAATTACATCTGTTACCAACAGTGCTGGAAATTAAATCTGCACGATTTGTTTAATTTAGTAGCCCATTAGTGGGATCTGAATGGGCTATATAATTTATTGTTTTTAGAGAGCCTAAATGCAGTCGATCAATAGGTCCACTAAGTCCAGCTGTTATACAATACTGGATCAGAGTCATACTGAAGATCTCTCTCATCTCTTAAAATTAATGAACTCGAAGTAGCTTTTAAAAATATTAATCAGAAACCTATTTTAACGACAGGCGATAATGCAGCAACAGCATTCAGAATTAGCACGAGCCAGCGCCACTCTTTCCACATATTGCACCATCTCACTCCAACACCTGGGACACCTGCACCTATAACAAAAATAATTTTGAGAGTTATGATGTTGATCAAACACTTAACTTGCTATAAAGTTAAAGTAACTGATTTAAGCCACTTTCCAGTTCATTGACTATTTTATTGATTAGTTTAAGGAAATATTTGTTTGGTTATCTAAATAGTTCAGAGCGTGTCCACACGTTATGAAATATATTAAATAATTTGAAACGATGTCTACTCAGGGTTATTATCTGAATTTCGTGTAAAAGGAAAAGTTGCTAGTAGTTGTGGTATATACAAATAGCAATGCTTTAATACGTAATTTCTAAGAATCCGTAAAAGTCTAACTTCATACTTTCCTGATAATACATATACTCATTTAAACTTTAAAGTTCTAATAGTATTTTCATAGATTTTCACGAGTACACATTTCAAATAAAATTATTTGAAACGTCGGGGTAAAATAAAAATGTAACCAAATTATAAACGAGTTTTAATCCGTAAAAAATAGTTTTATTTAAAGTTCTTTATTAGAATACTAGCAAGGTGGGCCCGTCACAAGTGACGGTTGAATAAGTGGTTTTAAACTGCCATTATTTATATATTTAGTGTTTTCATTTTATCTTGCATTTTACTCATTTTTTTTTTAATTATACATACTTTTTTTCCTCCAAATACATCCCTTGATATGTCACTCTCAGTATAAATGCTGCCAATGCTACACTATGTTATTTCGAGGTGGTGCCGCCCCCCGCACCCCCTACCTGGGGTTTTGAAATTTAGTCAGTGATTACTTTATCACCTAGGTAACTTGCTGACCAAATTTGGTAAAAATCTGTTGGGTATTTTTTTAAAAAATCGTCTTGGCTACAGACGAACGGACATAGCAAGTTTTATGTTATTTGATAAAGAGAGTATATGTCATCGTAAGACAGCCCTTAATATTAAACCTTAACCCCTTTTTAAATACCGAATAATTATACTTAAATTATATCATAAACAACAAAAAACTAATAAAAACAGGCGCCACTATTGACACAGTAATTTGTTCATTATGAATCCTAAATGCGTTTTCTCGTAAATGTCAACTCGTTTCAATTTACCAGTGATGGAGCTGAACACTCTCCCCTTTATGATGCAAACGTCGAAAAATTTGTATGGAAATGAGACGTGGAGATATTTTGATTACGTGGATTAATGAATATCAGTTATGTCTCATGAATACAGAGTTAATTGAGTGTGGGTTGTTCGTACATTTAATATGGTTTGCATAAATAAATCCATACCTCTTTATGGTATTTTAAACTGATATTGAAGGCAACAATAAAAAATTACATCGTCTATATCTATCTGTTGGTTTCTGCATTTACAAGATAGTCTTTGATATATACTCCTTAAAAGCATTTGAATGCTTTATATTGGTATACTTTTAAATGCATAACCCAGCTTTCTCAAAAGTTCCACTGAGGTCGTTAGGATTCATTGCTATATTCAGCATCATAAGCAGTTCCACATTAACACCCCGTCCCCTTTTTCACAAACATAAACGGCTCGAAGGAGGACTAGGAGCTCGAAGTGTTTGGATGCTTCGGGAATCAAGGACTTTAACGTCTGTTGATACCACCATAGCCGGATAGTAAAAAAGTGAAAACTTCTTATTGACTCTCAAAAAAAATATGGTCTTAAAATAGTAATAATAGCATATGAATATAATGTTTTCGATCAAACCTTATAGGAAACAAAATGAACGTTGATTTACTCTATATAGCAAACAAAAATAAAAAGTTAAGAGAAACAAAAAGGTTCTTTTTCTTATTTAAAATTATTGTAAACATTTAAATTAAGTTGGTTTTAATATTTTCAATTCAACTACAATACATAATACATTTAAAAACTAGTTCCACTAACAAAATATAGCTAAACTAATTATACATGAAATAAATAATAACAATAACTTTCAGATAGATATTCATCAAATTCTATAATTTAGAACTACCCACAAATACGTAAAATAAGTACATCTAAATTTCAGAGAGATATATAAATAGTTTTGTAATAAATTTGCAAAATAAGAATATTTTTAAAATGAACCTAACATTAAAAAAAATTATATTCATAATAATTATAATTATTAAATGCATTATGTTATAAAAAAATAAAAAAAAAAAAAACTCACATTTGCCTGATCTAGTAAAACATTTGAATATATTTCAATATTTCATCAAATAAAAGTTTTTTAAAAAACATATATTAGTACATATCATTCACATCATTGTCGTTATGATTAAAATTGAAGAACTCAACAAAAGCTTAATATATAGGGTTTTCAAATAATCGTCAAATTGTTCATTCTTGTACAGTCAGCTTCAAAAGACGATGACCATATTTAAAGTTTCAAAATAGCTATACATTATATTACATCAAAATTGCTGAACATGACAAACGCCAATATTGAGTGAACTCATTACAGTTCAAATTAGAATTGACACAAATTTATAATTTCTTTATTGTCGGAATGAAAATTGAGACAAAAAATATAGCGTCTCTTTTTTTGCATTACAGTTTTAAAACACTGATGACACATTACAAAAAGAATATATTAATGATTTAAAAACATTGTTTTTAAATCATTAGTATATTCTTAATTTTTATTATTAATTTTGATTTTTAAATATAGATGATTTATTTTATAAATTCTACTTTATTATAGAAATAATGTATTTTTAAGTGGTAAAATTAGTGTTACCTTTCTATCTCATGTCACTTAAAACAAGAACAAACTGCATAATACGTTAAATTAAATATAATCTTCTAGGAATTTGACAACTTGATTTGACAATTCAATATTGGCCTTTGTCATGTTTAGCAATTTTGGTATAATATTGACAAGTCGTGCTGCGTTTTAATGTTTAAAACGAAAGAAACCTATAATCAAAGATTGAAATTTCCTAATTTCAAAGCTTTAAGATGAGTTTATAGATCTGCAAACGGGGATATTTTTTTGTTAAACGCATATTAAAAAAAATATATCCAGATTAGTATTAATTTTTTTCGAGGTTTTACACATCTGTATTCATTACTATAGCTACTACTTACTTGCTCATTTGCAGTCCTGAAAAGACAAAACCTCAGAGGTCTCCCTAAACGTTATTTAAATAAAATTAGCACCCAAATTATTCCTTTATTATTTATATTTAATGTTTTAATATATTATTAATTTGTAAGCAAATAACATAAATTTAAGAAATGTTAATTACGATATAGCTGTCGTGCGGTTGTGGTGTTGTTGTGGGGTTTTATTTGTGAGTCGTATTCCTTTAAAAAGTTTTAATTAAGGATATGAATTTTTCATCTAACATCTATACAAATATTACTAAGAGGTAACATTTTGTATGTTTGTGTGTAAGTATCTTCAAAACTAATCACCGCATCAAAAATATATATTAATAATATTCAGAATGAAGATTGATGGTTTGTAATATCCCGTTAATAAAAATCTGTCTTTATGGAAATCTATTTTGCAGAGGAAGTAGACCAAACAATATTAAATGACTGCATTTCCTACAAATGCTGAGCCCTGGTAGGCCACAGGACAAGCAGAGTTGCGGGAATAACTTAGTTTTTTAATAAGAAAATACTCGACAAGAAGTCTATTCTTTAGAGGTCAAATTCGAGAATCTGTTTTTATTAATATCATTATTCTTGAAATTATATTGAAATAAACAAGTAAATTTTAATATCACTTTATTTAACAATACTTATTGCTTTCATAATAAAGATGAAACACAAAATATTTTAATTTCATTTATAAAAAAGAGTATTTTTGTTATATAATAACTATACATATCCCTAAAGTATATTGTAGAACCATATTTATCTTGACTTAAACTTAAATTTTCTATTTTCTTATAATGAAAAAAATATTTATTTTCATATCTATCAACTTCGTGTCAAGAAAATTTAGACTTGGTTTGTTTTATTTTTACATAAACTTTAATTTTATACAATAAGCCTAATTTATCTTAATTAATTAAGATTATACGAAGATACAAACACAATTTAATTATATACTACGAGTTTTATTGCACTTTCATTCCGCTGGAGGCGAGACAAACAATGTGTATAGAGTTGCAGGGTTGGAGTTAATTGAAGTCATTGTAGCTTAGCTTATCACATTATATTATTAATAAAAAGTTTTTACTGCTACTGGCAGATGTAAAAAGAACATAATTTTAGTGTAAAAATGTATTATTATATTGTGTTTTTGATAAGATGAATTAGATTAATGATTTTCTGTTGTTTAAGTAGAAGATAGAATTATTCCAACTTTAAGATTATAATTTATAATATATAGATGAGTAAGTGACAAACTATTGCTGGTTGATTGCTGTTCTGCATGGGCATCCTGAAATAGATATATATATAGTTCTAAATGCGTTGAACTCTGGACAAATGGGAAGGGATGAAAACGAGAAGAATCAAGAAGTAGTTTTGTTTATTCCGTTTTCAGTGGCCTCACGAAATGAAACTATAATATATATTTAATGATGGTTTGTCTTAAGTAATTGTCCAAAATTAATAGGCCTTCTTTTCGACCATGTAGGACCTAGATTGAACATAGCATTCTGGGAAACGTCTTATGAAGAAACTTTTGTTACAGCACAAGCATTGATAAAAATACTATCATTTTACAACAAAAAGCAGGTTTTATTTTTAATAATCAGCCGACAATAAACAACATTTTGGTGTTTAATATTTCTATATTTGTTCACTTACATCATATGTTTGCTCATCATAGTATGATGAGCAAACATAACAAATGTATAATAGTTAGTTGCGGTCACTATTAAACAAACATAGCCACTGTTACTATAAATAATGAGTCAGTTTGTCGAATGAGGCTAAAGTTTTAAATAAAAAAATAATTTAGATGCTTTTTCCAAATCAGCTCGGAAAATAAGAAACTATTTTACGAGCTATGTTGCATAACTTTTAAACTTCTGGATACGATGTAGGAATACAAAATTTCTCAGTTTCCTTTATATTTTTCAAACTAAGCTCCCGTTTGAAACTAAGTATTTTGAAAAAAAAATATAATTATATTGAAAACACCATATGAAAGTATTGCAGTTCTAAAAGACTAATTTTATTATTGATATCCGCCATGCTCAATATTTATAAGGATCCCAAATGGGTTCGAAAATAGTCGGTCAAATCCGTTGGTATTTACGCGAGTAGAGCCGGATAATTATATATAACGTTTATTTCGATAAAAGCAAGCTTTCCGCCCTCAAGTAACACAAGAATTCATTTACTAATGTACACATTTGTGTAAAGTACTAGGAGTATAGTAGAATTTAAATTACTTAAATATATGTATAATGTTGATTTTTGTTGCTGTGCGGTAGGAGCTTAGAATAGGATATTCTCTTATGTGCCCAAGGGTAAAAGCCTACTAAAGGACTAAATATAAGTGAGCCATCCTTCACAATTTCTCCGAAAGGTGACGGAAATCCCAAAATATGCAAAATCAGTTGAGAAATATGTTAATTTAACAAATTAACATATTGTGCCCACCCCAAGTAAGGACGATTAGGGCAGATGGTCACAACATCATCCATCTGCCCTTTTCTCTTTTTATTTTAATACTTAATATCTTTTTGAACGTGAGCAAAGCCGGCCAGTTTTATAAGCGTAATATAATATTCAGTTTTAACTCTGAATGAAAACATACAGTCATTATAAGAACTGTTAAGACTTGTTTTAAATGATACGCAGTACTTGTCACACAATCCTTAGTGTCCGAAAACTTGTAACAGAATCGCCCTACTACAGCACTTACAACTTATTTTATACTATGCACCGCTACAACATTTAGGTGAGGGTACATTAGAATATCAATTAACAGATGACGACTACCTTCATATTATAATAATTTCCAATAATTAATAAAATAATAAATCACATATTAAACATTTTTGTCATTTAAATAATAATAAACAAATATTACTAACAGAACATCACAAATCCTACAGTTCCCAATTTCATTTTACACCAAATTTTTCAGAGTTTGGATCATAAATACAAATGACTGCGTTATTTAGCTCCATTTCTGATAGTGAATAGAGTGAGAGGTAACTGAGTGAACGTGAAAGAGGCGTTCTGGCATCGTGTTAATATAAACCTATAGGTGTATAAATCAAAACGGGCATTATACCATTATCCCTAGGTATTGTGGTTTTTTTTAAATAATACAATTGATATTGATATTGACTCGTAACAATAATCTGTAGTCCGAACTACCAACTGCAAGCAACTATGAAGGAGCTGCTCCCACACTTTGTTCACCAGACAATTACCAGTACACCATTTAGCAAATATAATAATATTTATCTTTATTAATTGAAAGAATAAAAGAAATGAAAATCAACTAATACCAGTGCTATATTTCGAAATAGACGTTTTTAGAAATATGTAAGTATAGTAAGTTTCAGTCAAGATATCAATCTGCAATTTATATTCATCATTCAAGTTTGCATTCCTAATGCAAACTTCTTCACCGAACTGAGTTATATATTAAAATTGAGAACATTTTTATAAAGAAATTTATTGAAAACTCAAATTAATTTTAATATACATTAGAGGCTCTCGTTTCATCACAAATCAACTTAGCCAAAAAGTTTTGCTACTTGGTATTGTTACGATATTCATAATTTTCATTCTAGTCTAAAACTTTACCAATAAAGATTTATTTCTTAGCGCTTTTCATATATTTTTAATGAGTTTTAATATCGATCACAAGCACCATGTGTTACCATTTGTTACCAAATTATATTTCACGCATTTAATGCTGTTATAGCACTACGGATCTAAAGTGTAAGCAAATTTAAAATAAAAGATATAACTAGTTATTTTCGTTGAATGTACATGACACTAAGTTTAATCTTTAACCTAACACTATGCCTAATATTATTAGTCAGAATCGAAATCCTTAATACTATCTCAAATTTTAGTCAGGTTCCAAATTTTTTTCTTACTAAAATATATAACTGTAATAATACTACATATATATAATGACACCAGAACATCGTTAATACCTATTTTACTATTTATTCACTAGATGTAATTTCCCCTAATTTCGTCCGATAGAGATTGAGACTGAGATTTCGATAAAAATTGAGCCAGGGAATTATTACAATCGATAACACGAAGCTTTGAAAATATATGGAAATTTTTGACCTTTCTGCCAGATGCCAAGACATTTACAGAGAGTATACGAAACATGTGTACACTTATAACAGAACAATTTAAGAAATGTATTTTTCTCGTTAACTTAGTATATATTAATATTTAAATGGTTAATTATAAATATATATTCACTACTCTCTATATCGTATAAAACTAACGTTATTAATCAATTGGCTGTCATATTCGAAGCAGCATAACAATGACAGTAATACTTGCTTACCCACGACGGCTTCGGCTCAAATTATATACCCACATGGCACCAGACGTCTTTGTCTGTCTTCGAGTACATCAAACGATTCTTTCTACATATTAAATTGACATTGACTCTATATTTTCAATGCAATGGATTCCCATTGCATTTTTAAATTCATAAAAATACATACATGAGTTTTATTCATGCACAGAATTATTTGGGCAAAATATTATGAATAGCAAATCCCAATTGTGGAAAAAAGAATGTGTGCTCAACGGTGTCTCAATAGATATATATATATAGATTTTGATGAAATTGTTATCATTATATTATTTTTCTTTATATTTCAGATCGTTGTTGTTATTGTCAACTATCAGTTGCTTCCTATTATTTTTTTCATTTTCATTTAGATTATTTCCGAGCGCAGAGGATATCGTATCACACTTAAACACTACACAAAGTATTTTTTATTATAACCTCTCACATTTACGACATCCGTATTTAAGTCTTTTTTAATAATTAAGTCACTTCTATATCATCGACAAAGAAAATAATATTACCTTGATTGATAATTCAATTGGGAAAGTCATTAATGTAAGCAGGAAACAAAGAAGGACCAGGAATTGATCTTTGAGGTACGCTCATTATTACTGAACCCAAAAACCTAATTAAACAACTTATATCCTCTGATTTACACTTAGTATTTCTTTGATTTATAACCAGAGCCTTAAAGAACTTGCACTGTTGATATTTTATAGGATTCAGTTTAAGTTTAAAACTTTAACCATCGTGTCAGTTTGAACTTCTTGATTACTTAGAAACTTGTGATTAAGAACTTCCGTCTTAGAGACTTGAAGACTCTGTGCTTTTTTATTACTTGACATTGTGTACAAACACAATTTATTATAGTTTTACTACTGTTGACATGATAGTTAAAATATTTGCTAAACTCGCAAGTATTTGAGATTTATAATATATAATTTTAATTGTACTTAACACAACATTTTTAATTAACTTAACCATAGAATTAACTTTATCAAATTAAAGACATCTTATAAATGGTGTTTTCAGTTGTATTAATTGTTGTATTGTTTTATTTTTTTTTAAATTTAACTTATTTCATAACCAACCATGGTCAACCATGGTCATTGGAAAAGTGCCCGGTATTGTGTTTCCTATACGCACTATAATTATTTGTAATTGATATATTAAAACAATTTAAAAAATAAAATATTTGTACTAAAAAAGTAATAAATAAAAGCAATTTTTGCTTCACAATACTTCAGATAACATGAAATATGTAGGTACTACGCTTAATTGCAATTGTTTATTAAAAATATCTCTTTAATTTGTATGAATTTATTTTATCGAATATTTTGAATTCACCGGCAATAAAACACAAAAACTATGCTCTAGAAATATACATTTTATTATATAAAACGGATAATATAAACATATAAATTTTAATTAAATTAAAATAGATTAAAATAGATATAGTGAAAGGAAAAAGCTACATAAGTGATTTATATATTATATATATGTATAAGTATCTGATTTACAAACGTAATTTTAAAAAACTTCAGTAAAAATCGGTTAAAAAAATTAGTTATTCACTCTTGTAACCAACTTTGAGTTATAAAAAATGACATTATTAAAGGAATGAACAAATTGAGGTTTCGTTTATCAGCTCATACATTCTAGGATTGTAATGCAATATGCTTGATATATTGCACCATTGTCTAATTAGCGATTACATAGTCTATCCGAAATCTATATATATAGTTAGATCCTTTTTTTCTATGACGGTGCTAGAGATAATAAAAAATAGTTTATTAAACTAAAAAAAGAGAGACAAAAACAAACTTATATTTAAGCAAAGTTTCCGTTCTTGTAGATATTATTCAGTCTGGACAATACTCAACAAAACTACTGTAAAATCTCGTGATACGTCTTCTAAATGCTTAATTATATAATGTGCAGTCACAGTTCTTGATATTGCTACCAAATTATATTCTTAAAATAAATAAAACGTTTCATATGAAATAATTTTTATCTATAATAGCAACTGGAAATTATATAACTTATAGAGGAGCATTAAAAATATTTAGTTTAAGGGTAACAAAATATATTATTAGCTTTAATTACCTCTTTGACCCAAAGATCAAATAACGTTGGACGTTAAACCAACCGCCATTTAATAATTATCGGATCTCACATTAAAATAATTCAAAAAAATTGTTGGTAATAGAGATCACCCATGATATTGGTTAACCCAAAGAAAATAACTGTATTCGACTCATTATAAATTTTGCTAAATAGATTAATGTAATTAAAAATTTATTTATAAATTTATACTTGTCTAAGAAGATGTAGGATTTGTCTATAAAGTTAAAACTTATATAAATAAATTAGACTGAACTGAAAGTTTGAAGTCTTGCTTACTCCTAAATCTTCTTGCTTAAATCTGGCAATGTCTGTCTTTGACAAAATGCAAGTTCAAGATAAGACTAATTTTGGTTAAAGTTTAGCTCTTTATTCCATTAGAAAAAAGTATAAATGTAGAAGCATATGAGTATATGTAACCACATACTCATATATGCTTCTACATCCTGCGTCTGCTCCCTCCTCCTGACCCAAATCATCACTAATTCTTTTACTAATCTAGACATATTTTGTTTTATTTTAGTTATACATCAAACAAAAAATTTCAACGGACACAAACAAAAAATATTTGCTTATTTTGTCTGTATATAACAATAAATTAATATAAAAGAATAAAATCTTTCTAATAAAGTCTTTATAAAGAAATGAGACTAAGTTCCCAGACTGCAGCTTAATCATTTGTTTAC
Organism: Mechanitis mazaeus; assembly: GCA_959347395.1. Lineage (NCBI taxonomy): Eukaryota > Metazoa > Arthropoda > Insecta > Lepidoptera > Nymphalidae > Mechanitis > Mechanitis mazaeus. Next base: position 1,255,537 of record OY365756.1, read on the forward strand.
AAAGAGCTCGAGAGAAGTTTAAACTGAAAACAGAGTATACAGAGATATAAATAAACTTAAAATAACACATAAATACTGTTGTACAAAATGTGTTTTAATTGAGCGAAGCTCTCTACGAGAGACTTTTCTACATCTTTTGTGCAAGCATCAATCAAAAACGGTATATCCGAAAATTTACAAATTTTGCACACTAATAGACATCAGTCTGGTGGTTGTTGTCAAAAAAAAATTCAAATATTCGATGTCTTTGAGGAATTATCACGAAAAAACGATGTATTTGAGTAATAATCGCTCAATATGCTAACACATACCAAGAATTTGTGAGTGCAGCGATTCAAAATTGAGGTCTGGTTCACGCTCCGGGTATAATAATTATAACAATAGCTTCAAAAAAAGTTTACAGTTATAAAAGAAAATATATAGAATATTTTTTTTATTAGGCAACATTATTTGACTTTATTGAACTGCAAGTGTCAGAAGTGAAATGCGAGTCAAGTCTGAATGTTAGCAGTATTGGAAACATAATCGTTTTGTTCTCAAATATTGGCAAATATTGTGTTATTAGTTGTAGTAAAGTATTTTACAGTATTGTGCAATGGTAAATAGAATAGTCCAATAGATATAGTTTTACTATTAATACACGATTATATAAACTTTGATGGGATATATACCCAGAAGGTTTAAATTATTATTATTGTTAAGGTAGTCTTGGAAGTTAAACTAGTTAATAAACTAAGTTTGTAATATTAAATAAATGTTGGGTGGACGACAGGTTTATTGGTATTTATCTGTAAAACAATTAGCATCACGTTAATAAGAGAAACGCATCTTTATTTTGATATGATTGAAATTTTTATTCTTAGCCTATTGACTATTTTTATATGATTTTATAACATTTTGAGTTTTGAATTCATCATCTTATCTGATAAAGATTTTTTTTTATTTCTTCTGCTTCTGCTTCTTCTGCTTACAGCAGTAAAACTTACCCATAACAAAGCAGGCGAAATAAAAAGTAGTCGATAAAGAGCGCTACAAATTCAATATTTCTGAACACAGAAATAACATCTTCTAAGAGATTTTTTTTTAATTTATTTTTTACAATGTTGACAATGTATTATATGAGGACAACAAAAATTCTGGGAACACAATGTATAATTTCACAAAAAGCAAATTACAATGTTATAGGAATGTGTTAAGTACCGAACACTATTTAGATAGTACAAAATTTTGTTTTCGATAAAGTATTCTAGTCAGGATTAAAAATACAACCACACTGTATACTGATCTAAGAGCTGGCTTACCATGGCTGAGATCGCTGATTAATGGATAATTACTTATTGAAATCAGGAAAGATCTTAACTAATTTATTTTTGTACATGATAGCGTGATCTGTCATACCACTAACGCCATCTAGTTTTAAAAATACAAAATAGTTGTTTATTATGATATGTTCAAATATTTAACAATGTGTATGAACTCACTTCAAATTTAATACTAAAGTTGTAATTACTTTAACATAACAGAAAATTATTTTATAAAATATATTTTAAAATACTTCTTACACTTAGAAAGTTAAGTTAAAATTAAGCATAAAAGTTTATGAACACTGAGATCATATTAAAATAATCAAAGATGGAATACATACATATATATTAGTGACCTTCCGAAATATGCGTAGATTATATACGTTAATATACGTAGATTATATTACTAAAAAATCCATCAAAATAAACCAAATACTTTTAATATACTAACTGAAATCTGAAGTAAAATGCGCGAATTTCAGTAACTTTTCTCCTATTAACTTACTCTGCTGCATACCTAAACATACAATATAAATTTTAAATATATTTAAGTTAATTTCGGTTTCGGCTGAAAAACCTATTTTATTTGCACACTAACATACATACATTATGAGTTATACATAACGTGTTTTAGTAAACATTGGCTTAGAAGCTATGAAATATTTAATTTTAATAATCGCCAGGTAGTTTGTTGAATAGGATGAACTATATGCTCTATACTACTTATCAATAAAGAACGTAAGGATATTGTGAGCCTCTCTGGTGAATGAACTATTGAAATATCCTGTGCAGGGATGGAAGGTTTCATTGTTTTAAGTGTATATAGACCCCAAGCTCGTTATAAGATTCCTTTGAAAATATTTTAGAAAATGTTTTAATAAAACTATCATTATCCAATAATAAAAGTAGAATCATTTGTAAGAATATAATATTTACTTACTAGATTACGCCTCTGCTAGTATAAAGTTTAAATCTTCATTAAACTATAACCTTTTTAATACGATTTTACAAAATGACAAAATTTTTCAGATTTGAAATCACAGAACAAAAAATCATTGATTACAATTAGTATTGTTTAAAGACAAAGTCAAAATTGATAAGAACCAAAAAAAAGTGGTGTTTGTTCCTATAACTGTAAAGCCCATGGAGAGGTTTAGTAATAATATTTTGCCTAATACTCATATCTGAAAATAGAAAAATTCTTAATAATTTTTTTAAGCTAAAGAATATTTATTGTAAGACTGTTTTCACTTCTAAAACCTGAACATCAAGAAATCACCTATCATGTAATGAATGGCCGACTCCAGAAAGAAAGAGAATTCAATGGTAAAGCCTCCTTTATTCATTGTAGAAATTATTCGAAATTATTTGATAAAATATACACTCTTGACAGATCAATACACATTAAGAACTTGATTAAAAATTCCTTACATAAGATTAAAATGACATGGATAATTTAATGTACGAATGTGGTTAAAACAAAGCTCGCATATTTATCTTTATTTATTTTATTTGATAATGAAATAATAAAATCAGATTGGAGATGAGTTGGCTCTGCTTGTAAACATTTTTTTTTAGAAAACCAGCTTCTACCACTACTTTGATATCTTCATCTTCTGTTGCCGATTCATTATTAAAACAAAATATTAAGGGGTGCCAAATCAACTTTAAGTTTAAGAGGATTTATTTAAAGGAAATTATTTAGATTATAAATATTTAATATTTAGGATACTTCTGACTTGCGAGGGATATCAATAAATGTGTTTGGTTCAATACTAGATCTTGGGACATGTTTTCTGTCCTAATAAAATATAGTAAAGTTATAACACTTTTAAAATCTGGCAGTCCTTTACGTTCAATAATAAGGCATGAGAACATAAAACCATGATCCCTGTAAAATAATTCATTGGTTCAGTGTTAATAAATTATTAGTAAATACTAAAAAACTAGACTTCTAAAGATTACTGCACAAAAGTAGAACTGGTGCAAACTGATGTACGAAGTAATAGGAGTAGCAAACTATAGTTTTTCTTGGAATTACTATTGATTGCAAATTATAATGGAACCCTCAAAGGTTTGGCTGGATTAAACTTTGTCTTGCTGCTTATGCCGTATAAAATTTGATCTGAAATGGAGAAAGCTACTGCCAAGGTAGTTTATTATATTTTCATAGTATAATGTATTGTGGTATTTTACTTTGGGGTAATTCAGCTGGTATACTATTTTGGTTGTATAAGAAAGAACTATCAGTGCCAGCTATTCTGGGCCCCTAAGACTCTTTTTGTGATAGGTTCAAAAAAATTATTGTACTCTTTGGCTAGTCAATTTCATAAGTTTCCAAACATATACGACATAATATTAATACAAGGAACAAATATAAACTAAATTTATCTGATACTCGATTTCATAAAGTGAGTGGACTCTATTAATTTATACTTTTTCACAACATGACAGAGAAAAAAAAATACCCTTTAAAAAATAAAAATAAATTGTGAAAGAAACTTTGTCCTAAAGGATATTATAACATGTCCGAATATAACGACCATAATGCTCCCTGGGAATAAGGAATTCACTACCAGGATATTTTAAAATTATATTTAATAAAATACAAAATGTAATACTATTAATGTTTCGCAACAAAAATAAAAGGATACAGCCGTTGAGTTTTTTTCGCTTTTCTCAGACATATATTTCGAGCGGGTGGTAACTTTGTTTATGAAAAAATTACTTGTAAAACCGTTTTTTAGCAAACATTTACATACACATACATACAAAATAGTAAAACCAACACACATGCCCGTAAACACAGGAACCGTTGGAGGTACGTGACAAATAAACTGACTGACTGACAGACACTATCATCTCGTTTTACCGCGAACACGTTTGCTGCAAAGACGAAACGTCGGCTTAAAATAAAAAAAATGTAAAAATAAACGCGAGTTATATCCGTAAAATTATTGAAACACACATTAGATTCATAGCTTGCAAGTAAAAATAACGTTGTTTCATTAGAATTAAAGCTTCAACTAGAGTCAAGAAGAAAATTAGTTTACAATTGAAAAAGCATACTAATGTATACTACATACAAATGTTGGTATCAACGCGACGAATTGCTCTCCTCGTTCACTCTGTAATGGAGCTGAATAACTATGTCATTTGTATTTATGATCCAAACACCGAAAAATTGGTAGGAAAATGAAACTGGGAACTGTTTAATTTTCTTATAACGATGGTATGTTTTTTTACAAGGTTATATGAGTAAAGGTATCTCTGTTTTTAGATTAGCTCTAAATATAATACTAAAAACCTAATGAGTTTATACATCACTTAAAATATGAATTTAAATATATGCATTGGTTTTCAAAAACATTTTTTGTCCTCAGATACGACAATGTCGATTAAGATATAAAGTTATTATATATTAAAGATATGTGTTTATAAATTCTGCATAATAATCTTAATAACTCATAGTATTTTAATATATTCTTAAAATAATAGTATAAAAGAGACTATTGACTTGGCAAAATTTTTGTATAATGCAATGAAGTGGAATTTGTTAGATTTCTATAAAGAGGTAAAAACGAGTTTGTTTGAAATGAATCCTTATTAAGATAGGAGAGATGCATCAAGAAAACCCTCGTCTTGCAGAGTCTGTTTTCTACAACATGTAATAAGAAGTATGTTAGAAAATTTTCAAAGTGCTTAATCACTTGTTTAGAAACCGTTCAAAGTTTCAACTGTCATTGAGTTTAAAGTTTAATGTTTTGAGTTTAAAGTTTTTAAACTTTGCAGATAAAATGAGACGTTCCAGACTGCATTGCAATAATTTTTGTAATTAAAGAAGTTATAAGAATAACATTTTTTATGTTATTTGTTAAAACAAATACAGTTCTTAAAAATATTTATTTGGTCCCGAATAAAATAAACAATCTGCTGTTCGAAATTATGTAAACTTTTTTTATTAGTTCATAGCATTATGGCGTGATAAATGGCCAATCACAACTCTGGACAGTTTTGTCATATAATTTTTTTATTACCCTTGCATAAAATGACAGTTAATAAAAATAAACGTTTAAAAAGCTTTCGTTTAAACCGTATAACAAAAACAAACTTACGTTAAAGCTGTTTAAAAAATATAATTGTAGAAAACATCTGTAAATAGTTTTCGTATTTACCGCTTTTTACTGGCCCCTTTAAGTGACATAATAGGAAAGTAATACAAGGATTTGTCATTCAAATAAAAAATGAATATTAATTAGTTTATAATATAATATAAATATAAACACATACATTTCCGCAATGCAGAGATCCATCAAAAACTGCAAAGCCCAGAGACACGAGTTGATCTACATCACAAAGAGACATGAAGAACGAAAAACACAAACGGAATTAAAAGTAGTGTTGAAATAATTTGGCAGAGTTGGCAGCGATGACTGTGTTTTCATTTTGCAATGTTGGTAGGAATAAAGAAGCGCATTTACTTCACGCCTTCATATCGAAATCCTAATTGTTTTTATGACATCTATCCTTGTATATAACATTATTTATATGACGGCTGATGGGTCTGTGAAGCCATACCAATGAATAGCTACAAAAATGTGAAGTGGTACCATTACCTTCAACATACGAGGAGACAACAAGTTGTGTACCTGTCACTTACCGTAGTAAATGCAACAGTAACTACTTCTAATCAATCTTCTATGAGAAAATGATACCGCCTCGGTCGAGTTAACCTTTAATTACATCCAATAAAGTCTGCATGGTCCAGACGTCTAAATAACAATTTAAATAATTATTAATTATTTAAATAATAATAATTAAAAAAATACAAAACTAGTATAGCTAGAAAATCTGAAAATGCACTCTATCACAGACAGCGTAGGAGAGCTTAGACGTGACAATGAGGTATGATATACATGACAAAGACTAGCGAAAGGAAACACAAACGGAATTAAAAGTAGTATTAAAATTATTTTCAGGAGTTGGCAGTAATGAGTTTTATCCAGATTTTAAGGCAACATGCTACGATATAGTATTTTCTTAGATTTTTACGAGTACACATTTCAAATAAAACTATGTTTTACGGATTAAAACTCGTGTATAATTTAGTTACATTTTAATTTTAACACGTTTCGAATGTTTTGCAGCAATCGGGTACACGGGTAGACGAGATATAAATGTCTGTCACTAAGTCAGTACTGACTTTGTCGGATTAACCATTTTAACTTATATTTTAGGTATTGCAGATATTTATTTTTTAATCATAAAATATACATCGTTTACAAAATAAAATTTTTAGAATTAATGTTCAATAATGCCTTTTTATTTTAAAACAATGAACTCTCAATAATGTGTAACCAAATAATATTTTTTGCGAGTCAACAATTGGAAATGCAAATTTTTTATTGAATTTTAGTTCAACTTGTTTCGTTTTCGATGAATTTATTTGCATTTTACATTTCAATTGAGATTCCAAATTATATTGAGGCAATGATTTCTCTGAAACGAAACTTTTTTACACTTTTTCTCTTAGAACCCCAAAACAAAAATCGAATGTTTTCAAAGTACAAGTCGATGCCTAAAAAATCCTACTGATATCTCAAAAAAATCAAATTTTGCACCAAAAAAGGTATATGGGGATATTTACAAAAAAAAAAAGACTTTCTAAGAAACAGAATCTCGTTGAAAATTTAAGTTTTTATTTCGAATGACGAATATATCTCATATTTTCATGCTTTGAGTTACGACAAGATTGCTTTCTGGCATTGATGTATACTTAAAATAAGAAATTAACATTATTTTAAATTCAAATTTATTTCTTCAAGTTTAAGAGAATTATTATAGATGTGTTTATATTATTATTAGTAAAATTATTTATACTATAAAATAGAAGATTTTTTTACCACACTCACACCCACACAGATATATAATTTAAATGTAGATTTTTAAAAAAGATTTAAATAAAAATATTTAATTTATTATTAAGAAAACGTTACAGAAAACTGTATATTTTGTTTATATAACCAATAAACTCTAATCCTAATAAATATATCAAAGTATAATGTATTCTGAGATTTACACGAGTACTACAGATTTCAATAAAACTATTTTACGAATATAACTCGCGTTTACTATTACATTTTTAAATTGAACTCTGTCCCCGTAAACTCAGGAACCTTTGGAGGTAGGTGGCAAATAAACTGACTGATTGACACCATCATTTCATCTTACCGCGAACACGTTTGCTGCACAACATTCGAATCGTCGAGTTAAATTAAAAAATGTAATAATAAACGCGAGTTATATCCGTAAAATAGTTTTATTGAAATATCAAAGTATGTCTGAACGGACGTCAATCACGCAATAAATAGTAAAAAACATTTTATTCTAAAAATACAAGATTTTTATAAAAACGGACTGTCATAAAGTCACAGAGGAAGCAAAGATGCTACTATTTAGGTACACTTTTTTATTCTGATCGTTATCCTCTTTCTACGCGAGCTAATGCTATCATTATTATTTTTCAGAATACTCCATCATCACCAGATTTGGCATACGTTCGCTTATATTTTTTTAAAAGCAAATATAAAATCTCTGACAATGTGACAAAGGAAAATAATTGAATAATTAATTTTCTCATCAATTATGCAAATTTATAAATACATTTTCAACAAAGACGTTTCGTCAATAGTACGTATACAATAAGTGAAAATCAATAAAGTCTCGACAAAGCTATTGTGGAAATTGCAATTTTTTTTATTCATTTGACCAAAAAAATTAAGAAAATTTAAAAATTTAATAATAATATAAGTATGAAAATATTCTGAGAGTCAGTTCATTAAATGGTTTTGTCTAAACTATGTCAAAGTTTTAAAATTGTAAACTATTGAGAACATTAAAAATTATTTTTAGAACAGCAATGATTTAACAATATATGTTTTTTGAGTAACAATAACATTGTTTTTTTTTTTTTTTTTTTCAATTTTTTTACTACTAATTTCTCTAAATATTTTATGTATTTCTACTCATTTTTTATACTGTTTTGTTTTTTTTTTTGTATTCTCTTTGCATCCACATTTTTTTTACTGTTTAACTCATGGTCTTGCTGGTAGAGAATGCCTGTAGGATTATGCTTGACTGCATGTTTAGTGCAAATAAATAAATAAATACATATAACCTTTGACTTTCAAATCCTTTATCTGAGACTTTGGTTATAATAAAAATGGCGTACATTACTTGAACGAACTTCTTAACGACGTCTCTCAGCTTAAACTACAACTTCGGAATTTTTATACGTTTCTCTTTTGTTAAATTATACAATTTACTATATTTACTCTACAGCTTTTATTTATTATTTCACTATTAACTCTTTCTTTCGTTTTAAAATATTTATTTATTCAACTATAAAACTACTCAAATCTCTTTGACTAACATGGCGTAAAGATTTTTTTTATGAATGACCTCGATTTTTTTTAATAACAAAATATAATATACTCAAATTATCATAAATATGATCATTTGAAATTTAACGTTCATGAATTTTTGGATGGAAGTATCGAACCCACTCCCCCCTAATTACAAATATAATGTTACTGAGCTATCGTGCCACCTATTTATAATGCAAAAACAAATTTCCCAAGACTTTTCCTTGAAAAAGAATATAGACGGTAAGAGTTCTAACATTCAGTAAAAATTGCTTATTCATTATTCATATCACGAAAATATTGTATTCTTGGAAGTATCTGATGAATAAAAACAGCGAAATTGAATATCGGTGGAGTAAAAAAGGCTTATAAAATTCACAATGAAAATAAAAATATAAAAGCAGCGTTGCCAATTAGCGACAATACTTGAAGAGGGCGGACTAACGAAGGCTGGTCGAATGAAGCCTACAACCATTCAATAGCATCTCGGTGCTAGGAGACAAGTCCTAAAGACTCCTAACACCTATTGTATCGCAAAATATTTATTAAAATCTGTACCATACGCCAATAACAGCATATTTTATTATTATTAGATCTGAATTTATACTATAAATATCTAGGCCACGTACAAAAAACTATCGCCCTAAAATCGTTATATAATACATTTCGCCATCGAAGCATTGACCAAGAGTGAAGCCGTCCAAGTGTCGTGTCAAACAACGCGGTCATGGGTTTATAATACTCGTACAGTTACCAGTTACAATGACTGACTAGAGATGTGTGAAAAGATGCCACCTGATGTGTGAATAATGGCATTTCGAAAACAAATTATTGAAAATGTTTGTCATTTTTGTGGAACAGATTTGTGCTATGAAGCGGAAAAGGAAGGGGAGGAAAGGGGTTTTAGGTTTCTATAACTCCACCTCACCGAATAAAACGTAACTATGACAGCTGCATATCAATATTTCGCGAGAGAATGGTACCACCCCGGTCGAATTAGCCTATGCGTAAACCAAAAATAAAATTAAATAATAATTAAGAGGTGGTAACATGGTAATATTATTAAAACGCATCTGTAGACTAAAACATTAAGTAGATATTAATGTTTTTATGAAATCAAAGAGTTGTTCAAGGAAAGGTATTGATGACAGATGATTCTTATTACAGATCATCAAAATGTGTTAAATTAATAATTGGGCCGCGAAGCAGGCAGCAATTATATTAAATTATTGATACGAGTTAAAAAGAGGGTAATCTAAATAAATTATATGTAATTGGAGTGTCTATTAATGAAACTTTAGTAATTTTATTTCAATATTTTACATAATATATTTTATTTGTATGAAGGTACTTTAATTTGTTATTATCTTATTTTATTTGAAAAACAAATAAGAATGAGGTCAAAGTGAACTTCCTTGAATTAAGTTTGAAGAATAGCATTAAAAGAAAATGTAGATACCAAGAGGTGAGAAAAAAGCCTGCTTTGCTCTAGAAAATCCTCTTGTTATTTTTTCATGAAAAAAACTTGTAAGTTTCTTTTGTCTAAAATATAGCTGTTAGTTTCAAATGTAAAGTTTAGTATCTGGTTTTCATTTCTAATTATTTAAATATCTTAAATAAAAGAACGTCAGTATTTATTTCTGTAAAAAGTATTGTTTGGTTTTTACTTTAAAAAAATATTTTTATAATATATTTCTGTTTTTGTTTTGTTTTTGTTCCCTTGCTCTAATCATTTTCTTTTTATATTTATTTATAATTCAAATAAACAAACCATGACTAAATAGATTTATAAAGAACGTACAATAACTTCTCCGTAATATTTTTCGTTTCTTTTAAAATGTATTTAAACCTTTTATACTTTTTATTATCAGAGCAACTTTAAAATAATTTCTTTTCATAAGTTCTCTTTATTACTTACTTGTTAAAATAAGATTTTTACTATGACCTAGTTTTGGATACACCTGGCAAATTAGTTATCAAAATAATTTTCATAACATATAATTTCATGTTTGCATTAATTCGAATTTTAGTTAACAGTCCCTGCTATATAAAAATTGGACCCAATAACATTATTAACAGCATTTTCTCTTATTAGTTTACATTTATATTCTTTTATATATGAAAAAATTATATTAATATTAAATTAATATATATTGTCTGCTACAATAAAAAAGTGTTCAAAATATTTATGTACCATGGATACTATAGTATTATATTATTATAAGAGTAGATGGGTCAGTCTATCAGTAGACACGGACTGGTTCGGTTAAGTTATATCGCCCCACTAAATAACACCCTGTCTTTCCTAAAATAAATCATACTTTCCCTTATCCGCAAAGTTGATCAAAAATGATATCACAATTTGTAAGTCTGTCCAAATATCACCTACCATTAGATTTATCTGATGGCAGGTGGTAATCTTTGCTTATCTTTTTTCAGTTTGTCATACCGTTACATAAATATATATTTATATCAAGAAAGTGCAGCAAGACTTTTTACACTTTATGCATTTTGAGGAACTACAAGTTTCTTTAAAAAAAACTACAGAAGATAAGACGGCTGAGTTTTCGCGTCTGTTATTCATAACTGTTGCAACTAATTTTCCGGAACGGCGAAAGCTTTGTTAAAGAAAATAAAATTCTAAAAAAACTCTACTCAAATACAGAACGTAAGAAATGGTTTGCTCATAAAGAGAGGTTTTAGTATTTTTATGAAAAAAATATTAATTTTAGCAATAATAATTTGGACTTATCAGATATTGAAAGCGAATATGGAAGAATTTGAGAGTAAGAGAATAAGAAATAGGGGATTGGATCGAATACGGAGGAAATAACAAGGAAAATCGATGGACGGCATCAGTGGTGATTGTGGGAGATTTTAATGAAAAATATACATTTTTCACTCCATATACATATTAATGTACTTCTCTTTTTTTTTTGGAAGGAGGGTAAACGAGCGTTCGGGTCACAGATGGCATGTCATCACCGCCGCCCACGAACTCTTAGAACATCCGATGATTCGAAAGAGTGTGGCCAGCCTTAGAGGCATTCAAAATAATGTACATTAATATGAACATGTTGAGAACAATTTGTAAAAGAATCACAAGTCCTGAAAGTATTTATAAAGAAAGGCGGTGTAAAGCATACAAAAATAAAACATTTAAAACAATGTGTGTAGTTGAATGAGTTAATTTGTTCTTCAAAAATATACAGTAACAGCGATGCTATAACACATGAGAAGGAATAGTTTTTCTTGCTATGGTCGCGTAATGCTGAGGAATAGAAAATATGTAACAAGAACAGTCTTATGTGAACAGTGGATGGTTATAACATAAGAGAGGATCATTTATGAAGTGGATTAAAAATTATATGACGAAGAAGAAAATATCAGCTGTGATTTCGTACAATGGACGAGAATAGAAGACCGCTCCCAATAGGGATAGTGAGCGGATAGAATTATAGTTTAAAATAACAATACTTCATTAAAAATAAATAAATACTTAATCTTCCACTAAGACTAGTTATTGTTGTATGTAAACTTTCGTGATCCCTGATTACTATTAAATATTTAAAATTATACGGCTGTACTCACGTTATTATTATCGGAATTTGACCGAATAGTTTCAAACCCATTCAGAGTCCTTATTCATGAGCTCTGAGCGTGGCAGACTCGCGGCGTGAACCGTAGTTCAATAAGGTGAATACAGCCGGATAATATTTAATTGTAAAACTAGACATAGTAATAAAAACTTAAAGAGTTGTTACCAGATAATCCATGCGAGGAAATCCCTTCAAGATATATTTTTTGCCACTTACATTTCTCTCGAACAGTTTTTCGTTTTAACAAAAGAAATAGTTCAACATAGCGTATATTTTCGAGAACGTTGAAGATTTAATTGTAGCATTCCTCCTAACCTTTCCTGAATGCGGTCCGGCCATTACGGAACAATGAGAAATATTTTGTAGACCTCAATATTGTTATGGCTTTTATATCTTTAAAGGTATTTCCAGATGAATGCTCTCTAGACCCAGCGTACTACTTGCAAATACTATTCGTATTAAACTTACACAAATTACAAATTTTATTATTTTATTTGTTAGGAAATTCAATGCTATTGGTTTGATTCTGCATTTTAACGTACATTTTGAAGCCTTTTGGATTTTATATCGTTAACTGGCCATCATTTTATTATAAAATTACTTTAAAAGTTTTTCTGAAAACATATTCTAATGATAAAAAAATATATCCCTTTAAGCTGATGTTTTTTTATTTCAGAATACACATGATCAAGTATATAAGGTGAATGAGGTGTTGTTGTGATTGAGCTAAAATCCCACTCTGCATTGAGGTTACGTATTACAGTAATTAAAATATCCTGTTAAGGAGAAAAAAAGGGATAAAAACAACCATATTTTTTATTATACTTGGCTTCTGGATTATATTTTTAAATCCCAGGCAGTTTACTTTTTAGAATGTTTTAAAAACAAGGCTTTCACAATTTTCACCATTCCACATGTACCTGCTTCTATCATTTTGGTAGTAGAGTACCCAGCGCGAAACAATCTACCTTAGCAATGGAAGTGTAAAATATCATGAATTCTTCTCAATCCAATCTTCAGGTTGTGCTAAATCTACTCGTATGTCATTAAACCCAACATTTTTCACTCGTAGTAAGTTTCCTTCCCTAGCAGACAAAGGACTACTTCTTTCTTCATTCTATTACAACTCGTTGAGAAGCAACAGCTTTAGAATACGCCTTTTTCATATAAACTAATTGAACTGTATTCAACAGTCCATCAGATTGTAAGTTGCACTTAAAATAGTAAAAAATCCTTACCAGAAAATGTTCCGTACGCAGATCCATATTTCTATTACACAAGATAGTCTAATATGTAACAGATATAATTTTGCTTTTTACTCGATATTTAAAATAAATTATAACTTGACCGTGTTAATTATATATTTGTTTCAAAACCTTTTGGAATGACCTACGTTTAACTGTACTAATTATATAAAGCTAAAGAATTTGTTTGTTTTTTGTTGTTGAACACGTTAATCTGAGAAACTAGTGGATATTTTATTATTTTAACAAATAAATAAAATCGTTCATACGCGGGTGAAACCGCTAGAAGCAGCTAGTTAAACATATATTGTCTTTTACAATTTTATTTCATACACTTGTAATAAATGTGGAAACATCATAAAATAAAAGAACAATATTCTGCTATATTTTACGGCGCGTAATCTTCATCAAAAACTGCCTTTCAAAGGAGATATTCAGCTTTATTATTAAAAGGTTGCCTGGAAGAGATGGCTATTAGCGAAAAAGTTAACATATGTTTATTATTGGTATGTATTTACGTTGTATTTTCTTAGATTTTCACAAGTACACGTTTGAAATATTTATTTTTAATGGATTTAACTCGTGTATAATTATTAATTACATCCTATTTTAATTTAAAATCGATTTTTCGAATGCTTTGCAGCAATCGTGTTCACGAGTAGACAATACGTAAATCTACTCAATTTGAATGTTAAAAAGTGTTTTATTAGATGTTTACATATTTACAGTATATTTTATTTATCGAAATATGTAATAATAAATTCATAAATATGAAAATAATCAAACCTGCCACGTCTTGTCCTGTCCTATCTCTTTTAAAATTGTAAAGCTACGAGTATCTGCAGTTTAATAAATACAATGTATGCTTGAAGCTTCTTGAAGTAGACTTTGCCATCTTTACGATAAAAGTGCTACAGTTATTGAAATATTTGTGTATATTTGCTTTTGTAAATATAATTTTATACATATCTCATATATATTTCTAGATTTGCTTTTGACAAAGTGTTCGTTTGTTGAACGTTTATATTTAGTGATAAAACAAAACGAAGAGTCCTTAACTCTGCTGCTCTCATATGAAGTAGCAAATTCTCAAAACAAAACACATTCTCTTTTGTCGACTTTTTCATTTCTCACATCTATTTCACGTGGTTTTCTTTTCATTTGACAAAGAAATATCTTTTCAAAGAAACTTGAAAAGAGCTTTTCCTCTGTTTTTATTTGTTGCATGGGTTATGAAGGTATACCGCTTAATACAATCACAATTTATTTAGCAATCAACTAGTTTTACAAATATATATAAAAAGATTATATACAATTATCGGCTGTACTTACGTTAATGAATTGTTACTCATGAATAAGGGCCCCAAATGAATTTGCAACTAATTGCGAAAATTCCGATAATATTAACGTTATTACAGGCGGATAATTATATATAATGATAATCATGAATCATAAAAGTTTATATACAAAGAATAAATAAAAAAAATAAAAAAAAGATGTAATAATATATAACTTAGAGTTTTGTGAGATATATAATCTCAGAAGCTACAAGAGCTACGATTCTGAATTTTCCTGTAGTTTATTTCTAGAATTAAAATTCCACTAACTTTAATTAAATAAAATAATTAAATATATAAACAAAAAAGTTTTATTACTTTAACTAGAATTAATTAAATTTGTATCTGAATTTAGATAAAAAAGACCATGGAACGTAAAATTTTAAGATTTAGTAGAAATGTTGTTTACTTACATACATATATACATACACACAGGTTTTACAGTTAACAAATATACTCTAAATTAATTTCAAAATAACATTTACCAAATGAAGTATGTAATTATGCTTATTTAAAAAAAAAGTTTCTTTGAATTTAATAACAGATATATAACTCGAGATGGGAACAAGGTTAATGACCTCTTAATAACAGGCAACTCTGCGGCCCAACGTGTTACACCTTACAGTTAAGGACATTCGATTATGTACCATGTCTCCCAAGTCAAGTTGAGTTGGTGACCTGGATTTATCAGTATAAAGTACTGGTTACTCAGTAGTAACCAGTTTAAGAAGACACCCTTGAGTTATATAGGTTAGTATTGCTTGCGAGAGGCATTAGAATTCAGGTATTCAGTGTAGTCACGTCGTGGCCTGGACGGTGCCTAACTGTTCAGTTCTCGCACGATATATACAAATCTTATCAAACCAGTCGTGAGACCAACAGAACCATCTCATGTTTAGATTGTGAACTATTCTATTTATTGAGCGAAGCTCTCTATGAGAGACTTTTCTGCGTTCTTTATGCAAGCATAAATAAAAAACGGTATACTCGAAAATTTACAAATTTTTAACACTGATAGACATCAGTCTGGTAGTGATTTTAAAACAAAAAATTTTCAAAAACAAAAAAAAAAATGTAATAATGTGTCTCATTTTAAAAAGTAGTTGAAGATAGATTATCTCGACGTAATGTAAATGCAACTCCGGTGCTGTTTGCACCTCGCTTCGCTCAATATGATAACACATACAAAGTTAAGTATATTTCTTGTTATAATTAATAATGCAGAGAGGTACAAGAATGTTTATGAAAGTCAATTAAGCTAGAAACCTTGAGGGAGCGCAACACTCGAATATTCTTTAACCCTTTATATCAGGGTGGCTTTAATAAATAATTTTAATACACAATATAATTATATAATTATCATTATCTGTTAAAAACTTGGTAGTTCAGATTAGTTTCTTTTAAACCAGAAAATAGTATTTTATATTTTTTATATATTTTCATTTACAAAGCAGAAAAAAACTACCATATAAATAAAACTAATAGCTCCATAAATTATAAACTCATAATTCGCTTTTTATCAGTTATAATCATAAAGAGAAATCACATTAATATATATTATTATGATACGAGCTGTTGCCAGCGAGTTCATTGACTCTACCAAAATATAAAGTCATCTATCATCACATATTGCAATTACAGTCTGAACAAATTTGTATTTTCGCATGAAAATGATAATATCCGCAGTGAAAAGCTTCCTGTGTATTGATCGAAAATAAAATATAATAATTTAGTTTAGCTTTATTGTTGTTATAACAAAATTAGTATCTTTACAGAAACATAATATATATGTTTACTCATACACTCAACAATAAATGTTTTTTTTATCAAAATCAATGTATTAGTTATTTCGTGATAAAATATAATTTAAAAAACGAACAGTCAACAAATTCTAAAACTATAGTTGTCACTATGTTGTGTTATCAACTTCGGTTCGACGTATACAGCCCCACTTCATAATTAGAACATAATAAATTATGGAGTGCTTGTAGAAGCTTTAAAAGTCGATGTAGAGGGTAGATCGAGTTAGTTGACTTGCAACAGTCGCGAAATACAGAACAAGTGGAAACGCTGTCCCATTGCTGTGAATAAGTACGTGAAAGGTAATAATTATTTCTTTGTTTGACATCATCCGGACTGTACGTCCTTTTACAAAATGTATAATCATACTAAATAATGTTTACTGTTATCATTTACACCTTAAATTTTAAACAGTTGTTAGCGTAACAACAACAACAGTCCCTCTACTATGTTATTATACGAATAGTAAGTACGATAGTATAACACACAACTCGAGAACACTGGCTTCTAAGGATTATAACTTAATGTTTTCTAAGATTTACACGAGTACTACATTTAAATTAAACAATTTTTCGGATATAACTCGCGTTTATTAATACATTTTATATTTAACCCGACGTTTCGGATGCTTTGCAGCAAACGTGTTCGCGGTAAGACGAGATGATGGTGTCATTATATATTACATTATATGATTATAACTTATATTATTTTAACTACATACCAACATAATATTAAATAATTATTTTAAAAATAGATAAACTTTTAAATATTTTGTGATCTTTTATCATTGAATTCACTTTTAATGTTAAAAACTCTTGAATATTCTTGTTAACTAAATTAGTAGTAAATTTCTCTTTGGTATTCTGCACACACGGCTTATATATACTTTGAATAGTCGAGAGTTAGCTATTTGAAACAAGTGTACAGTGTACAAAGCAATGTGAGAGTTTTACAATTTCATATTCAACTTATGGAATAGTTTAGAAAACTATGTAAATACTTATATTAGAGTTAGACTCACTAGAGTGGGTTTTCCTTTTGAAATTATTTAATTCTCACAAACTTGGCTTGAAGTTTGTGAAAATTAAATAATTTAAGAAGGTAATTAAATACAGGTAAGTAGGTTAATAAACTGTAGTGTATGGTTGTTGTAATGGACTCTTAAACGTTGAAAAATACGGTTTTATCGTAGAATTATTACACAAAAAATATGTATCTATATGTTTTACTGAATTTAATGCATATTGTAAACAAATATTAAATTAAAATTCATTTACAAGGAGCAGAAACAGGTACGAACTTGCGACCTCTGAAGAATCAACTGTGCTTGCACTTGAGCTCAATTGATTCTCCAGTAAAATTAAAAATACTATAGTTATATCCATAAAATTAATAATACAATAGTTATATAGCAATAATTTCAAATAAGAACAATGGACTCGCTGAAACAGTTTTATAATAAAAGATTGTAGAGGAAAAAGTTATAAAACGCAAAGGACGGATGTAGTCCTCTATATCAAGTATCACGGACTTCCTCGACCTCGCACAATTATGTACCCATTGTCGTTTGTAAGTAGGATTTCAAAAAATTATAAAAGAATGAAGAGCAACCTACTCTAGACCCTGCCTATACATATTTCGTAAAACCACAAAAGTTGAAGTTTTTAAAGTTTTATCTCCCTTGTTATTGCTAAGTTTATAGTAATATTAATAATGCAAATTAAGTAAAGTATCTTTTGAAAGCTCTTAAACTAATAAAATCTGCAGAGAAACTTACATTTAAATACATTTCCAATAACGAAATGGTTTTTAAGATGAAAAGATATTAAATTCATATTCATTCATTTCATTGGGACTTCAATTTTGATTTATATTATTTAATAACTTACTAAAAGTCTTAAGAATCATTTCAATTATAATTTATTTAATGTATTTTTACTTAATGTTGCAGAACGTGAATTTGTTTAACTCGCTGCTGAATGATAAGACTTACTAACTAGAGATTAGGTTAGAGATTACTAATGATACGATATTTCTAGAATGATTTAAAATGATGAGACAAGGAGAGAAATAGATATTGTATGAGGTTCTGCCTCGCTCTATTAATCAATCTTTGTTTCAACGAGATCGACTCTTCCATGCCGTCCAGGAGACCGCAAAACAGACCATAAATCGAAATGTCAAGGCCATGCATTCATATACTAAGCTGCACTCATATACTTGGCTCTTAGGGGAGTGCTCTCGAAGAATGGAAGTATGGACATTTTGTCAAGAGATGTCCTGCATAGCCAGAACATACTGCATGTCCAATGCTATCTTACAGTGTTGCATAGCAATGAACGATGAAAGTATGTACTTATCATTTATATGGAGAAAAAACAAGGTTGGGGATAGCATGCAACCTTGTCAACACCGGCGTTAACGGAATTTGGGCACGAGCAAAAACCATCGAGAACGATTGTATTTTCCGCCGTTTTTGAAAAGTGATGTATTTGCATTAACTCTCCTGAAAGTCAAGAAGGTAGCATCAAAAGAAGAGCCCTTGTGTCGCACATAATCGAAAGCTTTTGCTATGTCCAAACTATTAGGATAGCCAGCTAATAGACCATGACGAAATTGCCGGTCATTAAGTAACTGTGGATCATCAAGATAAGGCAAGGGTTTTCTGATTACAATTCGCTGCATTATTAAAAGTTTTACAATTAATGTATAGACAAGAATTAAAGCTAATATAAAAATACTACTAAATCCTAAAACTATGGTTTAGTTCGGTTGTCTAAACGGACAAAGCCGCTATTTTATATTTTTTACTAAAACAATGTGAGATATTTCAAGTGGAAATACAAATAAATGTCAGTTGATAGCAGTTTTGCTGTGTTGAATAACTTGGCTCGTTCTTAGATTATGTGAGTTATGTACGACACAGGCAGCAGGAGGGATTATACTTTACAAAAACTTATATAATAGTTAATTATAATGACGTCATGGATTTTAAGCAAATGTTTTTAAAACATTTTAAAAACATTCTTGTAAATTTATTAATTTCAGTTATATTTTACTAAAAAATTATAATTAATTTCGTATGTTGAATCTATTTACTTACAACATACATTTGTAAGTATCTAAATGTTTCAAACGAAAAATCTAGTCTAAAATAGTTCAAATTTGCGTCTTGGTCTATTTTAAGGAAATAAATTGTAAAACATCTCGATATCGTTCTAAATGCGGGTCGGCCATTACTGAACAATGAGATGTCTACAAGCTTCAATTATTAATTGTACTTTAAACAAATTTTTCAGAACAAAGTTTATTTCAGAAGTATTTTTTCTTTATTCAACTCATTGTTATTAAGTTAGAACACAAGATGTTTAAAATAAAATAATAATTAATGATTGTATAGTTGTAAGTTATTTTGTCGCTAACATTACAATGTCTTTTCAAAGACTTTCTTTGTGTAAGTTTTTAAAAGGGGATGAAATTTTAAAGCCAAAAACAATGGGCCGTTAGCCAACAATAATTCATATCATACTATTATAACTAAAAATAAAATGAACACATTATAAGATTAAAAGTTTGTTAAACATAATCAAACAACTCCTCTTCTCATTGCTATTAGCAAACAATTGAAATTTCATTTGAAAGTAATCTTATACGAATTGAAACCTTGCAACAAAGTTTATTTTGCGAGCGCGCCCCTAATTAGGGAATACGTAGCAACTTGAACTCGATGTTCAACTTTAAAGATATTATAAAGTGCTGTTCAAAAATGAGGGCTATAATTAAATATTTTTTATACATTTTTGTTTTCAAGTCATGAAAGCAGATGACATGGTGTCTTCTCATAATTTTTAAGCATACCTACCATGTGAGGCTACCTTGAATTATGAAAAATAAATAATAAGACACTAAATAGCATCATCAGAACTAGAACCTAGTACCTCTGCAACTTATTTCTTTTCCTTCTATTTTCGCAATAGAATTGGATGTATAAATGTATGTTATATTGATTTTTAGTCTTTTATTGTAGCATTTCTAAATAGGGCAGAAAATATTGCAATATTCAAAGGTCTTGGATAAATAAATTGTTATTTTCCCGTAAAGCCCGAGGAAGCTAGTTTAATATATATTTATATAATCTTTATTATTATATTATGAAGACAAAGAACTGTCCAAATTACCAACACTCCTTAATAAAATTTTGAAACTTGTGGTAGTCATTAAAATGTCATTACAGACAGACTGGACAGAAAGAACGAAAAGTTTGTTATAAATTCTGCTAAATTAAAACAAAAATTAAAAATAAACCACAGATTACTCTGTTTATTACTAAAGAAATGAAAAGGACTTTTGCAACATTACAGCATGTGTTTCAAAACAATCTAAATGACCGCATACATGCCAAATTAATCTTTTTTTTATACAGTCTAAGCTAACGCTTGGCTATATTCCACCTGATGGAAAGTGGAAATGTAGTCATAGGTATAAGGCGCATTAACTTAGCAACCTATTCATTCTTCTTTTGAAGACATCCACATTGTATCCAAACGGATATACTGACGCAGGCAAGCCGTTCCAATCCTTCGCCGTGCGAATCAGGAAACACAAAACAAAGGGTTTCGTTCGGACAGATGGAATATCCACAACGTAAAGATGAATACCCGCCGTACGTCGAGATGTCCGTTGATGGTGGAATTAATTCATGTAATTTCTGTGCACACTCTTCAAAATGTATCCTATATAATACTGAGAGACTGGCCATTCTACGCCTGTGCTAAAGGCTTTGTAGGTTGGTTTCAACCAATTTTTGGTCGCCAATGATCCTTTTAGCACTCCTCTTAATTGAGTCCAGAACCGCAGATTGAGACTGCGGCACCAGCAAATATATGCCCATAGCGCTCTACAGACGACCGGTTCTGTGCTTTGTATAATACAAGTAGCTATTCCGGTGTAAAACACTGTCGGGCCATCGCAAGAATGGCAAGCTTTCCTACAACTGCTCTTGTTCTGCCTCAATACCAAAGTTGAGGTTCGAGAAAATTTCTAAGCCTAAAAACTGAAGTCGATCACTGTCTTCCAAAGATATATTCTGAAAAGTAGGAGCCAAGGCGAAAGGGCTCCTTTTGGCGTTAAAAAGACATCTCTGCGTTTTGTTGGCGTTGAATTTGACCATATTGGCAGTGCCCCATGCGGAGATTGTCTGAAGTTTGTCACTCATACGTTGCACCATGGCTTCTCTATCTGACTGTACTTGATCTCTACTGGGCCAAGTGCTTTTCCAATATCTTTCTACAACTATGCTATCGTCTGCGTACCCATAGATACCGGGCTTCAGTAAATCGTTTATATGCAGTAGAAAGAGTTGCAGAAAGAACGGACCGATGAATAACTCCGGCATTTATTGTTAAGGGCTCTGACGAGCACCCGTCCACAAGAGCTCGGATAGTTCTATGGTTCAGGAAGTCCGTTATCCAGCCGATCAGACCAGGAGATATACCGTAAATTGAGAGCTTCCTTATAAGGCTCGCATGCCAGACCCTGTCAAAAGCCTTCGAGACATCCAGATAGGCGGCGACCGCTTCTCCGTTATTCTCGATAGCCTCGGCTAAAATGTGTGTGTATACACGAGAAGAACCCCAGTGGACCTATTTCGGAGAAACCCGTACTGTCGGTCACTGAGGAGATCGTCACCTTCTAGCTATGCTAAAAGGCGCGAGTTCAATACACGCCCCGCAGGCATAATCTTGCAGAGTATAAAGGTGATTGCAATCGGTCTGGAATTGGAATGATCGGCACGTCTGCCTTTTTTAGGCACTGGTTGCACGTTGACAAGCTTCCAAGATTTCGGCAATATTCAGTCTTGAAAGAGAGGCGATACAGACGTCTCAATACATAAGACAATTCTGCTGTGCATATCTTGAGTAGAATGGCTGGTATACCACCAGGACCACTGGTTTTATTCACATCTAAACGACACAATGCTCTCCGTACCTCTTTATTTGGGATGCGGATTTCAGGCATCGAAATACCGCAGCAAGGAAGATGTGCTGGAGACGCATTGCTAGTGTCTAGATGCGAATTATCAGCAGACAGAGAAGCTAATAGATACGCTTTCTCTGTCACTGTGTGGGCCAGAGATCCGTCCGGCTTAAGCATAGCAGGCAGTGAGGGTTAACAGAATTTCGACTGGATCGCTTTGGAAAGAGACTAGAAAAGTCGACTGCCAGTTGGTCTGCCAGAGAGCTTATCCCCATTCTTAGCGATTCGATCGAGACGAGCCTTCCGTAACGCCTTTTTGTAGGACTTGGCACCTCAGTTAAAAGCTCTCTTCTTAGATCTTACATCCGGAGTTACGCGGCTTCGAGCGTTAGCGTAACTGAGGTATAACGAATGTATTCGGTCTTCAGTCTGACTACATTTGCCGGAAAACCATGGGCGAGCTTTGCCACTGATGGGTACGTCAGCAAAAGGAATGAAACACTCCATTGCCTGATACACCACATCGGTTATAGCATCCGCTCAACTCGATGGATCCAAAGAAGAGCAGAGCAAACCTGCCGCCAAGGAGAAGATGCAACGAAGTGTCGCATCTAATCCCAATCTGCTGACTTGTATTTCAATTGTCATATATAATAATATTAAAAATAGAGTATATGCTGGGCTATACACAAAATGCCTAATGCAATAAATTAAAGCATAAAAGAAAGTAAACATTTGACAGTTATAATTATCTGTCTATCAAGACATCAATCAATCAGAGAGCTCTTTCAATTTCAATGAAACCATAAAAAATAAAAATGTATTTGACAATGCATCGCGAACTATGAGAACTGGCGTACACTAGGACTTAGGCTTCCAGCTCTCAAGTTCACTGAACAAACATAGTTGTAAAAGATATTTTAAGCCGATCTTTTATGAGAGTAGTACCCAGTATAGCCAGGCCAAATAGGAGCAGTAATCAAATAACAACATATACTCTTACACCTATGAAATTTTTGATTGATTATTTAAAAAAACTAAATTATTATTTTTAAAAAATCTCTCCTCGTCTAACCTTCTCGAGACTAGTCATATAATAAACAATACTTTAAAATTTATGAAGGTATTTGAGCTACAGTATTTAGACTAAATTAGTTCAGTAGTTTAATTAATAACTCTTTCTGCAACCAGTCTTCAACTTACAATAACAGAACAACAAAGAATAACTACTTCGTCAGAAAAATTTATAATACTATTACAACTTTTTAGTATCGGGGGAATGTCAGTTCAAAAAGTCTTACGTCAGAGGTAGTTCTATGAAAAAAAAGAAAGCTCAAACGGTTGAAATTAATAATCGATCCTCATCCAATCTAAGCTATTAGTGTTACTATTACCATCCTTTTCCTCAGTCCAAAAAAAGAAAACTTTCATTTTATCTCGACCTTGAAAATCAGTACTTTTTAAAACATGGCATATAATAATCTTTATTTCGAATGTCCAATGAGTATTTCTGATGTAAATTTGGAATGTGTTCTTTTCATTATTCTCAACAAATGGGTCTGCTATTTTTGCGTTGGCTATGTGAAACAATGTGAAAATAACTATTTCAAATGCAATTTCAAACCGATGTCTGTCTTGAACGAACCCGCCTGGGACTAGCAATGTCGTGTCATTAGAGAGTAGGTTATTTATAATCAGAGTATATAAAATTTTATAAAAACATCTTTCAGCTTGTTCCAGTATAATTTTAATTTATTTATATTAAAATGAAAGTTGTTTTAAGACTTAAGTATATTTCTTATCGTAATTAATAATGCAGAAACGTACAAGAATGTTTTTGAAATCCATTAAGTTAAATACCTTGAGGAGCGAAAACTCGAATATTCTTTAACCCTTTATATCAGGGTGACTTTAATAAATAATTTTATTACACAATATAATTATACATCTATAATGATGATATTATTTTAGTAAATAGGAAATTCAGATTAGTTTCTTTCAAATAGAACAGAATATTTAAAATTTCTCACATATATTTTACTTGAACAAAGCAAAAAATAACTATCCAATAAAAATAACTTATAACTTTATAACTTATAAACTGATAATCCTCTATTTATAAGTTTACTATCACAAAGGGAAATGAAATAACTGTCTATAATTAAGACACGAGCTGCTACCAGCGAGTTCATTAACCTCTAAATATAAAGTCATCTATCATCACATATTGTAATTGTAGCCTGAACAAATTTGTGTTTTCGCGTGAAAATGATAAAATCCACAGTGAAAAGACAAAGTTAAACAGATAAGTAAAATATCATTACAATACATTATTTACTTTAGTTTTAATTTCGTTATAACAAAATCAGTATTTTGGCAGAATTTAGTCCTACTCTTTTTTTACTCGTACAACGAACTATAAACAGTTCTTTTTTTCGTCGAAACCAGTGTGTTAGTTATTGCGTGATATTTATACAATCATCAAACAAAAAAAAGTCAAGTAATTTGAAACTATTGTTCTCATCACAGAAAGCATAACAACAACATTAGACTATTGAAATCAGTATTCGCTTGTAATGTTTAAATTTGTTGAATACTCTTGTTAACTAAATTAGTAGTAAATTTCTCTTTGTTATTCTGCACACACAGCTTATATATACTTTGAATAGTCGAGGGTTAGCCATTTGAAACCAGTGTACAGTGTACAAAGCAATGTAAGAGTTTTACAATTTAATATTCAACTTATGGAATAGTTTAGAAAATTGTATAACTAATGTTAGTAATATTTGTTTATTATAATTTTAATGACAAAAATGTTTAATACGGGATTTATTATTTTATTAATTATTAGAAATTCTTATAATATGAAGGTAGTCGTCATCTGTTATTTGATATTCTAATGTACCCTCGCCTATATGTTGTAGCGGTGCATAGTATAAAATAAGTTGTAAGTATTGTAGCTGGGCGATTCTGTTACAAATTGTCGGACACTAAGGATTGTGTTGCAAGTTCTGCCTATCATGTAAAACAAGTCTTAGCATTATATAAGATTTAGAATCGAGAATTAAATATTTAGGTAATTAAATAAAGTAGGTTAATATGTAAAGTGTACTATATAGTTGTTGTAAAGGACTCTTAAGCATTACAAAGAAGGGTTTATGACAGGATTATTCATTAAGTAAAAATTCGTCGACAAAGGTCAAAACTTGAAACTGCAACCTCGGTAGAACCAATTGAGTTGCACGTTAACTCAACTGGTTCTCTAACTCTATCGAATATCTGATAAAATTAATAACTCAACAATGTTATACGAGAGTAATTTAAAAAATAAAAACAAATTGACACACTGGAACAATTTTATAATTAAAGGTTATTGAGATAAAAGTTTTAAAACGCAAAGGACGGATGTAGTCCTCCAAATTGAGTACCACGGACTTCCTCATCCCACAATTATGTACCCATTGTCGTTTGTAAGTAGAAGTTTGAAAAATTATAAAAGAATGAAGATAAAACCTACTCTAGATCCTGCCCATATATTTTTCTTAAAAGCACAAAAGTTTAAACAGTTTCATCTACCTTTATTTATTGCTAAGTTTTTAGTAATATTAATAATTCAAATTAATTAATGAAATTATCTTTTAAGAGCTCTTAAAGTAATAAAATCCGTAGAAAAACTTAAATGATTTACATTTAAATATTTCCAATAACGAAATGATTTTAAAGTTGAAAGCATATTAAATTAATATCCATTCATTTCATTGGGACTTCAGTTTTGATTTCTATTTTTTAATAACGTACTAAAAGATTTAAGAAAAATCCTAACATTTAAGAACATTCTTTTAATATTTTTTTACTTAATGTTCTTCTATTCTCCAATCGGAGAATCGCTAACACATGGAAGATATATTGGTCGCTAAACGAGGTTATTAAAAATCACAAGACACCTATGCAAGACAAAAGAAAAGTATACAACACATGCCTCCTACCACGCCTAACATATGGCTGCCAGACCTGGGCACTTGTTAAAAAAAACACAGAACAATTGTTAAAAAAATTGAAGTATGTCAAAACGCCAAAGAGAAAAAGGTAACAGGAGTGAAAAGAAGTGATAGAACAAGATTATAAAATATAAAAAACAAAAACTAAAATGATGGTGAACAGGTCTTATGTTCAGAGAATAAAAGGAGAAGTGAACTGAGTCACTAAAAGAGTGCCACCCAATATAAGGTAAAAGAAACAGCGATAGGCACACCAAAAGATGGAAAGACGATATCAGGGACACAGCAGGACCACTGTGGCCAAATCTACAAGATGAAGAGATCGCACGTAGTGGAAGTCTTTAGAGGAGACCTTTGTCGGAGGACAAGCTACGAATTAAAATAAACTGGTTGCCAAAAAGTAAAATAAAGTTAATAATATATAAAGTAATAGTTAGGAAGGTAATTAAAAATTAAGTAGCTATTTATTTATATGTAAAGAAATATTTAATAGCAGTAAAGGCTTATTTTAAAAGCTGAAATTAAAGAACATATCAATGATATGCAGAAGAAACAGTGTTGGGGATAGCATGCTACCCTGAGGAACTCTTGCGTTAACGGAATCTGAGAAAAATTTGTCGAGAACGGTTAGTATTCTCCGACCAGCTAGAAAGGGGATGATTCACTTTGAATAAACTCTCCGGAAGGTCAGGAAGCTAGCAACAAAAGAAGAACCTTTTGCCACATACGATCGAAGGTTTTTGCATTATTTGGACTATCTGTCAGCCTCTCTCCCTTGCCTTCTGTGGCCGACGCTCATCGGTATATTTGTATACACCAGAAAATTGCTAGGTAATCGACAATACAAAAGTCCTTAAGAGTTTTAATCCTTAAAAAATAGTTTTATTTCAAACTACAACTATACTCGAACAGCTATGAAATTCATATATTATTTTAAAGAAGTCTCATCTAATGTAACTTTTTCAGTAGTTGTATTTTTCACAGAATTAAAATTCGAATCAAAACTTATTTGTTTAAGGCTTCAGTAGTTTGACTAAATTAGTTCAGTAATTGAATAACTCTTCCTGAAACCAGTCTTAGCTTGCAATAACTTCAGAACAACAAAATAACTATCTCGTCAGAAAGTATTAACTAACTTTTTACTATCTGGAAAATGCCAGTTCAAATGTCTCATAGTAAATATAAATCTATAAATTTAAAGCTATCTGTCTAATGGTTGAAGTTAATAATCTATCCTAATCCAAATTTGCCTAGTAATATTGAAATTTAATTGGTTTTGGATTTTTCAGTGCAAATAACTGATGGGTGTGTATAATAAAATACTAAAAAATTTATTTACATAGATACTTATTGAAAAATCAAGAAATTACTACAAATTTAAAAGGATACAAACAGCACTAATGTGTATCTGTGTGTATGTCACACACACACTCCTAATATCCTCCAGATAACTCCAGATAATACAGATATAGTATGAATAGCATTCTGTATTTTTCCAGAAATAAGTATATTATCATTAAAATATATTATTTACTTTAGTTTCATGGTTGTAATAACAAAATAATTTTCTTAACAGTATTTAATACTACTCTACAGTTTTACTCGTACAACGAACTATAAACAACCGTGGGTTAGTTATTGCGTGATGTTTATACAATCACACAACCAAACAGACAACTAATTTAAAACTATTGTTCTCGTCACAGAACGCATAACAAAAACATTAATTTATTTAAATTTGTATTCGCTGGTAATGTTTAAATTTGTTTAATACTCTTGTTAACTATATTAGTAGTAAATTTCTCTAGGGCATTCTGCACACACGGCTTGTTTAT
Source organism: Mechanitis mazaeus (assembly GCA_959347395.1). Taxonomy (NCBI): domain Eukaryota; kingdom Metazoa; phylum Arthropoda; class Insecta; order Lepidoptera; family Nymphalidae; genus Mechanitis; species Mechanitis mazaeus. Next base: position 1,284,054 of record OY365756.1, read on the forward strand.
ACTTTGAATAGTCAACAGTTAGTCATTTGAAACCAGTGTACAAAGCAATGTGTAAGACGTTTAACAATTTGATATTCAACTTATAGAAAGAAAATTATATAACTATATATGATTTAGACTCACGAAAGTGAGTCAAGCCAAGTTTATGAGAATTAAATAATTTCAAAAGGTAATTAAATAAAGTAGGTTATTATGTAAAGTGGTAACTCTATAGTACTCGTAATGCACTCTTAAACATTGCAAGGTAAGGTTTTGTGACAGGATTGTGCCAAAACTTGAACCTGCTACCTCGGAAGAACCAATTGAGCAGCACGTTAGCTCAATTGGTTCTTCAGTGCTACCCAACTATCTGATAAAGTTAATAACCTAACAAAATTATATGAGTATAATTTTCAATAAAAACAAAGGACTCACGGAAAGAATTTTATGATACAAGGTTGTAGGGGAAAAAGTTATAAATTGCAAAGGGCAGATGTAGTCCTCTATATCGAGTACCACAGAATTCCTCCTCCCACATTTATGTACCCATTGTCGATTTTAAGTAAGAGTTTAACAATTTATAAAAGAATTAACAGAAAGCTACTCAAAACCAAACAAACAGAAAGGCTCCTGCCCATATATTGTTCTTAAAAAAGCAAAAGTTTAATAAATTTTTGTTGGCTATTTATGTTTGGTTCATAGTAATATTAGTCATGTAAATTAATTAAAGAATCTTTTAAGAGCTCTTAAAGTAATAAAATCTACAGAAAAACTTAGTTGATTTACATTTAAATACATTTCCAATAACGAAATGGTTTTTAAGATGTAAGGATATTAAATTAATATTCCTTCATTTCAGTGGGACTTTAATTTTGATTTATATTTTTTAATAACTTACTTACCATCTTAATTATGATTTATTAAATATATTTTTACTTACGGTTCTCCGATTCTCCGATCGAAGAATCGCTAAGACATGGGAGATATTTTGGTGGCTAAAGGAGGTTATGGAAAATTACAAGATACCTATGCAAGACAAAAGGAAAGTATACCATACAAGCATCCTACCACGCCTAACATATGGCTACCAGACCTGGGCACTGACAGAACAATTCTTTAAAAAAATTGAAGTTTGTCAAAATGCAAAAGAAAGAAAGCTAGCTGGAGTGAAAACTAGAGATAGCACAAGATTATAAAATATCAAAAAAAAATTAAAATCAGACAAGCTGATGAAGCACTCTGGTCTAACTAAAATGGTGGTGGACAGGTCACATGTTGAGAGAAAATAAGGAGAAGTGACCTGAGTCACTAATAGAGTGCCACGCAAGATAAGGTAAAAAAAACAGAGGCAGGCACACCAAAAGATGGAAAGACGATATCAGGGACACAGTAGGACCACTGTGGCCAAATCTACAAGATGAAGAGATCGCACGCAGTGGAAGTCTTTAGAGGAGACCTTTGTAGGTAGACAAGCTATGAATGAAAATACACTGATTGCCAAAATGTAAAATAAAGTTAATAATATATTATAAAGTAATAGTTAGAAAACCATTTATTTAAATGTAAAGAAATATTTAATAGCAGTGAAACAATTTAATAAAAGTGTTAAATGCAGAAGAAACAGTGTTGGCGACAGCTTGCTGCCCTGAGGAACTATTGCGTTCACGAACTCTGAGAAAAAATTGTCCAGAACGGTTATTATTCTCCGACCAACTAGAAAGGAGGTGATTCCCTTTGCATAAACTCTCCAGAAGATCAGAAAGCTAGAAACAAAAGAAGAACCTTTTGCCACATACGATCGAAGGCTTTTGCAATATTCGGACTATCTGTCAGCCTCTCTCCCTTGCCTTCTGTGGCCGACGCTCATCCGTACATTTTCATACATCAGAAAATTGCCAGGTGATCGAAAATACAAACTATTGCCAATCATTCATCAATTTGATTCTCAAGATAGTTAAGAGATATATAGCAAATAAAGCTAATATAATAATACTATTAATCCTAGAACTAGTGTTTAATTCAGTTGTCTAAACGGACGAAGTCGCTATTATATATTTTTTACTAAAACAATGTGAGATATTTCAAATGGAATTACAAATAAATGTCACTTGATAGCAGTTGTGCTGTGTTGAATAACTTGGCTCGTTCTTAGATTATGTGAGTTATGTACGACACAGGCCGCAGGAGGGATTATACTTTACAAAAACTTTTATATAAATAATTACAATTACGTCATGGATTTTAGGCAAATGTTTTTAATACATTTCAATAACATTCTTGTGAAGCATTTTCTTAGATTTTCACGAGTACACATTTGAAATAAAACAATTTTTTACGGATTAAAACTCGCGTATAATTTGGTTACATTTTTATTTTAACTCGACGTTTCGAGTGCTTTGCAGCAATCGTGCTCACGGGTAAACAAGATGTAAGTATCTAAGCATACGAAACGTCGGGTTAAAATAAAAATGTAACCAAAGTATACGTGAGTTTCATTCTTATGTATCTATGGATTTCAGTAATATTTTCCTAAAATATTATAATTAATTTCGTATGTTGCATCTATTTACTTACAACATATATTTGTAAATATATTTAGAAAAACCTGTAAGTACCACTGTACTTGCATACATATTCATACATATTCAACATACGAAACTAATTAATTTTTAGCTCATTAGATAAAAGTTCGAACTAAATGTTTCAAACGAAAAATCTAGTCTAAAATAGTTCAAATTCAGCGTCTTGGTCTATTTTAAGGAAATAAATAGTAAAATATCTCGACATCGTTCTAAATGCGGGTCGGCCATTACTGAACAATGAGATGTTTAAAAACTTCAAATATTAATTGTACTTTAAACAAATTTGTCAAAACAAAGTTTATTTCAAAAGTATTTTTTCTTACTCAACTTATTCTTATTAAGTTAGAACACAAGATGTTTATAATAAAATAATAAATAATAATAGTTTTTATCTATTTTGTCGCTAATATTACAATGTCTTTCGAAAGACTTTCTTTGTTTAAGTTTCTAAAAGTGGATGACATTTTATAGCCAAAAACAATGGGCCGTTAGCCAACAATATTTCATATCAAACTATTATGACCATAAACAAAATGAACATATTATACGATTAATCATAATCAAACGCTAATTGTCTCTTATCTCAATTCAATCACCTCAAGTCTTAGCTATAAGATATAATATAAAAATGTTCAATTTTCATTTGAAAGTAATCTTATACGAAATGAAAACTTGCAACAAAGTTTATTTTGCGAGCGCGCCCCTAATTAGAGAATACGTAGCAACTTGAACTCGATGTTCAACTTTAAAGATATTGCAAAAAGCAGTGTAAAAATTATGGTTATAATTAAATATTTTACCTACATTTTTGTTTTTTCAGGTCATGAAAGCAGATGACATGGTGTCTTCTCATAATTTTTAAGCATACCTACCATGTGAGGCTTACTTGAATTATGAAAAATAAATAATAACACTAAATAGCATCATCAGAACTAGAACCTGGTACCTCTGCAACTTCTTTCTTTTCCTTCTATTTTCGCAATAGAATTAGGTGTGTAAAATACCATTATGGCCTTTGTTGTAGAATTTCGAAACCTCATTCAAATGGGTCAGATAATATTGAAATAGGAACATTCTTGGGTAAATAAAATTGTTGTTTTCTTTTGAAACTTGTGGTCGTCATTAAAATGTCATTACAGACATACTGGACAAAAAGAAGAAAAAGTTTGTTATAAATTCTTCTGAAACCTGAAACTAAACCAAAAAACCAAATAAAAAAAATTAAACAAACCTCTGCAGCATTGCAGCATGTGTTACTAAACACTTTAAATGACCGCAGATATTAAGGGTGTTTTCTAGTAGCAATATGGAGATTTTTCTACCGATTCTGATTGACAGATCGAGTAGTGCCAAAATATTTTAATTTTACAATTTATTATCGATATATCATAATAATATTATAATTAGAGTACATGCAAAGTACTTAATTCATCCGAAATTTTTAAACGTGTTGAGGCGATTTTTTTAATAAATACGTATCAGAATGTTAATAGGATTTGAAATATATTTGACATCAATTATAACCAGCTGAATAAAAGTATTTGCCGACGTGTTGCCACTCATTCATAATGGCGTATAACGATACTATAACATATGAAGGGGGTTTTGGCTTGCAGCTCTCAAACTTACTAAAAAACATAGTTACAATAGCTACTTTTCGCCGATATTTTGGGACACTGACACCCTGGTAGAGCCAGCCCGCATAGGAGCTAAAGTCAAATAACTACAAGTGTACAGTATTTTCTTAGATTTTCACGAGTACACATTAGAAATAAAACAATTTTTTACGGATTATAACTCGTGTATAATGGTTTGTAGCAATCGACCCGTGAACATGATTGCTGCAAATCATTCGAAACGTCGGGTTAAAATTAAAATGTAACCAAATTATACGCGAGTTTTAATCCTTAAAAAATAGTTTTATTTCAAACTACAACTATACTCGAACAGCTATGAAATTCATATATTATTTTAAAGAAGTCTCATCTAATCTAACTTTTTCAGTAGTTGTATTTTTCACAGAATTAAAAATACTTACAACTAGAGCTCGGTTTAAAAGAATTATACCTTAAATACTAAATTAAACTTATTTGTTTAAGGCTTCAGTAGTTTGACTAAATTAGTTCAGTAATTGAATAACTCTTCCTGAAACCAGTCTTAGCTTGCAATAACTTCAGAACAACAAAATAACTATCTCGTCAGAAAGTATTAACTAACTTTTTACTATCTGGAAAATGCCAGTTCAAATGTCTTATAGTAAAGATAAATCTACTATCTTAATCTAAATGTGCCTATTAATATTGAAATTATAATTCGTTTTGGATTTTTCAGTGCAAATAACTATGTGTGCATTGAAATTGCAGAAGTCTTCTTAGGCTTATTTCAATTTCAGATTGTAGAACTATTTAATTTATCAATTTATAACCAAATTGAACAATTGATATCAAGATTGAACAATAAATTTTAATAAAACTTATTATTCAAATGAAATAATTAATTTAAAAATAATAATTCCTTTACATTTTCATTCCAAAAGCAAGTCAGTTTCAACATCTGGTGTAAATTTCATAGAAAGAAATTGTACAATTCCTCGATCGCTGAAGCCGGCCATTACGAAACAATGAGGTATTTAAGAGACCTCAATAATACTTGTGCTGTAAGATTTTCCTGTTAAACTTCGTACTTTGAAGTTTCCTTAACTCTATGCTAGTTTTTTTAAGATTTGCATTTGAATGAAGAAAATAAATTTAAATTTATGAAATCGGAAATAACTGTCTCCCATTGTAACATTTTTTTTGTCGCACCAATAAATAAATAAATTTCAAAGAAATGCATGCAGTTCATGCCGCGAATCCGCCATGGCAAACTCCATGAATAAGATCTCCGAATGAATTCGAAAGTGTTCGGGCAAATTCCGATAGTAATCACGGATCGAATCGATCGCGAGTCGAAAAACACAGATCCAAATGATGAAATTAAAAATTTTTGTATTCGATATTTATAAAAAAGGACTAGAATAAAATATACTGCTATCCAAAACTATTATATTATAAGCTGTACCATACACATTGTGAATCCATTACAAAACTTGCAGGCAAGTATTCCATTGAGAATATCTTCTCTAGTCTCTGGAGTGCTATAATTATAATTGTAATATATATTGTGATGATGATATATTTATCTTTTTCATTGTATTACCTCAGCCTTTTTGTATTACCTGGTATCTGTCACGGTGGCACCCTTGGACGAATGATTTTATTTACCAATAGGATAGCTTAGACTGTAAGCTATCCTATTGGTAAATATAATCATGCTCTAAGCCTTAGAACAGTGACATAATGTTAGAAAGCCTTGTTCGGGAACATGTGTATCATAACCAGAAAGAATTTTAAAAATCCATGAGGGACAGAAACATACATCTCGTCTACCCGTGAAAACGACTTCTGAAAAGCATTCGAAACGTCGGATTAAAATTAAAATTTAATCAAAATTATACGCGAGTTAAATCCGTAAACATTTGTTTTATTTCCAATGTGTACTCGTGAAAATCTAACAAAATACGTTTCGAAAATTAGCTTCATCCAAACAAATACTCTAAGATAATATTTGTATAGGTTTTGGGAAGTTCTCCCTCGAAAAGGAGGATCTTCTCCCTAAAACACAAGTTCGAAAGAAGTTGAATCATGTAATACCTCAATAAATATAATTATACCGCGAAGTCCCGTCAATGGCTAATTATAAATTTTAAGCTCGCTTTTGGGAATTCGAAAAAACTTTTGACAACTTAGATTTGATTTATTTATCTTGAGCCTATTTTTAAAATATGGCTGACTTATTTTAAACCTATCTTCCATTTACGTAAATAACCGTCTAATTGGCTAGCGTAATTTTTTTTTAAAGTAATTTAAAAGTACAAAACATTTTAAAAGTAATTTAGTTCATTTATTTATATTTTTTATGTTTATTATTATTATATTTTATTTAACTGCAAATAAAAAGTTTCCAAAAAAAACCTTAAGTAATTAAAAAAGTTTCAAATTTTTAAACGTGTATGTTAATGGGTTTTAAAAAAAAATCAATATAAAACTTAAAGTAATGCACAGTTAAAAAAATTGTAAAACGCACGTAATATATTTTCTCTTCTTAACATTAAAATTTATAATATGTTACAGAACTTTTTGAATAGGCAATTAAAATGCCCTGAAAAAGAAATAAGCTTCTATAATAGATGTTAATAATATTAAGTAATTTTATACCGTTGTTTTGTCAATGATAATTTTAATATCATACATTAAACTATTAAATACTCCAAGAAGTCAACCCTGTAGTTTACAATATATTACTAAAAACGTAAAATTATTTACAAAGATTATTAAACGAAAAAATGATTAATGTTTAAACATACGAATCACAAGTAAGACATCCAATTATCCACTAATTATCCGATAAAATCCAATAAAAAAATCGTTATAAATATATTACAGTAAAATAGAACGGCCTTACCAGTAATCTGATGGTTAATCTGTTAGTACTTCACAGACACATAGAAAAGTCATTATTCACACCATCACATAACATAAATGTATATTTACACAAATTTTCACATAACAATGAACCTGTAAGTCATTATTTTATAAGCACCACCGTTTTAAACGCGCGATCGTGATAACACACGCCCCAGCGGAAGAATGGATCCTACTGACTTCATGGACGTTCAGCTATGGTTATGTAAAATAACACAAATATAAAGCTATATTCCAAAACAGGTCTTAATACATTAGTATTTAAGTATATAATTCCGTGAAGGGATATAAGGTTTTCCACCCCAAGAGTGGGAAAGGGATGTGACAGACTTTTCTTTAAAGTATTAATAATATCTCATAAATTATCGATTTCTAAATAATATTTTATATGATTGTTACAAGTATATATTTAGTTAATGAGTTAATTTGAACAATAAACATTTATTTCCTATAACGTATAATTATTACCTACGTTAGAGATAATTTGATTAATTATTTAATATACTTAAATATTTTTTCCCTTAACATATGTTTTACTATATAAAAGAGCAGAAAATTATAGTATCCTGATAAAAGTCATTAAATTTGTGTTATCTATAACATAGAAAAACATTTTAATTTATTAAGTTGTCTAATATTAAGGATATGTTATAACATATTCACAAATTAATTCATCCATCACTAGTAGGTAATGTTGCCAGATGATTAGTTCCGTAAAAACCAAGATTTTCTTTACATTTCTTAAAGTTTTTTTATCATTTATAACGAAACATACGGTATTTCGAATAAATGTCATATTTTATAAATTCTAAAATAAAAGAGATTATAAAGACATATTTATGTTTAATTTTTATATATTTATCTATGATTTTTGTACTGTATTAATTAGTCATTTAGAAACTTATCTTAACTGCTAAACCCATAACTTAAACAACTGAGCTTAGATTACTTACTCTTTAGAAACTACACAAGGTTCCGTTTGCAAAGTGTGACCCTACACATTAATATGTAAATGTGACCGCAATTAATTATATTATAATATGGTAATCTGATGTCATTGTTTTGAATATTTGATTGTAATTGTAATAAAGCTATCAAAGCTTGATTTAATCTGTACGTGTATAAACGTTTATATTTTATTATGAATTAATTGTTTATTAAATTTATTCATACATAGTGACATTCACGATCCATCATGTTCGGGGCTCATAAAAAATGTCCCCGAGTGGGTTCGAAATCACTGGAGAAACTTTCGCAATAATTAAAATGAGTTAGACCTTTTAATTGTGTATAATAATTAAAATGGATCATGGTGGCTTAAAAAGAAAATGTATATGCCTACTTTTGATAAACTTATATGACGTTTGCAGCTTTAAATGCCTTGAAAATTAGTGAAAATTGCAAATGCATCACAAACTCCATAGAACATAATATATATGCTTTTTCAATCGTTTTTTAATTATAACATTATTATCAAAACAAAAAAATATAAATCTATTATAAAAAATGTAAAATAAATAAAGGATACAATAAATTTCAGATTAAAAATGTTTCTTATTAATTACAACTATTTTTTTCTTACTATTGTTGTAATAACTCATATTAAACAATGGCAATACTTTATTTTGCTGTCAGTCAGAATCAGATGTCAAGATAACCTTAAATAATTAAAAAATATATATTGTTATGTAAATGTTTTAACAATTTAAAAAAAATTAGAAGGAATTACATAGAGATGAATGTCGCACGTAAAATTTGTTCCATACGATACAACCATTATCACCGTAATGTATGCAGAAAACTTAAAACTTGTGCCTCAAATTACGATTCGGCTAAAGTTGAAACACAAATACAAGAAGAGAAATTCGATTTTGAAGATTTAAAGGTACTAGAGCGAGTCGAACGCCGCAAAGCGTCTATACCACCGTTTATGAAAGATGTTTTTATGTCTGTATTTAACCGCGATATGCTCTCATATCCAGAAGTCCTCAACAAAGAAGAGTCTACAGAATTGAACAACCGAGTTGAAACTCTACAGAAAGTCTTTGATAACCCAAAAAGCACAAAAAATGACAAAAAAAACATTTTAGAGACCACTGGTATGTATGGTGCTCCAGTACCACTCTCAAATGGTGGTTTGGCGATGAATTACACAGAAAGTTTACGTTATTTAGACGTAATAAGTGACTTACAACTAGGACAGGAATTAAGTGATCACTGGGTGTGTTTAAATTTGTTGAAATTAGGCTTAAGTTCGGATAACTATCAGAAAATTGTTGGTGATTTGATTTCTGCTGAAGCGACTATTGGACTGTGCATACAGGAAAGAATTACTGAAAGGATATTGCAAGCAGACTTCAGAACATCCGCTGAATTAAAACAAGAAGGTAGTACAATACTTCATTAAATTAATTTAATAGTAAAATAGTATATTTTGCAATACTCTCACATCACAAGAACTGTAATTTTAAATAAAACATTTATTTTAGGAATATGGAAATTAAATGGCGAGAAGATTTGTCAAACAAAAGCCAACTTCCTGATTGTTCTCTGTATTACTGAAGGTGTGAAGTTCAAACCGTTTTTAGTGCATCCTGGAGCAGCTGGTGTTAGATACCAAGAGAATTTTGTGTCATTTAGAGATACACCAGGTAACATCAACAAAATGGTGCATGTTTCTTATTATATTTTTATTCCAATTAACAATTTTTATTTAACAAGGTTAGTTTACTAATGTTGATGGATTTCCTGACAAAATATTTTCTTTATAAAAAGTAGCCAATAGCCTTTTAAAATTATTTATATTTAATTATTTTCTATTCATTTGCAAACTATATTATTATTATTTCTGTCAAAAATTAATCTTACTAAATAAATAAATGAAAAAATTCATGTTAGCATATTTGTCCATCAATCACTCTAAAAGTACAGATTGGAATTTTGCATACACATAGAGTATAAACTTAAAAGACATGATAAGTCAATAAAAAGAATTTTATTATAGAAAAGTCAAACATTTCCTTAGGAATGCTACTAGGATTATTTACTTTATATGAAATATATTCCTTATTTATCCTATCCAGAGGCATAAGCTTATTTAATAAACCTATATGTAATTCCAGCAACCCCACTTCCTGAAATCTCAGAACAGCTCATCTCACAAACTCTTGGGAAGTCTCGTCTGTACACAGCCAACCTCTGTCGGAACAGCTTGTTACGAACCATGAGATCTTGTGCTGAATATGTGCGTGCCCGTTTCTTTTGTGGTGAGATATTTCTATATACTAGTAGCTTTACCGTGGTTTTACTCACGTTATAAAGAGATCTTTTATATATATATTAATCTAAAATTTATTTAATGTTCCTTTAAAATGTTTGTGATTTGAAAAGCTAACAATAAAGAAACAAACACTTGGTACTATTAATAAAAACAATCGCAACCTTTCTTTGGAATGGATTAAATTAATAAATCACAAACAACCTGATGTGTTCATTTATTATATTATTTGATTTTGTGGACTGTAACTTAATAAAGAAAATAAAGAATATAAAATAGTTAGAACAAAGCGTGAAAACAAAGGGCAATAGGACTGACCTGGACAGGATAGCGCCACGTGCAGCACTGTATGTTGTCTTCAAATATGGTTCTTCTATTTAATGCACGCACATATATATGTTCAATTTTATAATATTAATTAAACACTTGCTTCACTGCTAATTGCTGATCTGCGTCTCATAAGCAATAATTGCGGAACCCTCTTTTAATGCTGGCGGATTGTATAACCCGTCGTCGTATCCCGGCGTTAGAGGAAAGAGGGTAGAAATAGAAAAAAAGGGAGTAGTGGACGTAGGATAGTTATAGCGTTTTTATTAATGTTACTTTATTTATTTATTCTTTTTGCACAATTCATAACAAAATGTACAAAAGGCGGGCTTAATGCTATTAAGACATTCTCTACCAGCCAACCTTAGATGTGCAGGAGAGGACGTTAGTAGGGGTGCAAAAATAAAATTAAAAAAAACGAAAAGAGACAAAAAAAAAGAAAAAATAAAAATATAACTATGTAAGCAAATATTTAAATAAAATACATAACATATTATAAATATACATATATAAACAAATACATATTTATGCATATACATATACTCAAACTAAAACATATATAAATAACACGCTATACAGACATATACATTATTCATTAGAGATAGAGTTCCTTGACTTGGCGTTTGAATAATCCACGCGTTCTGGATTTTCTTAAATGATCTGGTAACTCGTTCCACAGTCTGACAGCAGCTATAGCAAATGAGTTGGAAACGAAGCCAGTGCGATGAAGAGGAGTATGAAGCAGTAAATTGCTAGAAGAACGGAGTGATCTGTCATGTACATCCGCTAAAAACTTGAAATTGCTTTTTAAGTAAGCAGGGGTGGACGGATTAAAGAGAATAGAGTAAAGTAGACAAAGAATTCTTAGATTTCTTCGTTGACGTATAGGCAACCATTTAAGTTTTGATCTGTAGTCTGAGATATGGTCAAACTTACGGAGTCCGAAAATGAAGCGAATACATATATTGAGTAGGCGATCCAGTTTATTAAGGAGTACCTCATTGGCGTCAACATAGCACACATCGGCATAGTCTATGACAGGCAGAAGCAATAGGTTAACCAACTGTAATTTGGCTCGTTGGGGAAGGAAGTTTCTTAGTCTTAACATGGGGTGTAATGTAGTATAAAATTTACGTGACAATTCTTTAATTTGGTGATGCCAGCGAAGAGTGTTGTCTAAGAAGATTCCTAAATTTTTTACTTGCGAAGAAAAGGGTATTTTATTGTTGTTGTAAATCACATTCGGTAAAGAATTGAAGTCAATATAATTCATCTGGCGAATACTCCCAATAATAATTGCTTGACACTTGCTTGGATTAACTTCAATACCAAAGTCGTTTGACCATTGCAACAAACGTTCGAGAACAGCATTCATTGAATGAATTGTATCATCAATTGTCTCAACTTCTGTATGTATATACAGCTGCAAGTCATCGGCGTAAAGGTGGTAATTACAATTTAAAATAGAAGTAATGGAATTGATAAACAGAGAAAATAACAAAGGAGACAAAATACCGCCTTGGGGGACCCCAGCAACCACTTCACACCAATCAGAAAGGCCTTCATTAGTGCGGATGGCCTGCTGGCGTCCTCGAAGATATGAAGAAAACCACCCATTAGCAGAAGCCGAGATGTTGTACCTGGAGATCAACGCAAGTAGGAGGTCATGGTCAACAACGCCAAATGCGTTACTGAAGTCAACCAACACAAGAACGGTAACACGTTTGTTTTCCATTCCTTGCCGAATGTCTTCAGTGACCTTTAAAAGAGCTGTACTTGTGCTGTGCCCAGTACGGAAACCTGATTGTAACGGATCCAGCAAATTATACTTGGAAAGAAATAAGGAAAGTTGGGAATGAACGATGGATTCTATTATTTTGGATAAAAACGGTAGTATTGAAATGGGACGGTAATGAGAAGGTATAGAAGGCTCAGAGACCTTTGGATGTAGGAGAATGTGAGCTTTCCGCCACAAGTATGGATAACTGCATGAGGAAAAGGAAAAATTTATTATCTTGGAAATGGGAACAATAACTGAGTCAATAATAAGTGTTATCATAGTACGATTAATCCCGTCACAACCAGTAGCCTTAGATGTTATGGCTAAAATGTGTTTCTTAACCTCGGTCTCGCAAACAGGTGCGAAATGAAATATTGGGATATCCGGCTTCGGCAAAGAAGAAATGGATGAAAGGGTTGCAGTTCTTCTTTGTGGGTCAATAGTATTGATATAAGAGAAGTGTTGATTAATGCAATTGACATCCACAGACGAAGAACTTTCTAAAGGTTGAGTTTTGCTTATACCCACGGATTTAAGGAATTTTAAAGTGTCTGCTGCAGAGGAGCAAGTTCTAGTAAATATATATCGGCGTTTTAATTTGCGACATAATTGGTTACACCGATTCCTAGCTGCCTTATACACAGACCAGTTGAGTACCGAACGATCTTTTTTAAATTTATGAAAAGCACGGTCTCTCTTCAGCATGGCTTTTTTCACGTCGTCATTGAACCACGGTGCTGAACCCCGCCTCACTTTTATTTTACGCAGAGGGGCATGACGGTCGAAGAGTGCTAAAATATTACTATTTAAAATTTTCACCATTTCGTCAATTGTATCTAACTCCTCTATTGCAATCCAATCCATGTTACATGCATCCAATGCAATCGCATGTTTGTCGATATTAATAAAATTACGTAGCATAAGAAATTTAGGTTTGCTTTTGCATACCCTAGCTTGGTATGAAACAAAAATCATGTCGTGATGAGAGAAAGCGGGAGCAGGTATTTGACCAAACTTACTGACACATTGAGCATCAGAACAAATAATGAGGTCCAATAAAGTTGATGAAGAACTAGAGTGATGTGTGGGACCGAGTGCTAAGATTTCTAGGTTAAGAGAATCAGTTAACTGCCGAAGCTGATTTGACCTTGAGTTTTGTCTAAGCAAACACGTGTTAAAGTCGCCCATGACTATGAGATCTGCGTTATAGGAAAGCAAGTCTTCAAGAACGACTTCCAACTTAGAAAAGTAACTTATATTAGGCGGGGAGTAGACAACGCCCACAACCACTTTTTTGTCAGTACTAACCTCAATAAAAAGATACTCAGGCGAATCATGAAGAGAAGAAAGAGATTGGAGAATGATTTTGTATTTGAGATGACTGCGAAGATAGATGCAGACCCCGCCTCCGGGTTTACCAATGCGGTCATTTCTTATAAGTACGAAGCCAGGAAGTGAAAAAGAGGTGGTAGTGAGTGAAGGTTTTAGCCAAGATTCGGAAACTAATACAGCATGAACAGAATTTAGATCAAAAATATCCAGAAGATCTAAATAATGGGAAGGAATACTTTGTGCGTTGATGTGACAGATGTTAAAGTTGTTGTGAAATGGTTCCAACTCATTTGCAATAAAACATTTAACAGATATGAAGTCATTATCTACACTGTTGAAAGAACTATGCTCATCAGCCGTTTGATAAGATTCCGAACTAGATTCCATTTAAAATAAATACAATATGTATACGTATTATACAATATTATAGCAAATATATATATATATAATCTATAAATACAATACTATAAATATAAATTATTATTAAAAAAAAATATTAAAATCTAAATTTAATTTATAATGCGATAACAAAACGTGCTCAATTACACATCCTGCTGACCAATTAATCAATATATAGTTAAAGAAAACAAAAAAAAAAAAACAAAAACAAAAAAAAGAACACTATTAAACTAATTAAAAAAAAAGATAAAAACAACAAAAAAGGACAATAATGTATAGTTGTTAAAAACATATGGGTCCAAGAACTAATTAACACAACAATTGTTAATATTATTATATCTTCAGTGACAACAATTTATTAAAATTTAAACATGACTAAATCAAAGGCACTAAAACTTTTTTAAAAACAAATAACCCTAAATCTTATTTTAAAAAGATTATGAACAAATAGCCCTAAATCTTATTTTAAGAAGATTATGGACATATTATAAAATGAAAACTAGTCACTGAAGCTGAATAGATGTAAACCGTTGCCTTAATTTTCTATTGTCAAACTGACAGTTGGCAGTTTAGTTAGTAACTATTAATGTATTGTTTAGACATATTAATAATATTAGTATATAAGAAAAAAATGTAAAAAAAAAACAATAAAACAGTGCAAAAAAAAATACTAAAAAGATATTATAAACAAAAAAATAAAAAACATATAAGTAAAGTAAAAAGTGAACAAAAAGAGCTATAATATTGAAGGTTACTTTATATACATTGAAGAAGAAATATATATACATTTAAGGTTTTCTTAAGACCTGTTTGCGCGTGACTGGGCGAGCGATGGTCTTTGGTGAAGATGATGAGATCAACTTACGCTGCTGCATAGTCTTGGGCGGTTTTGCTACAGGAATGGAAAGGGAATGTGACAAAACACTCGGATGTTTCGCAAACAAGTCTTCAAGGCGTTCTACATCAGTAATACGGTGCACTTCATTGTTCGGCAGCTTAATAAACACTGCACCATAACGTGTCCAACATTTGGTTAAACCAAAATGCTTTTTAGCCTTGCCAAATAGGTCTTGACGTGGTTTGGTCAAGAACTCACTCAGTACAACTGATGACGCCTTAAGAGCCTTTTTATTATTGAAAATTATGTTTCTGACATTGAGATTATTAAATCTAACAAGTATGGGACGATTTCTTTTGTCTGATCGTGACCCAAGCCTATGGCAATGTTGTATGGCAGTGGGTTGGACATCTGAAAGGCCCATGAGTACTTGGATAGTACTCAATATTGTAGAGATAAGGTTTTCACCCTACTTTTCTTCAATACCACTGAACAGCAGAGCATTTCTACGGGTCTGATTATCCACTTCGTCCACTTGAGCGGCTACGTTTTCAATCAGTGATTTCAACAACTCGAGTATACTCCACACTGATGATTTAAAATCACTGTAATCACTTTGCAGCTTCTCCAGACTAGGCTTACTCAAGTCAGATGAAGGTGATGTTAACTTCAACTTTTCTTCAAAATCTGTCATACGTTTGCTAAGGGAATCGGCAATATTTCTGTGAATCTCAACAATGTCTTGAATGTTTGCCATTGTGAATTATGATTTGTGAATTGTGATATAAGGTGAAATAGAAGTATAAGGCCAGCAGGTTGGTGCAAACTTTTAAAATTAACTACACATTTAAATATACACTTGTGAAATATAAACTTTAACACTTTATAAATAGAAACTGAACTCTTATTTTCTTTTAAAGTTATTGAAAACTTTTTAAATTCTCAAAAATAAAGGAAGATACAATTTTCAATGTGTAACGTTTTTTGCTCCTACCGCCAAAAAAGTATACTATTACTATTATACTATTTCCACCACAAGCATCAATTTAAAAAAAATATTAAGTAATAGTATAACGTTTATTTAATAAGTTTTGCAATAAAATTATTAATAAAATTATGTATAATTATAATATTTAGTAAATAAAAAAAAATATCTTCCAAAAAAATATTTCTATTTATAAATCAATACGGAATTTTATACTGAATCTAAAAAACCAACACTCATGATGAACCAAAGTTTTCTGAAAAAGTTATGAGAGAAAAACTACAAATGGAAATATTAAAATACATGTTGAATAAAGGACAATTTACACGACTCACTAGTAAAAATAACAATATAATAAAACTGAAATACTACCTCCTACCCACTAAGGCTAAAAATCGTTCAGATATAAGTCCAAAAGAATATCAAACATCATCATACAAAAGGATATATTTGTATGTAGAAAGTTCTGTTATCCAAAAAATCACTTTTTTTATTAAGCGAAGCGAAGCTCTTTACTACCCAATTTTTCAACTCTGTTACTCTACTTCTCCTTCAATTTACGAGCTATACACGAAATTTTGCATATATGCGGATAATGAGCTAAACTCGGTCTGGATTGAAAATCAGCCGAATCGTAATTGTAGTTTTCGAGATAATTGATATGTGTCCCATATAGTATACATATAGAACGTTTTTGTTTCGCGCGCGCTGCGTCCTAGTTATTTTTTGTTTCTTCAGTTTCAGGTTCAACTGAAAATCAGTGTATAAGGTAACTTCGTTTTGTACGAATATTGACTTGTGCTCTTTTCTTGACATCACACAATATTGGCACAATATTTAATTATTATTTTTTTGTTATTTAATTTAAAATAGGTCCACGCAAGCGGGGTTAGCCTCGCGACGCAGTCGAGCGCAATATCTAGAGTTAAATATCGATATTTATTTATGGATAAAAGTTATGATTTGATGTCAATACTTGTTTTGACCAAATTTATAATTAATTTACGTCTCACACGCGACTGAGGTGAAAGCACGTGACACGCCTCTGAAGTAATGTAGTAGGAATGGTCGTGCGCTTGAAATAAAAACGTTCTATATCTTAACTATGTGGAACACATTTTATCAATTATCTCGAAAACTACAATTACGATTCGGCTGATTTTCAATCCAGACCGAGTTTTGCTCATTATGCGCATGTGTGCAAAAGTTGAAAATTTGAGTAGTAAATGATTTTTGTGTTTTTAATTTTTTTATTATTTTGTCTTCATTTGTTGTTCTTGAATAAATGTTATTTCTTTCTTTCTTTATATATATTATATATTAAGTAACTAGCAATTTTGCAAAAAAATTTTAAAAAAATGCCTTTTTAAAAATACTAATTAATTCTAAACTATGAGGATATATTGATTCCATTTAAGGGACTCCATTATTATTGAAGGTAAGCCCTTCTCCGAGCTCTCCACCGTCAGAGCTCACATCGGAGACACGGTGATGCACTCGTACGCCTGCGAGAGTGCGGAGTACTTCACCGCTGGACTCATCGATGGCTACATTGACGCTGATGCTGAAGTAGAAGTGGCCATGTGCAGGTAATGTATACAGGATGTGTAAAATAATATTACAATGGCCTCCAATGTCCTATCATATATACAAACAAAAATGTGGAAAAAATGATATTAAAATAACCTCAAATTTCATGTTTCCAGTATACAAATAATCACTTTATCAAATTATTTGAAATATAAATATATATATATATATATATATATATATATATATATATATATATATATATATATATAAATTCGAAAATAAATACATGCTTTATATAATTTTTAGATTTTGATGATTTTTATAGTTTATAAATAAAAATATTAATAAAAGAAAAAATTTCAATGTGATAAGTGAATATTTTAGGAACTTCATATCAAATCACGCTCAGAGCCAACTCCTCAAGCTGCTGGCTATCCCCGGGGTGGAGCAACAGGGAGAGTGTCTCCGGACCCTGGAGGAGATGAGGAGACTCACTCTCCGGGGGGAGACGGTGGAGAGTGTTAATATGTTTATAGGTTAGTTTTTTTTTACCAAAACATATAAATTAATTGTCCTTCGACCTTTTTTATTTATTTTTCTTAGATTTTAAACATTACATTAACTCATTTATAGACTACTAGATCGATTTTGATGGAACTTCTCATTATAGCTTAAGAATTTGAATCAATATACTTGTATCCATACGTAGTGACGGCAATATATTTCTTTTGCTAACTTCGCAAAATATTATATACAATCTGCAAGGAATTAAAAAAAATATATCTAAAAAGAAAAAATAAGAGTCAAACCGTTTTATAGTTATATAGAACATATAAACAAAAATGAAAAAGTATGTTATATTAGCTAGTAGGTAATAGGACTTTTTTTAATATATAAATGTACAGACAGCGCATATTTAGTATACAATTTGTTTTGGAATCAAATGATGGAAATGAGACTACAAGCTGAAGTTATTTCCAGCTCTAAATGGCATCACCCACGCCGGGAGACAGATGGCTACAGATGTACAGAAATTAAGAAATCCTTTATTCAATCCTTCTTTTATACTCAAGAAGATAATCGCGGACAGACATCAGGTAAGAAGTAAACAAAATAATAAATAACCAAATTAAATCTTAATACTACAAAAAATTAACATTTTTAACAATTATTTATAAATATTTGTTCTTTTTTTCTTTCAGGAGAAAGACGATCCCAAACTAGACCTGTACCTGTGTGAACACCTGCACCCCACGCTGAAGAGACCCTCGGAACATCTGGAATACTGCGTACTGAGAATGAAGTAATGATTTAATAATCTTTATTATTATTTAGGTTTAAAGTCCCTAAAAAATATAATTTACTAAACAATTTAGTTCAAATATCTTAAGGTTTGTAACGCACATACATGTATCAGTTTCTGTTTATTATTTTCATTATGTTGTTATAAACTTTTACTTGTTGCTATTAATTTGGCTGAGCGAAACAAAGCTCTTTGCCGGTCAACTCAAACAAAGTTTGTCTGTTATCTCCTGCACCGATCAAGCTATACCAACCAAATTTGGACCAGTTGATTATCACATGTCTACCTTTCCATGCATAGGTTTTGAAAAAAATTGTTATTGTAGATTAAGAGTAATTTGCAATTAACTTAATTTTTAATTAAAATGTTCTATTACAAGCGCAGATGGGAAATTCATATTATGACTGATATATGTATGTCATAGTAAGTGCAGACATTGGGGAAATAGTATCACATTCAAGTTTTCTTGACATATTTTTCGTTTCGCTCAACTTCCTGAAGGCTAGGGGCTCTTAGTATACATGGTGTGCAATAAACAATATAAATAAAAATAAATAATATACATTAATTAGTAGTTTGTTTGTTCGTTCGTTTTTTCATTCATTCAGTATAGTATAATAATGTAATTATCTTCAGATACATCGTGGAGACAATGATGAGCAGACACGGAACAGACATAGTCACGGCTTACACGTGAGTATATTTATTTATTTATTTTGGAAACAAACGGTGTTATAATAAACAAATAAAATACCAACATTAAAAATATTTAACCAAAAATAATTTACATTATTACAATGAAACACATAATACAATTCGGAGAATAGATTCATAGCGTTAACAATAATCTGAGGAAAATATCAAAAACAAACAATTGATAGGCAACTATTAAATAAACATAATTTGAGTAACAAATAAAGATTGGAAAGAGTTGTATTATTATTGTTTACTATATGATCATTTAATAAATATCTCTAATATTCTTATTAATAATAAAATTGTTAAATTAGAATTTACTATATTCTCACGAACCGTGGAAATAATTAAGCACAGGTGCTTTATATCATGTTAAAATACCAGACTTGTTTTCTGCCACACTTGTTTTCTGTATTCCTTTAATTATAAATTCATTTTATTATATTCATTCTTGTCTCCAACTTTGAGCAAGGATCACAGAGTTTGTAAATTAAATATGGTATTAAATTTTAAGTTAATAAATTTGTATTTTTTGGATCCCCCGGTTGTGACCGACGTAATTAATTATTGGATTTTCCTCAGAGTAACATTTTTTTTCTAAATATGTTTATTGTGCTACGCAGCATGTACAGTACAAAAGTTGTGGAGAGAACCTAAAACTATCTACTACTTAGGTAATCTTATTGTTAAAAGATTTAACAATTGCTTTTCAATATTTTATTTGCCACTGAATCAATATAACATTCAAATATAGGAAATGATTTATTAAAAGTGAATCCAAAAAAGCTATAGTTGTCAAAAGAAAATTTTTATTAAATTTATATTAAATTATTATTTGTGACACCTCTGTATAAGTTACAAGTTGGTTACAAATATTTATTTATTTTATAAAATTTTATTAAATTTAAAAATGTAATATTCTTTCTTTATTTTGTTTCAGAGAATTGAACAGACTCTCAGAAGCGGCCACTGAGATATATGTGATGGCTGCTGTTCTAGCGAGAGCTTCTAGGTAAGAAATTATAATATATATTATATTATAATATGGATATTTTATTTTATACTGATATTTTATTATAAGCTTACATATTATGTTACGAAAGAATAATATTAATTAAATGAACTTGGAGTGTGATTAATTTAAGTAAAATTAGTTATTAAAAACATTTAAAAAAAGTATTTTTTTTTAACTGAATCAAGTTAAATTAGTATGAGAATGTACCCTTACTAATATTTTTCTTTGATATAAATATTGCTCAAATAATCAATAATTTGTTTTTTTTTTGTACTATTTTTTATGTCATATATATAAGTATGTTTTTCAAAGGTCCTACTGTATTGGATTACGGAACGGGGAACTCGAAATGAAATTGGCGGCATGTTTTGTTGAAAAATCCAAAGATCAAGTTAGGAAGTTACTCACAGATATCAGTGATGGGGAGTTTATAAACCTGGACCATTTCAGGATTAGTTTTGGTAAAAGAACCCTGGATTCCAAGAGTGAGCTGGTTGAGAAACCCACTGCAAGGGTATTTTGGTAGAATAAATGTTTAATATAATCTGTTGTTTTATTACTGACACTTTTTGTAATTAGGCTTTCGTGATCCATGATAACTATTACATATAATTTTTGTAACGTGGTATCTTCGCGGCTACACGATACATATCAAAGTTTATATATATTTTAAAATATTTACGTGAAAAAATAAATAATAACATTTTACATTTGCTTTGTTTACATTTTTTGGATATTAATTGACACTTAAAAATATGACAGATTGCGTCTCACACTACACACGTTACATAAAGAATTCAAATGTTTTGAAATTTATATTTTTTTATATTTTTATTATAACAAAAATGCTTGTTAGTTGGAAATAATTAGTAAAAAAATTTAATAATTTATCTTGTTTGCAATATCTTTATTATATAATATTATTATATTCTTTTAGAAAATTGTTAACTGAGACCATATCACATTATTTTATAGTATTTTTCTTAGATGCGCTTTTATTTTTCAGTTCGTTATGTTCGCAATTATTTGAATTTATTGGCTACGACAGGATGTCTCCTTTCTCCTGCAGTTTGTTGCGTTTTATGAATCTTAGTAGAACTCCATTGTTTAAATATAAACGCATATAAGCGTGATAAACTTGGTTGTTTGTTCCTTCTATTTTGGTGACTTTTATAATTTTCTTTGCTCGTACGTTGACGACATATGCCAGTGTGTTTCTTTAAAATTAATATTTTAATACATCAATTGAAAAGTTATTCTCTCCACAGAAACTGGACTTTTGGTGAGTTTGAACCATTAATTTCGAATTAATAACGCGTTCTTGCGAAGCGTAATCATGCTACGAGTAACGAAGATATGTATACTATATCCTTGAAGATACGAAGATGACACTACATCCTTCCTCCCCTTCTCGCAGCAACGACGTGCCTACAGAACTGCTGCACTCAGTTCACGCCGCGATTCCGTCATGATCCGTCCAATTTTATCATAGGATAAAATTAACACGAGTAAAATTGGATAATTGTGTATGGTAATGACAGTTGTTTAAGCAGGAATTTTATTTTTAATTAATTAAAACAAGAAAAAAGCTCTAAGTGTTTATTAACGAAATACATATTACCTAAGTTCATTATATAATATTTCCGACAAATATACTACAAGGTCTATGACATAGTGCGGCAAATTATCATTTTGCTATTTTTAACATATGACTAAAAATTATTTGCAGGACAACAAATCTTTTATAATAACCTAAGGATTATATTTTGGGTAAACATTTATAAAAGAGACGCCGCCATCAGCTGGTTTGAAAGTATCCCCAATGGTGACGGATTTGTTGAGAGGCTTCTTTCTCTTTCGTAACTTGCTAACACCTTCTGTTATTTTCTTTGACAGTTTTATTTTCTTTGGTTCGAAAGCTTCTCTTTTATCTATGGTTGTTATCTTATTTTTTTCTTTGCGCTTGTAATAAAATACTTCCCAGGCTAATGTGATCATTGCTAAACCCAATCCAAATAATGTTGCTATGAAAACTCCACCTAAAAATATTATATTATAAGGTAATATAGAAAATATCATATAACATAGACGTATGTGGTGTTTTGACTGTTTCTTTAGTGCAATTTATATCTGAAAGTATACCAATGACACTTGCCCAAACTCTCCAAAGTAATGCCTTCTGACTCATCGGCGTCAGGGCAAGCCTGTCGTGCTGATTCATTCCAATACCTAAGAAAAAATAAATATGTATATTAAAACACAGTGTTTGACAAAAAGTGCATACTAATTTGTAAGGTCATACTTAAACTGGTTCAAAATCCAGAAACAAGTTGAAATCTTTTGTAATAGTGAAAACATGAAAGGAGGTAAATATTTATAATTAAAAATTTAATAAAAGCTTGCTTTGGTATTAAAAGTTCTGATATCCGACAATGATTTTCAAAGGCCTGAGACAGAAGTAATCTATTGCCCACTTACTTGGCCGAAAGCTGTTCCAAGAACCTCTCCTTCTGCAGGTCTAGCAGCGCACGCGACAGCTCCTCTTGCAGCCTGGAGCCCGCTGACACTGCCAACGCGTAGGGCTGCTCCGCGAACACCTCGCCCACCTCCGTCAGATTACAGTTGCGTGTTATCTCGTACCTGGGAGAGGGGCTTTGATCGGTCTTTTATTGCTTTTAAATAAATATAGAATATTATTGATTATATAACATTGCATCGTCACTGGAACTAAAGCTGAATTTCATCTCAAATTGTCAAGGTTAACTAGATCATAATTCATTTACAAGATTTGTCGCTAACTAACAAACTGACAGATGGGTTAACAAAAAATCCAATTGTGTTTTGTTAAGTTTTTCCACCTTTTGAAGTAGTGAAGAATGGTAACCACTTTTATAATATAAATTATAGAACGAACCTTCCCTATGCCGCAGCATGGCGTGGCAGAACTTACTATTTTTATTATTCTTTCAGAACCTGTGTTTACAATAATACAAAATCCTAGAACTGTCTGTCAAAGCAACTTCTAAACTCTAAATACTTTCTAGAGATTTGGATATAATCCGTAAACTTTTGCAGTTTTCGTCATAGTTTCAACATTTATTTCAAGATCATAGAGACTAACTGATTTTTATTTTAGTAACAATGACGTACTTAATTTCAGCTGAATCGTGTATAAAAGCAAAATCGGCTTCCGAGTGTTCATTAACTTGTTCAAAACCAGTCTGAGCGTCCGTCACGGGGCCTGCAATTAATTATTACATTTATGTAATGTTATTACCTCTTTAGTCTTTAAGACGAGATTACCTTTTAAAACATATAATATTTAAAAAAACTCTTTCACGCCTTAACTTCTTAACTCTGCCTCACCATCATGCATTATATCTGAACATATTAGGGGTACATACACAGAGGTCGTATATGACATCGTAGACATATCTATAATAGCTACTTTTCCGATGGAATAATAACTTTTAACATTCGTCTGATATAACAAACTTTTTACGAGCAAGGAAATTCGCTGGCAAAAGCTAATTATACTAATTTGAGTATAAATAGAGAATCTAAATTAAATACAAAAAAAAATATATTCATTCATTAAGGTACAGATTTGATTTTACCACTTGAATATTATAATACTATTAAATTGAAAATTAATTCTACGAGGGCGAAGATTTTTCAAATAACTTGACGAATAGTGGGTTCGCCGAATAATCAATATCTTTTATAAGACAAAGGTAACCTATGGACTTCCTCAGAATCCATTCTAGAATATTTCAAAATTGTATTATAATCTGCACTCAATTTTGTGCGTTAAGAACTATACAGACACATATGCCAATAACGTTTTGGAGTTACACTTACACATATGAGAAGCGTCGACTTACATAGACACACAGCTGTGAGATAGTCGAGTTTGTATTCAATAACCATTGGTGTTATTTTCTATTAAATATTTATCGAAATTGTTTTTATATTAAAGTTATTGCTTTAATAAAACCAACAACACATAAATATTAATATTATATTTTGTAATATAATTTTAGGCGTTATTTTTTGGGTCTTTTGTCATCAAAAATCATTTAATTATCAGTATATTCCTTACCTGAAGCATTAATTGCGAGGAGGATGTGTCCGTACTGTTCCCGTATGGGATAGTCCCACACCCTGTACTGCGACTGGTCGGAGGTGGCGTTTAAAGTGATCTCTTTCCACACCCTTATTTAAATTATAAAGTTATTAGCTAGGGTTAGCTAACATTTAAATAAAAATCGAACAACCTTATTGGAATCTTATTTTGTGGTAGCAAAACAGCCGAAATTAATGTGATACAATTATCGAGTTGTCACTGCTAATAATTTACTTGTAGATTGAGTTTCTGATTATTGATTTCAATCTCGGATTGAAATCTATTTATAAAATATTATTTTCAGTCTTAAGGGATAAGTCACATATTTAAAATAAATAACTCTATATATAAGTATTAATAACTGTTTGTTTTTAATATCTTTTTCATCTATAGATAAAGAAGAAGTAACAAATCTGTCGAATCATCTTAATTACGTTATTAAAAAACTTTTTGTAATAATAAAATTCAAGCTTGTGAAACTCAATACGTTGATAGACTTACTGAGGGTATGTAGAGGCATAATTATTCTATAAGTGAGTAGTTGATTGATTTATTTTTTTACCTGTAAAGCGTATCTTCAGCAAATTTCATATTGATGAAGTACTGGTGGATTGTAGATCCGTCAACGACCGTATAGTTGATACGAGATTGTCTCGCTAGCTGTTCTAGAGAGGAAACTGGCGTCTATGATACAAATGATGATAATTGTAGATAACATTACTAAAAACTAAATAAACATTAAATCTGACGCTAGAAAGGACATCTGCATAGATAAATAAATACCTGCATCCTCTCAACAGTTAGAAATGCCGCCAAATTAGCTGTGAAGGTAGCCAACATGAGCACCACGAATAACCAATATGCTGCCACGAGCGTTCGCCCCGATAACGCCTTGGGCGCTTCGCCCCCCCCTTGAGGCGTGAATGACGTCAGCGCAAACCAGAAACTCTCTTTCAGGGTAAATTCTCTAAAATAATAATTGTAATTATGGCATTTCAAAATCCTCTATATATAAAAACAATTGCAAATTCTGTCCTCAAATTTTGTCCCAATATAAGATTTTTCTAGTTACTACTCCCTAAAGACTAAAATTTTGGTCCTCAATCATAAAAACATTTCAGGTTAATTTATTTTCAATAGCTGTGACTATTTCAGTGATCAAACAAGCCGGTTTCTGAAATTTTAAATAAAAATAAATATAATGAAAATGATTCGACGGCACTATAAAAACTTTGTCTATCTAACACGCCACCAAGCCATTTGATTAACACTAAATTTGACAGCAATGGATCCAATAATCGGTGATTATTTTCTAAAAATTAATTTTAATAGTTTTTGGATTTTCCTACCTACAAGGGTAAGGATACGCCCCAGGATTGTTCCTCGCAGAGTACGGAGAATACTTTTCCAGCAACCAGATCATAAAACCGGTGAGGAGTAACGCCGCCACTATGCTGAGCCACACCTCAGTCCGGAGAACTGTCATGAACTTGAACAAAGAGGTCTTGCGTATTGGTTTGCGTATCACTGAAATTATATTAAAATTTTTTGCAAAGGTCTAGAATCTAGATGTTTTTTTCATAGAGCTACATAAATAATTTTTCATACAAAATATCTTTATATATTTCCTTTTTTACTCTGATTATTGATATGTGAGGAAGAAATATTTCGTGACATTCCGAGATAAAAAGAGTCAGTTTCTAGAATTCTGACTGTCTCAGACGTGAGAGACAAAAGAAACAAACTTTAAATTTAATGTATCTAAATTATACCAATAAGAATTCCGGTCTGTTCAAAGTACGGTGCAACAAAATCGACTACTTCTTCACGTTCTGCTGTCATTGTTAACGCGGCAACGGCAATATCTGTCTCCTAATTAGAAAAACAGATAGAAGATTAAATTAGAAAAAATGTTAGAGAAATAAATACATATATTCAATTATAATAATTTTATGTATATATTGTCGCTGACTCACTCCCGTCATCAAGTCACCAATAATACCGTCCCACGATCCATTCGGCAGTCTCATTCCGAAAGTCCCCGTCTTCGGTGTTATAATTTCGTAGTCAAATCCCAATTGCTAGTAATAGAAACTTAATCTTACAAAATACACGAAAATAATAAAAATATATGCCTGGCGTAAGAATAAATTATATCCAACGTATAAAATATATGAAGCACCAACCTCAGCAATTTTATCGATTAGGTCAATACAGTACCCTTCGTACACAGGTTGTCCGTCTTCAGTCACCAATGGCTCTCCTGACTCCGAGAACTTTACTAACGTCCAAGGAACGGCCTACATTTTATAATTGTTACATTTAATATAATTATCCTTTTCATTTAGTTACGTTTCAATAAACAAAAAACTTTTGGGTTATTGCCAAAAGTACTGGTAAGATGACATAAAACAACACACGAAAGTATGATGGATTTGAACAACTCTTTTTGACTAGGAACGGCAGTTTAATGAGGAAGGGTTATAGTAGAAGGTTTATGAGGGTAAAAACGCGGTGCACAGATAGTGAATAATATAATTTAAAATCAAGTTAATTTACCGGAGAAGTTCCAATACGAAAGAAGTTCCGTAATGGTTCGAGTTCAACACCTGGCAGTAACTTATATTCCTCATGCGCCGGCCATAGAGCTACTCGCTCCATACCAGAGTCGGGTTTGTATGATGACAAAATAAAACGGGACCGTAAGAAGAGTCCAATCCTTTAGTAAATAAATTAAACACAATTTTTGGATACTAATATACCATAAACAAGTTTGTTACTCGTAATAATAAAATAAAATAAAAATAGAAATTTGCAATTTTATTTTAATCAAGACATTGTAATAATCAAACCTTTCTTCGTCCCAAAATAGCAGAGAATCATTATTAGCACTATCTTCTCCAAATATTTCGTATAGTTTGTCTCTGGTAATATTCATTTCAAATTGTGAGTTTTCGCAGTCTATATTGACGACTTGATCGGCATCTAGTTTTAAGAATGACTCAGCCATGTAAAGAATTATGTTATTGAGAAGAAGCTGACGTCTCTGTAAATCGAAACATTGATACGTCTATCATTAGTAAAATGCGTTCCTGATGTGAATGTATCTTTTTACAAAATAAATAAATTTAATTGAACAAAGCGAACGGAGCGAGCGAAGCACTCTATGAGAGACTTTTCAGCATCCTTTGTGCAAGCATCAATCAAAAACGGTATACCCGAAAAATTACAAATTTTGCACACATATAGACATCAGTCCGGTGGTGGTTTTAAAACAAAATTGAAATATTCGATGGTGTTGAGGAATAATCACGGAGAAACTATAATATAAAGAAAATTTGGCTTCAGAATAACATTCGCGTGCCGAATTTTTTTAAGAGCTTTTAGAATGTTTTCCTTTTTTAAGATTTTTTTTATCTTGAAAAATAGTTGAGGACAGAGTGCCTCGACGTTTAGTAAATGCAAATTCGATGCTGTTTACTCAATATGCTAACACAAACCCAGATGTTGCGAGCGCAGCGAGTTAAAGTTGAGGTTTAGTTCGCGCTCCTAGTTTTATGATAAAATAAAATAACTAGACGGAGACAAACACGCAATCATAGCGCCACTTAAATTCCAAATAGGCGTAACATGACCAAAGATTTGAAATTATTTTCATATTTTCTTTGTATTTGTATAAAGCAAATATGAAAATAACTTTTTTTTTATTTAAAAGTTGTCATTTCACCTTTGCTTTATTAAGAGTTATAAATGTGATAAGTGACAGGAGCACAGACATGAGGAACAAATCATAACTATTTAATATGACTTATAAATCTATAACGTTCTACGCGCTTTAACAATGACAAAAGGCGAAGAAAGAATAGTATATAATAACTTCATCAATATATATTTTTTTTATCTATAATTACTATTATATATACTCCCTGTACCTACTCATCTAAATACTATCTCTATTTGCTCGACTAGTTTCTCTCTAATAATAAAATAAATAATATAATACTTTTATAATTTTGACTTTAAATGACCTCAATCGCTCAACGAAAAGTTACACATTGTGCCAAAAGACCCACCAATATGAGTCATACTAAAGTAACGTAATTAGCTTCTTACCTGCATATTAGAAGGGCAAGAACAGTCTTCCTTTAAACCCACCAGCTTGCAACATTCGCTGGCGTCTGGTTGCAAGATGATTGTTGGTAGGACTAGCATAGAAGGATCTAGTTCTTTGTAATCGGTTAGCACTATGTTCCAACGGTAATTTCGTTTCACTAATTTTTCTTTAACCGCCTATTATAAAAAAAAAGTATATTAAGTACTGGATCTTTAATATATTTTTTTAAATAATCTTTACATCATATTGCGTTTTCATTATTTAATGTTTTTTTGATATATAATTATATTTTTTTTTTAAAAGTAACCTTAATATAGTTATCAAAACCTTATTCCTTTGCCTGTTATATTTTATTTACCTATCATGAAAAACAAATCTATATATTTACTCTTTTATAAGTCGCCACTACAAATTTCTCGTCGCCAACAATAACAAAGAAGTTTGGTTCGGGACGCATACTCCTCAACGCTCTAGCCGAGTCTCTCGTCAGTCCAGCGTGGACCCATACTCTTACATGAGACCGACCAAGCAGTTCGTACAAAGTTATATCAACATCTAAAAAAAATTTAATGCAATAACTAAAAACAAGTATTATATCTCATCATTGAATAATAAGAAACAATTAGCTTAATTTATTGTTATCTAGTTATGAGTCTCCTGACTGCTTTTTTCTTCTTTTACATCAAAACTTCACTAAATTACAAACCACTCTCATTTTCCACTAAATACGCGGCATCAGTAGCATTTCTGGACTCCAAATAGCTGTCCCAAGCTGATACCAATTGTTGTGCTCCCAGCAAGGTATGGATTATCGGCACACCAGCAGACTCTGACAGCTGTTCCGCTAGCTCCCATGGTGCCCATGACAGATCAATAATTGCTGACACGCCTTTCGATATGAAAGCGCATACTGTAATATATCTATAATTAACTTTTGCTCTGGCCTTGTCAGAACTCGTATCTGCCACACTCTGCTTACACTTGTTGTAACTCTCTTCTTCATTCTCTCTATCAAGTCGTATTGTATCTTCAATTATCAGCAGTCCTGATTTATTATCTTCAGTATATTTAAGTGCTCGTGAAATTTCGCGCGACAACTCTGGTTCGTTGCTTTCAATTATGAATACTGGAAATACACCTACAGTTATCTATTTAATATAATTATCTACAAAATTATTTGGACTTCCTTATTTAACATAAAAAGACTAAAAATCAATTAAAAAAATATTTATTTGTAAGATTTTCTTCATTTTTATGAAAGTAGACGAACATATTGTCACTGGTGAGATAGGTAGATAAGTATGATAAGTGTAAAAGCCTGCGTTGGGTACTCTAGATTGCTCCGAGCACCCACATATGGGGGTTTAGTTACTTACCATCAAACTGTAACATGAGGAGTCTAATGAGTCTTATACTAATGCTAAAAAAATAAATATTATTATGTTATCTCTATTTTACGTTGTTATTTTGGTTAATTATTGATTAACAGCGATGCTTCCAGCGAAAGCAATCCCGGGATCAGTTTGTAGATACTAAAACCTATCTGCATTCATTTGAATAAAACTCAAGAATGACCGGCGTGTAGTGAGTGAGATAACAGAATCTATACTCTCGCATTTCTGTCCATGTCCCAGTTTCTTGTGTCTCACACCATGTTCAATGTAACGAATTTGTATAAGATATATTTGATGGAAATGACCAAAGTAACCTTTTATCAAGCTTTCATTTTTAAGCAACTAACTAAGTAGATATACTTAAAAAAAACATATATGTAGGTAAATATAAAGTAGATTTAAAAGAAGTTAGATCCTTACCAAATCGTAGACTCAGTTCAGAAACGACACATCCCAAATTGATTAAAAAAGTTAACAGAAACAGTACCGGCAACTCCATTTTCAATAGCTGCAAGACTTACAATTACAATTTCTTACTTTATTAATTAAAATTGCTGAAATGTATTCTTGTAGTAAATATGGTATGAACAACGCGAGGAAAACATAAAAAAGAATTCTCAGTTTCTCAAACATAACAATATTTTTGGCTGAATTCAGAAAATAAACTTAAATAATTTAGTTTATTTTTACATTCATTTAATGAATCCATCCGACTCAATATCAACTTTAGAATAACGTAAGAACAAAATGGTTGCGCCTTCAGAAATCACAAACTAATAAATTATTGAGACAAAGGGTTGTTCAAACAACGAAAGGACAGCCTTTAGATATTATAATATAATTGAAACGTACAGTCACAAGAAAAAAGTAATTTAAAAGTCCCATTTAAATTGTTAAATTAACAATCTAACATCATTTTGAATATATATCTATATTAACCACTAAATATTCATTTTTTATAAATTATGAATAAGATATGAAACGAATATTTTGGTTACATTTCTATAGTAAAGTAAAATAACACCGATTTGTTTAAGTAAATTCATTATTTATCACTATATATTTTGCAAAATCCAACCCTTGTTCCGCTGACTGTACATAATAAATTATTTAACTGAGACAAGCAAGCTATCAGCTTACGATATTAATGTTATTTCTAAGCCAACAAACGTGAGATCCAGCAGATGGTACATTGTATATGCTCATAATGAAAACTATGCACGCGATTCTACTTTAGCACTATAATTTCACTGTTAGATTATATCAAAGTATAGACACATAATACTTACATTAAAATCTTGATGTAAATAAATATTCATGATATGACTTTTACTTCTAACACAAAATATTGAAATTTTTCTTAAATTTTTTTACAGCAAAAACTGCACGCACCACCTTAAGAGCTTTCTAACTTTTTTTGGTGAGAACTTACTTTTGATATTTAAATTCTTAATAATAAACCTAATCCTTTATTCTAACCTCCATAGATTTCATATAAATAGATATTATATTCTTCTCATACTGATACAGTACTTAAGACTTGCTTATTAATAACTAACGAACTTAATAACTACATAAACACGATAAAAGCGTCTGAATTCATTGTGTTTATGTGGCTACATCTAGCTATATCAACAAATAAAGTGTAGGCTAAAAACTCAAAACTGCTGCCTCCGAAACCTGGTTTCTGCAATCTTTTTGGCAAGTACGAAAGATTTCTACCATGAAGCGCCAAAGGAGTCCTTTATCATATTGTTTTTGAAATGGTAATATTAATATTTCTAAAACCAATATTCTAGACTAATACAGCTTTACAACTTTTCGTAGTTAGGTCCTACTAGACATTTCAATAACATTTCGATGTTTTCCGAGAAACTTCTATATCGAGCAGCAATCGTGTATCGTCAATCAGCATCTAATGATTACCTTACTTTTGGAAAGATACATATATTTCATTCCTGTTACAAATAATCAACATACTTTTAACTACAGCCACACATTTCTTGCTAAACGAACGTGTGGAAAGACCTGGTGGTGAATGATCAACTGGTAATCATAAGTTTTTTTGGCAGGATGTGAGGATTAGCAATGCACTTTTTGATTTTGCAAATCCGAGCGAATTGATGGCAATAAACTTGTAAACCCTACATCAGCTGATACCGTATTTAGAAGTAGACCCGACAAAGGCTTATACACAAAAATTTTCATGAGTTTAATACTACGCCTTTCTAGAAGTGCCAAAGAGACAATGTATCTATATCACTGTGCAGAGGTGATGTTATCGTGATTTTCCAAACTGTCCAAAAGATAGGCCTTTGATTTTGCAGTATGGTGCACGTTGTCAATATCCTACAATAGGAACTGCAGCCAAAAATTTCGAAGAGCAGTATTGCAGTATCAAATAGAATTAAGGTTTCCTAAAAAAGTAGCTAGAAAGCAAACCATATTGTTTTATACGTTTTGTTCGGAAAGAGAAAGAAAGATTATTGTTTAATTTTAAAAGATTGTGGTAAAGCCTCTGATGGCATTATTCTTCCAATACTTGATGCTTGCGGTAATATTTTGATCATTTTAATTCCTGTTTAAGTTTTAGGAGTCGTAGAGTAACGAACTTTCTAGTCTATAATAGTAGGTACAGTTTGGCCAAGCCAAATTATATTTTACTAAAGTTAGATTTCAATACGATTTCTGTTTTAGATGCAACATATACAATATTTCTCTTAGAAAATAATCTTTTTGGTAAGACAGCTCTATATAATATAATGTGTCGATCATCTTCGGAAAAACGAAGATAGCCGATGCCCATTATTTATCTTGAACAGCTGTAGAGTAGTATATTAGAAAGAATGTGACATATGTATGTTTTCCTTGAAGAATATATATTTCTTTAAGCAGTTAGAATGTGCTAGCCTCATAGTAGGATTATGACTTGGATGGGAAAAAAAAACAACTGATATAATATATGATAACTATGTAGTAAGTATAAACATTACATTGACGAAAAATAATAATTCATTTACCTAACACAATGTAAAGTATAGTACCGTAACACATACCACGCTACATTTGATTTAAATACAAAAAAAAATTATTAAAAAAAATATTTTTGCAATGATTTTTTCAGTTAACACTAACTTACTCTATTTTTTTACAGTGGGTCATTTTAGTTTTGAAATTTTGCTATTTTTCTAACAGAAATTATATATCCAAATAGTAATTATTTACATTTTTCGAATCGAGATTCAAAAATGATTCACTAAAACAACCCACGGCCGGTTCAATAACCTCCGAATCTAAGAAATAATCTATTTTTTACAACATTCCATACACCCAAAGAAAAAAATACCTATCCTAAAAAAATCTATATGGTATAAAAATTTTCTTTCATAAAAACTTTCGAGTTTTGTACAATGTCCCGAAAAATTAAACGGACATTTAATATTATTTGCTGATATTCAATTTTCTCGACTGAGTAAATGCGTTCTCGGATGGACGATATTTATAATATAACATTATCTCCTCGTACATCCGAAATATATATGAAAAAAAATTACATATAAATAATTTTTAATAGAAAGTACTCAAGGAAAGACACTGTTCCCAGCAGTGGGCCATTTTTTATTGTTATAATTTTAAGAGCGTAATAAAACAACGTAGGAACATAAAGACTTACATCGAAATGAATTAATTATTAAAAAACTTGGAAGTTTTGACGCGTACGGCGCCTCGTTCTAACTGTAAAAAAAGAAACTAATTTCGTTTAAAAATAATGCATAAAAAATATATTACAGTTAAAACATTTAACATATGTCTTATGTATACATAATTATTTAATCTATGAATAAAATACGATCATACTGATATAAAAAAAATCTATTTGACATTGCTAAGTGCTGAGTTGTTGGCAACTTTCTGAGGTTATTTCACTAAAAAAAAATATTATCAATTTATTCGTCAAAAAACATATTATAATACCAATGACATTGTTTTTTACAAAACAAAAATTCAAAAGCCCACAAAATTTCCGAACTGACATCTGTCACACAAAAAATTGCCGCCCAAAAAGTCGCCCTATAAATAAAACTCTGGTGCATAAAATTATAAAAAAACTAATAAATAACATACGATTGAAATAGCAAAGGAAGAGCTTACACAATAAAAAAAACCATCAGATCGCTGGAATAAAAAAAGGAACGCCAACAGATAAACTATTGGCGCCATTTAATTAATTCACTGCATAAAATAATCCGGATGATCTGGATCTTTCTCGAAGCGCTTCGCCTCTTCCTGCATGCTTTCTTTTATTTTCAAGATGGCCGCCGACTCCGTCTGGTCGCTCTGGTCTCCGCCGGGACCTCCGAAACCTTGGGGAAGAAGTGTCAAACTTTTGTACGCATTACTTATATGTTAATTAATATGTTCAAATATATATAGTGTGAATATATTTTTAATTATATAATTGAATGGAATTGTAATTCCACATCCGGGCACCTCAGAATTAAAAAAATATATATATATAAATAAAATGGCACCCAGAAAAAAAGGACTCACTTAAGTTGTAATCCCCCATTCCGGAGCCGGAGTCCTCCCTGGGGGTGCCGGGGCCTCCGCCCCCCACGCCGCCGGGGGACGCCTTCATGCCGTCGACCCCTCCCAGCCCTGAGACGGATGTGGCGACGCGAACTTATTAATATTAACATACTATATACATATTTTAAGGGTTGAGGTTAGAAAACTAACGGAAATAAAACAAAAAAAAATATATATAACAAAATAAATTAGCGCCACCACAATGTTATACAACATATTATATATATATTATTTAATTTAGCTTCATTCGGCGTTCTTACAGCGGGTATTTGACGTGTGGTGATGAGACATGCTGCGTCGACTAGAATACTAACTACGTAGACGTGGCGTTATCTATTTACCTATCTAGAATAGCCTAGATCTGACGAAATTACTATCGGAATTTGCCCATCTAGTTTCGAACGCATTCGATGTCCATATTCATGAGCTCCGGAGCTCTGGAACCATGAGTCATGTAAATCTATTGATGTATTTACCGTCGAAATTTGCCCGAGTAGGTTCGAAATTAGTCGGGCAAATATTAATAGCAATTACGTGAGTACAGCCGGATAATTATATATAATGGTAATCATGGATCACGTAAGTTTAAATTCAAAAATAAGTCTATTGAAGTTATAGGTTCCGTAGCCGTGGGGTTATTTTTTTTTTTATTTTATTTTAGTCAATTTGCCATAGGATACGGAGCCTCCAGAAAAAGGCACCTTTAGCGGGAGCCTGTGGTAAGAGCTGCGGAGGGGGCCCATGCTCGCCGGCGAGAGGGAACTCTGCCCCCAGGGCTCCAACGCCCCCCGGCTTCATCATAGTGTACATATCGCTGCCTGGTGCGCAATACGCGTCAACTCTCTTTGTTTTAATATGACGCCATTTGTATAAATTGTAATATTGAACTAATATTACATTATGATATAAAGTTATAGTAAATATTTTTTAAGTTTTTTATAAGTAATAGTTATAACGATAACGTTAGAGACAAGAAATGCTAAATTAATTAACAAAAACATATGTATTACTATATATAGCAGAAATATATAATTTTAATTGTTTAATACTATATGTGACCGCTGTTAGAAGTCATAAAATATATTATATCCTAACGTCTACGCAGTCACCACTCAATTCACCAGTTGAAGCCAAAAAATAGAAAAACCCAATCAAGTTTTATGACTTCCAACCAGGGCTTTGTAGATGTCCAACTAGTTATAAATAAAATAATATATCTAGTTGGAAAGCTACTTCTAGAAAAGAAAAGCACACAATACCAAGCGTGATGTAGAAAAGCTGAATGAAGCAGAAGGAAAAGGAGAAAGAACATAAGAATGAATGGTTAAGCGTTCAGAAACAGTACATACCAATAACTTTTTTAATGATATTTTTATAGTTTTAAAGACCATTTCTGAACGCAGCGGCTATGATTAAAGTGCCACAGTCAAATACCTGGTTTAGTTGTTTAATAAATAACCTGTGGATTACTAAATGTCAGAATCACATTCGAAATCTATTTTTTTTTTAAGTAGGATTGAAAAAAAAATACAAAAAAAAGACAATATTTTTGCCGTAATACATTAAATGATACCGGACTTTGGTTTACTAAAAAATAATATTTAAGTTTTTTAAGATATAAATATGTTAAGTACCATAATTTTAATATTGATCAATGACACAAATAAATTTGTTTAATATTTCTTATATTATTACAAATTTAGTACAAAAGAAATAATGTAAACGATAAAATCCGGCATCAGTCCACCACCTGTTAGAACATCACTCACCGGAGTTGGATGAATCTTGTGGGCTTGGCATTATGGGGGTGGGAGGCCCGGGGGGTCCATTCGACCCCGGCGGGGCCCCATACGCCCCCGGGGAGCCCCCGCTGTAGTTGAGAGGTGCGGACCCCCCACCGGCGCCCCCGCTGCCTCCGGCCCAAGCACCTCGGGGCCCCATACCCATTGGTGGCATACCTGGATGAACAAAATCAAATTGTACATATCTATGTTAGGCAAGCTCTTATTTTTACACCAATGAAAATAGTAATAAATAAAATAATAACGTTTATGGTACAACCTTAATTACGCAAATTATATTTTTTTTAAGAAATAACAACAAATACAATTTAATGTAAAAGAGTCCTACCTGGAGCCTGGGGCGGAGGGCCGCGCATGCCGGCCGCGTAGGCCCCGGGGCTCATGGGACCCATGCCGGGGCGCGGGGGCGTCATGCGCGGCCCGCCCAGCATGCCGCTGCCACGTTCCAACGAGTTGCCCATCATGCCTTGTCCTAGAAGGGAGCACAGGTGTTCAATCAGTTGTTTTCAGTAGCGATAAATATAAATATGCAATAAATTATTTTACATGCATTAACTAAATTAATACATTATTTAAAACTTATTACAGTTCTTTATATTTTTAAATATTATTTCACTTTAAATTACATATAAGATATTACATGGTTGTGATAGATACCTGGTGGACCATTGAAATCATTTCCCATGCCCATCCTCACAGCTGTCCGTGGTCCTCCAGAGTACCAGGGTCCTATGAAGGGCTGACCAGTTCCCATTAACTGTGGCTGTGGTCCATGTGGTGATGGCTGAGATCCTGGATGTGGAGCGGGAGGCGATGGTCGGAGTGAAGAATTAGGGAAAAATCCAGGAGGCATTCCACCACCTCCCATACCTAGAAGTTATTATCATAGTGCTACTGATTTCATTTTAAAATTAGATGCAAGTTTCAAGCTTTTACTAAATTTACTGTATGATACTATATTTAATACTAAATTTACTATATAATTTAGCATTATGGAGTAAGGGCAGTTTCTTTGTCACAATAATATATTTTTCAGCTTGATGTTCTTAACTTTATAATTTACAAAAAAATATTTTTCTGTAAATTGTGTATATTTGGAAATCATTTTGTTTGTTGTTCACTTTTAAGTTTAAGAGAAAATAAATTAATGGTTTAATTATAAGTAATGCACACCAAATGAAGATATAATTATTATATTGCAATACTAATGGTATATCTAATACAATTGCGATTTAGCTTGAGATCTTCTTTAACAACCTCATTATTTGCACAAGATAAGAAATCTGCTGCCCTAGAAAGTTAATATCATGAAAAAGAAATGTGTTTTTTGATAAAACAAACATAATAACAGCCGTACCGTCATTGGGTGGCGCCGGGCCCGCGTTGTGACCGATGCCGTTAACTCCATAGCCTGAATTTACAAAACCATAGTCATGAAACGCCTTGGCCTCTGAAGAGTGTTCACATGTATCTCTCCTCTCTGGCGCGGCGCAGTACAGGTCCCAAAAAACACACCACCAGGAGTGGAGAAACCCGGGCGGCTCGCCGAGTGTTATGTTCTTTTCCCATCGTATTTCAGAAAGGAAAGTCTGAGCCGCTTTCTGTGCCCCGACGTGCAGTAAGTACTCGTACACATAGAGGGCCAACTTCTCGCGGGCCTGAGCGTCCGAAGGTACCGCAGAGCCTTTGCCCTTGGCATACATATCGACTGGAAGTCGACGTTTATGTTGAAATTGTTTATTATTTACATTAACGCTTTATATCAATAAATTCAACTTCACAAAATGTCATTGATCGATGGCGACATTTGGCGTCTGTGGCATAGACAATTTAAATTGTTCTCAATTTCGCAGGCCTCATTAATTTGAATTGTCACTTTGTTCTCTTTATGGTAAACACAGATAAATATATATTTTTTGTTTATTTAGCTTCGCGTTAGTAGAGTAAGAAAGTAAATACTTCAGGAGGGTCTTATATATATTATTTGTTTTAATTATGGCCTTAAAATTGTATATATTGTTATTTGCAACTATTATTCCCTTAAAATTTATAATATTTCAAGAAAACAAAATCCTCATTAAAATAATTGTATTTATATAATTGGAAAAACAAGTTAACAATTTAATTACAATTTAACAAAAAACTGACATATTTATATGAACAAATTAAAAACATCGTTGACATGCTTGATAATGTCATTGAAAACGCACAACTTCTAGGAATATTGGTTCTTGTCTATTCCTTCTTCCTTTTCGTGCGACCGTGTCACCGCGTGGTTCGCAGCGGCGTTTCGTGTTAGAAACAAAATCAAAATGGCTATCAGACCTGTGTACAGGCCCACAATCGTCAAAAAAAGGACGAAAAGGTTCATCAGACATCAATCTGATCGCTATGACAAACTTAAGCGCAACTGGCGTAAACCCAGAGGTATGCACTAATGTTATTGTCAATGATAATTTTAATTTTCTCTCTGAGATCGATATAATAATTCGAAATTCTACAAAAATACATCTAAATTCTAGCCCCTGAAACCTACAATATTTGTATAATTGTTAAAATATATTCATAACAATGCTGTTAATTTTTTATAGGTTATATTATAATGTGTCATACAAATCGAAAAATTTAAGTTTATCAGGAAAGCAAAGGCACTCTGTGTTAAACATATTATATGTTACTCACAATTTGTTACTTTGCTATATAAATTCTATCAAACCTATTCCAAATAATGTATATACTTATTTGGTCATAATGATTGAAACAATTATAACTAGAATATAGATCAAAATATTCTGCAATATTACGCCATTGTAGTTATTTTGTTCCTTGCAGTATTAACAATTCGAGAATTTTAATTTTAAATTAAAAAAAAAACATTTATTTGCAGGTATTGACAACAGAGTACGAAGACGTTTCAAGGGCCAGTATTTGATGCCAAGTATTGGTTATGGATCAAATAAGAAGACTCGTCATATGCTACCTAATGGTTTCCGTAAGGTAGGTGTAAAGTACTGCCCAGTGCACTGCTTCTGAGGTTTTCATTATTTCTTAAGATTTGTTTTAATAGCATAGGCATAATAAAGGTATCAATATTTTCCCATGTTCAATGAAAGATTTCTTTTTTTTTGAGAAACAGTGGTATTTCTACAGTAAAGCTGTTATAAAAAAAGCAATAATATTTGACTTGTACATAAATTTATTAAACGAAAATAAAATGCTTTTTGTGGGTATCGTCTCTCTGTAAAAAAAAATCTTTATTGGTGTTATTTCTTTAAATATTCTAACATACTTCTTTTAAATTTCTCAATATATTACTTGACAATATAGTTTGAATGGTTGGTGATTCTTTGCCTCAAGTTCTATAAAAGGCTAATTGATACCAACATTTGTTCTTTGATTAGGTATGCAAGAGCACTCTGTGATACCATTTATATGATATTGACAATTTGTAATCTTGCTATAGAAAATATATCAAAGCCTATTCTAAGTTGGCTCGATCTCGCAACTTGGTCATTGTGATAAAGACATAAATAGATTTCAAAATGTTACTTATTTAAATATAATTATTATTAATTGAAATAAAATTAAATACTTTTCTAATGAGGAGGAAACTAAGGAAATATTTTCAATATATGTATATATTTTGCATGAGACTGTAATGTGAAATACATTCATAAAAGTTATAAATTTTTATTATTTTCAAAGAAAACACATCTTTGTAACCAATCCAATATTACCTCAAGTATTTTAAATACATAATTTATCATATGTGATTATTAAATTATAGAAAATATTTTTTTTACACTGTCAAAATTGTGAGGAATAAAAACAGTATTAGTTCATTTTGCCTATATATTTAAGAATATTCTCCATTTAAGGTCCTTGTCCACAATGTTCGTGAGTTGGAGATCCTCATGATGCAAAACAGGAAGTACTGCGCAGAGATTGCTCA
Source organism: Mechanitis mazaeus (assembly GCA_959347395.1). NCBI lineage: Eukaryota > Metazoa > Arthropoda > Insecta > Lepidoptera > Nymphalidae > Mechanitis > Mechanitis mazaeus. The sequence goes on from OY365756.1 coordinate 1,324,601, forward strand.
TGCTGTCTCTTCCAAGAAACGGAAGGCTATCGTAGTACGTGCCCAGCAACTCAGCATTAGAGTTACCAACGCTGCAGCTCGTCTTCGCAGCCAGGAGAACGAATAAACATAAATTTATAATATAAAATGTTGTTTTATTTACAAGTTTGAAAATTGTTTATGATAAAATGCTTGTATTTGTAAGTTCCGTTTTATTACTGGCTGAGGCTTTTAATTGCTTAAAATGGATAAAACAATGAGTGTCAGGAATTAATTGTGAGATAATTAGAAACATGATCTCAAAATATCTAAGATATTATTTGATTGCATTTATCGTAACAGATGCTGGCACACGATTTTTTCTTGTCCAAAATTAATATTCCTTAGGAACTTTTGATTGGTACTTTTTTTAACTATTCAAAAATAATCATTTTATATATCGCGCCACCTTTGGGCAAGTTACCTAAAAATAAGGTGACAGCTTATTGGACTCGTTAGCATACAAAGTTGGTTTAAACATTTTATTTAAAGAAGCTAAAAGATGGCTTTTAAAATTAAATTTTAAATGAATGTTACTTGAAATAGAATAGTGCTAAAGAACTAAGTATATCAATAAGTCTGGAGCGTGTTCCTTGATGGGTAATAGTTCAAGCTGGTGTCACAGAAGTCTTCTCGAAATAAGAATTAACAAATGTAGTTCTTAAGATATGATCTGTATGAGAAATTACATTGATACATCTATACATATATTTAAAATAAGAAGTCCATGGTCCAATGCGTGGAGCCCTAGCAATATAACTATTTAGTACTCGCAAATATTAGTGCGTGTTTCAAATCGCGTGCTTGTACGTAATAAGTTTTCCCTTACCGAACTACTGTCAAACTGATGGACAAGCTTATGCAATAATGTGTACATTTTTGCAGGGGTTGTGTGTATGCGAGATTTAAATTTTAATCCTAAAAATTCGAGTCTCGAAAAATAAGCACAATACAGTTATATTAAAAACACAAGCAAGGGATTGATAATTTTGAAATCTTTTACTTCAAAGTAGCTGTAAAGTTAAAAAAACGAACTAGACATCTTTGCCACTTTACTGCTTAAAACTATTCAAAATGGCAGATCATTGGCAAACGTTCGGGTTATGATTTTATTTTTTACGATGCACGGACTCGTACCAAGTACGGCTCGTTAGCTCCTATAAACATGGTGTTTCCATTAAAGTAGAAAAAGACTATATTTTCAAGAACACCTTGAACAGAAACGTCTTCATAAAATTTAAAACGTTTTAGTATACCAGTAAAATATATTAACTTAAAATCATTATTTTTACAAAATGAAACCATTTACAAATACAATGAAATAGCTAGGGCCGCCAGCATGCAAGCGGGGGAAGCTGAGCGAAACTCTATTAACATATTTTCCTGTAAATAAACGTAAAAAATACAAAGTAATTTTATGAATATTGTCTATTTAAGTTTAAAATTACAAGAAAATGACTGAACGGATTTTTATAAAATTAATCCTTCTCAAAATTTATTGCGGCAGTCTCTCGCGACAAAATATAAAAAATGAGTGCAAATATAATTGCAATATAACCAGCTTTTGCCATCAGCTTTACAGCCTGAATTTTGGTAACCGGGATATCTTTTGTTAAAACAAAAAATGGATATTCTCAATTTAATGTATTATTTATATATTTAGTCAAAATTTTAGATTTTACAGAGAAACAGATACGGCCGGGAAAAAAAACCTTTTAAAATATAGGTAAATATAATAGTTAAGTATAACCTTAAAAAGTTAGGACGATTTATTACTAAAATTTACTTACATATTATAAGCATAAATTATAATTTGAATTATTCTTTAGTTTATTGTATATATTTATAGTATAAAGTATTTATGTATATGTATACGTATTAGGGTGTAATTATTTGCATGTCTGTCTATTGGTTATTTATATCTTTGCACCACCTGCCTTCAAAAAGAATTATTCCATTTCTTGTGGTTGCCTGGAAGAAGTCGCCTACGGCGATAAAGTCGCCCATTGTACTATTTTTTTGTTCTATTTTTTGTAAATTTATATTTTTATTGGTGTTCAATAAAGAATAAATAATAGTAAAATAAGCTAATAAGATATTATTATTTGAATTCGTAGTGATCAGACTAAGTCACAGTCAACAACTTGTCTGAAATTTATTAAATAACACGCTGTATATGGAAAAAGCATTCCCGTCTCGATATACGAATATTCTAGCGAAATATCATAGCGAAGTAATAACTCGGGTCGCGTGTACGAAAGCTGGATTTTGTTATTGTAACTATTTTTAATCTATATCTCTATCTATCCAGGGACTGGGAATAACAATCTAATCTAATATTCCTGTCTTAATTAGACGGAAATTGAATTTAGGTATGTTTGGTATGATATATGACAATTATTACTCAATATTAGTAATACAATCTAAATAATTTGTCAATTGATTGATATAATTTGGGATTTATATTATAATAAAATAAATTTACCGATGAATCTGTTTTATCCTTGAAAATTATAATGTATAATTCTTTAAATTTAACTTTTTGTTTACAGATTGACAAGATGGCACTCAAACTTCTTCATACAGCCTCCCAGAAAGTACCGCGTAATCACCACAGCGTTAGATTTTCAAATGACGAGATGCCTAGATTTAAGTCTCTTGTAAGTATGATTATAAATAATATAGTATAATAGAAAAAAAAACATTTTTCTGTTAAAGTTATTTTTTATTCGCCAACTAAACTAAGTTTGACACCTTTGAGAATAGTTCCCAACTATAAATGTTTCTTTTTAAATAGGCAAGTTTTACAAACGAACGAAGCAGCTTGTAACTATGTATTCAAACCAGTAGCTCTGTGGTTTTTTTTAAAATACGAAATCGCCAACATTTTTTACTTGTATATGGAATGATATTAAGAATGAGAATGTTGTACAAGAATGAGACCTCTAAAATCTTTCACTATTGTAGATGCTACTACATAATCTCCGACCATAGGATGTTAAAGTGCATTTTAAAAGAAATATCTTTATTGTTGCATTATAGGATTCACCAGAGACAAGCAATGGTTATGCACCACAGAGTATAGACTCTGGCGCACCGAGCCCGGACTGCGGCTACCAACCAGCCGCGCAGAGATATCGGCTGAACGAACAACGTAGGTATTTTCTATAATATAAAACTGCTAAAACATTTGTTATAGAAAATTACGATGTAAAAGTATTTACATGTTCCACAGAGTAAACAATTACTACAAGAATTCGTTGTCTTTATTACATACGGAGTATTAAAAAGATACATTTTGAAACTTATTCAGAAATTATTCAGAAAAAGTATAAGACCGACCGAGAAATCTAAAAAAAATATAAACACAAGAATTAATTTGTTGAATTTTTTCCCAGGCATAAAACTCCTAACAGCCATTAACCAGGTGGTTCAGCAGCGAGCTGAGCTGGAGGCTAATAAAAACACGCTCTCAAGCATGCTGGATGAGATGAGACGCAAGCTGAAGCGAAGAGTTGAGGAGTGCCATCTTGATAAAAGGGAGAAGATGAAGGTTTGCTTGAACGAATCAGATTAAAAAAATATATATTTTGAAAATATTTATTACCATTATTAAACGGAAGAGCATTATACAGTTGACACAGATACGTTTAGGTTTTGTTTGTGTGTGTGCCTGAGCTCTGGAATGCCATAAATCCTCAATGTATAAAACCGTTGTAAATCTTTGTTTTAATTTGTTTTAGTTTACTTTATCAAAATCTGTTTCGCCATTTCAAGCGTTAATCATTATTATTTCTATATTGATTTTAAATAGTCTTTGAGGGAAAATAATTTTATTAATACGTTTATTAGGATCATTGATTGAACTTTTAATTCTGTAACTTTTTCTAATTTTATGATTATAAAGGCATTAAAACAAGCAAACCAGCGTCTAGAGCGAGAGAAGTTCAGCATCGTATCTGAGCTGGAACACCTCCAGCGACACCTGGCAAAGGAACAGGCTCACCACCTGCAGCACGCAAGGAATGCGACCGCACAAGTATATAGAAATAAACTATTTATATCTTTCCCTATAATTATATATCAAATATATCAATGAAAACCTTTATCCGCAGCATTTTTGCAAAGAAGGAACCCTAAAAAATCTGGAAAGGAGGAAATATAACAGTTTTGAAAAGTTTTTATTTAATTTTATATTTTGCAGGCGATACAAGGAGTTACACGAACGACGGTAGATCATCTGTTCGCTCCATGCTCAGTGTCGGAGCTACCGAACATTGTCAGTCGAAATGTTGCTAGAAATGCACCCTCGAGAAATGTGGGACATACTTTTATTATATATTTTGTTTAATTACTTCTTAGTTAAAATACACTTCAAATCTCTGTTTCCTATATATTTTACGAGCATAGAAAAAGAGCCAATAAAACTATATATACCTTGGAACAACAATTTGTGGATGACAATAAATGGACTTTTCGGGAAATCGAACTCACGATCTTTAGCTCAGTTATCAAGGTAATTAACCACCAGACCAGCTGAGTCTAATTCTATACTCCCCACCAAGGATCCATCAAAATACTAAACTTTCTAACTAAAAATACTAAATGTATATATGTTTAGATGTTGAGGTATATGAAATTTATGTATTCATTTATAACTATCTAATTAAGCAGTCATCAACGTTCGTTCACGTCAAGGCGCGACAGCCACTGTAAATGAGCGCTGGGGTCACGTATTCCAGCAACAGCGGAGTGGTTTACCGTTTTAGATGTCACAGTTCTATTTGCTTTTAATATTTTTATTATTTAGTTTTGTTTTCTTTTGTTTTTAGATTATATTTATAGTTGTATTTCTTTATGTATATTTGTGTGATGTCTAAATAAAGTTTTTGGAATTTGAATTTGAATTGACCGAATACCAAAACAAAGTTTTGCCTTCTGTGCTTCCAGGCGGATAACAAACTCGCAGCCGCGCGTCTGATGCGCGATATAGCCGAACTTAGACAGAGAGTAGCAGCCGTGGAGGCCAGACTTGCCAACGAGCTCAAGGTACCCATAAACCTTCATACACTTCAACAAAATGACAGGCAATACAGACGGTAGTATTGTAAAACTCGAGGAATGAAGACTATAATTTCTCTTGGAATTTCCCGTATTTTCTAGAATTTAAATCCAAGTAAAATTATTATTTTTCAAAAGCATTGGTATGATAGAATGTGCTTCATATTGCTCATATTTATCATATTTAAGTACTTTTAAAAAAATAGCAACATTATTACTCAAATCTGATTTATATTGCTGTAACCCTGATATCATTTATATACTAAAAAGCTAAAATTTATATACTAAAAATAATGGTGTAACAAACGCGTTGCCACTTTA